>OX411744.1:1511511-2711511 GCA_948252205.1 Orthosia incerta | reverse complement strand
TTTTGGCAGCCAGATGAGCCTTTGCCTGAAAGTATTGGCCAATATTAAGTTTCGATGCCAATGTTACGCCAACAAACTAAAGCTGATCCGTTATCGGCACGGTTACACCTCGGAAAGATGGAACCAAGTGAAATTGGCTATTTTTAGCAGCGAAAAGACTTGACCAGATTGGTATCTCCCCATTCGGAGACTGGCTCCAAGGACAAGCTCAAACGCTTCACCATGGCCTCATGGAGAGACCGGACCTCAGACCCAGTAGCCCGTGCGTTGGACAAGTATCTCGCAGCAACAGTGCGTTAGACACGTATTCACTAGGTGGTGAACAGTAATATTCACATATAAGTTGTTTTAGTTAAATAATTACGCAAATTAATCCTGCCCGACCAAATTAAAAATAATATCGGCTTTGGTGACTATTACTTACATCAGAAATAGACCCTCTTCCATAAAAATAGATACTGGCTTCATTCACTTACGTATACGTACACGAAATATACCTTCGTAACTTTGTTACATACACTGAAACACACTAAAAGCCTCATGGTAAGAGGATTAGTCCGGAAACTCGTCAGCCTCACTGAATATCATGAAATTAGTTCCGACAAGGAACTCCATTCGTATCATTTTCACGTTGAATGAATGAATGAATGAATGAATGATATATTTATTTGCAAGAATATAGGTAGCTAACATAAGTTCTTAAGATCTATAAGGTTTCACTATATTCGGCATTTCAGCCGTGCAAATATTTAAATTTTACATATTGTTTATACTTATAGCATGCAGTACACATTAAGTAATTAGCCATAACATAAAGATATTAATAATAAAGTGACAATTTAAATTTGGATTACAATGCAATTATCAAAATTAAAACTAAATACAATTTAGTCATCTAAAATAATAATTCATATTAAAAATAACAATCAATCATAATAATGTCATGTCAGTAAAAAATAAGAAGAATTATGGAAATGTGTCAATATTAATTATGTAAATGTCATAATAATTTAAAATTAATTACAATTAAATACATTTCTATTCATTTAAAATAATAGTTCATATTAAACATAACGATCAAGCATAATAATGTCATGTCAATAAAAAATAGCAAGAAAAATAGCAAGAATAATTTAAATTTGTCAATATTAATTAAGCAGATGTCACAATAATTATAATAAACAAGTTTTACATTTTACACTCAAAATATTCATTGATGGAATAAAAACATCTCTCACACAACCAGCTATATAGCTTCTTACTAAATTCCAAACCTGTAGCACTTCTAAATTCTTCAGGTAAGTGGTTATATATTTTCACTGCCATGGTATAACAATTTTTATCGCATAATTTTATTCTATTTCGTGGGACTACTAGTGGCTTTTGTGTTATTTTTCTCTTAGAAATAGTCTTTTCATCTTTTTCAAAAAGCGAGTAATGGTTTCTTACAAATTTGCAGGTTTCAAATATATATAAAGACGGCAGGGTAAGCAGTTTTTGTTTAATAAATACTGGTTTACAAGAGTCTGTCCACTTAAGATTAAAAATTGACCTTACACACTTTTTTTGGGCTATGAATGCTCTCTGGGCATCTGTTGAATTTCCCCATAAAGTTATTCCATACCTTAAAACAGAACAAACATAGCTATGATATACCAATAAGGCTGTTTGAGTGCAAATACAAATTTGTTTATTTTCTTACATACATTATCTACTTGAGCTTTCCAATTGCAATGTCTATCCATAACTACTCCTAAAAATTTTATATTAGTAACTTCTTCTATGTCATTATTATTGTATTTTAAACTTAATTTCATGTCATTTCCAAATTTTGTGTTGTTATTATTATTTGGCAAAAATTTTATAAATTTAGTTTTATTTGTATTTATTTTTAAGTTATTCATATCTAGCCAATTGATTAGATCTGCCAATGCTTTATTCGTAACTATTTTACTATTATCTACAGTTTTCTCTTTTGTCAATACGGTAGTATCATCTGCAAACAATATAGTATATTGGCTCGTGAAGTTGGGCAGTTCGTTTATGTATATTATAAACAATAAGGGGCCAAGGACACTTCCCTGTGGTACACCACAGTAGTTTGCTAAGTACGGTGACCTAAAGGTTTTCTGGGTGTTAGTTTCATAACACATTTTTTTAACCTCCGTGCATTGTTGTCGGCCTCTTAAGTAGCTTTCAAACCAACTATAAGCAACACCTCGTATACCATACTGCTCAAGTTCACGCAATAGGGTTTCATGACATACCATATCAAACGCTTTACTCATATCCAAAAATACTGCTACTGGGATTTCTTTTTTATTGATAGCATCCATAATTTCTTTCATTAGTTTAAAACATGCCAACGTTGTAGATTTTTGCTTAATGAAACCATTTTGTTGACTACATAATATATTATGTTTCTCTAAGAAATTTATAAGCCTTTTGCTCATTACTTTCTCAAATAATTTTGAGAGTATAGGAATTAAAGTAATTGGTCTATAATTATTTGCCTCAGATCTAGGTCCTTTTTTATGAAGGGGCTTTACAACAGAAAATTTTAAACTATCGGGGAATATACCATTTTCCAAAGATAAATTAATTATGTATGTCAAGGGTTCTGTTAAAGTTAATAAATTTTGTTTGATCATATTAGTACTTATGTTGTCATAACCGACTGAGTTGGTATTTCGTAATTTCATAGCTGTCATAAATATTTCGTTACAAGTAGCTGGTTCTAGATAAATTGAGTCCACAACCGTTTTATTGCAAACATATTTATTATTTGGATTTTGTGAGTTTCCCTTTTTAGCAATGTTGATAAAGTAATTGTTAAAGTGTGTTGCTATATCATCACCTTCTTTTAATATACTTTCCCCATCCAAAATTTCTCTTATTTCATTACTAGCATTGTTCTGTTTAAGTTTACCGTTTATTATTTTCCATGTAGCTTTACATTTATTGTCTGCTTTCTCTATGTATTTTTTATTATTATCCCTTTGTATCGTATTTACACATTGCCTTAGTCTTTTGCTATATTTTCTAAATTTTTGTTTATTGTGAGTAGTTTTATTTTTATAATAGATACCCTGTAGTTTTCTCTTTATTATAAATGACTTTTTTAGACCTTTAGTTACCCATTTAGGGTTAAGAGAATTAGAGTTCATCTTAATTTTAATAATTGGAAAACACAGTTCATAGAATAGACAAAGTTCATCGTGCAATAATGAAAAGGCTTTATTTACATCTGTTTCCAAGTAAACTTCTGAAAATGATAGCTTGCTAATATAGTAATTAAATTTTTCTATATTTTCTTTACTTAGGTCCCTTTTGTATGCAAACCAATGCTTTCGAAATATATTATTTTCCGTTTTTAATTTTATTGATAATGTTTGTCCAGTATTGTGATCTGATAGTCCTAATTCATGTGTTTCACCTTTGGCTTCTTTGATGTCACTTATAATATTGTCAATGCAAGAATTTTGCCGAGTTGGTTTACTTATGTGTATTTTCAGGTCATAATTGTATAAAATATCGATAAATGTATTCTTATATTTACTCTCGCTTAGAATATCTATATTAAAGTCGCCACATATAATATTTTTATATTTGTCTTTGTTACGTGTTTTATCTAATAATATTTGTAATTTTCTAAAAAATATATTTATATCAGAATCCGGTGTTCTATAAAGACAGAATAAATTCAAGTTATATTGTTTTATCTTAATACCGCATATTTCAAAATGTTTTTCCATCGCAATACTATTCAACCACTCTATATTTTCAAATTCAACATCTGGCTTCATTAGTATACAGACTCCACCTCTCCTTTGGTCTTTCCTGGAATAGCTGCTGACTAATTTAAACGAATGTACTGACATACTATCTTCTTCTCCAGATTTGATAAACGTCTCACTTAGGCATAGAAAATCTACTGAATATTTTTGATCCTGAAGCAAATTAAGAGCAATTTCAATTTCATTTATTTTGTTAATAGCACCTGCAATGTTTTGGTGGAGAATAATATGATTTCGGTTTTTAGGTACGAAAAAAAGATTTATTTTCAACCTGAATCAATTTATTGCCCTGAGATTGTTCACTAATGTCTGATGATTTATTCATATCATCTATCAATATAATATCATCACTGATCTTTGTGCTTTGGTTTTTAGTTTTAATAATATTGACGCTCGAGTCTAATCTAGTATTTTTTCTATAATAATTAGTACATTCGTAAAAAGACAAAAACTGTTTGTCATAGTCTAGTTGATCTAATAAAGAATTTATTTTATAACTTAATGATGACACATTATAACAATTTTTTAGAAAATAACATTCTTTAGTCTGACTACAAATTAAATGTAACATTCCATTCAATTTTGTCTCATTAGAGCAGATGTTTTTATTCACACCTAATACAATATCGCAACGCACGTTTTCCATGAACCGCAAGTAATCCTGAAGTTTGGTTGTTTCGGATACAGCATTTTCAGACATTTACCTGCTTTTTTACTGATAGCCAGAGCTGTTACTGGTATACCAGGATCAAAAATACGTAAGTATTATGTGTGATCAGTTTTTGAGTGTGACAAATTTGTGACATTTGTTAACTTAGGTCTATCCTGTAAAATAATTTTTGTATCTGTGAATGCATACCTAAATAAATAAACATTCTGAGATACGACGATGGTTTTAAAAACCTATACCAGCTTTTTTCCACGGCTTCACTCCCTTGTCCGATTCAACAAAACCGTGCAGTTTTCGGGGATAAAAAAATTACCTGTGGCAAAATTGTAATCGGATAAGCACTGTCAGATATTCCATTATCAAACATATTATATAAACCAGTGGCTCCCAACCAGTGTTCTGTGAACCACTAGAGGATCACGAGAGCTAAAATATTAACAACAAAAGGATTAAAATTAAAACTTATCATTATAAAACATATCATCGTAAAACTCATCATCATAAAACTCTTAATATCGGGTAATAATGCCGATTTTGAGTTTATATTAGAAGTAGAAACGTTGTGTTGTGTAACTTATAATATTGTTGTGTGTATAAATCCATGTGCTTGCGAGTTGAAATTTTGAGTTTACTTTATTTTTAGAGTGGCAGCATCATTTTTCTTGAATCTTTGATGACGACAAAAAATTCAAAGTGGTCACGGGCCAAAAAAGGTTGGAAGCATAGATATATATCTTACTAGATGACGCGATTGTATGTACTTCGCGTGTCGAAAACCGGAGTAAAATTACGATCAATGATCGTACTTTCAGCCTTCCATTTAGCATTATCGGCACCGGAAATCCACCGAAATCTGGAAAAATGCCTAGTTATGCCTTATATAAAGACTGTATAGAAAAAGTTGGCCGAGATCTTTGACAGTCGTTACGAGTAGTCAGAAGCTTGAGATCTGACACCAGTCTTGCCAAGGGGTACCATGTTACCCAGTTACTGGGTTGTGGAGGTCAGATAGGCAGTCGCTCCATGTAAAACACTGGTACTCCGCTGAATCCGGTAAGACTGGAAGCCGACCCCAATATAGTTGGGAAAAGGCTAGGCAGATGATGATAGAAAAAGTTGGCCGAGGCATTGAAAATATTTTCTTAAAGGCATAGCACGCATTGCGATTTTTTTTCCGCCCATTCTGTGACCTATGGAAAAAAACCCGCTCAAATAGTAATAAAAAAATCGCACGAATAAAAATCGACACGAGTAAATTTGTTTTTAAATTTGTGTGTGAAAAAGTGGTACACTTAGTTTTCATACAGATGGAGGGACTGGCGTTATCTAGTTAGATTTATGTCTGTGGTTGCGAGCCATTGATATAAACAAACAATGTCACCTCTTTGTAATATAAGTGTAGGTATATGTGGATGGAAGTCATACAACATAACATCACGCCTTATTCTCCTTTGGTGTACTATAGGCAGAGCACCTATAGTACACCAAAGGAGATTGCACGCAGGCACGATACCTCTAAAGGGGCCTGTGTCCATACACAGGCCCCTTAGAGGTATCGTGCCTGCGATTTTAATGTTATCCAAAAAAAGGATTTATATTATTTTTATGTCAAAGTCAAAGCACTTTATTTCAAGTAGGCCAGTTACAGGCACTTTTGAATTGTCAAAAGACAAAATAAAATATTACAAAATTATGGTGCTACAGTCCCAGTCACAAGACATAATAACTGTGAAAGTACCGTGGATGCCCATTCCAAGGCGTAGATCTCTATGGAGAAGAACGGGCAAGAAACTCCATGGACACTCTTTTTCAATTATGTAATTATTACAAATCATTTGTTACATCATTCATGTTGAGATTACACATTATGTGAGAACGATGTAGAAAGTTAAAAGTGTCCATAGTAAATATAAAAAGACAATTCAGAAATAAAATTAGAATCAATTAAAATAAACCATAGAAAGTTAAAAGTGTCCATAGTAAATATAAAAAGACAATTCAGAAATAAAATTAGAATCAATTAAAATAAACCATGGCAGCTAAGAGATGACCAGTCCCAACCGACAGCGCCCGTTCACGAACATGACACATGTATCAGCACCATTCAGCTCAACCATTTTGACGGGAGCTAAATGATCCGACACACGCGCCACCATCGGCGAGACATTTGAGTGAGCATGACATACTCTCAACCACCGGAGTTATTCAAGTCAATGTTTGTAAAGTAAAAGTTATGTTTTTATGGAGTCCTTGACTTTGTATGTACAGACAACAACAGATAAGGTTCCTTCACTTGGACATTTATATGCACCTTATTGCATTGTAATAAGGGTTCAATTCAAGAACAGAAACAGCATTATATATGTATATCTTGTGATCCCCGAAAAATAAATAAAAAATTAATGTATGAATATAACGTGTTTTTCTACAATATACAACCAAATTCATCAAGATACAGCCATGTTTTCAAAGGGGCCCAAGTGCCCACACAATGGACATTGTCCTTTCACTAGCTATGTTTTAAGTCCCGTGTAATACTAAGGAACAAGCCATGTTGACATCAACCGGGAACAAGTCCACACTCCGGACTGCTACTGAGAAATTCCAGATGGAAAAACCCAATAACACTTTGGCCGACCCGGGCATCGAACCCAGGAGCTCATGCTCCACAGTAGAGCTTGCAACTACTAGACCAACGCACACAATCCTATCTAAGGCGAAAGTATGAAGTGTGTGTGTGTGTGATGTTTGTTACATCTTCACGCTCAAACAGCTGGGCGGATCTGGATGAAATTTGGCATAGAGATAGATTATAGTCTGGAATAGCACAGTGTACGTTACCCCGCAAGAAAGTGGCTCCTAGAAGCCGCCTGTTGTCGTTTTGGAAGAATCCAAGAAAACGATTCCTGTTGGAGTAACGTTGTTCCAGCAGGAAAATTTTAAACTAATGATTGGAGGGAAAATATAGTGCGCCCATGCACTATATTTTTCTCTCAAATCATTAGTTTAAAATTTCGAGCTTAATGTGTGCATAAATGTGCGCTGAAGATGTAACTAGTGCGTCTTCAGGTTTTCGAGATATTGCATTTCCTGCTGGAGTAGCGTTTGGCAGAAGCATGTATCTCTAAAACCATTGTATGTGCACCTGTAGAATAACCATACACGAGTAGCTCTTTATTTGTGCGTATTTGTGACAGAATTAGATTTAAGAAAATATTTATAATTTTCAAGTAATGCGTTTTTTTGAAAATCTGAAAATATATCGCAGCGCCTAAATGAGAAACGTATAAGCTCGCTGAAAACTGTATTCGGTCCTTCTTGGCGCTTATAATAGATATAAAATGTATCAAAAGTGTTTAAGCATGCATTATTGAATAACTGCTACTAGTCAAAACGAAGGTGTCATATCTTTGACGGCAAAAAACAAGGAATCTGCTCAACCCAAGATGTGTAGGTGTAAATCACAGATTAGTGCGTTTAGTCAAAAATCTACAGTCAAAATATTCAGCTTGGAATGTTTTGCATTAAGTAGATTTAAATAAAAATCAAAACATGTAAACAACGGCTGGTTATCCGACCAAATTCGAATGACTACAAAAAAGCGACGGATTCGTACCTAACGATGATAAACCTACTTCGTTATTCCACAGCTGGGCGTTGCTGTTGGCTTCGTACTCCCTCCGATGCTGGTCCGCGCTGGGGGGACCATCCCAGAGATAGCCGCCGACTTCCGGCTCATGTTTTACCTCATCGCCGGCTTCACCAGCGTGCTGTTTGTCTTCATTCTGCTTTGTAAGTATTCATTACTATTTATTAGTAGTAATATAATTATAGATCCACTTCAGTGCCACCCCTTTATTCAGTATTAATTAATAAACTTAGATGGCATGGTCAAATTATGAACCGAGAATATAACTGCTCCATAAAAACAGTGCTTATCAACACCAAGCAACGAATAAGGGGCAGACCACCAGGCTCTTGGTGGATCACTGTCGAGAGAGACATGAAAAAGCACAGTATACCAACATTGATAACCCAGAATAGACTACCCTGGCGTAGACGTACAAGGAGGCTGGACTCCAAATAAATTGGGAATAGGGCAGGAAGGGTTGTAATAGACCTCCCTTGTAAGGGCAGGGGTATAAGGGGCTTAATAACGTTTGCAAACTAAGAACTAAGTCCCACTTGCACGACAAACTTAACGAGTTAGTTGCTAACACGAGATTAAAGTGACAGTATGTCATACAGTATTGTTAATTTAACTTCGTATTAGCAACTAACTCTGAGTTAAATTCGTGCAAGTGGGCTTTTTTTTTTGTTCCTGGGGTGAAATGCCTCATAACCTCAGATTCGTACAGACTAAAAACTAAAAACCACCCCGGTGTTCCGTCTCACACCTACGCTAAGATAGTTTAATCTTAGCTCTTGTATCAGAAGTAATTTACATACCTGTGTGCTGACCTCAAAATTTAACTGTGTTAGCATGAAAAATTACTTTAGCCATGCGAGCTAACCTAGACTAAGACAGCCAGGTCTTAAAGCATTTGCTTTTCTGTTAATTCGGCAATATTTTGGTAATAAGGCGTACAAAATGTAATTCGGAAGAACTCTCGTAGGGTGGCTACCTACCAAACTTATACAGGTAACAGGCACAGAAAAACTAGAATTCAAACGAAATTCCAACCAAACCGAAAAACAGCCCGATCATCCTTGTTCAAATGCAATGAAATTCGAAAAGGGTTTCAAAATCTTTTTAGGGTTATCTTTTGGACAAAATTACATTTATCTAACAACTTTATTACAAGACGGTAGCTATTGCTCATTCACAGCTAGGGCATGAATATTAGAATCTCGGAACGATATTTCAATTCCGATAGTGGGTGACCCAATATCGGAATCAGGAAAAATCTTATTTTAGCTGTTTGTGAAGAGTCGAGCGAGAAAGCGTGGTTAACCCCTTTGACTACGGTGATTAGCTGTGGTCGAATAATCTGTTTACTAATCGGGCGTTCATTTTCTTAAAGTTCACTTCATGAAAAAATAATCTGTGCTTTGATGAATTCCGGATTTATAGTCCCAAGATTGTTGAAAATGTTAGCTCTAAGAGTACAAGTAAATACACAGATTCATAGAACCCGCTGTAACAATTATAATTTCATTGATGAATGCTTAGGTAACGGGTACACGCAGGATTAGAGACGCATGGGATAGGCCAATGTGACATTTGGGGGAGGCCTATGGTCAGCAGTGGATCTTTCAGCTGAAATGACGATGACGATGATGATGATAATGAATGCTAAGACAGTTTTTTATACTTTTGAGAGGGCTGTTTCGGAACCTATCCTTGTTTAACTTTATTTAAAATTTAAAATATGTTACTTGCTTGAAACCTTAATAAATTACAGCTTAAGGGCTTACATACCCTTTAGTGCCGTAAAACGGTAAGTTTCTAAAGCATACCTACTCCTTAGTAACGGCTAGGTTAAAAGGTTTGAAAAAATATATTTACTATTGATTCATGTACATAATTTTGAACACAAGGTTTTTTCGTGTAACTTACACAGAAAAATTGATGGCTTGAATTTCTTCAAAACTAACATAGCATATGTAAATCAAATAATATCTTGCAAACAAAACTGTTCAAAAGGATAGTGGAGTTCAATATTGATATTTTGGCATCGTGCGTACTGTGTTAACATTGGGGCGTATATAACGCCTTAATATTGTTCTGTCCTCTGCTTGTGTTGAATACAACAAATTAATCTATCCTATCATTAATCTGTTGGATAAATGAACTTCCACTACTTGACTTCATTGTCTCCCATCATCATCATCATTTCAGCCAATAGACGTCAACTGCTTACTTTCTGGCTTTTATTACAGTAACCTTTTTCAGAGAGACATGACTTATATTCTTTCTTGGGAACAACTGTGCAGTTTAGGGAAAAAAGCGCCCTATTACACAGTCACTGGTGATTAGAGAGAGACACAATATAAAATCCTATTTTGTGGCGGCATAAACGTGTTTTTTTTTGTACTCATCCTTATACCGAATTTGAGGAATTAACAAAAAAAAAATGCGATATTTCACGAAAGTGCGCAGTTCCGATACTGAGATCTAATATCGGAAATCAATATCGGAATTGAAAAACTTCCGATATTACATGCCCTATTCACAGCACAGGTGGTCTGTCCACTATGTGTCTCAATTAGATTTAATTTATGAATGGGTCTTGCCGGGTATATCCGGGCATGGATGTGATAATAAATCAGATTATTGAAGGAATAAATTATAGAAATCTGTATCTCGTATTTCACGTAACATCGTCGAGGAGCTCGTGCTACGTAATGACTGTCGTACGGGTCAATCTGCAAAGTTAAGCAACGCTTGCTGAGATCAGTCCGTGGATAGGTGACCATTCGTTACATATTGATACACAGGAGAGAGAGAGACGGACAGCATATAAATCAAGTTACGGCTATTCAGAAGCCAGAAAATCTGAGACCAGTCTTGTCAAGGGGCATCGTGTTACCTAGTAGGTATGTGAATTGTGGAGGTCAGATAGGCTGCAACTGCACAGCGCATGTGTGAGTACTATGTACCTACCAACTGTAAAATTTACCATTTACTGTACCTATATGTAGTTTGTTGACTTATGTATGCCTTAATTGGCAGTTGAGAATGTGTCATGCTCTCTCTAATGTCTCTCTGATGGTGGCATGTGTTGGATCATTCGGTTCCCTTCACGATGGTTAAGCTGAGTGGTGCCAATCCATGCCTCATGTTCGTGAACGGGCGCCATCAGTTTGGATTGGTCATAACTTAGCTGCCTCGGCCTGTTTTTAATTGCCTACTTATTGTTTTTTTTATTGTTTTTTATTGTTGTTGTGCACGTCTTTTTACATCGTTCTCACATATGTGTTTTTTTCAACAAGAATGATGTAACCAAATAATTTTAATTAAAACTGATGGAAAAGAGTGTTTGTAGAGTTTCTTGTACATTCTTCTCCACAGAGATAGGTCTCTGTGGAGAAGAATGTGCAAGAAACTCTATATTATATGAATCTAGTTGAAATTTCGCAAGCCTCAGTAGGCTGAGGCTTGCGAAATTTCAACTAGATTCATATAATATAAGGTTTAGTTGAGATAAAAGTATTTTGATTTTGATTTGCGTAGCTCCACGTAAAATACTGGTATTGAATCAGGTTAGACTGGAAGCCGACCGCAACAAAGTTAGGCAAAGGGTAGGCAGATGTACTAGTCATCGTTTGATAAAATCAAAGCACTTAAAAGTTCTTAAACCTGTAGATGTCATTAAAAGTTTATAACTTACAACTCATAAACGGTGACAGTTTGCTCCGACTATGAGTTACTGTATCTTATGAACAAGTAAAGTAACTTATCCAATTTCCCACGTTAACTCCTGCAACTGCGGATAACTTGCACTTACAAACTGCTTCACAGTTACCTAGTTTCTTAATCAGCAATAACATCATGTCTTTGTAACTTTAATGAAAATGTTCCCTTTGAAATAATCTAGAAAATGCGTTCCTTGTGAAGTATGTGTAGTTTTACTTTGGATGATAGATCGAGGAATAATCAAGTAGTTAGTTGTGGTTTTAAAAGTAGATGAAGTGACAAAATTTGAAAAGAGTAGGTACCTATGCTTAGATGGTTTGGTGATGTTGAGAGGATGAATGAAAAGCGAATAAAAAATTGCAAACGGAAATCCCAGGAGGGGACGCCCTAGAAGGACATACGCGGAACTTATTGGTGATGTTCAGAAAGGTCAGGGGTGCGGCGAACGTGTAAGCCCGGATGTTTGAACGAAAATGAAGCAAGCAAGTTTCTGCACATCGCCATGAGGAAAAAAGCGTGTGCTTATGTATCTAGGTTATGTATTTAGGTTATGTATGTGTGTTTGACTTTATATATACCTAGACAAAGACAAAAATTATTTGTATCAACTAGGCCATTAAGCGGCACTTTTGAACGTCAAAAATATAAATTTAAAGTTAATAATAATTGATTGCACTGTCCATTCGGAAAAGTAGCTTGTTAAGGAGAAGAACGGACAAGAAACTCCATAGAAGAAAGGACAAGAAACTCTATATAGCTCTATCTCTCTCTTTTTGTTCGAATAATTTTTTTCCTCCTGAGTGTTCTTTGTAGGGAAAATGTTTATCTAACGACCTATCGTTTAGGAGTGCAACGTGTAATTAAGGAAAACCTGAGTGGCCTTGTGGCTTCGTGGGTTTTCCTTTGCTAGGGTAAACATACATAAACATTAACCTAGCCAGCTAGTATGCATTATCTAGATATGTTTTTACTTACCATGTTATAGGGGGCAAGGCTATTGCCATCAGCCGGGATCAAATACAAACACCAGACTGATACTATGATACTAAGAAACGCCAGATTGAAAACTCTTTGCCTGAGCCGGGCATTTAACCTATGATCTCAAGCTCAACAGTAGCGTGACCACTAGACCAAAGATCAATATCTTCATCTATCTCTTTATCTTCCAGTCTTCAAAGCCGCGCCCCCCACACCTCCATCAGCGGCCGCTGACCTTGGCAACAGCCTGGACTCCAACTTCTTTCTGTCGCTGAAGAAGCTCATCACCAACCGCAACTATGTATTGCTGCTCATCTCCTACGGCCTCAACGTCGGCACTTTCTACGCTATCTCCACGCTGCTCAACCAAGTCATACTCACTTATTATCCGGTAAGAACATTATTTAAATTAAATACTAGTCATTTACTACAATGACCGCAATGACTGCTTGGGAAAAGGGGCGGGAAAACACCTCGATCACCTACTTCACGCTAGTGGGGCCAAATAAAGACGATAACGGGACTTACGTGACCACTGCCCTGAGAAGAGCCGAAGACAAAGTGTCCTGGAAGCAGCTCGTTAGTGACTCCGTCAAAGCTTTTCAGGACGGGCAAAATCATCAGCAATGAAGAAAACGAATAAGAAGACAATGTCTGCTGCCAAGAGTCTCCATACAGATGTGTTCCTGAAGATGGTATCGCCTTTTTGGCCAGCCCAGGAAGAGGTGGCTCACCATATGGGCTGGACATAGACTTTTATAGTTTTTTTTAGCTAATGTGGTATTTTTGCTGCAACAAATTATTTTTAGGAGCTGAATTTTACAACGATCTCGCATCCGTTTCTGCATTTATTTTTATTTCTATCACTCTCCTTCCAGGGTGCAAACATAGACGCGGGCCGCATCGGGCTGGTGATCGTGGTAGCGGGCATGGCGGGCTCCGTAGCCTGCGGACTCATCCTCGACAAGACACATCGCTTCAAGGAGACCACCCTCTCTGTCTACGCCGCTTCAGTAGTTGGCATGCTGATCTTCACCTTTACCCTGGACTGCGGATACATCGCTGTTGTTTATTTGAGCAGCATTTTACTTGGGTAAGTTCTGTCTGGTTTGGGTTTGTTTAAACGCAACACTTTGCTTAAGGAAACCTTACCTATAGGTACAGATTTATAAGATAATTGAGAGATCTCACTGGGTGGAACACTGACCTTGTTAAGGTTGATGGAATCAGCTGGATGCGAGACGCACAGTACCCGTCGACGTGGTGATACTTGGGGAAAGCCTATGTCCGGCAGTGGATGTCTTTCGGCCGATAAGATGCTGATCATGAGACATACTAAGAAATAATGCTGAGAGATTGGTAAGATCTTATCCAATTGCAAGAAAGGTCTGGTTGCACTAGGATTTGAAATCATTTACAAAATGATGATTATTGCTTCTCTCATTTCCAGGTTCTTCATGACAGGATACTTGCCTGTGGGCTTTGAGTTTGCATCAGAAGTAACTTATCCAGAACCAGAGGGCACTACATCAGGATTACTGAACGCTGTGGTTCAGGTAAGAATAGAATTCTACTGTCTTACTGAGTCTCCTTTAGTTGACTTCGCGTTACACGATTCCACCTGCAACCAGCTCGCATGCAAGTTGCCTTACAATGTGGGCTACCGTGGCAAAATATAATCAATCAGTCAATCGTGCCCCGCAATGTAATTAAAATTAAACTTGCATGCTGGTTGCTTGCAGCTAGAAAGTCCAGCAATCTTCCTTTTATATTGGATTTATTTATTTAGCTAACCAGCTGATTGGCTAAACTCAATTCATTAACCCAATTCTACTCTCATTCCAGATCTTCGGTATCGTAACGACCCTCCTCTACGAGTGGATGCTGGGTAACGTCGGTGACCGCTGGGCAAACCTCACCCTCTGTGGCCTCCTGGCATGCGGCACAGCCATCACCGCCGCCATACGGTCAGACCTGAGGCGCCAGGCCGCACAGAACAGCGTTAAAGAATAAGAAGTGACGTCATTTGTTCTGTTCTAAGTTTAAAATGTAATGCAATTATGAAGATCTCCTGTCAACGTGAATTTGTGACGTCATGAAATTTGTTTAGCAATTTTAAGACGGTAGATTTTCCGATGAATTTTAAGCAAGCGGTCTCAGTAAATTCTGGGCTATTCCATTAGGCTTGTGAAAGCGTACTATTAGTACAGAAATACCATAAAATATCAGAGAAGAAAATAAGCAAGTTATAATGTTGCAATAACTTCTCCTACATATTTAATTATGAGAACTATTAAAATGTAATACCTTTGCTTTGCTCGAGGCTGTGAGTAAAAGTTGGATATAACCAAAGAACCTATCTTTGGACTCATTTCGAGGCATAAACTTGTACGAGGCAGGTACAGTCAGAGATATAAATATATAAGTATTATGACCGTTAACGAGATTATATCTATAGGTTGACTTCAGTGTCGGTGTGAGAATCTGTCTGTAACCTACTCAGAGGCCGCCTCGACTAAAGCATCATCTAAATAGAAAATCGAGTCAATACGGATAGGTAAGGTAAGACGGCACTGGCAGCTAGGCCTACAATCAATATTGAGATACATCCTTGAATTTACAGATGGAAACAACGATAGTCACTTCGTTTTTCTAATATGTTTATTCTAATACATAAGAACTATTTATCTCTTTGAATAACTATGTGTTATAAAATAATATAGACACTTACTAATACTATCAGTCTCAGGTGCAACAGTGTCTCGAATTCAAAGTTGCCATTCGAAAAAAACCGTCACTGGGTTAGTTCAGCCAATGTATTAACCTAACATAAGGGTGAATGCGCACTAAAAATATTTTTTTCAATATACCTGAAATCTAAATGAAATGACGTAGGTTTTACCTAGGATATAGATAATATAGAGCTAGAAACTTGGAAATCACGACAATAATTGTGTGACTGTAACTATACGGTAGTTTTTGCCACAAACTAGAATAGATTGAGAAGTATCTTACTGATTGATATTATAATGATGTTTTAGATTGATGGAATATTTACGAAAATAAACTTTTGGATGGAAATTACGAATAAAATATTTTAAATACATACATTATACTAATAAAGTAGATAAATGATTCTTTGAATTCTATAATGTACATGTAGAAAAATTGTAGGTCTTCTGTAAAGAAGGCTTAACTAGGTGTATTTTACACAATTTCTCGCATCTATGGTTACTGGGAAGTGACAATGTTATTGATGGCGTATTTGCTTGTTCACTTTTTAAAACTCCTATTGTGCTAAAATAACAGGATTTATCTGTTCTTGTACTAGATGTTCTTCAAAAAATATTATATTGCATAAAAATATGATGAACTAAATAATAATCGTAATATTCACATTGCAGTGACAATACTTGTCACATGGAAAATGTTAAGTATACACCTGATGAATCACTTACGATAGAAATTGTGGGAAAACATGGATATCTAAACCAGTATTTTTTTCACTATTTCTTGTAAAAAAAACTTATTTTAGATTTACACTAGAACTATAATTATGATTGCGTAAAGTTTTATGCGCCTTGCGATAAAACTGCCCTAAAAGGGGCAGCAATGAGTGGATGATTTGAATAAAATTAGCATGTGCCCAACGAAATACCTATAATATTCGGCCTCAACGCCCAAATAAAAAATAAATCTATATTGTGCATTTTTAGAACAGTAGATATGGTAGGTAATATTGTTACAATAAAATAAAAATATTTTTTTTAATTATAAATGTTAACCATATAGGTACTTGGACTACGAATAACCACTGCGTTTTCAAAGTCAAAGTGTTACAAAGGGCGTATGGTTGACTGTACCTACGTATGTATTATATTTTGAGGCAGAAGCAATGAGCAGTCAGGGCCGGCTCAGACTATATAATAATATGCTCATCAATCTGCCTGTAGATTTATATAATAGGTAACATAATTTATTTGGGATTCCGAATCCTATTTGTGATCTAGTAAGGATTATTTTCGGCTTTTATTGTGTAATCTCTTCGTGTTAAAAATAAATTAGTAATTGTATAGATAATATATAAAAAGGTGTGTAGGTTTGTTTTGTAGTGCAAGTAACCTTATCACAAAACAAAGCAAAGGAATAGTTTACGCTATTTTCTAAGGTAATAAATAAATAAACCAATCTTTACCTGCTGACAGTTTGTTAGTTGTCTTATATGATGTAGATTATACATATATTTATGCCATTTAATTCAATAAATTATGGTTCATATTGACTGCCTCACATGCCATTCACTAGGATGAATAAGGCCTGCGTGTGCCTCACGCTGAGGCAACACGCCTCAGTGCGAGGCATTGGTTGGTGAATGCCTTGCCAATTGTGCGCGCACCTTTATAATTTTATGAATAGTTTACTTGCATTTTAAAACATACAAATGTGTTAATGTATGCGTGCCAATACATGTGTAAGATGTAGTTGTAACTTGTACGTGATATCTACGTGATTATGTTGTGAGTTACCCAGTATTACCTAATTATTTAGATTGACTTGTGTCGTTACTGTAAAAGATCCTTTTATACTTATGAATTATGTTAGCCCTTAGGATGTACCTATGTTTATAATAAGTAGTGGAGCTATTGTATTTTGTTTATAATTTTACTAAAACCTAAGGTGATACCTACGCAAAGCTTTTATTGTTGTTGTCAACCTAGTTGGTAGTGTTGGTTGTTTCTAAAGCAAACCATGTCCTGAACTAGAACATTATTTATTTTAATAGCTCTGTGATGCCAAACGTATTTATTTTAGCTACCATGTTGGTACAGCCAGCACCAGAAATCGGAATGACGGGTAATATTAGTGACATAACCTCACCCTAAGTCTTTTTTTTGCTAACTGTACCAGATGCAATGTTACGCCTACTTATAAACAATTTCCAAACACATAATATTCGATCTGTTAAAAATATAACGACAATAAAATAAAAAAAACTGCAAAAAGTATCGTTGCGATAGGGTGACCCTCAAAAAGTCTAGTATTATGTATGTGAATCCTGCATTATTTATGAAATCTGGGCTATGCTTTGTTAGATACTAAAGAGTATACTGTCATTCCAATAGGTTTAAATATGTATTATTTTTAAGTAGAGATAGGTATATTCAACTGCACATCAGTGGTGATAACAGACTACACACGCAAATTGCCATGGTACAACATAAATTAGTCTGACAGTAAAATTGACCTCTGAGTTGATTTCGGCCTTTCTTCATATAGTACCTAGTTAGATAGGAAACGCCGACCTCATCTAGTTTAAAAAAATATGATTGACGAGTAAAAGTATTTGTACAAACCAACTTACAGAAATAAAATCATATAACTTTATCTAAAGGCGCTGTCAATGTCAATTATACTCTCTCCTTGTCCGAGACGGTTTAACGTGTAGTAAGCTGTTTGTACCAGCGCCAAGTCACAACTTTAAAGCTATAAAAAAAAAAAGTTAGTTTCCTCGTGTCACATCTCTACTTACTTGTCATTACGGTTTTTTGTGCAGCGCTGTCACTTATTCCTCGTGATAAAAATGTTATTTTTATTGTTTTTGTACGATAATAATAGCTTAAAACAATATTATATCAGTGTTATTATGAAGTGTTACGTGGTGTTGCGTTTTTACAATAATCTATATAGTATTTTCTGATACAAATAACAAATATGATGCGCGGCTCATTCAAGGTCAAGGTTTGTTGTGTAAACATTACATTGAATCCTTGTTGGATTTAGCGTTACAGGTATGTTTTGAAATATTACTACCCTTAGGAATTAGAGATCCTAAGTACGATAAAATAGGCAATCGACGTTTAACCTAAAATTTATGCTAATGTTATCTATAAATAATGCATATATCCGCTTCCGGATACCGTTTAATAATAGTACAGATTATCCAGTATACGACCATAAATTTCCTTTTTTTTTACTATGTTCTGTTCACATTCCCACGAATGAACGAACGAATTTACAATTTCTTTTTTCTAACGGTTTTTCCTGCCTCGGTTGTTCCTGCCTTCAAGTGCCTTCTTAAAGTTGAAAGTTAATTTTTGAGAACAGTGAGCGTGTGTTAGTTACCTTGGTATTAAAATGGGGAAAAGAAAAAGTAAAGATGCAAACCATCTCAAGAAAAAAATACGGAGACTAGAAGAGAAATTGAGGAATTTGTCTCAAGATTCAGAAGAAGAATCACCATGCCGCTCATCTTCACGACAGGATACGCCGCCGCCACCGCAGTCGGCAACTGAGACCGTGGTTATGGAGGAATCCATGAATATCAATGAGACAGAAACCAACAATTATACAGGTCTGTCGTACATTTCTCTTAGAATATCTAACCGATTTAAACTTCAAACGCCTGGGCCGTATACCTATAAATTTATTAACATTATAATTTGACATCAGGCGCTATCACTAGTGGATAGACAGTGTCTCACTAACAAATCTAAAATAGAGCAGGCGCTATCACTAGTGGATAGACAGTGTCTCACTAAAAAATCTAAATAGAGCAGGCGCTATCACCTTGCGGTTAGACAATGCTCCTAGACATTATGCTGTGTAATTAATATACCATTTATTGAAGCACTATCACTGAGCGGATAGACATTTCACTTCTTTTCTATATAAAGTATAATCTTTTTCAGAAAATGACCAACTTCCTGAAGAGTTTTTACTGGCATTGGGAAAAGAGGGAGAGGAGAAAGAAGAGTTTGGTGCTCCAATCCGACCTGAATTGGCCCTTCGCTGGACTAAAATCATGTCAGAAGGGCTGGGTAAGGATGCCCGTGACAAATTGATTGAAAAATACCCCACTCCATCTAACTTCCCTAATGCAGTTGCTCCGGTAATGAACGCTGAGTTATTAGCTACTCTCTCGGAACCATCCGTTAAGAGAGACCGAAGAATAGTTTATAGACAGAATCTTATTGGAAACCTAATGACATGCTTGGGTCGATCCCTAACAAACATAATGAAGGGCGACATAAACAGCAAGAAGCTTATTGAGGAGATAAACGATGCTGCTAAAATTGCATCGGAAATCCATCATCAAGACTCCTCTTCCAGAAAATTTTTTGCCTTATCAGGAGCTAGTAAAGTCATCCAGGAAGCAGTTAAAAACACAAAAATTGATACATTTTTATTTGGAACAGACTGTGCAGATAAAATAAAAGCTGCACAGTCTATACAAAGAACAAGTACACAGATCGCAGAATCGAGGAAGATAAAATCAACTACATCAACAAGGACAAAGAGACAGTTAAACTGGAGGGGCCCACCGCAGAACCCTCAGCCACAATACCAGCAAACTCGCGGTGGGCAATTTCAACAGAACTCATACAAGAAACAGCCACGATTCGATCAACCTCGCCAGACCAGACCAGACCAGGCCAGACCTCGACCTCAAACCAAACCCAAGCCCAGGCACTACCGCTAGAAAATCAGGTACATGCAGGGCGACTTAAATATTTCACAAACAATTGGCTGCAGATTACAAATGACCCTGTAGTGTTAGGATGGATACAAGGTTATGATATTCCATTTACTAAAATACCAACATCTCATGATACTGAGCCACAACACTGCCCAAAAAATGAGAAAATAATTATCTCTTCTGAGATTAAAAAGCTTTTACATCTAGGAGCAATCTCTGAGTGTTCATATTGTGCTGACCAATTTACATCTCCCATATTTTTAGTACCAAAACCCAATGGCTCATTTAGATTTATTTTAAATTTAAAGAAATTAAATCAATACATAGATACAGAGCATTTCAAGCTAGAAGATATCAGAACAGCTTGTAAATTAATGTCAAAAAATTGTTACATGGCTTCAATAGATTTGAAGGAGGCCTACTTTTCAGTACCAATATCAGCAAATAGTAAAAAATTCTTAAGGTTCAAATTTGATGGATTACTATACGAATTTAATGCCCTACCCTATGGCCTTTGTACAGCCCCTTTTGTTTTTACAAAACTTCTCAAACCAGTTAGTACATATTTAAGAAATAATAACATTTTATTAACATGTTATTTAGATGACAGTTTGTATTTTAATAAATGTCAACTTAAGTGCAGAAAAGATATTCAAATAGCATGCAAACTTTTACAAGAATTAGGTTTTATAATAAATTATGAAAAAAGTGTTATAACACCTAGCCAAACAAGCAAATATTTAGGTTTCATTTTGAATTCAACAGACCTCACATTGTCAGTTCCACATGAAAAACAATTAGTAATTCTAGAAAGAATTAAATTTTTTAGACACATTAATACTTGCAAAATAAGAGAATTTTCACAACTATTAGGATCACTTAATTCAATTTGCCCAGCCCTTCCATATGGTTGGCTATATACCAAAGTTTTAGAGAGACAGAAATACCTAGCATTACTGAAATGTAATGACAATTATGAATCGCCTATGAATATCTCTCAAGTAATCAAATCAGAATTGAAATGGTGGCAATGTAATATAAACAAAAGTAACCCAATTAAACAATATAATTTCCATGTAGAAATACACACCGATGCTTCTACTACAGGCTGGGGAGCTGTAAGCAGTCACAAGAAAGCTTCTGGGTCATGGTCATGTTCAGAACAAGAACACCATATTAATTATTTAGAATTGAAAGCTGCTTTTTTAGGGCTTCAGTGTTTTACAAAAGATACATATAATTGCGAAATCTTATTGAGAATAGATAACACTACTGCAGTGGCATACATTAACAAAATGGGGGGGGTTCAATTCCCACACCTCAATAATATCACAAGAGAGATTTGGCAATGGTGTGAAAATAGAAATATTTGGATCTTTGCTTCCTATATAAATACCAAAGATAATTTTGAAGCTGATAAGGAATCAAGGAAAATCAATATTGAATGGGAACTTGCACAAAAAGCTTATATGCAAATAACTGAGCGGTTTGGCACTCCTGAAGTAGATTTATTTGCCTCTAGGACAAATAAAAAATGTGCAAAATTTGTTTCCTGGAAATGTGACCCAGAAGCATTCACTGTAGATGCTTTCACCCTCAGTTGGACAAATATGTTTTTCTATGCATTTCCACCTTTTTCTTTATTGTTAAAATGTTTATATAAGATACAAAGAGATAAAGCCAAGGGAATTTTAGTTTTTCCTTATTGGCCATCACAACCATGGTTCCCACTAATAAAATCCTTGTGCTGTGAGGATCTTATTGTTTTTAGTCCTAACAAGAGTCTGTTGTCATCTCCTTTCAGAGAATGCCATCCCCTGCACCACCAGCTTACCCTGGCTGCAGGGCTGCTGTCAGCCAAGCGTTTATAAGGCGTGGAACACCACGCTCTGCACTAAAAGTGATGTTAAACTCACTCTCAGCAAATACATTCAGACAATATGATTCATCCCTAAAATTATGGTGGATGTTCTGCAGGGAGCACAATTTAGACACTTATCAGGCATCTATCCCATACATTTTGAATTTTTTAACCAAGTGTTATCAAAATGGGGCGTCATATGGAACAATAAACACTACCAGGTCTGCATTATCCCTCCTGATGGGACCCAAAATCGGATCTGACGACAGGCTAAAACGGTTTATTAAAGGAATCTTTCGGTCAAGACCACCAATGCCGAAGTATGACAGAACATGGGATCCAGGCATAGTACTTAATCATCTAGCAGGGTGCTACCCAAATGAAGATGTAACACTTGAAAAATTAACCAAAAAATTGGTCACTATACTGGCATTAACTACTGGTCACCGTGTTCAAACCTTGTCAATGATAAAGATATCAAATATGAAATTCACTGACAGTGGTGTAGAAATATACATACCTGATATAATCAAAACATCCAGAAGAGGTAGCATACAACCAATGTTTCACTTAAAAACCTTCATCCAAAAGAAAGAAATTTGTCCTGTCAACACCATTAAATCTTATATCGATCAGACAAGTTCTATAAGAAACAGTACAGACGAATTAATTCTTACATTCAAGAAACCCTATAGAAATGCATCAACACATACTATAAGCCGTTGGATCAAGTTGACATTGAAAGAAGCAGGAATTGATGTCACCATCTTCACAGCCCATAGCACCAGACATGCATCAACATCTGCTGCAAACAGATCTGGTGTCAGTATTGATGTAATTAGAAAGGCTGCAGGGTGGTCTCAAAATTCTGCCATTTTTGCCAGGCATTACAATAGACCTATCAACCAAGATCCATCCCAGTTTAGTAGTGTGATATGTAACACTGTTATGACATAAATTGTTGATTATTTTCCTTGCGTTGTTACCAATTAATGTAACCTAATGTATATATTTTTGATTAATATAATACCATATATTTAATACATAATTATTATTTTTTTATTACAAAATCTGGTTATTCACAACCTAACTTCAAACATCTACACGTTAAACCGTCTCGGACAAGGAGAGAGTATAATTATAAGATTAAACGAACTTACCTTAAGTGAAGTTCTATCTTAATTATACGAAGCTCCTTGTCCGAGACGGCAGTCCCAAAAACCCTCCCACTAATACTCATTGAGTATTATCCCAGTATTAGGGTTGTTCATAAACCTATCTTTAAACGTAATGACAAGTAAGTAGAGATGTGACACGAGGAAACTAACTTTTTTTTTTTATAGCTTTAAAGTTGTGACTTGGCGCTGGTACAAACAGCTTACTACACGTTAAACCGTCTCGGACAAGGAGCTTCGTATAATTAAGATAGAACTTCACTTAAGGTAAGTTCGTTTAATCTTATAATTTGTTACCACCGATGTGTGGTTGACTGTACCCAATTGATGTGTTATATTGTTAGGTAGGTACCTAAGTAATTGTTCAATAAAATCTGTTGATGGATTAGTAAGTTCGTTTTATTTAATGTGTCCCAAACCCACAAACTTCTACCTACTACAAGCAAAAGTGACTCACCTAGAGACGAATTTCTGATGAAGTAGATACAGGGTCTCAACAAGATCTTTTTGATGGATTGGTACCGAAGGATTTATTGCCCCTTTGACCAATTCAATTGTTCAAGAAGTTGGTCAGTAATTTATAATAGGTACCTACCTATAGTATAGATGTATAAATCACAGAATAGGTAGCCTAAAACTATGAAAGTACCTAAATAAAAGAAAAGAGAGAGCTATTCTCAGTTATGGGTGAAGTCAGGCTGGGGATGATGATGATGAGAGAGAGTTGGAGTGTAGCCTTAGAGGCACTATGGCGCGAGGACTTTTGGACTTAGTCAATCTTCATGATATTTTTTTTTCAGTAATTATCCAATTTTTTTGCAGTTTCGGGTTAACCTTAACCACAGATAATAAAATACTAGCATCCTTAACCATAAAACCACTGACCTCTAACATACAAGATAAAAACCATTTAGGTATAGCCTTACGACGCACTGTTTCCGAATTGTATTAAATACCTATATATCCTAATTTCTCGAAAACGGTGTGTCCTAGGCAAAAAATAACCAAAATTTTGCCTCCCCTGTTTTGCCCCCATGCTAGCAGCTTCCCAACATGAGTACTATACCTACTACCATTTTGGAAATATCTATAGACCGTTTTATACAAAATAAAATAAAATTAGGAAGCCGTAGATAATTCGGAAACGGTGCGTCATAGGACCTTAAATGTGTCTCGGCGTTTAAATGGCTTCTATGGACAAGGTTAATAAGTTGGCGAAAAAATATTGCCGAATTGTGTTGAAAAAAAATCTAAGTCCGCCCGTGAAATATTTCTCATTCTTTTTTCTATTTTTCGCTTGTTTTCTTACATCACATGGTTATCAACTAGAGCAATAATTTCTATCCCGAAAAGATTTTCATCCGAGCTACCATTTCGGAAATATAAAGTGTTTTATGCAAAATAAAATAAAATTCGAGGCCCATAATTCGGAAACGGTGCGTCGTAAAAAATGCTTCTCAGTACTTAGAGACGACTTAGAGATACTGTCAGTACAATACCTTTGTTATCGAATTCTATTTAATTTCGAATTGTAGAAACCCTATGTGCGGCGGCTAGGCAATCTAAAAGGACATCTGCGGTGAGACCGAGGCGGGGTAGGCGTGTGTGTGGGTGGAATGAGTATGTGAGAGACGCACACAGCGAGGCCAGCAGCCGAATTGCGTAAGTATATTATCCAAAGCAAAAGAATCGATTCCTTCCGAAAAACGACTTTTCGTATCATTAAGCACTACGTAAAGTCGGTTTTGGGAAAGAATCGATTCTTTTGCTTTGGATAACATACTTACGCAATTCGGCTGCAGGTGTAGCTTTCAGACCTGGACTCTGTACAATCGCCCCTCGTCGGGCCCGGTTTATGATGAAATGCATGAGAAGCGAAAAGTCTTTTTAAAGCCGCCTAAAATTTTGTCAAAATATCGCTGAGCAAATTGTTATGGATAGGTTAGCAGAACACCGTGCTAATAAAAATTTTGGTAAATTTTGGAAAGCCACTGGTAAGTTGGATACGAAACCTGGCCTCTCTGCGTGTGTGGAAGGGATGAGTGACAAGAGGGTTGATTGTACGTACTTGCTTACTGGCAGGCATGTCCTGGAGATTTGCCTCTGCTCATACAATCATAAATAGTATGAGCAAAGGCAAATCTCCAGGACATGATGGGCTCAGCATTGAGCACCTGAAGCAAGCAGGTGTCCATCTGCCGCGGGTCTTGGCTATGTTTTTCATAATGTGTATAAGTCACGCGTACCTACCTACCTGCTAATCTAATGAAGACCATCGTGGTTCCCATTGTGAAGAACAGGACCGGTGACATCTCGGACAGAGGTAACTATCGTCCCATTTCTCTTGCGACAATAATAGCAAAGGTGTTGGACAGTGCGCTTGATTCTTGCTAAAGTAATTACATACATCTTCATGATGCACAGTTCGAGTTTCGCCCCGGACTATCAACTGAAAGTGCTATTTTAAGTCTCAAGCATACTGTTCAATATTATATAGATCGCGGGACGCCGGTGTACGCCTGTTTCCTTGATCTCTCCAAGGCATTCGATCTTGTCTCATACGATGTACTCTGGAGAAAGATGGGAGACAGGGGTGTACCTGCGGAAATATGTGGACTTTTTCAGTATTGGTATGGTAATCAGAGCAACCATGTGAAATGGGATGATACAGTCTCTGAGCAGTATATGTTGGAGTGCGGGGTGAGGCAGGTGGGTCTGACGTCTCCCAGGCTCTTCAACCATTATGTGGATAACCTCACAGTCGCAATCAGCAGCATGGGTGTCGGATTCAGTGTTGATGGAGTTAGAATCAACAACATCTGTTATGCAGATGACATGGTGCTGCTGGGTCCGTCGGCGGGTGCAATTAGAGAGCTGCTTAAGACGTGTGAAACCTACGCTGCCACACATGGCTTAAAATATAATGTAAAAAAATGTGAATACATGGTCTTTGAGGTCGGTGGCAAACGCCGTGGAGAAGGACCAGAGTTGCTCGTGAACGGGTCACCAATTAATAGTGTGTCCACTTTTAAATACCTGGGGCATTTTCTTGCCACCGACCTGAGGGACGGTGTGGACATTGAGAGGGAGCGTAGGGCTCTAGCGGTCCGGAGCAATATGTTGTCCCGTAGATTTGCGCGGTGTACGGACCTAGTAAAAGTAACACTTTTCAAGGCTTACTGCCAAAGTCTGTACACGGGCAGTCTATGGGTGAATTATACTAAAAGATCGCTGGATGGCCTGCGCGTCCAATATAACAATGCTTTCAGGATGTTGTTGAGACTGCCCCGATACTGTAGCGCGTCAGAGATGTTTGCGCAAGCCCGTACAGACGGTTTCTATGCGATTATTCGTAAAAAAACAGCGTCGCTACTGAGGAGAGTGAGGGACAGTCAAAACGGCATCCTGAAAACTGTAGCTGAGAGCTTCGGCTCTCCGATTATGCAGCAGTTTGTGCGGAGGTTGATTGGTACTAACACTAGGTAGGTAATAAGTTTTTATATGTTACTAACACTAGGCAATAAGTTGTTTCTATGTTACTAACACCCTATGGATTTTTGCGTCCGAAATAAAGACATTCTATTCTATTTGTTATGGTCAAGGTCAACCCGATACTGCAATAAATTTAGGAAATTTCCGAAAAAAACACATGAAAATTGACTAAGTCCAAAAATGTACCTATTATGTTTATACAAAAAAATAATGGGTTTCTTTGCTGCTCATAGTGCCGCTACTCCAACTATTGAAACTCCGCCCCTAAGACGACCCACTGACCGGAAAAAGGTACGTATTTAGTTAGATTAAAAAAAAACAATATACTTTTCTTATATGGTTTGCATTTGTTTCGGTAGATGGCGCTATTTACAAAATGATCAAAATAGAACTTTATGCCAATAAAATAAAACATATTTTACAAAATCAGAGGCTTGCCAACTGACAGTTACTATGTTGACATTTCAGCATGAGTTGCTATGGCGGTCTTTTCATTTTATCGCCGAATAATTTTGCATTGAAATGAAATTATAATCAATATTCATGCTAGTAAAGGGCTAAAATTATGTGGCGTAAATACTTTTCGTGTGGAGCTTTAATCGTCGGCGGCCAACACTTCAATTTACCTGCGATGTTTCGATAAATAAGCCAAGAATACAGGTTAAATTATTGTTTGTTTGTTTGTGATTTTTAAATGCAAGTGCAAGTTTTCACCATGAGTATTTACAGTAATAAAGAGAAAATGGAAGGCAATGATTACAAAGACATATGCAGGAATCACTCGGCTAAGTCTGACCGGGGTAAGTTACATTTTTATTTAGGTAGGTTTCTAATAGGTACCGATAATGTTACTTCCATGGATACCAGCGTAAAGTTTGGCTACTTGGTGACGTTGGTACACAGAGGTGCCTGTCGCGCTGACCCGCACGCCAAAATATTAAATTGATCATACACAGCTATCTATTTGTTCATCAGGGCTCATTATTATTAAGGTTTAACTTAGTTTACCAACTTCAAAATAAATCAACATAAAATAATAAACGCAAAGAAATCATCAAACATAAATATATTTTATACAACAAAGTACATATTAAAAGTTGATATAGATACAAGGAGTGATCAATAAAGTGAATTTTTATTAAATTCAAATTAGTTTTTCTCTACTTTGTTAGTGTATTGGTAGTAGTTGGTACCAATAGGTAGTGTACCAAATAGTGTAAAATGATGAACCAACTTAACAAAACAACTTGCTGTAAAAGATTAAGTAAGTATGTACAGTACAAACATTTTCTTGATGTCCGTCGGCCCGTTGCACTTGGTGCATCTCTCAAGAAGTACCTATATAGAATAAAAATGGACGGCAAGCTGCTATTTTTACAGGTCATATATTTCACACAGCAATCAAAACATAACTACAATAAAGTACTTAACACAAATTATTATACACAATCAATCTAATTACTGATGGATATGGAAATTAGCATACGTTTGTATTCGGAAATGCAATGATTGCCAAGTGTATTAAGTAAATAGTTGTACTGTACCTAGGTAAGTATATTCAATAAAAAATCTTTTGTTTAGATCTCAGAGATGAAACAAATTGTTAAAGCTTTATATAAGTTATTGAGTAATAAATACATTATCTCATTGGGAAAATATATATATATATATATATATAATTGTCTGTAGTCTCGCACTTGACCACTTTCTCATCTCACCTGATGTAGGTATATAATTATGTTTCATTCCAGAGATGTACCGAATATGTCCATCAAAATTAAGTAAACGGGAGTTAGAAGATTTATACTTTACTCTTCTTGAGAATAACGTGGAACTAAAGAGGACCATTAACGGGCAGAACGACAAGATCAAATTGCTGTCCACGCAGGTGCAGCGGATGACCAACACACAGGAGAAACTTGTGTCCAAAGACATGAAAGATCGTGGCACTGCTACTAAAGCTGTTGTTGATGGACAGAAAGATTTGTAAGTTTTATAAACATAATATTACCTACATTTCTTATGTATGTCTGGCAACTAGTAATCTATTAGTCAAGTACTTCCTGGCATTTAATTTAGCTGTAACTTGGTGTACTTATGAAACATTGAAGTTATATGGAACAGTCAGGCCAGTCTCAAGAAGGAGCCGGAAGGTGGCCGGCATAGCAACTCTTCAACCAGACAAGCAAAATAGCACCATCGTTTTTGGGCTCATTGGATGTGTATTGAAATGTTAAATAACATTTAGTAGGTACCCTTTCAGTTCAAAAAGTCAGTTTAGAATTATTTTTTTGAGTCAATCTGATTCTACACAAAAATATTACGATCTGTAAAAATGTACACTGGGATAACAAGTAACTTATAAACCATCTAGCTTATTTATTACTACCTGACTACTGAGTGTTGAGTCTTTGTTCTATTCCTGAGGGTTATTGAATTTTTAAATAGGAAATTGAAGTAAAGAGTGGAATTCCTTGCCGGAATCTTTGTTTCCCGATAGCTACAATCTAGGGGTCTTTAAGTCAAGAGTGAATGGGTTTCTTCTAGGCAAGCGTGCTTCACCGTCGACCACATCATCGCTTACCATCAGGTGAGATAGTGGTCAAGCGCAAGCCTATAGACAATAAAAAAAAATAAAAAATTTAAGCATCCAGAGATAGAGTATGTAATATGATTACTGGATGCCCACCCTCTATAATTGTCAACTTTCTCTGTCACTCTAGGATTTGCTGTAAGAGAGCTCAACATTGAGTTAAGCTCAACTTTGTACATGCACTTTATTATTACATTATGTACCTAATGTTGTTTTTTGGAGTACAATAAAGAATTTAGATTAAGACAATATTGCAATAATATGCATTAGGGGAGACCCAGTATAAAATTAATTCGGGATAAACGTAACATATGTGTTTCTGACCGAATTATGTTGTCTGCACTGATGGCTGCATCACCAATATAGGCTATTTTGAACCCTCTTTGGCTCTCACCTCAATAAAATTGCGCTCACGCCGCTGTGTCGTCAGATTTTGAATTGGTGCCGATGCCGCAAACATAGACAAAGTAAGTTTCTACCGTTTTTCTCAACTGTATTTATTTTTTTAGTAGGTTTAAACTCGGGTGTCAAGTGTCAGTAAAGTTGTTTATTTTTTCGTCTTTCTATTTTTACGCTCGAAATTGTATCTTTGTAGCGGTTTTTTTACCCGACTGTGTGATGCAAAGGAGGGTAATGGGTTTATCGGTCTATGTTTGTATTATGACACAATATCCGTAAACACCCCGATTTAAGCAGTAAAACGCCCATAAATTTTGAACGGCTGTATCGATAAATCGGTTCATCCGTTTAGTAGCTATGATGCCACAGACAGTTGCACAAATACACAAACACACAGTTCCGCACGTCAAACTTGTAACACCCCTCGTTTTCCGTTACGCGTTTACAGATTTTCAGTAACAGATATGTAGGTGAGCAGAAACATACCAAGAGAGAAAATATATTATTATCCCTGTGAATTTGGATTGATTCTTCTCGATTAATGGTTTCGATTATTTTGTTCAAGTCATCGTAGTATTTTCCTAGGTTAGATTTTATATTTGTAAGGGCATCTAGCGGTGTTTCATTAAAGGTGTGGTATTAAATGTTTTGTTTTTGGATCTTTGGGCTTTTCGAAGCAATCTTCGTTTCTGATGTCAGGATCACTTACTTATTGGGAAGGTAATATTTTCTTGTGTTGACTGGAAAGCTGGTAGAGTGCTGTATCCTGTGTATTTACATTCTTGAGGTAGAGTGAGCATTCCAGAGCTTGGTAGTTTGTAATTCACTAGTTCGCTATTGCATTAGAGGACTGAACTTGCTTCGTGAGAATACTCCCACTAACGAAAAAAGTTCAGTCTTCGAGCGCAGCCAGTGATTCTGTTCCAGAGGTTGGAATGTGTTGATTTCGGCAGGAAATGTTGTTTTGCAGGTCTTTGGCATCGTTGATCTCGCAGATACGTTGTATTGAATAAACGTAGACTTTGAAATCTCTGCAGACTCTTCTTTTTGGTGTGAAGGTATTGCATTTTCCCAACGTACTTGTCGACACGTAGTGTTGCCCACTAGGATCAGTGGCTAGTGAGCTATGCTCTGGTGGGATAGTGCATTGGAAGGAGAAATTGGGATCTTGAATAGAGATTGAATGATCATTTTGAATTAGAGGAAATTCTAATACATACACTAATCTATTTGAGTATTACAAATGATGATAGGAAGGATGAGTATAAAAGACTATGAATATTTTCAATTGAAACTGATGTAAATAATTGTTTATTAGTTCCTATTTTGTTAGATTTTAAGAGCTGTTCGTAAAGTTTGTTGACTAATAATTAAAGGATGTAAGATATTAGATTTGGCGAATAGGATACTCGTGAGACAATAATTAATTTCATTTTCGAGACTAAAGGTCCGACCGCACTAGGCGTAACTACTCGTCAGCGGAGCGAAGCGACAAAATATATTGTATGAGATAAAGTGTCGCGTCGCGTAGTTCCGCTGCCGCGTAGTGCAGTTTGTCTCATATAATTTCATACATAGTATATTTGGTCGTGTCGCGTCGCTCCGCTGACGCGTAGTGCGGTCTGACCTTAAGGTTACACTAGTCGAAAATTCTTCCACACAAACGTAGTCTAGGGATTATTCCACTGTTTGACAATGTACTTACAAAATAAAAAGTGATATCAATTTGTCTCATCATTATCTAGCCCTGTATCCCTACTTTTTCGCTTCCAAAAGTAAAAAAAGAAAATATTTGAAATTTATGAGCGTCGAAAGTTCCACATTTCGACACTAATTTTAACGCATTTTTGTGCGCAAATAAATACCATAAGAAGACGGATAATTGGAAAACGGCCTCCATACAGGGATAGATTAGTAGTTCAACAATGCTAATAATTGTATTTTGAACAGATACGATTAGTCGTTTTTTCATGAAATGCAGACTCCCAAAGGTCTGTTTATAAAATTTCGCGCGCTCGGTTTCGTCCTAAATCATTATCCATTTCACTACAAATTTTCAAAAGTGTGTATTCGTACGGGAACTAGCTTCCTACTAGTTTGCGCCGTCGACTAGTGTAACCTTAACTATTTTGTGCGCGGGGTTAAAATGCATTTTATATCAACCGACAACACGTGCGGAAGAGATAGATTCTGTGATGAGCAGTAGGAAGCTAGTTCCCGTACGAATACACACTTTTGCAAATTTTAACGCATTTTTTCACTTTCGACGGTCATAACTTTCAAATATTTTCTTCTTTTACTTTTTTGCTTCCATACAAGGCTAGATAATGATGAGACAAATTGATATCACTTTTTATTTTGAACGTACATCGTCAAACAGTGGTATAATCCCTAGACTACGTTTGTATGGAAGAATTTTCGACAAGTGTAACCTTATAAGCTAATTCTAAAATTTGTAAGGAAATTGAGGTAATGTCTTCGCTGACTTTAATATCGAAAATGATGTTGTCAGTTTTATTCATAATGTATTGATTAAGACGATTAATATTTTCATTAATAATTTGTTCGTGAAAGGAAATCTTAAAATTGTTTCGTTAAAGAGTTTGATTGTTAATGATGTTTTTTGAATTTGTTTTTGCATTAATTCTGTTAAGGGCCAGTTTCTGAAGTCGACGTCACATCTCAAATCAGCTGAAAATTTGTCACAAATTAACCAGCCTCGTTGTTAGCGGGTTTCTCAACACTTCTTCATCGAGAAATTACGTAATCGCTTGTAACATTAAATTAATATATTTCGGTTGGCTACCCTAGCTGGTATTCATTCACTTCTTTCACTACTATAACGTAATCAGTAACTTTAAATAGTATTTTATCTTGAGCGGCTGGGTTGGTGTAGCCGCCAAGTTAAGAAAACCTTTCCAAGGACGATTTTTGGATGGGTAACCACGTATTTTTTGGTTTGCTTGTTTTTGGATAGGTGACCTTGGTAGATGTTGTTTAACCTAGCGGGGTGACTTTAGGATGAGTGATCAAATTTTTTGTGGTGATGGTCACCCATCCAAAGACTGACCTTTGTTAGTGTTGACACTCTATTTTATTGTTGAGAATTGTGGTGGAAATTGATGTGTTTTGATTTTAAGTATTTTTATTTGACATTATTGAATGCATGGTTGCGAATTGGAATGGCAATGTGGTTGTATAATGTAGTTTTTGTGTTGATTGTTTTGTAATTAGCTGTAGTGTATACCTAAAGTTTTCGATACGATGTAAAAATTTTTTGGAAATGAATAAATGAAATGAATGAAATGAAATTACCCTGGCGGGGTCACCGATCCATAAACAAGTGATCAAAAAAAAGTGGTCACCCATCCCAAGACTGACCTTGGTAAGTGTTGCTTATTGATAATTGTGTCAAGTTTTTATAATGTAATTGATTTTAAAAGTTTGTAATATCCTAATTTTTTTAAATCTTGATTATTAAATAATTGATCTAAATTAACATATTTTTTATATCTCAACCCATACCATAGTTTTCACCGACCCCTATTATCTTTTTATCGTAGTTTAAGCCTTTAAAATCATAATATTAATTTTAATCTGCGAATAATCGACCAATTTTCAACAATTATAAATTAGGCTCGTTGACAAGAGGTTAACATTGAAAATGGTTCTCAGAAACCCAAAATTGCTGTAACATGTGGTTAATTCGAGATTTTTGTCAATTGTGACAAATTGTTAAATGCTTGTCACATTTGGGAATTAAGAAACTGAAAGTAGATTAATCCTCGATTACGTTAACAGCCCGATAATTGAGAGCTGGGAAACTGGCAGTAAGTCTAACTCCCGCTTTTCAAGTAAATCGATGCAGTCATCGTATCTTTTACCGTCTCTTGCGTCGGGTGTACCATTAGGCCATTTTAGAACAGAGACAAGTTCAACTAACAATCCTGTTTTTGGACGAGAGTTTTACTTAAAGGACATTATATTGTCATACTATTGAAAAATAAACTTATCTAAGTATTTTAAAACAAACAAATAGAAAGAAAGATTTTAGGTAAAATTTAAGTGGTCAAACTTGAGTTTTTGTGACTTTAACTGGTTATCATCGTTTCGATGTTTTATGAAAAAACATCGATACATCGAGTACATCAATATCTTTTCAAAACATGGAATCGATTCGATGTATCGCATTGTAAACATCAATGTTTTTGATGCATCGATGTATATCGAATATCCCTACCCTAAAGAAGCCTGTCCAATCTAACTTTGAAGAGATTCGAGTTGTATGCTTTCGGAAACACAGACGCAGGCAGTGAGTTCCACTCTTTTGCTGTGCGCATTATGAAGGATATTTATATATTTGTGGAATGGCAACTAGATGAGGATGGTAACTTGCAGTGCGTCTAGATGTCCAATGGTATAAGGGGGCCGGTGGGATAAGGTCGTGGAGTTCATGAGCTTACTCACCGAAGTACAGTCTGTAGAAGACCGACAAGCAGCGGCAATTACGGCGATGAGCAAGCTGTGAAGCTTGGCATCCACCCAAAGGTGGCTGCAATATTCCATGCAGGATCAGACTTGCGCCTTGTAAAGAATTAAAAGCTGTCCAAGCGTAAAGTATCGCTTCACTCAGTAGGATACCTAGTTTTTTTTTGCCGCAATTTGGGCTTTGTACTCAATGCAATGGAGGCGCCGAATTTGAGACAGGATGTCAACTCCATGCCAAGGAAATCAACCCGATCAGTTACAGGAACAGATGCGCCCCGAAATGTAGGCGTATGGATGAAATGAGTCCTTTTTGCGGACGACATGCCAGCTAAAACTGACCATATCATTAAAACGTCAACGTTTGATGATAGGAAAGACAAAGTACAATTGCTCCCGTTGTCACCCCCTCTTTCACTCTCCCCCCTCAGAACTCATCGTGTAAACAGATAGAATATACTTTATTGTACACCATAAAAGTTAAACATCTCTTTTATACGAAAAATTTAATTATACGGATACAAAGGCAGTCTTGTCGCTGACAGCGATATCTACTTGACAAACTTTGGATGAACTGAAAGAACTTAGAAACAAAAAGGGGGTAGCCTGTGGTGTACTGCTATTAACATTTGAGATAGTGCAGTTATATGTGACTCCAACCCACTAAAACTCCACGGTGTCCTCCTGCGCCGCTTATGGCGGGAACACGGGCACGCGTACATTTTAATATACTGGCACGCGTTAGCACTCACCGCGAACCCGCCGCGGCTTTGCGTCACCGGAATCTCCTCTGGGGAGTAACTCCCATCACCGGTACACTAGAACACACTGTGCGCCGTGACCACTCCAGAGACAAAATCAGCACATGGGTGACAGACGGCCCCGTGTATGGCACCCTTGGTCCCCTTGTGATGGGCTAGGATCAATAGCCTCGCCACCTAACATTTTTCGGCCGCAGGGTATAGGGAGAGCGGCCAACACTATACCGACACTCCTCCTCCCCTGCGGCCCCACCGCATCCGCCATCAGACGGAGGCGACCCCGTCCAGGCCACGGAAGGTAGGGAGAGCGTCGCACCGCGGCCTCCAACCTTCAGCCGTGATATCGTATGGGTATGGGAGGCTCCATACGACATCGGGGCCCGCCTCAGTTGCGATGTCGTCCAGGCGGCACCGCAACCTAATTATGGCCGCGACGTCGTCGGCTTATCGGCAAAATCCCTGACGAGCAGCCCCTCCTTGGGTTCCTCTTCGCTTCACCGTGGGTGACCAAGCCACGGCTACTGAACCCCCCCGCCTCGAAAATGCGAGAACCCACCGGGGAGGAGTGATTGGAGTACCTACAGTGCTTTTTACGGACGAAAGTAAAATTTACAATGTTACAACCCACCTTACAACCATCCGGTTGATAGAGATAGCTAAAAAACCAAACTATCATGTGTACTCATAAAAATTTTGATATTAAAAAAGCTGTGATATATTAAGAGAATATTGCAAATTGTTACGATAACGTTCACGTTCATCCCTAGACGCCCAGAAACAAAAAAGAAATTAGGCGTACTTTAGATTTAACGATAATATAATCATTATAGAAAGCTGTTTCAATTGATGATTTTATCCCAGAATGATACAATGTTATAAACTTGCAGCATATCAGAATTGAAGGACACAAACAAGCGCTTATCAGATCGGATCCAACAGCTGAACATGAGGCTGTGTTCCGCTAAACAGTTCCTGAAGACCAGTCCGCCGCAGACGGCGCCCTCCCGAGGTAACCGCTCCGCTGCCACAGGTGCTTCGACGCCCAAGAAGTAAGCATTCCATTTTGTTTTATTGTTACCAAATTATTGATATCCTCCTGAAATTAATGTCCAAATATCATAGAGAAAGGGTGACGGGCCGCACGGGTCGATCTTCAAGGTTAAGCAACTCTAACTGAGATTGTTCCATGAATGGCGAACATCTATTACATACACGAAAGGGTCGTGCCTCGTCATTGAGCACGCTAACTAAACCTTTGTTGGTCTTGAATGTCATTTGAAGTGGAAACAGCCCGACGGGACGCGGTGGTACAACACAGGCTTTAAATATTTTTTGTACATAATTTAGTCATACTTCTTAAAGAAACAAATCATACATTAAAACATCACTTTATATTATAAAATAAAATCCTCCGCTACGTCTGTACCAGATTAACTCAAAAACTACTGACTGGATTTTCATGCATTTTTCACCCATAGAAAGAATAAGAAACGAGGAAGGTTGTGTAGGTATAATTTGTCACGGGCGAAGCCGGGGCGGGTTGCTAGTTTAGAAATAAAAAGCTACTGGTGGTAAGGGCTCTAGAAACAGGAATCTCACAATGCGAGCCGTGTCGAGGACTGAGGAGTACTCCCTTTATTTTTCTGGTCCTTGATTCAACCGCGCAACGCTAGCTTCGACGGATAATCGTCGAGGGTTTTGGCCATCAAGCCGTTGGCGATGACGACAATCGTCACAATAATAGCCGAGCCCACTTTCCACATGTAGACAACCTCGTGTTGATTTCATTTTTTTTAAATCTTTTTACACTATTACACTCGATTTGTTTCTCTTTCACAGCACTCATGAGGTTTTCGTCATGGGGGATGGTATATTAAAAATATACGCAGTTTAAAATTAATGGTTATAAAAAAATGTTACAGGCACGAATGTGTCAAGAAAAGCCCAGAGAGTCTGCCAGAAAAAGTTCTTAAAGTCTCTACATATAGCCAATGGGAGGATAAGTAAGTGTCAATTTAAATTTATTTGTACTTTTATTTAATTTTTAGAAATATCACACTAATATTATAAAAGCGAAAGTTTGTGAGTGTGTGTGTGTTTGTATGTTTGTTACTTTTACACGCTCAAACGGGGGCTTTTTGGGGGCTGAGTCACCCGCGTCCGTAGGTGAGTACCCCTTTTGTTACCCTACACGTGGTCCCCGGGTGGTGCTAATCAGGTGACACTAACTGGTGGTAGGTTTCGGCCGAAGGCTTGCGACCACCCACCGAGCAAAGACGTTCCGCCAAGCGGCCTAGCCGTGTTCCGGCACGATGCTCGGTGTAGCCACAAGAGGAGTTGGGTCGAGATAGTTGTTCCACTGCAGGATGACCAGCCTGACTCGCGTTGTTATGGGCCTATCGGGTGACTAGTCGCGGAGGGTAGCGGGATCCGAGGCACGGTGCGCCGCTGGCCGACCGCAGGTAGTTGGGGGCCCAAGTAGTGTGCCAGCCACACACGAAAGGCTGCCCCGCCAACTGTCGAAAAATCCCGGGATGCGCCATCGTGCTGGTTGGCGACCAGACGAGAGTGCCCGATGGACATTCCCGGGGGGGCTCGGGCGTCCCCGCAGTCTCCAGACTAGTCCCCCAATGATGGCGTCCGGACTCCGCGTGTCTGAAGGTTGCCAGCGTGGAACCTCATCTCACTTCCTTCTCCTCACCTTCCTTCACTCACAGCAATAATGCCAAGGAACAAAAAGAGAAAAGCTGAACAGCGGCAGCACTCACTCTCACATAAGGTGCACCTCAGTAACATCCGAGGTCTGCACTCGAACCTTGTCGCAGTCCATCACCACCTTGAGACTGAGAAACCAGCACTTTTGTTCCTTACGGAGACGCAGATCGGATGTCCGTCGGACGTGGCATACCTATCTTACCCAGGATTTACCCTGGAGCACAAATTCAAGCCACGTGCGGGTGTATGTATGTTCGCCCGCGACGACATCTGCTATCGGCGTCTCCGTGACCTTGAAGACTCTAACTACTCAGTGCTATGGGCCCTGGTGGACACAGGTCTGGATAAGATTATCTATGCCTGTGTCTACCGATCGCATAGCGGTGATCTGGAGACAACCAGGATCACACAGTACCTGAGTGAGGCGGCTGATGTGGCCCAGCAACGGTACCCTTCTGCCCAATTAGTGTTACTGGGGGACTTTAATGCTCAACATCAGGAGTGGCTCTTCCCATACCAGTGCACTGACCATGCTGGACGAGAGATGCGAAATCTTTCGCTGGCGCTTAATCTCACCCAGCTGGTGCAGGGGGCTACGAGGGTGCCGGATGTTGATTCGCATACGGCCAATTGCTTGGACCTTCTGCTGACAACAGATCCAGACCGATACTCAGTGTCGATTTCATCACCTTTGGGTAGTTCCGACCACTGTCTGGTGAAGTCTGTATCCGTCTACTCCCCGCCCGATCCCAGCCCGAAAGGCACCCGGCGGGTTTGGCGGTACAGGTCAGCAGATTGGGATGGGATGCGATCTTTTTTCGCATGCTATCCTTGGCAGCCCATTTGCTTCTCTTCGGAAGATCCATCGTCATGCGCTGACGCCGTGACTGATGTGTTGCGCCAGGGGATGGAGTACTACATTCCATTCTCTGACGTAGCGCTTTCCGGCGTTGACCGACCATGGTTTGGTGCTGAGTGCAACCGCGCAAATGCGGTTAAACACAAGGCTTACCTAGCATGGGTCGACGCTCGGGTGCACAAAGCGAGTGACGTAACTCAGAAGAAGAGAGCCTTCAACAGGGCTGCCAAGTCCTACAAAAAGGCGATGCGAAGGGCACGTTTTGACCATATTAGCAGAATCGGGAACAAACTAGCTTCATACCCTGCTGGTAGCAAAGCGTTTTGGTCCCTGGCTAAGTCGGTTGAATCAAACTTCTGTCGCCCCTCACTTCCACCACTGCTGAGACCCGACGGGTCACTGGCCCACTCCGCCGAGGACAAGGCAAACTTGTTTGCCTCCCTTTTTGCGGAATCTTCGCGTCTGAACTCTGATGGCGCGCGGCCCCCTCCGTCTCCTGTTGGATGTGGGACGAGTATGTCGGATATTCGCATCCATCAGAGGGAGGTCTGTAGGGTGTTGCGTAACCTTGACGTGAACAAAGCTAGTGGCCCCGACGGGATACCGGCAATTGTACTGATAACTTGTGCGCCTGAATTGTCTCCGATCCTGACACGCCTATATCGCCTTTCGTTAGTGACTGGAAAGGTGCCGAAGGCTTGGAAGCAAGCTAACGTTCAGCCAGTCCCCAAAAAGGGTAGTCGGGCTGACCCGGCAAACTACAGACCCATCTCGGTAACGTCCATCCTCTGTAAGAGTATGGAACGTGTGCTGAACAATAAGCTCCTGGCATACCTAGAAGACAATGACATCCTCAGTGACCGCCAATACGGCTTCCGCCGAAATCGGTCAACTGGGGATCTTCTAGCGTATGCCATTCACGTCTGGAGTGAGGCCATCGAGAGGCACGGGGAAGCGCTTGCTGTCTCCCTTGACATCTCGAAGGCTTTCGACAGGGTCTGGCATGAGAGCCTTATTGGTAAGCTTCCTTCCTTCGGTCTGCCTAGTGGTCTGTGTGACTGGATTGCTGACTTCCTGAGGGAGAGGTCCATCCGAGTGGTTATCGATGGCTGCTCGTCCGGTCAGCTAGGTATTAACGCCGGAGTCCCTCAGGGGTCGGTGCTCTCGGCTACACTGTTTTTGCTGCACATTAATGACCTGCTAAAACCCGGAACCTTTGGGTACGCAGACGACAGCACGGTTGCTGAGAGATACGTGTCCGGCGCACGGGCTACTGGGACTGAGATCCGGTCTCTCCGGGAGGCCATGGTTGAGCGCTTGAATCTGTCTTTGGAGGCAGTCTCCGAATGGGGCGATGCCAATCTAGTCAATTTCAATGCAGCTAAGACCCAGGCGTGTCTTTTTTCCGCAAAAAAGAGCCTATTCCACCCGGCTCCATCTTTCCGTGGTGTAACCGTGCCGATAACGGACCATCTCGACCTTCTTGGTGTTACTTTAACATCGACCCTCAATTTTGGTCCATTCATTGAGGCAAAGGCTCAGTTGGCTGCAAAAAAGTTGGGGATCCTTGCAAAGGTGAGACGGTACTTCACGCCTGAACAGCTGCTCTACTTGTATAAAGCGCAAGTTCGGTCATGCATGGAGTACTGCTCTCACCTTTGGGACGGATCTGCCAAATATCAACTTGATGCACTTGAGTCGATTGACAAACGGGCCAAGAGGCTTATCGGCCACGATGCACTGGTCGCCTCAAAGCTCCAGAGCCTTGAACATCGACGCCAAGTGGCCAGTCTGTCGGTTTTTTATCGGTTACATTTCGGGGAGTGTGCGATGGAACTGCACAATTTGATTCCGCCTAGCCCTTTCCATCACCGGACAACAAGACGCACGGCAATGCGCCACCGGTACATGGTGGACATCCCACCCATACGTACAAAGCGTTTTGCGAATACTTTCATTGTACGCACAGCTAAGGAGTGGAATTCCCTGCCGGAGTCTTTGTTTCCTGATAGCTACAACCTTGGGGTCTTCAAGTCAAGAGTGAATAGGTTACTTCTAGGCAAGCGTGCTTCACCGTCGACCACATCATCGCTTACCATCAGGCGAGATAGTGGTCAAACGCGAGCCTATCGATAAATAAATAAAAAAAAAAAAAAAAACGGCTAGATGGATCTGGATGAAATTTGACACAGATAGATTATAGGCTCAAAAAAGCACATATGGTACTTTTATCCCAAGAATATGTACCCTTGGGCTATTTTACGTCATTCACGCGGGCGAAGCCGCTGGCAGTAGCTAGTAATATTATGAATGCGAAAGTAACTTTGTCTGACTGACTGTCTGTCTGTCTGTTACCTTTTCACGCTTAAACCGCTGAACCGATTGAGAAGAAATTTGGTATGGAGATAGTTTGAGACCTGGGGAAGAACTTAGGATAGTTTTTATCCCAGAAATCGTTCTAAAGGGGGTGGAAGTTTGTATGGTGAACCAATAATTTCTCAAGTGAGGCAGCCTATACACCTACAATATTATGGCATGATATAAAAAAAAATGGCTATTCGAAGTACTAATGCTACGCATACGAAGTCGCGTGCAATAGCATGTGATTATATAACATGATTATCGTTTGTATGTGATGTATGGTCTTGTGATGAGGGGGATGAAACGCATGTTACTAAAAGAGTTATGAATATAAATGTGAATGGATGGAGAAGGAGTGAAAGGCCAAAGAAAAGATGAGATTGTGTGAAAGTTTTATGATGGAGAAGAGCATCAGTAATACGCGTCTCTAGCCACACAGGGTATCCTAGTATGGACTCCAATCCCTCATAAAGGTGTTTTCTTCGTTATTTTACTTATTTTATATCATACGTAAGCTTTATTTTATTTTGTGATCCTTTGTGAAGAGTGAAGTAAAAACCATTGTTAGAGTTATTTTCTTTATTCATTAACTTACTTTATATTTTTAAATTTTTTCATAAAACATATTAAAATAAAACATTTAAAATGTAAAAAATAGAGGCCACAGGGTCCTAGCTACCGGCGGTCAGGGCTCCAGAGAGAGGAACCTCCTAACAATACGAGCCGTGTCCAGCAGTATTGCTTTCTGGATCAGGCTCTTGACCAAGCCGCCTAGCGAAAACCTCGTAAGGTGTTGGTCGGGGCTCGTGACTCTTAAACCATTGGCTGACACGACTATCGGTACAATGATCGCTGTGTTCACATCCCACATGTCGACAACCTCGCGAGCCAAGTCAAGATACTTGGTTTTCTTATCTTTCTCGGCTTTCACGAGGTTCCCGTTATGCAGGACGGTAATGTTAACAATCATTGCACGCCTCTCGATTCGGTCCACCACAATAATATCAGGCTTATTGGCTTATAGTCCTGTCAGTGATGATGGATCGATCCCAGTACAATGTGATATTGCCATTTGCGAGAACTGGGTCGGGCACATACCTTTAGTACGGTACCTCCGATGCCACAAGAGTGTATTTCAGAGCAAGTTTCTGATGAATAATCCTGGCTACAAGGTCATGCCTATGCAAGTACTCTTCGTTAGCTAGCCGAGAACAACCAGAGATAATGTGGCGGATCGATTCACTCGGCCGGTGACATGCCCGACAGATGTCAACCATACCATCCTTCATAGTGTTATGTCGATTATTCAATTTTGTACACATTTAATATTTAAATGTTTCTTTATAAAAACAAATCATAAAAAAAAAACATTTAAAAATGTAAAAAATTATGTTAGTCTGCCGGTGTCGCGAGCAGGGTCCAAGCTACCGGTGGTTAGGACTCCAGAGACAGGAACCTCCTCACAATGCGAGCCGTATCGAGAAGTACTGCCTTCTGTATCAGACCCTTGATCCAACCGCGCAATGACAGCCTCGACAGATGGTCGTCGAAGCTTTTGGCCATCAAGCTGTAGGCCGTAACGGCAATCGGCACAATGATCGCCGAGTCCACATTCCACATGTCGACAACCTCGTGTGCTAAGTCGACATACTTGATTTGTTTCTCCTTCTCAGTTTTCACGAGGTTCTCGTCATGCGGGATGGTGACATCGATTATCATTGTGCGGCGCGCTAATCGGTCTATCACCACTATATCCGGCTTATTGGCAACAACAGTCCTATCAGTGATGATAGATCGATCCCAGTACTACGTGGCATGGTCATTTTCGAGAACTGGGACCTCAGAATCCATATAGTGTTATTATTTTTATAGTATTAGCATAACGGTTGACAGGACGCTATGAAAGTAGAAAATGTGTAGGGAGATTATTTTCATCGGTGAAAGAAAACATCGTAAGGAAACCATACTTAATATTAGAAATGCGTAATTATTTCAAAGGATGGTTTTATATTGTTTGTATATTCCCTTAGGATAGTATAACTGAAGCTAGTAGGTACATAATATAACTTTGAAATCGTCAACCCACCTTGAGCAAGCATGGTGATTAGAACTCGTGACTTCTCTGTATGAGAAGCGCCCTCTGTTCTGCAGTGGGACAGTAACAGCCGGGTGCTGTTAAATAATTATGCAGCACGTCTTACGTTTGATTGATTGTATAGTGGGGGGATAGCTCAGGGAGCTCAAATAATATGCAGAAATTACTTTGATATGTAATGATATTCAATCAACAGCGTGCCTGCCTTAAGGAGGTTTGTACCGAAGTGACAAGCAAAGCTAAACAAACACCTTCAATTATTTTCCTAACGTTCCGATTTCAATCACCTTCCAAAACTAAATAGTTATCAGTCGCCAGTCTTATAATAGGCAAGGAGGTTGCCTCTAAATAGGTGAAGAGTCCTCTAAATATCTACAATAAAAAAGCTTAAAAAATATTTCCAGATCGCCAGGCAAATCCCACCAAACCGACGTGCCAATTGAGAAGTAAGTGTGTTCTTATTTACAATAAAAGGCGAATCAAGTTATGTTGATGATGTATACTCTTGCTTTTTTAACAATTGTAAAGTATTTAAAATGCAAGGCAACTGTCAAAAGATATTTACAAGGCAGACGTGAGAGGAAACGCTGGGAGTGGACGCCCTAGAAAGACATAAAATGATAGAATAGATGGCTTCCCTTTTCCCCACATAGACTCCAATTTGGTCCGTTGTGCTCGCAGGCCTCCTCTCTGTGAGAGGGAATGGGCCGTAATCCACCACGCTGGCCCAGTGTGGTGGATGTCACATGTCTTCGAATTTTTGGTTCTAGTATTCCTCACGATGTTTTCGTTCGCCGTTTATAGAGCAGTGGTGATGAAATAATTTATACAAAGTAATGCGCCTGCCTGGGTCGAACCCATGGTCTATGACACGTAAATCGGGGCCCTTACCGCTGGGACACCACTGCTCTTCTTATCACTAGTTGTATAAACGTAAATTAAGCATAAGAAGTATATAAGGATCTTAGCAGGTGGCGTTCTGTAGCTTCTGCCTACCTCCATAGGAAAAGCCATGAGTTTATGTATGGATCTATCTAAAGTATTAAAATTATATTTCAGGAAGCCATTGAAATCAGATCGACCATGTGACGAAAATAAATGTAGAACTCTCATGGAAGAGTTGAAACTGAAAATCGCCACTTTACAAAATGTAAGAATTTATTAATAATATATACAACACACACATACATAGTTATTACATATATATTATTTTATAGTATATTCTATTCTATTCTATTCGTACATGAGAAGTAATTAGTATTAATTTATTATTGACTACAAGAAATTAGTGCTAGGCACCTGACAATATTTTAAAAGCAATATTTCCGTGGTGCAACTTCGGGCATAAACTTTTTATTGATCAATAGCACGGGGTCCCAGCACGAACAAAGAAAATTTGGTTCAAATAAATTACACTATCACCTATATCTCCTTCAATTGTGGACCGATTTTGAAAAATCTTTTTTATTTTTAAAGAGCATATTCCGAAATTGGTCCTATTTTAATTTGGTAATGATCTGATGAAGAACTTCGGAGATATACAACAGAACTTTTCAATAAATAACGGAAAATCTCTCGGGATTGCTGCAATCGCATGTCTGTTTATTGTTTATACCATTTCATAACATAACATCACGCCAGTACGCTCGAAAGGGATACGCAGATCTCTCATTTCATCGATTATGTTCAAGTTTCATGTTATTCGGGTAATCTATTCTGGCGTTATAGGTACTTACTAAACAACTTGTCTATTAGATAGGTACAACTAAAAAGGGTAAAATAAATAAACATTTTTGCAATAAAATGCTATCGACTTCCAAATAAAAAACTACAAAGAGAAAAATAACTTTATTTTTGAAAGTCGGTGTCTATATAGCAAAAAAATTGGTTGGCCACTGTTACATATGAGATTTTGTCGGGGTACCTACACAAAATCCCAGATGTAGGGTGGGTGAATATTTCAATTGAAGGAAACAACAATCTGTTCAAAACTAAATAAGTTTATTAATTTAAAACAATTTCCGTTACCTCTGAGAATCGGTTCCTCTCGGGGTAATGGAACCGAGTCCCAGATGCAAGATGAGATGGTTTCAACAACCATTAGGTTTATTAACTTACAAATAAAGCACCTGTGTGATTTTGTCCCTCTCGGGGTAATGAAACAAAATCCCACAGGTTCAAAACACCCTAAGCTTTTGGACAAGGACAAATAGTCCTAAACCGCTTAAGTCTATAGTCTTAGAATGTAACTTAAAGGTATCACCTTTATAAAGCCAGCCAGCGATAAATTCAGTCGGTAAAACTAAGGTGGTGGGGGGTGGAAGATAAGCCGAGCACTGATTCCTGATTTTATCTTTAAAGTTTAAATTAATTATTGTTAATTAAATGTGGGTAAGATAATATTAATAAAATATCTAGGTACAACCTTCCAGTTATATTTAAAAGTAAATTATTATTAATTGGTTATACGAAAGACACCGACTTCCAAAAATAAAGTTATTTTTCACTTTGTAGTTTTTTTTTTTGGAAGTCGGTAGTATATTTTTGCAAATTTTTTTATAAATTAAATTTGTATTGTAACACATTTTGGTACAATGAATCTGTAAAAACGTGCAAAAAATACTATAAAACAAATCGTCACTGTATTTAAAGCAAAAAAAAAACACTACATAGTGAAAAATAACTTTCTTTTCCGAAGTCGGTGTCTTTGGTACCTATTGTTTTCCGTGTTTCGACACCGGAAAACAATATCTTAAAAGAAAGTAAATTTTTACTTTGTAGTGTTTTTTTTTGGAAGTCGGTTTGTTTTTTTTTGTTAAGTTTTTTTTATTTATCCCTTTTTAGTTTTGATAGGTACCTCCAATTGCCATAAAAATTATTTGTAACCAAAGTACATCTCATGAAGATTCCAATAAGCCCAAACACGACTAGGATACATTGTTTTATTTCGGCGTTCCAGTGCCTACCTGCCGGCTTCATCATCAGATCAGGGGGGTGACCATAAGCTCTTAGAGCGGTATCAATTTGATATCGAGTAAGTGACAGATGTATACAAGTCAGATACATCTGTCCCTTATTCGATCTCAAATTGATACCGCTCTAAGAGCTTATGGTCACCCCCCTGTTCGATGACCATTTTCATCAGTACTATTTATTTATAAGTATTTGCATCATCATAGTCGTTTAACTATTCGAGATATCTTAGACCCGTGACATACTTAGCATTTAGAAATTCCATTGGCCATCTGTGGTCTTCTTCACCAGCTCTCCTTCACTAAATGACACTTTCTGAGTGCAAATGATTGCATTGTTGGTGAAAATGCCAAAATCGCAATATGTAAGCCTATAATATTTGAGAAGTTCCCTCAATTTCTCCAAGATCCCATCATCAGATCTTGACCTGGTGACTATGGGACCAAATGGGAAGTATACCCTATTAAACAAAAGAAGAATTTTTCAAACCGGTCCAGGCGTCTTTGAGTAATTGTAATTTTATGTATGTACATAAAAAAATACCAATTGAATTGAGAACCTCCTCCTTTTTGAGAGGTTGGTTAAAAATAGTCACGAACCGAGAAATCCGTTTTACTTGCCAGTCACTGCTAACACCATCTATAGCCGTGGAATGGAACCGAACGCGGTGGAATACTTTGTGTGTTTGGGGGCTGAGTCACCCACGACCGTAGTAGTGTACCCCATTCCGATACCCTACACGTGGTCCCCGGGTGGTGCAAATCAGGTGACAAAAACTGGTGGTAGGCTTCGGCCGAAGGCTTGCGACCACCCACCAGGCAAAGACGTACCGCCAAGCGGCTTAGCCGTGTTCCGTTACGATGCTCGGTGTAGCAACAAGAGGAGTTGGGTCGATATAGCTGTTCCACTGCAGGCCAGCCTGACGCGCGCTGTTATGGGCGTATCGGGAGACTGGTCCCGGAGGGTAGCGGGATCCGAGGCACGGAGCGCCGCTGGCCGACCGCAGGTAGTTGGGGGCCCAAGTAGTATGCCAGCCACACATGAAAGGCTGGCCCGCCAACTGTCGAAAAATCCCAGGATGCGCTATCGTGCTGGTTGGCGACCAGATGGGGAGGGCCCGATGGACATTCCGGGGAGGGGGGGCTCTGGCGTCCCCGCAATCTCCGGACTGGTGCCCCAATGATGCTGTCCTTTCAGTGCGTGTCTGAAGGTTAGCAGCGTGGAACCTGGTCTCACTTCCAAATAAAAAAATAAAAAAAAATACAAATAAATACTTTTTCTTTCTTTCTTTCTTTCTTTAAATCCTCTCCTCCATTCATTCTTTAAAAATATAATGCCAAGGAAAAGGAATAATACGAGATTTAAACAGCGGCTGCACTCCCCCCCCCACAAAGTGCACCTCACCAACATTCGAGGTCTGCACTCAAATCTCTCTGCAGTCCACTACCACCTGGAGACTGAGAAACCAGCGCTGCTTTTCCTTACGGAGACGCAGAAAGCGAGTCCGTCAGACGTGTCGTACTTATCTTACCCACGGTTTACCCTGGAGCACAAATTTAAACCGCGCGCGGGTGTGTGTATGTACGCCCGTGACGACACTTGCTATCGGCGTCTCCGTAACCTTGAGGACTCCAAATTCACAACTATGTGGGCTCTGGTGGATACAGGTCTAGATAAAATTATCTACGCCTGTGTCTACCGTTCGCACAGCTGAGAGCAGGAGACATCCAGGCTCACAGAGTACCTCAGTGTGGCGCCTGATGCGGCACAGCAGCGGTGCCCTTCCGCCCAATTAGTGTTACTGGGGGACTTTAATGCCCACCACCAGGAGTGGCTCTTCCCATACCAGTGCACTGACCATGCTGGACGGGAAATGCGTAAGCTTTCGCTAGCGCTAAACCTCACCCAGCTGGTCCAGGGGGCAACGAGGGTACCGGATGTTGATTCGCACACAGCGAATTGCTTGGACCTTCTGCTGATAACAGATCCAGACAGATACTTGGGTAGTTCCGACCACTGTCTGGTGAAGTCTGTATCCTCGGTTTGATCTCATTGGCCGAATAGGGACCAAACTACCAACAGGTAGTAAAGCGTTTTGGTCTCTGGCTAATTCGGTCGAGACGAACTTCTGCCGTCCCTCACTACAACCACTGCTGAATTCCGACGGGTCGCTGGCCCACTCCGCTGAGGATAAGGCAAATTTATTTGCCTCTCTTTTTGCGGAATCTTCACGTCTGACCTGGTGACGCGCGGCCCACTCCTTCTCCTGATGGATGCGAGACGAGTATGTCGGACATTCGTATCCATCAAAAAGACGTCCGTAGGGTGCTGCGCAACCTCGACGTGAACAAGGCTAGCGGCCCTGACGGAATACCAGCAATTGTTTTAAGAACCTGTGCGCCTGAACTGTCTCCGATCTTGACACGCCTATTCCGCCTTTCGTATGAGGCTGGAAAAGTGCCGAATGCTTGGAAGCAGGCTAACGTACAGCCTGTGCCCAAGAAGGGCAGCCGAGCTGACCCGGCCAACTACAGACCCATATCTATAACCTCCATACTCTGTAAGAACGCGTACTCAATATTAAGCTCCTGGCATACCTAGAAACTAACGATATCCTAAGTGACCGCCAATACGGCTGCCGCCGAAATCGATCTACTGGGGATCTTCTAGCGTAAGCCATTCACATCTGGAGTGAGGCCATCGAGAGGCATGGGGAAGCGCTTGCCGTCTCCCTCGACATCTCGAAGGCTTTTGATAGGTCTGGCATGAAAGCCTTATTGGTAAGCTTCCTTCATACGGTTTGCCCGGTGGTCTGTGTGATTGGATTGCAAACTTCCTGAGAGATCGTTCCATTCGAGTGGTTATCGATGGCTGCTCGTCGGAACACTTGGATATTATTGCCGGTGTCCCTCAGGGGTCAGTACTCTCAGCAACTTTATTCTTGCTGCACATTAACGATCTTCTAAAACCCGGTACCTTTGGGTATGCATACGACAGCTCTGTTGCTGAGAGATACTTGTCCAACGCTCGTACTACCGGGCCTCAGATCCAGTCTCTCCGGGAGGCCATGATGGAGCGCTTGAAACTGTCCTTGCAGGCAGTATCCGAATGGGGCGATGCCAATCTGGTCAGGTTTAATGCTGCTAAAACCCAGGCGTGTCTTTTTTCCGCTAAAATGAGTCAATTTCACCCGGCTCCAACTGTCCGAAGTGTGACCGTGCCAATAACTGACCATCTTGAGCTTCTTGGCGTTACGTTGACATCGACTCTCAATTTTGGCCCATACATTGAGGCAAAGGCTCAGCTGGCTGCCAGGAAGCTGGGGATCCTTGCAAAGGTGAGAAGGTACTTCACGCCAGAACAGCTGCTCAGCTTGTATCAAGCCCAAGTTCGATCATGCATGGAGTATTGTTCTCATCTCTGAGACGGATCTGCCAAATACCAACTTGATGCACTAGAGTCGATCGAAAAGCGGGCCAAGAGGCTCATCGGCGATGATGCATTGGTTAAGTCAAAGCTCCAGAGCCTTGAACATCGTCGCCGAGTTGCCGGGTTTTTATCGATTACATTTCGGGGAGTGTGCGATGGAATTGCATAATCTAATTCCGCCCAGCCCGTTTCATCATCGGACTACAAGACGTACGGCGATGCGTCATCGGTACATGGTGGACATCCACCCAAACGCACTAAACGTTTTGAGAATACTTTTATTATGCGTACAGCTAAGGAGTGGCATTCCCTGCCGGAGTCTGTGTTTCCCGATAGCTAAAACCTTTTTTTTTTTTGCCTGGAGAAATGCTCATGCATACTGCACTACCACGGGGAGATAGTGCAGTTATGTTTGACTCTAACCCACTAAAACTCCACGGTGTCCTCCAGTGCCGCTTATGGCGGCCACACGGGCACGCGTTAGCACTCACCGTGAACCCACCGCGGCTGTCCGTCACCAGACCCTCCTCGGGGGAGTAACCCCCATCACCGGCGCACAAGAACACACTGGACGCCGTAACCACCCCAGGAACCAAATCAGCATATGGATTCCAGACGACCCCGTGTATGGCACCCTTGGTCCGACTGTGACGGGTCAAGGTCAATGGCCCCGCCACCTACCATTTTGCGGCCGCAGGGGATAGGGAGAGCGGCTAACGCAATACCGACACTCCTCCTCTCCTGCGGCCCCACCGCGTCCGCCATCAGACGGTGGCGACCCCGTCTAGGCCGCGGAAGGTAGGGCGTGCGGCGCACCGCAATACCGGCACTCCTCTCCCGCCGCGGCCTCCAACCTTCAGCCGCGATATCGTATGGGACCTGGGAATCTCCATAAGACATCGCGGCCCGCCTCAGTTGCGATGTCGCCTGTTACCAAGCGGCACCGCAACCTACATGTTGGCTTCACCGTGGGTGACCAAACCACGGTTACTGAGCCCCCCCGCATCGACAATGCGGGAACCCACCGGGGGGGTTAGCTACAACCTAGGGGTCTTTAAGTCAAGAGTGAATAGGTTATTTCTAGGCAAGCGTGCTCCATTATCGACCACATCATCGCTTACCATCAGGTGAGATGGTGGTCAAGCGCGAGCTATATTTTTTTTTTATTTCCTCGCACAATGCATAGTAAAATGTTGTATGATACACTTGCGTAAGATGATTTCCGACTCGTGTCGATTTATCCACTCACTCGCTTCACTCGCTCGTGAATAAAAGCACCACTCATCGGAAATCACCTACTTGCCGCACTTGTAGCATAAATAACTATTACCGTTGGGAAGCTAGGCTACTTTTTATCACTGAATTCCCACGTTAACGGGAACTCCGCGTGTGAAACTGCGAGGCGTCCGCTAGTAAAGTACCGTAAACTGCGGTTACTTTGAACCACGGGATGACTTTGATCGAAACTTCCATTTCATTTATAATCTCGAATTGCGTAAAACGAAACGCAATTTGGTATTTTTTTTCTAGATTAGTAACATTGAAGAACTATTAAATCTTTTTCTGAGGACACGCTGAGAATTCACCAACTCTCTATTTATGGCTAAATAATTGTGCTGCAAAACTTCTTGTGTACATAATCATGTGAAGGTATTATGAAATTTCTAGATAATAGTATATTATGCAACTAGTGAATAAAGGACGGATTTAAAGCGAGGGCCATAGATGAATCACGAACAAGTGAAGGATTCTATCAATTGAATCACGACCGTAGGGAGTGATTCATGATGATTGTATCACGAGCACAGCGAGTGATTCAAGTGTTAGAATCCTGAGCATTGAAGAACCATTAAATCTTTTTCTGAGGACACGCTGGGAATTCACCAACAATTTTAATTAAAAAAGCTAAATATATTGTTGATCTCTATTTATAGCTAAATAATTGTGCTGCAAAACTTCTTGTGTACATAATCATGTGAAGGTATTATGAAATTTCTAGATAATGGTAGTTTATGATACTGCTGCATAATAAGGGGTATTAAAACATGAGTGTGTGTTTAAAAACCGAGCCGTATGCGAGGTTTTTAATAGTTTCACACGAATGTTCGTAGTCATTATCGGCCAATCTCGATTCTCCCTTTCCTATCCAAAGTGCTCGAGGCCTGCGTCCACAAGCAGTTTTCAGGGTATATTCATCACAGTCTGGATTCAGGCCGGGGCACAGTACTGCCTCTGCGCTCCTTAAAGTGACTGGCGACATTAGAGAAGCGATGCAGGATACCAAGGTTACTGTTTTGGTCTTAATTGATTTCTCCAATGCCTTTAATGCCGTCAGTCACGATATTCTCCTTTCTATCCTTTCACATCTTATGGTTTCTTCCGAGGCACTGGAGTGGTTCTCTTCCTATCTTCGGGGACGACAGCAGTCTGTTCACGTTGACGAGAGATCGTCAAGTTGGTGTGACCTGGCTGCTGGTGTTCCACAAGGCGGTATTCTTTCTCCATTGTTATTCTCCATCTTCATAAATTGTATAACACATTGTCTTCGGTGTTCGTATCATCTTTATGCCGATGATCTTCAACTTTATGCAGCTGCGCGGGTAGAGAGTTTGTCAGACGCTATAGACGATGTGAACCGGGACTTGGACGCTGTCAAGGACTGGTCTGGTAGATTTGGGGTGTCTGTAAACCCCTCAAAATGTCAGGCCATTGTGATTGGAAGCTCGCGCATGATAGGTCGATTGGGGATTAGCTCTCTGCCTCCTATAATTTTTAATGGTACTGTCATCCCCATCAGCCCTAGTGTAAGAGATCTCGGTCTACATCTTGATTCGACGCTAAGCTGTCAAAGTCAGGTTTCTAGTGTCAGTCAAAGGGTCAATGGGACTTTGCAATGCCTGTATCGTCTGAGAAACTTTCTACCTGCAAAAACGAAGACCATGCTTGTGCAGACTTTAATTTTCCCTTTGATCGACTATGGTGACGTGTGCTACTTTGACCTAAACGCGGTATTCCTGGATAAGCTGGATAGGCTCTTAAACAACTGCATCCGGTTCATATTCAACCTCCGGAAATATGACCATGTGTCGAGCTGCAGAACTGAAATCAAATGGATGCCCATTCGGCAGAGAAGAAATTTTCGCGCTTTGACTGCGCTTTTCTCACTACTCAACTCTCATACACCTCCTTCTTATCTCATTCCTCACTTTCAATACCTATGTACTTCACACGCTAGGGATCCGCGTTCATCTAACAATCTTCTCTTTCTCTGTCCTTCTCATACTTCTGATTTTGTTCATTCATCCTTTCACATTCAATCCATTCTTCTCTGGAAAGCGCTTCCTCTCGATATCAGGACGGCCACCAGTCAGTATGCATTTAAGCGGAAGTTGCGGCATTATTTTCTAAACGAATAGCAGAGTCGTCTCAATACGCGCATTTCTATTAATTTATGTATATACATATATATATATAGTATTTATTATAGTACCTATTTATGTATGTTTATTTTAACTATATACTCATTTTGTGTTTATTATTTAATTTTTTTATGCACCTGCCATGCTATCTCTTCACCGCCCATGGTTGACTGGTAGAGAATGCCTCAGGCATTAAGTCCGCCTATGTACTTTTATGTTGCATGAAGTTTTAATAAATAAATAAATGTTTTAATACCTAGTTATGTGCAGTTTCATACACTACTTTATCTACACTCATACATTTTGGGATTTAACCTACTTATTATCTTATTTTTTGCATTTTCCATGTCATAAAGTCGTGATAAATGCATCATATAATAATCTCGACTTTGCTGGTAAGAGATTATGAGTAATTTACTTCGCCGCATATAAAATGTTTGGCGGTGTCAAATTTACTTCACTTCACTAATATAAGACATTTTAAGCAAGAATTAAAAAAACTCAAAATTCAGTACAGCGAAACCTGCAAAACGTAATAGCGCCAAAACCCAGCACATCACCGCATTATCTGCGCATGCGCTAAGGCTTAGCACACGCACTGCGATATTTATTCGCGCGAATTTTTTCCGCTCATTCTGCGACCTATGGAATTGTATGAAGCTGCTCGCATTTCGGTAAAAAAATCGTGCGGCAATAATACGCATGAAATCCGTGTTTTGCAACAGAATCCACAGCACCGCGGCGCGGTGTACGTTACCCCAACAGGAAAGTGGCTCCTGGAGTGATATGAGTGGAACGTATAATTAGAGCGTAATCTGCTGTGAATGTGCGCTACATAAAAAACATGTGCGTGTCGTCGTTTTTGAGAAAAACGGAAAAAACGTTTCCTGCTAGGGTAACGTTGTTCCAGCAGGAAAATTCTAAACAAATGATCGGAGTGAGAAATATTGTGCATGGGCAGAGAGCTTATAGTTGTGCAAGAATGTGCGCTGAAAATATAATAAGTGCCTAATCAGGTTTTCGAGATATTGCATTTCCTGCTGGGGTAGCGTTTTGCAGAATCGTGTATCTCTGAAACTATTGTATGTGCGCCTGTAGAATAAACATACACGAGTAGCTCTTGATTTGTGCTATTTGTGCCGGAATTAGATTTAAGAAAATATTTATAGTTTTCAAGAAATCGCACTTTTTTGAAAACCCGAAAAAAAATCACAGCGCCTAAATGAGAAAACTTATAAGCTCGCTGAAAACTGTAATCAGTCCATCTTGACGCTTGTATTAACCATAAAAAGTTTCAAAAGTATACATGCTTGCGTTATCGAATAATATTGCTAAAAGTCAAAACGACGGTGTCTTAACTTTGACGGCAAAATACGAGAAACCGGCTCAACCCAAGATGGTAGGTGTAAAGCACAAATAAGAGAGTTTAGTCAAAAATATATAGTGAAAATATTCAGCTTGGAATGTTTCGCATTAAGTAGATTTAAACACAAAACTAAACATGTAAACAACGGCTGGTTATCCGACCAAATTCGAATACTACAAAAAAGCGACGGATTCATACATAACGATGACCTTCTAAATTGGACGTACTAAACCTAAGTTGTTGTCCGTACAGTCGCGTTCAAACGTTTGGTGATTTGACCTAATTTTGGGGGCTAATTAAAAAATACCATATTGTGACCATAACAAATGAAAGAGCTTGTTGATGTAGAAATTATTATTTTTCTTCTCTAAATTATGTTTCTTAAAGTAATAATGGCATCAAATTACAGATCAAATTACAAACCTATTAATCTCAAATTAATTATCTCAAACAGGATTCCGTATTTCCGATTTCCTTTAGGGTTCCGTACTCAAAGGGTAAAAACGGGACCCTATTACTAAGACTCTGCGATCCGTCTGTCTGTCTGTCACCAGGCTGTATCTCATGAACCGCGATAGTTAGACAGTTGAAATTTTTACAGATGATGTATTTCTGTTGCCACTATAACAACAAATACTAAAAACAGAATAAAAATAGTATATTATGCAACTAGTGAATAAAGGACGGTTTTAAAGCGAGGGCCATAGATGAATAACGAACAAGTAAAGTCTTCTATCAACTGAATCACTCCCTGCGGTCGTGATTCAGTCTTAGAATCCTGAGCGACGCGAGTGACTCATGGCCCTCGATATAAATCCGTGTTATTCAAGAGTTGCATAATTTTATACCATGACTACGAGAAAAAGAAAGATTTAAGCGAAAATCGCAATGAGTAATAATAAATAAATGTTTTATTACCTTCAAAAGTTTGAAAACTCAGGGTTTCACATTTTTTGTAAATTGAAGCCGAGCTAGGTAACAGCATCTGTATTTCAGGGGCTAGTGACTACCTCCGTTACGTTACATAATTATAATTAATTAAACACCAATACAATTAATATTAGAATTACAATCCAAATAAGTATTCACTAAACATCCCAGACTAAAATCAAAACCATGAAAATCATTAGGTATTGAAATCCTAAATATTAACAAACTGAAAATTAAATCGATAAAGAAGTTTGAAAGTCGAATATTCTTTGCACAAGGAGTTTGTATCGATTTGTTGTTGTTTTTGCATTGAGATGGACGTCGCATATATATTGGTGTGTTCTAAATTCAAACACTAAAACAGTGAGTAAAAGTGCTTTTTATTCACTGTTTTCAGTGTATAAAATAAGCATTTTAGAGGTGGAATGGTATAATAGTACATTATGGTACAAGTGTGCAATGTTGGTGATTACCGCTGAGGCGCCATTGAGACCCGAGCCGTAGGTGAGGGTCTTAAGAGAGCCGAGGACGGTAATCATCAATACACACGTGTATCATACGACGTTTTTCAACACACTTGTGAATAAAATAATACTCAAAAAACATTTTCAACAGTAAAAGCGAGTTGTGATTTTTTCACAATGGCGGGCAAAATTAATCAGTTTTCCTATGCGCGCGCATTTACACTACTTTCCGTAATCAAGTGCTCGGCACTTGATTACGGAAACAGCTAGTAGAATGTAGTCCAATAATAAGTTAATAATTTTAATACTTTTCTACCTCAGTGTACTCAGGCACAACACGTTTCAACCGATTCGTGAGTAAAGTTAAGAAGGTCATCGTTATGTATGAATCCGTCGCTTTTTTGTAGTCATTCGAATTTGGTCGGATAACCAGCTGTTGTTTACATGTTTAGTTTTGTGTTTAAATCTACTTAATGCGAAACATTCCAAGCTGAATATTTTCACTATATATTTTTGACTAAACTCTCTTATTTGTGCTTTACACCTACCATCTTGGGTTGAGCCGGTTTCTCGTATTTTGCCGTCAAAGTTATGACACCGTCGTTTTGACTTTTAGCAATATTATTCGATAACGCAAGCATGTGTACTTTTGAAACTTTTTATGGTTAATACAAGCGTCAAGATGGACTGATTACAGTTTTCAGCGAGCTTATAAGTTTTCTCATTTAGGCGCTGTGATTTTTTTTCGGGTTTTTAAAAAAAGTGCGATTTCTTGAAAACTATAAATATTTTCTTAAATCTAATTCCGGCACAAATAGCACAAATCAAGAGCTACTCGTGTATGTTTATTCTACAGGCGCACATACAATAGTTTCAGAGATACACGATTCTGCAAAACGTTACCCCAGCAGGAAATGCAATATCTCGAAAACCTGATTACGCACTTATTATATTTTCAGCGCACATTCTTGCACAACTATAAGCTCTCTGCCCATGCACAATATTTCTCACTGCGATCATTCGTTTAGAATTTTCCTGCTGGAACAACGTTACCCTAGCAGGAAACGTTTTTTTCGTTTTTCTCAAAATCGACGACACGCACATGTTTTTTATGTAGCGCACATTCACAGCAGATTACGCTCTAATTATACGTTCCACTCATATCACTCCAGGAGCCACTTTCCTGTTGGGGTAACGTACACGCGGCGCGAATTTAATTCGCGCGAATATTTTGAGCTCTATGAACGGGTAGAAAGAGACAAAATTCGCGCGAATAAAAACCGCAGTGCGTGCTAAGCCTAAAGCGGGCATTGTCACAGATAATTTAAAATTGGAATCAAATCTTTTTATAATAGGTACTAAAATGGCATTACAAAAAAAAATATTGATGGAAACTCCTTAGTGATTAACTTCTTGGATTTGTCCTGTATCGTAATAGCAAAAAAAAATGTTTTATAGCATTTTTTTGTTAGATAAATAGTGTTATAATGAGATTCTATTTTTAAATTTCGGTATTGTGTATTTTATGAAGACTAATTATTATTTCTAAGTTCTTGTTTAGTTTTAATGAAAATAAATAAGAATGACTGATTTTAAGCTAAAACTTTGTTACCTACATTTTTAATAAAGAATTGTTCATTATTTGATGATTTTTATTAGATCTCTGACCCCATTTGACAAAAAAAACAATATTTAATTTTCCCGCTGCCAGATTTTGATTTTTTTAATTTTATTGGATTTATAATTGGGGTTACTTTGTAGTTACGCAATAAAATAGGGGGGCATCAAAGTAACCGTAATTAATCTTACGTATAACTTTGATCAGACAGGTTTTATTTTTTTTTTCTCAAAATTAAGCCACATTTTTCAGGTATTATTACAGGAATCGAGAGTAATAAAAAACCGACTGTAAGAGTTTTTTTTGTATTTGTTTTCACCCAAATTTAAAAGATATAGGTACCTTCAAAGTTCAATATTGTTCAAAGTAACCGGTCTACGGTATATATTAATAAAGTAGACTTTGACAAATAATAATAATAACTCAAATTAAAGTTCCTAATTCAGAAATCGGTCAATCAGAAATGTTTTTCTTCGGTTGTAGGAACTCTTCAACGTGCACGGCGAATATGCGACCCGCATCGGTCGCCTCGAGAACGAAGTGATGGAAGTTCGCAAGGAGAACATTCGTGTGGTCAGCGAACGTTCGGCGAGCGAACTCGAGCTGACGGACACCTTCAAGAGAACAAACGACTTACTGGCGCAGTATAGAAGTTTCGAAGCTCAATGTTGTAAGTTTTTGCATACCATAATCAGCATATAACGTTCCCACTGCTGGGACACAGACCTTGTCACTTTGAGAACGAGTGAGCCATAATTCACTACGCGGGCCCAGTGTGAGTTGGTGTCACATGTCTTCGAATTTTTGGTTCTAGGACATTCCAGGTTTCCTTTCGACCGCGAGGTTTTCCTTTAGAAGACAATGGTTATGAACTTATTTACACAAAGTAAAGCGCTTGCCTGGGTCCGAACCCACGACCTTATAAGTTGCGGCCTTTACCACTTTGCCAACACTGCTCAACTGGATCGTCGGTACATGGTGGACATCCCACCCATACGCACTAAACGTTTTGGAAATACTTTCATTATGCGTACAGCTAAGGAGTGGAATGTCCTGCCGGAGTTTGTGTTTCCAGATAGCTACAACCTCGGGGTCTATAAGTCAAGAGTGAATAGGTTACTTCTAGGCAAGCGTGTTACACCGTCGACCACATCATCGCTTACCATCAGGTTAGATAGTTGTCAAGCGCGAGCGTATTTATAGTAAAAAAAGGTCTTTCAGCACAAATAAAGGAAATAATAAAAAAAAAAAAATGTAAATTAAAGGTTGTCCCCATACAAACATAGTTGACACCACCCTGGGTAAGAAACCCTTCGTGCGCGATTCCGACTCGCACTTGGCCGGTTTTTGTTTCAAAAAGTTCATAATTATATTTTTATCACATCTATTCAAAAATAGCTAGTTTATTCTTCGTAAACAGGGGCTAAAATAGCTCATTAATCCCTAGGGGCTATAAGTGATTTGAATTTGGAATGTGGATGTTGTTAGTAAATGTTCTAAGCAAAGAGATGAATCACAAACGGCGGTCCAAAATAGGATTAGTTCGCTAAAATTTAACAAGTGACTGGCTGGAAATCCGCGCGCGAGCCAAATTAAAAAATAAATCTACAATGGTTCTAATAAAATTGTTATGAAGTACTTCAATAATTGTTCAAATATAAACATTAGTCCCTAATTATTTCTTTGTTATGTCTTATAGTTCCTAACTGTATATAAATAAATAAACGTAACGTTCTTGTTCATTCGTTGCACTTACTTATTTTCTCATAGAGGGTGATAAAAAGTAGAGTGTTCACCTCGGGAGTACTTTGAATACCCAGCTGCGCTCAGGATTCTACTCTAGAATCCTTCGCTCCGCTCTGGATTAAAAAAAAACACTCTCGCCTTTAAAATAGTTGTTTGCTCCCTATATAAATCTACTATTTTTCATAACCTTGCGCCCTATTACATTACAGCTGAACTCACGACTGAACTAGCAATAGAAAGGCGGAAGGTTGCAGAACTTGAGACTCAATTAAAAGCAGCTAACATGTCGGTTAAGGTCAACAAGACCATCGAAGACCATTTGTCAACTAAGCAAGTGAGTTTATTTATTTATTAAGTTTGCCCAACAGCTGCTGTATAAAGGATGTAACGAAACGGTGTGGTCATATTTTAAAAACAGGTTCAACCCATGTAAATGAAAAACTTTATCCAAGGAAGTCGTAAGCAATGCCCTAAAAATAATTTTGATTTTCCACAAAAAGTTGTCAGCTGACCATAATTTGTACATATTCTATGTTTTAATATTTTTTGAGAATTGAATATGCTTTCCTTGGAAAAAGTTGTCCATTTAAATGGGCAGAAGAAGTATTTCAAATATGACCACACCCTTTCATTACACTCTGTACCTTGGTCCTAGACATGTCTGAGTGCAACCTTTAAGATCATCTGTCTACCCGCGATAGGGTAGACAGATGATCAAAAAAAAAAAAAAAAAAAAAAAAAAAAAAAAAAAAAAAAAAAAAAAAAAAAAATTAATTAATTAAATTTTGTGATGGCAAAATATATCTATTTAGTCCGGCAGATGGATAACCTAAAAATATTGGACACGTATTTTTCTTTTGCCACGTAACCATCACAAATCGACGATACCGTGCGTTGAAATATCATGTGACGTCACGGTGTGCTACACTTTATACTGACGAAGTGACGTCACAAGCCCCCACTCCTGAACTTATATGCGTTTATCTTTGTAAATTTTGATTTATTTGATAAAACAGAAAATACGCGTCCAATATTATCTGATAATCTCACTGACGGACGGAATAGAATTATCAATTTTCTATAGTTGTCGGCACGTAACTTGGCAAGAATCGTTAGATGCGCATAACTCGATTTTTAGGTCTCATTGGTTACCGAGCGGGACGCGGGGGACGTTTAGCACCGTTCCGAGCGCGCGATTGGTGTCAGTTGACACAAGGATCGACGGACCTATTGCGTCACGTCCACGTTCCGTTCGCTCTGTATGGTGGTTGGGCATTTCGCGCACTAAGCGCGAACTTATCCCCACTACGCCAAAAACTTGCCAAGTTACGTGCCGTCATCTGTACCCAGGCAACATCCCTATTGTCACTTCCATACTAATATTATAAATGCGAAAGCTCTGTCTGTCTGTTTGTTTGTTGTCTTTTCACACCTTAACGTCTGAACGGATTATAAAACTTGACTAATTTAGGGCATAGAATACTTTAAATCCTTGTAGTACGTGCCCTTGGTGTAATACTCAATGTTCACGCGGGCAAAGCCGCAGGCGGAAGATAGTGGTAAATAAAACGTATTTATTTAGGAAACAAGTGGAGCACCAGATGGTGGTTCTCGAGATGGTCGTCCTCGAGATGGTGGGCGTCTAGAGGGTGGGCCTCAAGATGGTACTCCTCGAGATTCTGGACCAAAATATAGAATTATTCAAGATGGTGGTCCCCTAGATGTTACTCCTCGAACTGGTTTTACTCATGACGGAAGTTCTCGAGATGGTCGTCCTCGAGATGATGATTCTATGAAATGTGATTGCGGCTGTCCTCCTACACCTCCGACTTCTCCCAATCCACCTCGTATTGTGACCGGAAAGGCTCGCGATGCTGGTATAAGAGATAATATTCTTCAACATGGTGGTCCCCTAGATATTAATCCTCAAGGTGGTTCTCCTCGAGGTGGTGGTCCTCGCGATGATAATCTTCCAGATGGTGGCCTTCGAATTTTCAGTCCTCGAGATGGTACTCCACGAGATGATGGCCCTAAAGATAGTATTCTTCAAGATGGTACTCCACGAAATGTTGGACCTAAAGATAAAATTCTTCAAGATGGTGGTCCCCTAGATGTGACTCCTCGAGCTGGTTTACGTCGAAATAATGATTCTCGAGATGGTGGTCCTCATGATGATGATCCTCGAGATGGTGGACCTCGAATTTTCAGTCCTCGAGATGCTGGACCCAAAGGTGGTACTCTTCAAGATGGTGGTTCCCTAGATGTTACTCCTCGAGCTGGTTTTCGTCGAGATCGTGACCCTCGAGATGGTGGTCCTCGTGATGATGATCCTCGAGACGGCGGACCTCGAATTTTCAGTCCTCGAGATGTTACTCCTCGAGATGCTGGACCTAAAGATGGTATTCTTCAAGATGGTACTCCACGAAATGATGGACCTAAAGATAGAATTCTTCAAGATGGTGGTCCCCTAGATGTTACTCCTCAAGCTGGTTTACGTCGAAATAATGAACCTCGAGATGGTGGTCCTCATGATGATGATCCTCGAGATGGTGGACCTCGAATTTTCAGTCCTCGAGATGGTACTCCTCGAGATGCTGGACCCAAAGGTGGTATTCTTCAAGGTTATGGTTCTCTAGATGTTACTCCTCGAGCTGGTTTTCGTCGAGATCGTGATCCTCGAGATAGTGGTCCTCGTGATGATGATCATCGAGATGGCGGACCTAAAATGTTCAGTCCTCGAGATGTTACTCCTCGAGATACTGGACCTAAAGATAGTATTCTTCAAGATGATGGTCTCCTAGATGTGACTTCTCGAGCTGGTTTACATCGAGATCATGAACCTAGAGATGGTGGCCCTCGTGATGATGATCCTCGAGATGGTGGACCTCGAATTTTCAGTCCTCGAGATGGTACTTCTGGAGATGTTACTCCTCGAGATGCTGGACGTAAAGATGGTATTCTTCAAGATGGTGGTCCCCTAGATATTACTCCTCGAGCTGGTTTTCGTCGAGATGTTGGTCCCCGAGATGGTGGAACTCGAATTTTCAGTCCTCGAGATGGTGGTCCTCAAGCTAGTGTGTCTCGAAATGGCAGTCCTCAAGATGGTACTCCTCGAGATGATGGTTCCAAGAAATGTCATTGCGGCTGTCCTCCTACGCCTCCGATTCCTCCCACTACACCTCGCGTTGCGAACGAAAAGGCTCCAATTAAAGTAAGATCATTTTGATTTTTAGTACTTAGTGGCCTTTGGCGACAGCTCAGCTGTTTAGGATAAGTGTACGAAAGCTAATTAATACGGCTGAAGTGTAACCGGTATGCGTGAGGTACAGTTAAATCTAACGGCACCACGCTGTGATAGGTATTTGAAACGTTCATTGGAGTTTAAAGGGTGCTATCAGAAAGGTTGACGTTGTCGTCACAAATAGCTGTCGAACATTTTCCGGCCGTGTCGATTTTCAAGGTTAAGCAACGCATGCCGAATTCGGACCGTGAATGGGTGACCAACTAAAGTAAAACCGGAACAGCGTAAAAACCGAATATATGTAGGCATTTGTTTGGGTCGGCTTTGGACAGACAAATTGAAGCAGATGAAGAAGAATCTTGACAAAAATTTAAAATTGACCCTTCTCTCTACAACGTAATGTACACATTACTACAAAAATAAAAAAGACGCGCGTATACTATGCACGAAGTTTTGAGCGTCAAATTGACTGCTGACCCAAACAAGTGTGTAGTAGGATGCTTAAGTTGTAAGTTACCTCTCGATTTTAACATTCATTCAACCCATTCCATGATAATAATTTGTTTTTGTCACTACTATTATTACAAGGTTTATATTACCTCGCTTTTGTACAAAATATATGTCCGGCAACTACTAATCCATTTTTGTAGTATATTCTGGCATCCGATTAAGCTGATACGTGCCTTACTTATGTAACTGTGGAAACATTGAAATAATATGGTACTTACTATGAAGTTGGTTTCATGACGAAGCCGGGAGCCGGAAATTTAAAAGCAAATTTTTTTCAAGTTTTACTAGTAAAGTTCAATTTTCAATAGAATAATAGTTTTTGGTCAGTTCTCTCTACGTTTAAAAAAGCTCAGGGGCCTTACCTACTCTGAAGCGTCAAAACTATGATGGTTCTACTATGAGAGAGTGACGGAGCTATACAGGATGAAGAGCACTATCTCTTTTACAAGCTTTTATTTACAGGTGAAAACCTGTCCCGGTATCTGTATGTAATCAAATCTGGCAAGTTAAATTTGAGCCACTTCCCAGTGTCCGATTAAACTGGACGAAGCGCACTATCTCTTTCACAAGCTCATTTTCACTTACAATAACACAGTGAGGCACACCTCGATGCAGTAGAAATACATACTCATTACAATCTCCTGTGCGCTGGATAACTCCTTGCCGCGCGTCCAACAATGACAGCGCGAAATCAGATACTACATAGGTGATGAAATCGATATATTTTATCCAGCGCAGAGAATTAGGTACAATTACTTAACTAATGTGGAACTCACCCTAGATCGGGGCACACAGAGTCCTGAGGTTCAGGGGACAGCTTTCATCAGCTAAGCCATCGGAAACGAAATGACCAAGCGATAGCGTCCCGGAAAATTACTGTTGTTCCGCGTTTTTAGTGTTGTCAGTAACTTACTAATTGTGATATTTTAGAATCACTCGACTATTTTCAATTGAGACCCTCACAACGCTACAAAGTGAAAACCTGTCCCGGTGTCTGTTATCAAATCTTGCAAGTTAAATTTGAGACACTTGGTAGTGGATCAAATTTAACTTGCAAGATTTGATTAAGCTGGATGAAGAGCACTATCCCTTTTACAATCTTTTATTTACAGGTGAAAACCTGTCCCGGTGTCTGTAATCAATCTTGCAAGTTAAATTTGAGCCACTTCCAAGTGTCCCATTAAGCTGGACGACGAACACTATCCCTTTTACAAGCTTTTATTTATAGGTGAAAACCTGTCCCGGTGTCTGTAATCAAATCTTGCAAGTAAAATTTGAGCCACTTAACAGTGTCGGACAAAGCTGAAATTTGGCACATACGTTTGGTTTTCGTGACATAGCAATATTTAATATAAGCTTGTTTAAAGCTTTTGTAAATATTAAGCTTGTTTCACAGCGGTACCATGATAGCGTTGACACATTATAGTAAGGCCCCTGTTCTCGACAAAGTACTTTCACACATCGACAAAGTAGACGTAGTAGTTTCGTAGTCTTAATAAAGTACATAATTTCAGAACTTGCATCCAATGATTCCTCCCAAAAAACGAGATGGATTGGATGATAATTCGGCCAAAAGTTCTCCTACTAAACATTCGATGGCTTCAAGCGTCAGCAAATACAGTAGCAGCTATCCAACCACTACTACGTCTGAAGTATGATTTATTCTTGACATTTTGTTCTTTTTAATCTTATCCTACTTAAGCCCACTTGCAGGAAAAAACATAATATTGTATGACAAACTGTCAATTTATCCTCGTGTTAGCAACTAACTCTGAGGTTTTCGTGCAAGTTGGCCTTATAGGTAGTTTTTTTACGTATGGGAATCCTCATGGATATCCTACGGGGCAGGCGGAAGGATCTGAGACTTACTGGCTAAAACCACACGGTGTTTCACTTTGTCGCTTCTTGCTGGGGTGCGGGGGGACACATATGCATTCTCCTCAATCACCACAGCAGTATCCTACTTGTCCCAGCCTATCCTAAAAAAATATAAAAGCGAAAGTCTCCATGTGGATGCTCGGCAATCAATCAAGTCTCAACGGCTGAACGAATTTAGATGAAACTTGGCACACGGGGTGTACACCTATACTTCGCCAGTTATTTTAGGTTCCATATAGTAGGACCTGGACTATTCCTGACCTGGGGTCAACTAAGAAATTCCAGTAGAAAAATATCTAATTACACTTCCCCATTACCTCATTGTCCGCAGTAAGTCTTGCGGCCACCTAGACCAACAAGGTAGTTACATGATTGGTTAATTACAGGATACGAATTGCGAAAGATGTGGTTGCAAAATCCAGCTAACGAGTGCGGTGCCTAGTGTTCGAAGTCCTACTCCTCCTGTGCAAACGGTGCCTTGCCCGGTTGCACTACCAGTATGTTAAATGACTTTTTTTTATCAAGCTAGAAGTAATGCGTAGGTATCGCTAGAAGTGTGTTTCTAGCTCCCATCTACATAGCTGGTACATTAAAAAAATATAAGGATACAAAATAGATTTAGTTTGTGACATGAAATGTTGATGGTTTGTTTTTAAATATCCTGCATTTAAAAAGAGTTTTTAAGTAAACTCAGCATAACCTCTCAAAGCGAACCGAACCGAATCGAAAACGTGAAGAATGTGAACCGAAGCGGAGACGTCAAACTAGATGTAGCGAACCGAACTCTTGTAAAAAGCGAAGTGTTATTGCGGGACGTCTCTCACGCGCTGTTCACGCCAGAACCAAAGAATTCAAGTTTTTAATGCATTGTATAGTATACCCAATGTTGTACATGTATTGTACAATATTGGGTATATTTGGCACATTATATAAATTTTTCGATATCCACTAAGGTCACTTGTCGGAATAGTTTTGATTTTTTGTAAATAAACACAAACATCACACTTCGGTTTCGCTTCGCGTCTCGCATTCGCTCTCTGTTTGGCGTCGTGCATACAAAGTGAGCTAACACAACTATCTTGCTCACGCCTCGTATCGCGCGCTCGCCTTGGTTTGTCATGGCGTCACACTCTTTCGTTTTTCTATGAGATAGATTCAAAGGATGTCATAGATTACAAAATAAAAACGCTTCTCTTATGCCTTTTTTGTATGATGAAGAGCCTTTGCCCTGCTATGAGAGAGTAAGAGGTGGAGCCTATGATGTATTGCATTGTGCACCAGCTAAGATAGTTGGCCAGTGCTCACAAGAAATCCCATTGGATAATCTCTCAAGTTTATACCCACTACACCTTTAAAAACTTTTTAATTTTTACAAACTTTTATTTACTTACTTTTACCTTACCCGGTGTCCTTAATCAAATCTTGCAAGGTAAATTTGAACTAATTCCCAGTCTCCAATTAAGCTGAAATTGTGCATAGGTACACGTTTGTTTCTCGTGTTCATCGACCACACAGCCACTAGACGCCTAATGCTTGATCTAATACATCAAAACAATTCTGTCAACTACCTGAGGTATGAGGAACGGGGTACTGCGCTCTGATTGGTCCCTTACCAAGGTCATACGCTTCATTAAGTATGGGACAGGTTTAAATAAAACCAGTAAGGTGTTTTTTTTTTAAATAGTAGTTGTAATTATATTTTTAATTAATTATACTTAAATTAATAACATAAAATTTTAAAACTAAAAACAAAATGTCTAAATTCTAAAGGTGACATACTTTTTTCGGCGGCGATTCGTTGTTAAATATTAATATTAAATATTAGTAAAAAACTTAATCGTTTATCTATACTTATTTACTTATATAATATTATAAAGAGGTAAGATTGTTTTGTTTGTTTGTACCGAATAGGCTCCGAAACTACTGGACCGATTAAAAAATTCTTTCAAAAATAGAAAGCTACGTTATTCCTGAGTGACATAGGCTATTTTTATCTCGAAAACGGGTCCTGTGGGGTGGTCCACGAGAGCGAAGCCACGGCGAACAGCTAGTATATTACAAAATCAATTGTTTCACAAATTGATAAACTATCGTCTCGTACCCTACCCTACCTACCCTACATACATGAATGTTGCGTAACTTTAACCGCTTACGCAGCGCACGCAACGGAAGACGGTCCTTCAATACACAAAAAAAAAAAAACGTTTTTTCAAAGTTTTTCATTTATGCTTCGCTCTTATTGGTCGTAGCGTGATGTTATATAGCCTATAACCTTCCTTGATAAATGGACTACCCAACAAAAAAAAATTCAATTCCAACCAGTTGTTCCTGTGATTAGCGCGTTCAAACAAACAAACTCTTCAGCTTTATAATATTAGTATAGATATAGTATGCAGGTTTCTAGTTAGTAGATATAGTATGTAGGTTTCTAGTTTATAGATAACAGATTTGGGCATATGATATGGTGCATCACTATTTTAGTTCACGAAATTATAGAGGAGAAGAGATAGCGAATAATTATTACCTTAAAAAGAAAGAGACGCAAACATGCGGTGGGCGTTTTCACATACAAGCATGACCAGTATTATGTGAACTCATATAAATAACAGCAGAAAATAAATCTAATTATTCTTATGTAACTATTAAGTTTTCAATGAAATCATATGCCACTTTCCCGGGATCTCGAAGTCTGGCTGTTGTTACCAACGTTTTGTACAAGAGGCCATTATAATATTTATTTTATAATGTTTTTATTGACTGACTCAAAAGTGTTTACGGCTCACAGAAATAGTCGTTACTAATTCCAAATTGTCGAGTAGCGACCTATATGAGATCTTTAAGTCATATGTGTTGACAGACAGGCGTCTTGGGGCTGTGTGGTCGCTACTCCTGTTAATGCATTTTGTAATATAAAAGCTTGTTTAAAAAAAATGTAAGTAGGTAGGTACTTGTGTCTTTCTTTAATTCTTTATATTTAAAAGGCTTGTTTATTTTCAGGACTGCAAATGCAAAACATGCGCGTGTGCTCTTTATCATTTGACTACACCGCTCAAAGTAGGATTTCCTTTATTATTCTTATTAGTCCTTTATATAGCCTAGTGATACACTTAAAACATTGTTTTTATATTTGCCACTGCTGGGCAAAAGTCTCCCAAACCAATAATTATTAGCTGCAGTAAACACATGTAAAATACTTTTTTTTAAATATCATCATCAGTGACCAAGTAATAAAGTTTTTGTACGGTCTCATCACCGTACATTTTTCTGCATACTTGCAACCTACTTTAGGCCAACGATGTGCGTCATAATTTGACCGTATAAAACATCATAACAAAGCAACCAACGTGGATAGTGATCTTATAGCCGTGATATTATCCAAACCAAGAGAGAGAAATAGTCGCCTTCCATCTAAGTTATACTGTAGTTTACTTAACTCAAATATATTTAACTAGTGGATCTAACTGTGACGTGTTTCTCTCCAACCAACTAACGGCGAATCAGTGTACGGACTTACGACCCGTACAGTTTTAAAGTTGATAATTAGAAAGGGAAGTCCAACACGAACTTTGACGTCAAAGTCTGCAACGTCCATAGATAATGGCGACGGTTAGCGGGACAAAATTTTTTTTTCTCAAACATGCAATTCTAATATAATGACAATATTTCCAAATATTGTCACTATTTTAGAAAAAAGAACACGCGAAGTACCGAATTTACGGACAGTGAAAATCAAATCCATTGCTGGAGCGTTTTTTGAATTTGGAACATTTCAACGCTCCAGCAATGTTGTATGAAACGGCGTGCTGGGGTTATTAGATACTCTTTGATTGGATCTCTTTTATCATTCTTGGCATACCAAAGTAAGTCTCTTTACTTAGTACAAATTGCGTTCACGTGGCTGTATAGCCAGAAATGCGTTTGCCTTTCAGCACAGATGATAAATAGAAAATCATAAATAAAAGCCATCTACATTATGGGCAATTTATTCCATGCTGAAATGTACAGTTCATGTTAAAAATAGCAATAATTTAAAAATTTAGGAAATTTAACTACCTACTTTTTTATTTCCCTGCATTTTTTTGAGAAAAGAATTATATATGCCTCGGCGGAAATGGCAATTGCCTGTCTCGTATTAGTGAAGTCCTCGCCTACGGCTCGGCCTTCAAACTCATACTCGACCAGCAATTGTCTATTTCCCGGCCTTTGCAATAATGTACTATTAAATAGTTATATCTCATTCGTTTTCCGATCGATTTTGATTCTTTTTTTACTGTTAGTATTCTATTTTTGTATATTTAATTATTTAGTAATAATCTGGATAGATAGCCATTTTTATTCTCTTACCGATTTCCGGGGCATAATTACTTAAGCATACCTTTTATTCCAGAATGAAAAATGCGCTACGTGCGGATATAATCTTCCAGAAAACACCTGTACGCCAATTAAAGTATGATCTATTTTAGTATCTTCCCGGGACTATTTTATAGCTATTTCCACATATTTCTAGTTAAGACATGGAGCCCCTTGATATAGTGAAGAAAAAAATTGTTGTTCCTTATACATGGCCGAGTTACCCGAACTGCATTTATGTTCGGGTAACTCGGCCATGTATAAGGAACAACAATTTTTTTCTTACCGCTGATTTCTTCAGCAATTTCAGGGTGGTCCTTTTCAGTTTTTAATTATTTTCACTACACTTGCAAAACAGTGTATGTCCTTAAAGGCGCCTCCCCGAGCAAAACGCCGCGCCTAGTCGTTTTTGTGCAGTTTTAAGAGCTATCTACTCTTTATTTAAAAAGAAATATCAATTAATAAAAATACATTAAATTTCTACATAACGTTGATTCTAAAATGGTAGTACACTTTTTCTTTTAAATTTGTATATGTTTCACTAATCGCCTTCCAACAAAACCATAAACATGTGAAATAATTATTGATAGCATGCATCTCCTCGTAAAGTGTTCATTCATTATTTTTTATACTAACACTAATGGATAGACAATTTGATAACGAACATTTTGTAAGTTTTATTTTTTTCAAAAGACCAATATTCGATTTTATAAAGATTTTATTCTAAAATCTGGGCGTATTCACTACCGTAATTCATGCTCCACCAGTGCCGCTAGGCCAATAGGAATGCTCATATCTCATGCTGATTTTTTGGTCAGGGTACGGCCTTAAGGCTCGATTAAGAAAAAGAAAAAAAAGTGATCGTAATAATTATATTCATTCCAGGATAAAAAGAAAGACGTTGAGTGCCGTTGTCCTACATGGGTGCACGATGGTCTATTAAACAAGCTATCTACATCTCAAGTATGGTCTATGTGCTTCCTTCAACTTTACCCCTTAGGCATTAAAACCAGACGTTTATATTTATGACCTATACCCCCAATTTCATAATTAACTATTAGATTATTTGTCAAGCTCTTCTTTAGACGGCAAGCCAGACAGAAATGGGCCTATACACAGTTATGAACTTCGTGTCCTTATAAATGTAGTATGTAGGAAACTAGGCATGATCCTTTTCGGCAATTTAATTGTGGTACTTTACAGATTTTCAATTATTTTCACTACACTATCAAAACAGTGTTTTATCATATCATATCTATTTAAAGCTCGATTAAGAAATATAAAATCAAACCGATCGTAAAAATTATGTTCATTCCAGGATAAAAAGAAAGACGTTGATTGCCGTTGTCCTGCATGGGTGCTAACTCCATCTCAAGTATGATCATTGTGCTTCCCTCAACTTTGCCACTCAGGCATTAGAGCTGGGTGTGTAACGTTTGAAATAATAACAAAAATTATAATGATTATATGACCTAATTTGGTTTAATATACTTTTTTGATATAACGATCAAATGATATAATGAATTATTGATGTAATTATATTTTATATGGTTTATTGAACATTTTATATAATACACATTTGAAATAATATTCAATTAGTATAAATTAATCACTTACCCTAATGTTAAAATCTATAAGTAACGTTTCATATACAGGGTGTCCCAGAAATCGACGTCAAGCCGTAAATGGGTGTAAATGTCTTAGTATATTCAGACAAATTAGGAACAGGTTTTGGATCTTTGTTAAATAACCGTTCTAAACACATAATAGTGAACCATTGTTATCATAAACTGCATTTTAATGAGCTCATTCATAAAATTCAACAGACACAATTGAATGAGCAAACTACTGTAGTGCTTCTTTTTGGAAATAGCCTTAGTGTAACAAAAAGGGACATAGTTAATGGTATTGACACCCTACTTAAGTTAAGATTAGGCAAATTAATATTATGTGCATTGCCCTATTCTGACAAGTTACTTGTTCAGGAAAATGAATACATTTCTAGTTTAAATAACTTGATGCATATTTTATCTTGTCGTCATAGTGACCGTTTATTGTTTTTTGACACCAACAATTTTGTTAGTGATTTTGTTTTGATTCGGGATCATATGTTTCTTCCCAAAAATAGTCGACATTTATTAGCTACATTGTTAGCTTTTAATATACACGCAGTTATTGATGATTTAACTGAGACTAGGTTTAGTGATTTAACAGTATTATCCAGTTTTTCTGATAATACTACAGTAGATTCTTTAAACGATTTGAGCCGACAATAGAGAAGACGAATAGTAATATTTTACTATATCATCAAAATATAAATCGCTTCTCCGGCAAAATTTTAGACGTGGAATTGTTAGTAGATAAATACCACATGGATATCTTATGTTTTTGTGAAACTTGGTTAAAACCAGATAGGATGTTGTTTAATGTAAATAATTTTTCAGTTGCCAGCGCGTACAACAGATCCACAGTGGGTGGTGGTACCCTGATTCTTTGTAATAGTCATCTCAAATATAAGGAAAGAAAGGATATCACTGCTTACTCTGTTGATCGCTTATGTGAGGTAGCATGTGCGGAGGTCGAGGGGCATACTATCTTGTGTGTTTACAGACCACCAGCATCAAACTTGTCATTGTTTTTAATTACAATGGAAGAATTGTTAAGTAAACTTTTCAGAGATAATAAATTAGTTTTTGTTTGTGGTGACTTAAATATAGATCTGTTAGTCAATTCACCTGAAAACTGTAAGCTCATTTCATTGTTCAAATCATTTAACTTAAAATATTTATTTAATGAACCGACAAGAATAACAGCAACTTCAGCTTCGTGCATAGATAATGTATTCACTAATTGTAAAGTACAAAAATCGTTTTTAATTAGTGGCGTTAGGTCAGACCATACAGGTCAGCTAGTATCTTTTGAGTCAGATAAAAAAAATAACCTAGCTAAATCAATTCGATTAAGACCTCTTACTAAAAATAAATTTAATTCTTTTAATAATAATGTTTTTAGCAACCTTTGTAACGCCAGTTTTGATTTAAAAGACCCCAATATAAATTACGGCACGTTGTTTTCTACAATTTGCCAAGAATTCAATAAAACGTGTCCTATAAAAACAGTTAAAGTCAAAAATTGCAAATCGAAATTTAGTGAATGGGCCACTGTGGGCATAAGAAAAAGCCGAGATAATTTATATAATTTATATTACGAAAAATCTTTGACTACCGATCAAGGTTTCCACACATATGTTAGAAACTATTCCAAAATATTCAAAAGAGTATGCGCTCAAGCAAAATCTCAAATAATAATTAACAAAATTGGTGTTTCTAATAATAAAATAAAAACTGTGTGGCAAGTAATTAATAGAGAAACTGGAAAGACACAACAACGCGATCAGAATGAGTTGTCTTTGAAAATATCTAATGAAACCATTTCTGATAAGCAAGAAGTCGCTGAGACATTAGAAAATTTCTTTACCAACATTCCGTTAGAGGTTACGAAGTCACTTCCCTCCTCATCTAAATTGGCTGCAGCTCTTCTTAAGGAATACTTTACTAAAGACATACCAACATTTAAATTTAAACCAATATGCATTGATACAATTAAAAACGCGTTCAAAAGTCTCAATATAAAAAACACTGAAGACTTATGGGGGATATCCGTTAGGGTTCTTGGAGATATTATTGACTCAATTGCTCCTGTCCTAACAGGCATATTCAATCAATGTTTGGACAGCGGCACGTTTCCTGACTTAATGAAACACAGTAAAGTAGTACCAATTTTCAAATCAGGCTGTAAGAGCGATCCCTCTAATTATAGACCTATATCCGTGCTACCAGCATTGAGTAAAATCTATGAAAAAATCATGCTGGACCAGATGTTGTCTCATTTCAATTCAAATGGGATCCTGCATAGTCAGCAGTTTGGTTTCACGAAAGGTAGGTCGACAACGGACGCGGGAGTAAAACTCATCAGCCACATCTTGGAATCTTGGGAGAAGTCCCAGGATGCCATTGGCATTTTCTGTGATCTGTCAAAAGCGTTCGACTGCGTCGACCACAACACACTGATCTGTAAATTACAACACTACGGAATTCGAGGACAAGCTGCTGATCTTGTGCTTTCCTATTTATCAAACAGACAGCAAAAAGTAAATGTTAATGGGGCGACGTCCTCCGGGTCTCTAGTCAAAATGGGCGTGCCCCAAGGTTCAATTCTCGGCCCTTTCTTGTTTCTTGTTTACATTAATGATCTCCCTTTTATGATGGCCAAATTATCGGATATAATTCTATTTGCTGATGATACTTCGCTAATTTTTAAAATAGATAGGAAAGATACGGATGTCTTACATGTCAATGAAAGTCTGGTTGTTCTCTCGGAATGGTTCGCAGCTAACAATCTTTTACTGAATGCGAAAAAAACAAAATGTCTAAAGTTCTCTTTACCAAATGTACCTCAACGTGACCTAAATCTAAATCTTGACGGCAAAAATCTTGAAATAATAGCGGAAACTGTATTCTTGGGGATTACTATCGATTCAAAATTGCAGTGGGGCGCGCACATTAGAACTCTTTCGGGCAGGTTAAGTTCGGCTGCCTATGCAGTAAGGAAGATAAGGCAGTTAACCGATGTAGCCACAGCTAGACTAGTATACTATGCTTATTTCCACAGTATTATGTCTTATGGCATTCTGCTGTGGGGGTCAGCAGCAGACGTTGACTCAATTTTTATCTTGCAAAAGAGGGCAATCCGCGCGATCTATAAAATGGGTCCTCGCGAGTCCCTCAGAGAAAAATTTAAAGAGATCGATATACTGACTCTACCTTCACTTTATATTTTGGAATGTATTTTGTATGTCCGCAAAAATCGAGGGCTTTTCAAAACTAGAAGTGACTTCCATAATTTAAATACACGCAGTAAGCACGAAATTGTAATACCCAAATTCAGATTAACGAAAACTAGCAAGTCTTTTCTTATAAACAGTATACGCTTTTATAACAAGTTGCCTAAGTCAGTTATAGAACTGACCGATGGAAAGTTCAAAAACTACATCAAACGTGTCCATGTTAAAAAAGCATATTATAAAATCAAGGACTACGTTGAAGATAAAAAATTTGGCTTTGACACCCTCTGCGCATGCGGCTTCCCTGGTAACTCATAAACGGCACAAATATATGGATATCTCTAACTATTCTCAATCTCATTTTTTTTCTCTTTTAATTAGACTTTTTACAATATTTTTCAATCATCATTATAGCCCTTAGCTAAGAATAGTTACAGCACTGATTACAGTATTTGTGCCACATGTTAAATTTAGTGTTGTGGTTTTTTTTCTCAATTTCGTACGACTTATTGTCGGGCCTACGTTGTCCCCCCATATCCAAGTACTAATGCTGTAACATGGAAATATTGTAAACAAAACAATTTAAAAGAGTAACCATGGAGTTTCTTGCCGGTTCTTCTCCATAGGAAACGACTAACCCGAACCGTGCACCTTTTGTCGACGTTTTATAAGTGCCCATGTAGGCCTATGTAAAATAAAAATATTTGATTTTGATTTTGATTTTGATTTTGGTGATAGACCAAGTTAAAACAGTTCTCAGAAAAATACGAAAAAAAATCTATCTCATGTTTTTAAAAAATTATGTTCACTTTAAAAATTTACTAAAAAAATCAATCCCTGTAATGGTTCTTTAACTCCAATTGCTACAAATCCCATAATTTATCATTTGACTCATCGGTCCATAAAATCTTCTCTAAGAATCGAGGGACTTAAAGTAAAAAGGTTGAGTCACTATCATAACTTTGCTCTTAAATTACGTAAAATTTCGATTTCTTATCTCGCTCACACTTCGTAAAATGACTCTCTCCGTCTCTATCGAATTAGAAACGGAGTTTAGCAAAGCTTTAGGTAAGCTAAAGTCATTTTAAGGAAGTATGGACATTTTGGGTAAAAACCGATATTATTTACAAAAAAAAATTTGACCAATTATTGAAAACGTAATCTAGCAAGTGTTACACCATTTTTGAATCCTTATTAAATGCGCCAATTTTTCATGTTACTTGCCAAACTAGCGTAGTACATTTTTTTTTCAGTACAGTCAGTTAAAGTTGGGCGAAACAGTATATTTGAATAATTTGGTTTTGAAAAAGTTTAATTTTCTTCTAAGTAGGAGGAGTTGGCTTTAAATTTTAGGCAAAAATCTACACAAGCATTATTCAAGATTACATAATAATAAAAAAAATTGATAAATTATGGGATTTGTAGCAATTGGAGTTAAAGAACCATTACAGGGATTGATTTTTTTAGTAATTTTTTAAAGTGAACATAATTTTTTAAAAACATGAGATAGATTTTTTTTCGTATTTTTCTGAGAACTGTTATAACTTGGTCTATCACCCATTTACGGCTTGACGTCGATTTCTGGGACACCCTGTATAATTTAGAAACTTCGAAGTACTATGTTTTATATATTTATGCAAAACTGATTAGATTTTGAACGCCTACCATTTTCGTGCTACAAAAACAAGCACCACACAAATATTGCTTGTTATTAGTTTGCTTTTATGCGTGTGGCTGGATATTTTTTACTTTTCTCTCCTCGAATCTGTTCCAAAACCGAATCAAGGCACCCAACTTCACGTAGTCTTTTGGCTGCTACCCCTAGTCTTTATAAAAACCGGAGGCGTGAAGGGAGTGCTACCCCGCCCGCTGTAATAAAGCATAGGCTCGCGCGCGAGGGTGAGCTTGGGCGCCTAACCTTTGTTACGTAAGGGTTGCACTTCCCGCAGCGCCGGAGACGATGCAGAAGCAACTTTAGTGTTTTGAGGTTAGGTTACAATATAATTTCTTATTCTCAAGAACGCCGCGTTACCTTAGAAAATTAGTTAATATGAAAATTTGGTCTAATGAACGTTATATAAATAGTGCATTATACAAATTGAAAATTATACGAAATGAACGTTATACTAAATGTTATTAGAGCAAATGAAGGTTATATAGGAAATAAAACATGGTCACATGATATTAGGTTATTTGTTTTTATAACATGAAAATTATGTCTTGTGAACGTTATTTCAAGTGATATTATACTATCTTTTATAATATCATCCGTTACACACCCATTAAAACTAGACGGTTACTACATGGTCAAAATAACTGTGCATTTGGAGCTGACAATGTTAATCTGACGTTGTTTCTCGCTATTGGCACACGAGGCGGACGCTGGGCGCCGCGCGGGTAGGTGGGGGTTGGCTCGTTTGACGTACGGGGTGTTCAGTTATTTTGAACGTGTAGTATACGTTTGCCCTATACCCACAATTTCATAATTAAGAATTTGAAGTTGAGTATTTGTCAAACTCTTCTTTAGCCGGCAAGCCAGACAGAAATGGGCCCATACACAGTTATAAGCTTTGTGTACGTATACTTGAAGTATGAAGGAAACTTGCTCACTTTTAGATTTGTAGGTATACGAGGACTTTAGTTAGAAGGCCTCCCACTTGGTGAACCAATGGCCTGGTTATGGTTGCGGTTATCCGCTGGATGCGAGACGAACGGAATCAGTCAATGTGGCGATGCTTGGGGGTGGCCTAAGTCCGACTATGGTTTACCGACCCTACTACACCTTTGTTTTTTCTGTTTACGGAAGGAAACCTTCAAAATGCGCCTGGACTTTTGAGGAAAAGACCAGGTAGAATGGGATTTTTACCTCACTAAAACCACCCCCAGATAGAACCCCCGTGACCTCTCAAAATACCACCCCGGAGCCTGTGCCACGTCTGTTAAGGCATATCCCTGGAGGAGACTGAAAAAGCGCCACCCATGAGCATCGCTGTGCACCTCGCTGGTAGCACGTGATCACTGTGGCACCGTCTTTCCTAGAGCCACTTGTTGGACGGATAGTCTCAAATCTTACCGTCCGCGACGCCGGAGTCCCGCCTGCTATGAATCAGATGGGGTTGCGGCGTTTTAGGCATCGAGGCGGTGGTTGCCTTCCCGACGCCTTCTTCTTCGAGCGGCATCGGCCTCTCGCGATCCCGCTCGGCGGACCCTTCTACACCTACCATCCGGAATTGATCTCGTTATATTTTGATTCAGAAGGATCTTTCTATTCTATCTTTAAAAATAATTGATTTCCCGCTAGTAGTGCACTAGAGCGCAGCATTCTTGGATTCAGTTTAAAAGACCGTGTTAAGAACAAAAAGAGCCTACGGCTTGCAAAATTCCGTATGCCTTACGCTTGTTGAAGGAGTCATGGGTTGAATCAAGCACAGAGTGGTTCCCGGTAACTATCCGGCGATAACGCAGCAGGCCCAGGCGAAGATGAAGGGATGAGCTTGACGCCAATAGGCTTTGCTCCATACTATAGCGCATAATACAGAGGATTGTTGAGGAGAAAAGGACACCAGTTACACCAGGAAGACAGTTTGCCGCTTCTGAGCAAACTCAGACGTGGGATAAAACTGTCTGAAAATAATAATAAATAAAAGAGGAACAAATAAATCGAATGTTTTTATAATGATGTTTTGTTTCAGGAATCAAATCCTCAATGCATGAAATGCTGTTTCAAAGATGAGCTTAAATCAACTGGATCTCCTCCACCCAAAGTAAGATTATTATAATATTATTAATTAGCCAATAATTTATTATAGTATACCTATCTAAGCTCAAGTAGTGTTTTAATAAAGTACTTAGATATTTCTTTCTTCGTGAGCAAATAATGTATCATTATTGTAGTCTTATAAGTGCAAAGGATTCCAAAAATGAAATGCGCCTTTCTATCCACTAACCAACCCTCATTGCACCGATGGGCTACCTTTCACAAAAAAGAGTCTTAGAAATAGAGACTAGGCAATTTTTTAATCTTCAGATAACTATCGCCGAAACAAAAATTTTATTTTGTACATATCAAAGCTGAGAGGGGACGACCAAAAACAACGCGGAATTCTCCTTTTTAGAAGAAATGTTTTGGAATGGGGACACAAGACAAAAGACGCAGAAGGCCTCCCACTAGGGGGACCGATGGCCTGGTTAAGGTTGTAGGAAACCGCTAGATGCAAGACTCACGAGACCAGTCAATGTGGCGCCATTTGGCGAAGACCTATGTCCAGCAGAGATGTCTTTCGGCTGAAATTGCATATTTTTATTAAAGAAAATTTTCTGCGAGTTTTTCCCCAGACAAAAAAGATACTGCCGATTGAAAAAGCAGCGTTTACTGTAGTGAAACAGAATTATGTTGTAGACAGACGAAGGCCTGCCCCCGACCGGTGGGTCTACCTGCGTCAAAGACGACCTCAATAGTTCTAATACCAATGATTCCGGGTACCAGGATACTGATGAACAGGTAATATTGTTATCTTAACTACTTGAGTGCTTATGACGTGGATACACGCCAGACACAATGGCTTTTCTGTGTTTTCGTTAATTACGGGGCACACGAGTGGTTAATGTATTCTTGCATAAATCTTAGTAAAACACGTGACTTTATGAACTCGTATGAATGAAAAACTAAAGCGTGCTTTCTGGAATTATAATAATTAAAACATTTTATTTTTTTAGTCAACCGATATTGTCTCTTTGCTGGACAGGGTCGTCAAAAAAATTCCTTAACAAATTATAAAGCAACATCTTACAAAGAAAAACTACAAAAACACCATAAAAAGGCAGGAATGAGACGTTTACGTATGGCATCCGATCCGAATCCGAATTTGAGTACAAAGTTTATCCGAACAGGAAAAACCTTAATATGGACGGACGGCGTTCGGTAGCCTTATTGCGTAAGTGAATTCGGCAAGGCAAAGGGTTTGAACCCATGAAAGAGTATGACAAATACTCTTTAAATAATTAGATTATGCCTAAAATTATTAGACTCTTTCGAAAAGAGTATTTTCACCAGTGAAAGCGACCAATAAGTTGCAAGCAATTAGGCTGCTGGTCTAAGTAGAGCACAATTCGCCCTTACGTAGTGATACGGCTACTTTTCACCGAAAGGAGATTGCCCATACACAGGCCCCTTATGAGGTATCGTGTCTGCGATTTCAATATTATCCAATAATAAGATTTATATTGTGTGTTTTTTTCTATCCGTGTCCTTTACTTTTTATGTACAGACAAGAACAGATCAGGTTTCTTCACTTGGACATTTGTATGCAACTTATTGCATTGTAATGAGGGTTCATTTCGAGAACAGAAACATCGTTATTCCTCGTGAACTCCGCAAAATAAATAAAAAATGTTTTCTAATTATGAATATAACGTGTTTTGTCTACAATAAACAATCAAATTCATCAACATACAACCATTTTTTCAAAGGGGCCCAAGTTCCCTTACAAAATGGGCATTCCCCTTTTCTCGTCCGAATGGAAAACATTTCTTATTCGGATAATACTAGAAACTTAATTGCGGATATTGGATTTTCGGATATTTCGTTATTGGTAAAAAAACTAGCCAAAGTAAAAAATGTTTTTTTTTTTTGTTATTAGAAGTTGCATAATTGGAATTCTGTTTTTTTTTTAGGGTTTACTCAAACAGAATAAAGAATTGATGGCAATGATATTGGACCTACAAAGACAGATTGACGTTATGAAAATAGAACAGGTATGTAATGATTTTTTGCTTTTGTTTGGTCGAAAACGGACTGGCATGCGGCAAGCTTATCGCCTATCTAGAGCCTAGCGGGTCGCCTGGCGAGTAGCAAAGTGGAACTAAGATTCTAATAAAATGTTCGTAAACGCCCGTAATGTTCGTGACTCATTAGTTTCTAGGGGCTAATCAAGCTGCCTGCCATTACGTTTTAGGCCGTTAATCCCAGGTAACATGCCATTAGTACCACTAGGTTTCATTAGTAAATCAAATTATATATTTTTTTTATCAGAACTTAGATTTTTTGCTATTTTACACAAGCATTTGTTCTTCCCGCGCGAAAGTCAAAAAATATCCCAAAAAAAAAGAACCTACTACCTGGTTACTACCACCCAGGTTATAAACTATCCGTTTTTCCAAATCCGTTTAGTAGTTTTTGCGTAAATGAGTAACAGACGTCTATCCATCCATATTGACAATCATTCACATTTATAATATCAGTGGGCAACCGTTGTTGGTTTTAGGTATGTGAATTGCCAGGATGTAAACCAAGCAACCCTAGCGAAATGCCACGTATACCGGCGAATACCACGGTTAATTCTGTTACACCTTCTGTGCCACCCTTGCTCGAAGAATTACCAAAGGTAAATTGATTAAAACTCTTGATGAAAACTTTTTACAAAAAATATATAACCGACTTCCAAACCAACAATGCTACAAAGTGAAAAATAACTTCAATTTCGGCAGTCGGTGTCAAAAAACGAAGAAACAAAAACAAGAACACCGATTTTCGCAATTGTAGTTATTTTTCACTTTGTAGTTTTTTTTGTTTGAAAGTCGATTGCATTTTTTGTAAAAAAAGTTTTTATTTTTCACTTTTTAGTTGTGCTAAGGTAAATATATATAATGCCTACAGTTACGCCATAATAGATTAACCGAATAACATGAAACTTTAACACAACCGGTAAAAATTGAGTATATCAGGGTGAACTGTACACATCTTAGAGCGTACCGGCGTGATGTTATGTTATGCAATGGTGTAAACAATAAACAGACATATGATTGCAGCAATCCCGAGCGATTTGCCGTCATTTATTGAAGAGTTATTTTGTATATCGCCGAAGTTCTAGATCAGATCTTGATTACATTTAAATGGGACCACATGAGAAGCAAAAGCTTTTAAATAAAAAAGAATCATCAACTTAGGTTTACTTATTTACAAGTTCTGAGGGAACAAACATTAAAAAAATACAGTCGAATTGAGAACCTCCTCCTTTTTGAAGTCGGTTAAAAATTTTATAATTAGGCTTTTCCATTTGGCACTTCTCAGTAGTAGCCTGGATTTAGAAAGCTGGTGGTGTGACACCCTCGCGTTTCGGCAAGAATTTAAAGCCGTTGATATTCTGCCTTATCTCACCCTAAACGTATTCCATCGGACAATGAGAGTAATAAAGAAACTGAGACTGTATCTGTGTTTACTCTGAACTGACCTTTCACCTGAACCTGATAATTTCATACAGCCTAAATTGAATGTCGTTAAACATGCCTCAAGAGTGAAATCAGTGAATATGTACTATAAATTGCATGTAGAATTTAAAAACTCTATGAATCCAAATGAATTCAAGAGAAAATTAAAGTCATTGTTGTTGAGGAAATGTTATTACAGCATAGAAGAGTTTCTCAAAGATAAAAGTAGCTCGAACTGATATGTGATTGTATTTTAATGACTTAGGAGTAATCTATCTAGTATTCTATTATGACATTACATATTAATTAATTTTATTGACATACATTTCTTGAAATGAATTTATATTGATTGTAAATTGATATTAGGTTGGATTGTTGTATTGCTATATTAAGACTTGTAATGTTGGGACCAATATAGAATGTAGTGTTTGTTTTTTTTTCCTGGCTTGATGATTGTTGTGTTATATCTATTGTTAAAACCACTGTTCGACACAAATGTAAATTTGTTGAAGAATAAATAAATAAACTAAACTAGACCAACCACCATATAGAGCGAACGGAATGTGGACGCGACGCAATTGGTAAGTCGATCCTTGTGTCAACTGACCAACCAATCGCGCGCTCGGGACGTTCGACGAAAAAACGACTTCTGCGCATCTAACGACTCTTGGCAACTTACGTGCCGGAGATTATACTTGGTTAATCTCAAATGACGAAGGATTCGTAAATTGAAACTACTATAGTTGGGGCACAAAGAATATATATCTTCCCACGATAACCCCCGAGGTCCCTCGTGGGAATCAAGGTGAGTATTAGTTGTTATTTGTGTACTACCGTATCACTTATAACAACTAATCAAACCACCTGTCTGACAGGAAATCAGTATATCTAAAGAACAAATCCCTAGCTTACCGCTGATGCGAATCGCAGTTTCGTGGGTATAGTCCTGGTAGGATCCAAGAGTCGCAGCATTGCTATGGGCTCCAGTGTTTGCCTCTTGGCTTTGTGATCCGAAGGCCTGTATTCAACAGTATATACATAAAATGTTAATTTCGTATTTTTTATAGTGTCCAATGTGTTCTACGATAACCATATCGTTTGTTTTAGGCGAGTGAGTTTTTACCAGAAGCAAAACAGGTGAAACATGATTCCCCGGATACCTTAGATACGGAGCCAATCCTCTCCCCTCCCTTGCTCGGAGAGTCACCACAGGTAGGTATCTAAAGGTCGATTCAAACTTAAAGTGGTTAGTGAAGTTCGCTTTTCGTTGCGCACCCCACATTTTTCGTGACCTTTGAATTCGTTACTGGGTAGTGACTCGCCTCGTGCTACCCTTTCAAACAAAATAAGAATTTTCCAAATCGGTCCAGGCGTCTTTGAGTAAACGTTCCCCGTTTTATAAATAAAAAATATAAAAAAATATTCCGAAGAATTGAGAACCTCCTCTTTTGAAGTCGGTGATTAAATGTGTTCTGTGATAACCATATCGTTTGTTCCAGGCAAGTGAGGTTTTGCCAGAAGCAGAACAGGCTAAACTTGATTCCCCGGATACCAAATATACGACGCCAGTTCACTCCCCTCCCTTGCTCGGCGAATCACCACAGGTAGGTATCTACAGGTCAATTCAAACGTTAGGTTAGTGAAGTTCGCTTGTCGCTGCGGACCTCACTATTTTCGTGACCTTTGAATTCGTTACTGGCACAGAACAAAATAAACGCCTGCTACAGTAGAAGTCGCAGGTGGGCGGAGCCCGCGTACCCCGAGTTTTGCACAGTTCCGCATATGTTTGCTTCCACGCACACACTACGCACATCAGTCTTGGTTCAACCGTCACGGTGACAAAAACTTGAAAAAAAAATACAAATATGCCTTATTTTGCTGTTTTAGAATGTAAACATGATAGCAGAACCAAAAATGTATCAAATGGAGGTATATCTTACCATCGGCAAGTTTTAATTTATTTTATTTCGATAAAAATGTAAAAACAATATTTTATTAAACAAGACAAGTAAACGTTGATTTTATGATGTTAAATTTAAGGTCTACTTTCTTTAAAACTTAAACATTGTTCTCGAAGATTCCAACTATGCACATGTCACATTCAGCTACTCAATTAGAGATTACCAATATCGATAATGAGTTGTCGATACTTTAAACTTACAATATTCGAAAAAATCTTCTATTTCTTACGCGCGAAAAACATAACCCTTTCCTTGCAGCCGTGTAAAAAATAAAGATTACGACGAATTGAGAACCTCCTCCTTTTTTTGAAGTCGGTTAAAAAGATAACAGCCTTCTAAATCTACAAAGTTTAATAATACCTTTAGTTTCGACAAAGTGAAAAATAAAAACAGATGTACATAGAACCTCCTTCTTTTTTTAAGTCAGTTAAAAAGTGTCTTATGTGTTAGTGTGAAATTTAAGATCTACTGGTGTATAGACCAAAAATGCATCAGTTCGTTAAGGAGTTAGTCAAGCTAATCATAATACGAGTGTAGCCGCAGGCGAAAGCGCAAGCTTCCCATATCAGTAGGACGTATTGTATATGTAGTGTAGTCTATCGCATAATTCTATTGATAGAAAAACAGCACATACAAAGATACGCCAATCATATCGTTTTTCAAACTAGCTGTGCCCGCGGCTTCGCTCCCGTCATCTGTCTGCCAACCCTACCCTACTACTTAACTTCCTGCCTACCCTACTTACCTACCTACCATTTTTGTTCGCGGAGAATCTTAACACCGCCATTCAGAAAATGACTTCAAGTGCACAACGCCATCTATCGAATATCTAGTTCAACTGTCCGAGTATCTGAATTGCGTGTGTTGTGATAATTTTACTTCTTGAACAATTTAAATTCATCTAACTTTTGATAGAGTGAACCGATGGCGATGAAACAAAAACTAAGTAATTCTTCCAGTTACGCACAATTTTTATGTATAAAAGTTATTTACATTGGTTTCGTACATTTCACGTGATGCGTGCACAAATAAACAGACAAACAGATAAACAGACAAAAAATCCAAAAATGCCGGAAATAGGTTCTGTTGGTTATCCTTTAACACCGTGGCTATTTTTTTTTTAATATTTTCGATGTACAAAAATTACTTTTCTACAGATTTATTATATGTATTGATTGATGTATTGATATTGATTGATGATGATAAGCGACGACTGACATATTTTCTACTTTCATCTAAAAATTAAACTACCAATCACACCAAAGATTTCTTAGTGTTATGAAATACAATTAATCTGTATATGTGTGAGTTTGGGTACGCTGGTTCCGATACTAATGAAGCTATATGCGATTTCTACTGTCTTCTCTGTTCTATGATCCTAACAGTAAAATATCGCAGGTGCCTAACTCATCGACGCCGTGTGAACGGTTTGTGAAAAAGAATATTTTTCAAAAACTTACCTTAACGTTTCCTAACAAATATAATTAAGGCAACTCTTTTCATTATTTAAATGATTAGATTCCAATTTAGAAAAAAAAACAAAATCATGACTTTCGAATTACATTTTGATCAAGAAAAAAACTGGCCAAGTGCGAGTCGGACTCGCGCACCAAGGGTTCCGTACCATTATCGGAAAAAACGGCAAAAAAATCACGTTTTTTGTATGGGAGCCCCCCTTAATATATTTTATTTTAATTTAATAATCATTATTTTTTGAAGGGCATATACAACTTAATATTCTGTGAATATTTCAAGGGTCTACCTGTTGCCGTTATTAATATCGAGCAAAAAACGGTAAAAAAATCACGTTTGTTGTAAGGGAGCCCCTCTTAAATATTAATTTTATTCTATTTTAGTATTTGTTGTTATAGCGGCAATAGAAATACATCAACTGTGAAAATTTCAACTGTCTAGATATCACGGTTCATGAGATACAGCCTGGTGACAGACGGACAGACAGACAGACGGATCGTGAAGTCTTAGTAATAGGGTCCCGTTTTTACCCTTTGGGTACGGAACCCTAAAAAGAAGTTTTAGTATCGCGGTCAATCATAGAGTATCGTAACAATTAGGTTTTTGATTTATTAACGATTTTCAGGTAGAAATACCAGTTCAACAAATTGAACAACCTATCACACATGAAAATTTTAAATCTATATCGATACCGTCTGATACTGATCATATCTATCGACCGAGAAAAATACGTATTGAAGTTTTGGGTAGTCCTGAAAATAGCAAGGCATCTATACTAAAGCAAACATCGGAGGATATGGAAGCAACGACTACAGATGACACGGACGATACGCGAGCGAAGACTATAGAGGTCTCGGACGGTACGCTAAAAATATCAGACGATCCCGTACCAATCCCCGATGATGCCGAATTAATCCTCGATAATTATGGCTACCCTGATTTACCACATCGAGAACGTACTAGATGGGATTCACCCAAGTTTAAAATCGTAGGCAAAAAAAAACTTGAAAGATCGGGTATTAAAAGACCGGATACAGATACAGTTTCTCTTAAGTCAGCCACGAGCTCAGGTCCAGGGCCAGGTTTTAACCCAGAAAAGTTTAAATACTTGGAGGCTGAAGGACTCAAGGTGACGCCACAACAGGGATCACTTACAGAAAGTATACCTAGTAATCCAGAGTTAGGATTCGGCATTCCTAGATTGGCGAGCAAAGCCAGCCAGCTAATCAAAAATAAAGCTGACGTTGAATTAAAGACGCTAAGTTCAGGCAACCCGAGATTACAGCGAACTTTAAGCGAACAGGAGTTACACAAGAGAGAAGCGGGGCTAGTCCACCATCCGACACTGACGGACGACACGAAGAAACGGGAAGACTGTCAGTATTGTGCTGCGTAAGTTTTTTATTAATTATTATTTTGTGCAAAATAGTCTTTATGATTTTTTCGCACTATCATTTTTTATTTTATGTTAGCCTAAATTAATCATGGAATACATTTTTATTTTTGCATGATAACAATTCTTACTGTCTAATCAATTAATTAATCATTTATTTCGGACCATGCTCCATATTTTTCACTATTATATTATTATTGACTATGTTAGTAAATTTACATATTTTTATAATGTCATCCTAATAAAAACGATTATCCAAACGAAATAATCCATCTACATAATAGAAATAAATAAGAACAAATAATAAAATCAGTTCAAATACCAATTTCCCGTTGCACTGGAACCGCCGCTGTGCAAGCGAGTCCAGTACCCCAGGAAAAATCCAAAATAACCTTTAGGATACCGTTCGCGCTCCCCCGCATCTTGTGCATCAGGGATGCTGTCCTCTTCCGCATTATCGCCTGAAAACTATATATTTCTGCTTCTGCAAACATCCCCGATGCACTACAGAAACGTGGGAACCCAAACAGTACCCTAAAAGCGTTATTATACACGTAAGCGTTAATATCTAAGTTTTGACTTAATATTGTATAATTGTTGTTTTATTGTATAATTGTTATTAATTTATTCACTTTTCAGATGCTCTTACGATAAAGAGTGTGCAGATGCAATCCTTCCTACAACTAATAATCTTACACTTGGGTCACAAAAGGACGCTAAAAAACAAGATCATGATAATAGTTTACAAATACCAGGTCCCATACCACCATTAGATACTATGAAAAAAGAAAAGAAGAGAAACTTATTCAGTCACTTCAAGAAACATAAAAAAGAAAACCAAGGCAAAGAAGACTTGATCATAGATCCGACGAAATACGCTCATATAACTAGCGATACGTCTGGTGGAGCGGTCACTCTGGCAGACGTACCACTTCTTGAGAAGAGAGACGCAACCGAAGCCGTTGAAACACAATTGAAACACGACAAGTCGAGTAAACGAAGAAGAGGGAACCAAACCAAAAACTTGATCGTTAAACCGAGTTTATACGCACAACGTACATGCACCACAACCGGCGAGCCGGTCCATTTGGCTGATGTGGCAATTCTTGAGAATAGAAGAGATAAAAAAGAACAAAAGCCTCCAGAAAAGTCAAGTGAAGCACCTAGAGGTGAGTTCTTCTTTAAGATTTGACAGCTGATTGAGTATGAATTAAAAAGTTTTGCAAGTAGGTTCATTCGTCGTCTCCTGTTTTTCTGATGTTTAGCTTTCCAATGACGAAGCATGCTTGACGTGTGGTACAGAGCGGTCGTTCTGATGCTATTGACTTTCGAAAGCTGCCAAGTTTGTTAGATTGTAGGGTCCTTGAAAAACCATATGGTTAGCGTAGGCACTGATTAACATGATGTTTTTGTTCTATAGTTATACACGTATGCCCAAATACTAATAAAATAACTCACGCCTTTTTTCCCATGGGGGTAGGCAGAAACTACAGAACGTTACCTGTCAGGATCCTTACATACTTCGTGTCTTCTTTTACGTATGCCTAAATCTTTCGTAAATATAGGCATGATGTTATGTTTAATTGAAATGTTTAATGGACAATTTGAATTTAGAATCTGCTAATCAGTGTTTCAAGTAGTCATATGGCTAGATTTATTTTTTAAATAAGGCTGTATTTGTTAAACAATAAACAACATGCGTTTAATATTAACGCCGCGCGGGTCGATCTTCAAGGTAAAGGAACGCTTGGCGAGGTCGGTCCATGGATGGGTGACCATCTTTATATTTACTTTCCTCCGTGCCTCGGAATACACTTTAAGGGTATACTAGTCGACGGCACGAACTATTCTATTTTGTGCGCGGGGTTAAAATGCATTTTTTATCAACCGACAACACGTGTGGAAGAGATATATGCTGTGATGGGCAGTAGAAAGCTAGTTCGCGTACGAATACACACTTTTGCAAATTTGTAGCGAAATGGATAATGATTTAGGACGAAACCGAGCGCGTGAAATTTTATAAACACACCTTTGGCAGTCATCGTGTATCATGAAAAACTACTAAATCTATCTGTTCAAAATAAAACTATTTGCATTGTTGAACTAATCTATCCCTGTATGGAGGCCGTTTTGCAATTTTCCGTCTTCTTATGGTATTTATTCGCGCCCAAAAATGCGTTAAAATTAGTGTCAAAATGTGGAACTTTCGACGCTCATAACTTTCAAATATTTTATTTTTATACATTTTCTTTTAAGAACACATGAACTAAGTGTCTTCCCATCATAATAGAGACAATAAGAAAAGTGCCAATGGACACATTCTTTACCATATAAATTATTAGCAAATTAGGTTAAATTTAAGTTACTTATTAGCCTCGATGCTAGATTGTGACTGTTATGAGGTAACTATTCAGTTACATCGTAATGATAAAAAAAAAAAAAAAAAAAAAAAAAAAAACATTTTTGCTTTCATACAGGGCTAGATAATGATGAGACAAATTGATATCACTTTTTTGAACGTACATCGTCAAACAGTGAAATAATCCCTAGACTACGTTTGTATGGAAGAATTTTCGACTAGTGTAACCTTAAGCCGTTGGGCCCGGCTGTCATTTGAAGATCTTTGAAGCCTGAAATCTGACACCAGTCTGGCCAAGGGGTATCGTGTTACCCAGTTACTGGGTTGTGGAGGTCATAGGCAGGCGCTCCATGTGAAATACTCAGCTGAATCCAGTTAGACTGGTAGCCCACCACAACATAGTTGGGAAAAGGCTAGGCAGATCACACTATCACATCACACTCATGTTATAAAGGCGAAAGTTTGTGAGTGTGTGTGTTTGTATGTTTGTTACTTCTTCACGCTCAAATGGCTGGACGGATCTGGATGAAATTTGGCACAGAGATAGATTATAGTTAGGAATAGCACATACGATACCTTTTATCCCGGGAATATGTTCCCTTGGGATAATTTATGACGTCCACGCGGGCGAAACCGCTGGCAGAAACTAGTTGATTGATAAATAAGACTGTATTAGTTTTATGATTGTTTCAGATTCAGATGCAGCGTGGCAGGGTGACGTGTCGTTGTACCGGCGGCACAGTGGTACGTACATCTATCGCACGGCGCCACTGAGCCAGGTGCCCCTCGCTTGCCGCTGTGAGGGACGCCAGGGCGGTGCCTGCCCCAAAAAGCCCACAAATAAAGGTAAATGTGACCCGATATAACACATGATATGCTACTTAAAACTATAGCATGTAGTACGCCGAGCTTCATTGATGGTTGACACTTTTATTTCTAGCTTTCAAAAGTTGTAGTGGTTGGTAATAGTATGGTGAACTTTTACGCTACTTAAAACATATTATAGGTAACCTAAATTGATACTAGCATATTTAACACTACTAAGTCAAGAAGACACCCTGACCAACGCTTTATGCCAGATATGAAATCTGGCGTATAAGCGTTGGTAGTTGGTAGCGTTAGTAGCAGAGTTACACTTATGCCAGATCATGTCAAAACAACACTTTTTTCGATTTAAAAAAGTCATAAATAACGCCCCGTCTCGTTCTCGACAGACGATAGCATCAAATGATGCTAGTATCAATTTAGGTTACCTATAAGTTCGAAAAATATTTGACAGAATTTCATTTCACCTAAAACTTTTCAACTATTATCGATTCTTTTTTTTTTACTTCATTGAAGTCTGAGTCTGCCACTGTCTCATTTGACCTATTATCAATTCAAAATTTTTTTCGTTACTCCGACGTTTCATTTGGTCGAAAAACTTTTTACCGAAGTTACATTTAGCCGATTCTTTTTTAATATTTGTTTTTATACGCATATCAAAATACTAAATGAGAGAGATACAGTGGGCGAATACAAATGTTTAAAACAGCGACTTGAAAAAAATAATCGGAAAAGTGAACGGTTCCCATCAATTTAATTATGAACGCGAAGCAGAGCTGCCGTGCTCTAAAGAAACTTTCGCATTCGAATCTGTTTCCATATGTAAAAAAAAACCTTTAATTTGCTCACAGTTTGACAAGATTTTGACATTGCTTGTCGCCAAGATGAGATGACGACTTGAATTTGAACATTTTTGTAATAACTGGCCTTCCATTTAGCGTCGCCGCGTTTCCGACACACACACAACCCCTATTCCATGGTCTCCTAACACAATGTGTACTTGTCATTAGTATTACGTATTGGACCGGCGTCGGACCGAGGAACATACACGCTGGGCTCGAAACTGACTGACACCTCAGCAGATAACACCGACCTCGATTATCTCTCTGACCTACCTAGCGAGAAGGAAAGTAAGTTCACTCGTACTTGATCATTTCTTATTGCTTCTTATACTTGGCACAGACTAAGCAAACGAGTGAATGTTCGCTAACGAATGGTAATCATCTATAGACACTAATCGAACGAACATCAGTAAGTGTGTGAAGGCGAGCGATCGTTTGTTTAGTCTGTACACAGCCTAATGCTAAGCCTGCTGAGTCTGCATGAAAGAGGACGAGGCAGCAGCTCATTTGCTCCTAAGCTGCCCAGTGGTGGCTGGATACAGGGCAAGGATAGGATAGGATAGATTTATTCTCTTTGCCGCACTTAGACTCCCATATGGTCAATTGTGCGTGCAGGCCTCCTCTCTGTGAGAGGGAATGGGCCGTTATCCACCACACGGTCCCGGTGCGGGTTGTTGGATGTCACATGTCTTCGAATTTTTGATTCTAGGACATGCGAATGTCGTTTTCCTTCACCGTTTTTAGAGCGGTGGTGATGAAATAATTTACACAAAATAAAGCTCCAGCCTGGGTTCGAACCCACGACCTACAACTTGTAAGTCGCGGCCGTTATCACTCGGCCACCACTGCTCTTACAGGGCTTCGATACAGGTAATAGGTATATATCGGGAAACTTCTGTGTGATAGTCTGTACTGCTAGGGCGCTGCTAGCTTTCCTTTAGGAGGGAAAGTGGATCGAATGTGCTACTTATCCCGTAAGCTAATTACGCGCTTGATCACCATCAGTCTCATCTATTGGCAGTGAACTATTTAAATGGGAATTATAAGTTAACTGCGGTCCGGGAATGAGAAGATGTGGCCCATCAGCATTGAAGGATTTTGTTAATACCAGAGATTATTTACTGATATTTCGTTGAATGATCAAAAATTATAACAGCTTCCTAATTGCGTAAGTAAATTCGGCAAAGCAAGGGGTTTGACCGCCGTCAATCGACCAATCACATAGACGGCAATCAACATCGCGTCTTTCATCTGGCGTGCGATTGGAAGATTGATATAACTTTTTACAACAAGTTACCGTCTTCTTTTCTAGATTTGCCATTTAACGCATTTAAAGCAAAGGTAAAAGCTAATCTCTGTTCTAAGGCATACTATTCTATTAATGATTATTTAGATGATAAGCATAGTTGGTCGCTGTGTTGAACTCAAGACAATGTTCGTGTTCTTTTACCAAAATTAGCTTGCTGTCAGGTTAAATATTATTATTTTTTAATTTCGTTTTTATGTGTATTTTTTAAATTTTATTTTTTGGTAAGACTGTCGTAGGTATCGTTTACTGTTATTGTCGGAGCTGATGAAGATTGCTACTATCTTTGCATTATATAGAGTTAATCTTTCTAGTATTATATAGCAGCATAGCCAGCATTGTGTGAGTACCATGTACTTCAGAGCTATCATTGTCTAGATACCTACGTCTTCTATTGACTTGAATGACTCCGGTGGTTGAGAGTATGTCATGCCCACTCAAATGTCTCGCCGATGGTGGCGCGTGTGTCGGATCATTTAGCTCCCTTCAAAATGGTTGAGCTGAATGGTGCTGATACATGTGTCATGTTCGTGAATGGGCGCTGTCGGTTGGGACTGGTCATCTCTTAGCTGCCATGGTTTATTTTAATTGATTCTAATTTTATTTCTGAATTGTCTTTTTATATTTACTATGGACACTTTTAACTTTCTACATCGTTCTCACATAATGTGTAATCTCAACATGAATGATGTAACAAATGATTTGTAATAATTACCTAATTGAAAAAGAGTGTCCATGGAGTTTCTTGCCCGTTCTTCTCCATAGAGATCTACGCCTTGGAATGGGCATCTACGGTACTTTCACAGTTATTATGTCTTGTGACTGGGACTGTAGCACCATAATTTTGTAATATTTTATTTTGTCTTTTGACAATTCAAAAGTGCCTGTAACTGGCCTACTTGAAATAAAGTGCTTTGACTTTGACTTTGACTTTGATGGCGTCAAAACCCTTTGCCTTGCCGAATTCAGTTAAGTTAATTAGGCTGCAGTTGTAATAAAATGCGTCCATTAGGAAGTTGCACAGGAATAAAAAGATATTGCGTCACCGCCAGCTCACTAGAGAACATGCACAATTAGAACTGCGTTCAGTATTACTGTCAAGCATATTCCCAAAGCAATAAAGACAAAGACAAAGATATTTTATTTCAAGTAGGCCACCAAGCGGCACTTTTGAACGTTAGGTACATTAAAATTTACAAGTTATAAAAGTTGATTCTACCGTGCATTCGGAAAGTAGCTTGTTATGGAGAAGAATGCACAAGAAACTCCATACTTACTCTTTTAAAGAAAATGTTTTTTTACAATATTTAGTTACATAAGTACGTACATTAATAAATTCATATATGTGAGGACAATGCACCCAGAATAGCACTACACACAAACTACGTTCTGGCATAAAGTAATAAAAGTACTCACACATGTACTGTGCAGTTATATAATAGACGCTAGAAAAGCATTAACATCCGAAGCAGTTAAGTTATGACCAATCCCAACTGACGGCGTCCGTTCACGAACATGACGCATGAATGGCACCACCCAGCTCAACCATCATGAAGGGAACCGGATGATCCAACACACGCGCCACCATCAGAGAGACATTTGAGAGAGCATGACACACTCAACTGCCACGGCACACACAAGTCAACGAACGACACACAGGTACAGTAAACGTTAGATTTACAGTTGGGTACATAGTACTCACACACGTGCCGTGCAGTTATACAATACTAAGGAAATTGAGTTTATACAATACAAATATATTCATTCAGTTGTGCATATCACTTGTTTTTGCGCCCTAGTGGATGTTGAGCAGGAATAGCATTTAGCCAAGCATTTTTATCAGTGATGTAATCCCCCAACTTATAATATGCCAGCCTGCATAGTGTGCGTTTTATACAAGTTTTAAATTTCGTCTCGTTTAGCTCAAGAATGTGGGGAGGAATTTTATTGTAACATTTTGTACAGTACCCCATGAAAGATGAAGCTACTTTTGCCAGTCTGAAACCTGGTTGAACTAATTGGTCTCTATTTCTAGTAACGTAATTATGTCTGTCGCCGTTTTTACTAAAAAGATGTAAATTCTTTCTCACGTACATGATGTTTTCATAAATATATTGACAAGGAACCGTCATGATGTTAATGTCCTTAAACAGTTCTCTTAGAGAATCGTGTAAATAACTGATTTAACATCTAAAACATGCCTCACCTCGATCGCCGCCCGCCGCGATTTACTCCCTGATTCCACCAGCTGTGTAGTAAAAGGCGAACCTATGGCATCTTAAGCAAATAAAAACCTGTTTGTTCCAGAAAAAAGTTCACTCAAATCGCGACCGTTGTCCCCTGGTGAGGACAGGACAACGACGAGCACCAGCACACAATCTGGCCACTCGCCTGCCTACACCTACTCGCTGAGCGAGGGCGAAATGCCCGCTACTACCAGCAGTAAGTCACTCCTAATAATAACTTGAACTATATGGGCCGGAAGCAGTGGTGGCCCAGTGGTAACGGCCGCGACTTATAAGTTGTAGGTCGTGGGTTCGAACTCAGGCGGGCGCATTACTTTGTGTAAATTATTTCATCACCACTGCTCTCAAAACGGTGAAGGAAAACATCTTGAGGAAACCGGCATGTCCTAGAACCAAAAAATCGAAGATATTTGTGACATCTACCAATCCGCACTGGGTCCGCGTGGTGGATTACAGCATTGGAAGACGATATGGGCCGTTGTCCCCGCGTGAGGACAGGACGACAACGTACACCAGCACACACTGGCTACTCGCCTCGTTGTTAGTGGTAAGTGAAATAAGTAAATGCTAATTCATAATCTTGGTTATAGGACTACGGAGTCATGCTGACCCTGTCATAGACATGCCGTATTTAAACGCGTAAGTGCAAAGTAGCTTTTTATAAACTGTTCGATTTTATCTTATTATTTTTGAAGTTGTAATTTCTTTAGCCGCTTTGAGTTTTCAGTTGTCACTTTTTTCGGCAATCCCCGTGACTACATATATTTTTTAGCACTGATTGTGGAGATTGTCAGTAAAATGCTCGATGACCTCAGTAGAGCTTCCGAAAGAGTGGGTCTTAAAATGAACATGGACAAAACCAAGGTTATGGTGAATGCTCATTTTACACCCACTCCTATCAAGGTCGGAGACTCTACACTCGAAGTTGTGAGCGACTATGTCTACCTGGGACAAACGATCCAATTGAGTAGGGCCAACTTCGAGAAAGAGGTCAACCGTCGAATCCGACTCGGCTGGGCAGCGTTCGGGAAGTTGCGCGGTATCTTCTCGTCCAACTTACCACAGTGTCTCAAGACGAAAGTCTATGACCAGTGTGTGTTGCCAGTGATGACATATGGCTCTGAGACGTGGTCGCTTACAATGGGCCTTATCAGGAAGCTTACAGTCACTCAAAGGGCAATGGAGAGGGCTATGCTCGGAGTTTCCTTGCGTGATCGAATCAGAAATGTGGAGATCCGCAAGAGAACCAGGGTTACCGACATAGCCCGAAGAATTGCCAAACTTAAGTGGCAGTGGGCAGGGCACATTGCTCGCAGAACGGATGGCCGATGGGGCCGAAAAGTTCTGGAATGGCGACCGCGAACCGGAATACGATAAGTTGGAAGGCCTCACACTAGGTGGACCGATGACCTGGTTAAGGTTGCGGGAAGGCGCTGGATGCGAGACGCACGGGATCGGTCAATGTGGCGACGCCTGGGGGAGGCCTATGTCCAGCAGTGGACGTCTTTCGGCTGAAATGATGATGATGGTGATGATGATTGTGGAGGTGTTCAAATTGGTGCGAATTGTCGCGTGACTTCCTTATTTATTTCTTCGTCCACGTGAAAGTCAGAAATTATACCAAGGCTACGTAATACCGGTATAAGAAAAACTCGGCCATCGTCTACCCGTGTACCCGGTATCATCCAAATCTATCCAGCAGTTGAGGCGCGATTGATTTATAAAACATCCAGACTTTCACATTTATATTCATTCTGTCTGTTTATTACCTTTTCATCTCTAATAGCTTGATTACACCTACCGAGTAGTGAGAGTTTACAAATATTTCTGAAGTTGCGGCGAGACAGTCAGTCAGTTCAGTTGATACCCGGTACAAGCACAAGTGGCGCTGATCATCATCATTTTGCTGACCTTATCCGTTACGTTTTCTTCTTCCATACCGTCCTCTCCCTGTGACGCTATCACTGTCGATATGGATCGCAAAAAGAAAATTAGATAAACCAAGAAGCTACTTATACCTCGTCTGGTAGAAGAATTAACAGAATTATTGGCACGTTCACGTCGTCACGTTTTTCCTTTTTTATAATCCTTTAATGAGAACTGTATAAATTTTATTGCCAGACATTTTTTACGTTTTAAATCAAAACACATGAGAGCAACATTCTCGGGCAAAAGAGGCGTGTACGCACCGAGTAGCGATTGGTCGCCGAGTGAGCGAGCGAGACAGTGCGAGAAAGCGGAGGGATGGGTACTCGGCCCAGTAAATAGAACAGGATCACAGTGACTCTCTCGGCCCGTTGCTAGGCCGAGTACTCAGCCATGTGTTTACATTTTTACAAATACCGAAGGCACTGCCTCGCCACTCTACTTGGTAGGTGTAATCAAGCTATAACGGCTGAACGGATTTGGATGAAACTTAGCACACGGGTAAGCCATGACCTGGATTAGGACGTAGAAGGCTTTTTATCCCAACTGTATGTTCTCTTGGAATGACCATCATTCTGGCGAAGGAGCTGGCAGAAGCTAGTATTATAATAAGAAGGTTACAAAATAGCATTACTTGAATAGGGCTTAATTTCCGGTAATATTTTCAGTACATTAGCACACAAGCTGGAAACTCCACCGGCGCAGCAGATGGAAGCAGCGCTGCAAGCCATCACCGACGAGCTGCAGCGCTGCAAGACCCTGCTGCAACAACAAAGACCCCCCGAGGTAAACCGAGTGTCTACTGTTGTGTAGTTATGTTATACTGATGATCATTTTATACGCCGGTCGGCAGACCAGGTCTGACATAATGGTAACTCATTATGGACGATTTGAAGTTTGGTGCTAGTTGGCAGTTAGATGGAGGACAACTAATTCAACCAGTCGGCAAGCAATCAGCTAACCAATACTTCTTCCAAAAATAGATTTTCTAATATTTTCAGGGCCCGATCAATTAATTTCGTCGCTCCGGGCTTAGACAATATTTGCCGCCCTTTAAAATGACGCCTTATAAGGAGGTAAATGTCTCAGGACATTTTCTATTGAAAAGAAAATGCGGTTTTTAACCGTCGGGTCAGATAAAGCCGCGTTTTTTTGACAACTTCGAGCGAAGTGAAAACGAAGTGAGCTCGAAAATTTCACCTACTATACAATTTTTGCAACATTATGAATGTTAAGTTATTTAACGGTTGTTTTACAACAAGAACCAATAACATTCGACATCGAAGCAAGCTTGAAAATTTTAGCACCACACCAAGAATAAGTTAGGTTTTCTGATGAAATGAAATAGTACATTTCGTGTCGAGCATAAAATGTCGAGATTTTAACACGAGCGATGTAGCCACATGCGAGATACATGAGAGTGTTAAAATAAAGCCTTTTTATGCGAGACACGAATGATTATTTTTCCACTACCTGATCAGCTTACAAATAAGTTCCAACAACAATTTATTAGAAACGTTCAGACTAAAAACCACCGACTATACACACAATCAACGCGCGCTTTTTCGAGAGGTAACAGGTTCAGCATCATTCTGCCAGTTAAATAATGATATCAAAACTCCATACAAAAGTCATTTCGTAACTGTTATTATGTAATTTTGTTTCTTTTAATTTTTATTTTATAATCTTGTGTCTAAATGTTCATATTTCGAAGCGAATTTCTTAGGCAATGTGTTATATAATAGACAGGGTAGTGGAAAAAGGGCTGTTAGTGTGTTAGTGCAGTTTGGCCGCACCTCATTTATGCCACTCTGCCATTTGCCCGGTCCCACTATATCCGGCCCTGAATATTGTTGAAATTGTAAACGTACTGTATTAATTTATGTTTTTACCATTTACTGTCTATGTGACTTAGTATTATATACTGTAGATATAATGAGTGGTTATGATGAGGGTATTGACGGGATGTAAGTATCAACTAGAAGAGCAATCTAAGCAATGTGTGCGTTAACGTAGTCTAGAATAAACAGTGCAATCGAATCGAAAGTAGTTTCAGTAATACTTCCATATTTTTATCTGTATTTTTGTTTGTAAATGGATTATAGTCATTATGTATTATTTTATTAGATTTCGTTTCAAGAGATATGTATGAAGTTATAGTTAATCAAGTATTTTATACACTGTGTACATTTTTATCTAGGTAAATAAAAATCTTTCAATTATTGTATGTAATGTTCATTTTACATAAGTAGATAGTAGTTCGAATTGTGTTAAACAAAAGCATGTATTTTAGTACGAGTGCCCTCAATCAAAACAATGTCACATCGTTTTACGGTCAAAACCGTATAAAATCTTTAGACTCTAGATGAATCTGAACCCGGGTAGGTGGGCCAGTGTTACGGAGGGTCATTTCAGCTATGTCAAAAAAAAAGTAAGGAGACTGTTTTATGACAATATGTCTGATAGGAGTATATTTGAAATTTGATTTAGTTGTCAGGATATTGTAAAAGACAGTTTTCAAGACCCAAACTCAGACGAACAGCAAAATAATGAGAATGAAATAGAAATGGATGAGATTATAAAAGCACTGAGTGGGATGAAGATTGGTAAAGGTGAAGGGTATGACGGGCGCACGGTTGGCACAGTGGTTGAGCGATTGACTGCTGCGCTGCGTGTCGCGGGTTCGATTCCCGCACGGAACAAATATTTGTATGATCTACAAATTGTTGTTCCGGCTCTGGGTGTTTGTGTATGTGAAATTATATGTTTGTAAACGCACCCACGATACAGGAGAAATTCCTAGTGTGGGGCAACGATTCCTTTAAAAAAAAAAAAATACCGAGTATCTGCTGTAACGCTGAAGGGCTGAGACGGGGTGGTAGCAAGCCTGTTGTGCCGGATCTTTCATATGTTTACTGTTTGTTACGAGTTTCCGATATTTCGGTGCTGTTGCAAGCACCATGATCACGGATAAACTGAAGTTATTGCGGGTGGGTGTTTTGAGGAGACAAATCGGTCTACCCTCTTTCTTGTTCGTTTTTTGCACTCAGTACCGCTACCACTGTCACTCAAAACTCGATTCTGTTCTCGAAACACGAAACTCACTGTGTCCGTTCGCGAACTTTTTCGGCACTTTTTCGGGGTTTACACAGCTGAACGACTGGATTCCAAGCTCTCGACAGTTGAAACCCATCCTCCTCATATTTTTGCCGTACATAGGGGAGTGACAGATAAGGTTGCTAACATTCTTCGGAAATACGCCGTAAAGACTGTTTTCACTCCTTTCAGAAAAGTGTCACAGATGCTGCGCTCGCCGAAGGACAACTTTCCGCTGGAGAAGCCCGGTGTTTATAAAGTAGATTGTAGTTGTGGTAAGTCATACATCGGTCAGACGAAGCGTACGGTTGCTTGTCGAATTTCAGAGCATATCAGGGCGGTAAATAACAATGACACCCAAAAATCGGTCATAGCTCAACATGTTATGGAATCAGGATTGAACCACTGGATTGAGTTACATAAACCTCAGGTCATTTCGACAGAACGCCACTATATCCCTAGACTGGTGAGGGAAGCTAGGGGAAGCGGGAGGATGGGTTTCAACTGTCGAGAGCTTGGAATCCAGTCGTTCAGCTGTGTAAACCCCGAAAAAAGTTCGCGAACGGACACAGTGAGTTTCGTGTAGCACCGAAATATCGGAAACTCGTAACAAACAGTAAACATGGTAAATATCCCATTTTCTAATATTAATCTTAGTGTTAGTGACCATGACAGTTTAAAAACTTATGTCATCATCATTAATACATATAATAAATCTGTAGAAAAGTAATTTTTATGCATCGAAAATATTTCCAAATCAATACATATAATAAATCTGTAGAAAAGTAATTTTTGTACATCAAAAATATTTCAAAAAAAAATTGCCAGGGTGTTAGAGGATAACCAATTGAATTTTGTCTGTTTGTCTGTTTATTTGTGCACGCATCACGTGAAATATACGAAACCAATGTAAAAAACTCTTATACATAAAAATTGTGCGTAACTTGAAGAATTACTTAGTTTTTGTTTCATCGCAATCGGTTCACTATCAAAAGTTAGATGAATTTAAGGTGTTCATGAAGTAAAATGATCACAACACACCCAATTCAGATACTCGGACAGTTGAACTCGATATTCGATAGATGGCGTTGTGTATTTGAGGTCATTTTTTGAATGGCGATGTTAAAATTCTCCGCGAAAGAATGATAACTATAGAAAAAAAATTGGTAGGTAGGTAAGTAGGGTTGGCAGAAAGATGATGGGAGCGAAGCCGCGGGCACAGCTAGTCTTTAATATGTGTTGGAGATATGGCCGCGTGCCGGATGAATGGTGCAAGGCAATAATCGAACCACTATATAAGGGAAAAGGCTCACAGCAGGAGTGTAAAAACTAGCGCGGCATTAGTCTTTTGAGTGTTGTCGGAAAATTATATGCAAAAGTTTTAATAAAAGAGTGGTAAAAGTGACGTATGAACAATTATGGGACGTGCAAGCAGGATTTAGAGATGGAATGGGCTGTATAGATCAGATCTTCTTGAGGAAGCCGAAAACATCTGGCAAAGCACAAAAAAAAACTACTGTGCTTTCATTGACTTGGAGAAGAAAAGATGAATGAGTTGCCTGTCAAATGCCTTCTCTATGCAGATGATCAAGTTCTACTTGCATCTTCAGCAGAACAGTTGCAAGACATGGTGACTGTGATGAATGAAGCTTTTAAGTTAAATACTCATCCCATATAAATGTGAACAAGACTAAGGTAATGGTGTTTCAAAGAGAAGACGATGTATCGGAGTGTGAAGTGCAATTAAAATATAAGAGTGTGGAGCGAGTGAACGAGTTTATATATTTGGGAAGTATTTTCACAAGGGATGGAAAGGAGAGCGAAAGCAGGGAATAAAGTGCAAAAAAAATTACCGGCCTGTCTCATTGCAAACTAATCCAGTTCTTTTAAATCTTTTGTACGGTTACCGAGATTACTAAAGGATTGGTTTTCAGACATTTTAAATATCACCTAAATAACTCTAAAAAGAAAAGAACGTCCTTGTTACGCTCCTTCCCTTCGCTTTACTACAGCGCAAGCGCTGGCAGGTAGTTCTTACCGTCGTTGTAACGACGCGACGCACATACGGGTATTTGAATGATCTACGCGGCCAATATTATTTAATTGTCAATATTGGCTCTAAACAATATTAGTAAATAAAACAAACGTTTTAATACTACATCGAGTCATGTTTGTTGAAAAAGAGAAATATTTTTTTTACTGGAAAGTTTTTTAATTAATATTTTTCTAATTATTTCGTACTGACGACGAATTAAATCAGCTTCTCAAACCATTGCCAATGTTTGTTATGGTCTAAGAGTGCAAGTTTCTTTATCTTTTCCCAAGAAAATACTTTTTTATATTTTGTTGCACGTGTTGGACTACTGGGGATTTCTTTTAATATTTTTATATCTGAAGCATTTCGTTTTCCACTTTTTCTTACTCAATCAGAGCAGCATGTTTTTTTCTGCCAGATTATACCGAATCTTCTGTGTTTTCCTCCTTTAAGTTCTTTCACTTGACTCTGTAAATAAATTAAGTGGGCGGCCTAGCCAATTTTGTGCAACCACGGGTATCTCAATAGTTCCTTCAAGCCACGAATCATTTTATTTACGCAATCAGTCTTCCTATTTATGAGTATTTGACCACCTTTGTCTTAATGGGCTTTTAATGTGCGAAAAGGTGCGTTTGCAACTCTTAATTTGGTCTTCCGAGCTCCTCATTTAAGAAAGTCAGTTTTTCTTCCAAATTATGTAAATCAAAACTCTGTATGCGGTCGAAAAATGAATTACGGTTCACGGTTCTTGCTCCCGATTTTGTGAACCTTGTTTTTTTTTTGTTATCTATAGGCTTGCGCTTGACCACTATCTCACCTGATGGTAAGCGATGATATGGTCGACGGTGAAGCACGCTTGCCTAGAAAAAAACCTGCTGAGACTGCCTGCAAGGACAGGTTCAAACGCTCCACCATGGCCTCACGAAGAGACCGGATCTGCGGCCTGGTGGCCCGTGCGTTGGACAAGTATCTCTCAGCAACAGTGCTGTCGTCTGCATACCCAAAGGTGCCGGGTTTTAACAGATCGTTAATGTGCAACAAGAATAATGTTGCTGAGAGTACCGACCCCTGAGGGACCCCGGCATTAATATCCAATTGGCCGTCGATAACCACTCGAATGGACCGATCTCTCAGGAAGTCTGCAATCCAATCACACAGACCACCGGGCAGACCGAATGAAGGAAGCTTACCGATAAGGCTTTCGTGCCAGACCCTATCGAAAGCCATCGAGATGTCAAGGGAGACGGCAAGCGCCTCCCCGTGCCTCTCGATGGCCTCACTCCATATGTGAATGGCATACGGTAGAAGATCCCCAGTAGACCGATTTCGGCGGAAGCCGTATTGGCGGTCGCTAAGGATATCGTTAGTTTCTAGGTATGCCAGGAGCTTAGTGTTGAGTACACGCTCCATAGTCTTACAGAGTATGGACGTTACAGAGATGGGTCTGTAGTTGGCCGGGTCAGCTCGACTGCCCTTCTTGGGCACGGGCTGTACGTTGGCTTGCTTCCAAGCATTCGGCACTTATCCAGTCTCATATGAAAGGCGGAATAGGCGTGTCAAGATCGGAGACAGTTCAGGCGCACAGGTTCTACGAACTATAGCTGGTATGCCGTCAGGGCCGCTATTTGAATTTGAATTTAGCCTTGTTCACGTCGAGGTTGCGCAGCATCCTACGGACGTCCTTTTGATGGATGCGAATGTCTGACATACTCGTCTCGCATCCATCAGGAGAAGGAGGGGGCCGCGAATCACCAGGATTCAGACGCGAAGAGTCCGCAAAAAGAGAGGCAAATAAATTTGCCTTCTCCTCAGCAGTGTGGGCCAGTGACCCATCGGGTTTCAGCAGTGGTGGTAGTGAGGGACGGCTCGAACGACTTAGCCAGGGACCAAAACGCTTTACTACCTAAAATAAAATAGAAAAATACTTTCTATAGAAATGCACAGTACAAAAGTTTTTAAGTTGTATTAAAAAAGCACTATTAATTAGGTACTTATCCGCGACTTTCCGCGGCCATTTTTTTGTTTATTTACTACTGAAAACAAATCTTTCGATTGTATCAAGAATGATTACAGGATCTAACTTGGAAGTATAACAAATTTCCTATAATAAACACAAATCGTAGGTAGCTAATAAAATCCTCCATAATCGCGAAACTTTCAGTGCACTAAAACTAATCTTTACAATTACAAAGAATATCCAAATTCTATTTTAATTAGTTAATAATTACCTGCTGTATCAGGATCCATAACATTTTCTTTCGATATAATCACACAATAATAAATTTTCAATGTTAAACTCTTTGTTTGCATACGAACGCCGAGAACAGACACATACACCAAACGGGATGATCGAATTCCGACATTTCGGACCGCACGTGAAAGCGCGGCATACACGTACAAGGGACAGAAAGGGCTGGGTACTGTTAACAAACCTGTCTCTTTGCTCAGGTAAACGATTTTCTTTAACTTTTTGGAATTTTGTAAATTTGGATTATGGCCGCGTAGATCACTCAAATACCCGTATGTGCGACGCTCACTTTATTATGGCTTAATATTGAAAAGTTGTCTGATTACTACACTAAATTTGTCTGATATATTTTTCTACGTATATCTAGGCAACTTTATTCATCATGTGCAGACAGAATGCCATGTTGCCTATAGATAAAATTTTTCAACACGTTCAAAATGGTTTCAACACATAAAATGCTCACACTTTCTTCTGAAAAAATATATTTATTCATTTATATTATATCATTTATTTATATTTTTCATATTTATTCTCATCAACTGAAAACATGATTTTCAGATGGTTTGCTAAGAGATTTTTTTAGCCTCATTTTTATTTTCTCAAATGATCTCCTGGGTACGTGTGACGCAACTGGTGCCTGAAAATTGTGTTATCGGTATCTAATAAAAACCGGCCAAGTGCGAGTCGGACTCGCGCACGAAGGGTTCCGTACCATTATCGCAAAAAAACCGCAAAAAAACACGTTTGTTGTATGGGAGCCCCACTTAAATATTTTTATTTTATCCTGTTTTTAGTATTTGTTGTTATAGCGGCAACAGAAATACATCATCTGTGAAAATTTCAACTGCCTAGTTATCACGGTTCATGAGATACAGCCTGGTGACAGACGGACAGACAGACAGACGGATCGCGGAGTCTTAGTAATAGGGTCCCGTTTTTACCCTTTGGGTACGGAACCCTAAAAACTATCGTTTAACTATATTCTGGAAATCAGACAGATTGCTATGAAACACCTCGGTATTTTTTTTGACATAGGTATTTGAAAATGCGGTCAGGTCAGACGTGACGCGGTAATTAGTATTTTTGGAATCACAATAGCTAAATCTATTGATTTTATCCGGTTTTGGTTGTAAAACGATGAGACAAATATGTTGGTCATGAGCTATCATATTATTTTCCGTGGGAATGTATATTAGTCTATTACAGAAATACATATAATATTTTGAAAACGATTTTATTGGTTGTGTATTATTCACATTTTTCCTAGAAGGTTGCGTACCTACAAAGGTAACGTATAATACTCGTGAAAGCCAGAATCAACAGAAGTCTCCAACAGAAAAGCGCCGAGTTCATGAAGCTCGGCTAATCCAGATTCCTTACGAGGACGCGTTAAAAGCGTCATGGTTCCAGTGTGAGAGTGAGACGAAGCTGGTACAGAATACATACTACTGTCGCTTTTGGACAACGGAATCATGAGGGCGTTAACACGTCATAACTAGTACAGCCCCTGAAAAAACAATAGAGATGATTCCTTGGTGGAAAATTGATAATTATATTTAGTCTGTCAGTGAGGTTATCAAATTGGACACGTATTTGTTGCTTTATCAAAGTATCAAAGTTTACTAAAACATAATGTCATGCGATACTTCAAAGCACTGTCTCTTCTCTTCTCTGTCCAACCCTACTCGCAGTTTAGCAACGCACTGTATGGTCGTTATTTTTAAGTAGGTATGTGACAAAAGAGAAAATACGTGTCCAATATTTCATATTGTCTTGGATCACTGTGATCTGCTTGACTAAGTGAAGACACCCATAACTCTCTCTGTCCCAGCAACCTATCCTCAGTTCCTGTAGCGTGCAGACAACGGCGACGGACGCATCGAATCCCATCGTGCTGAAGTCGGCGCTGGCACAACAGGGCATCGGCGACACTCAGGCACCTGTGTCTGTGTTTACTCTGCATATTGGCACTGTCGTGTTGTCTGATGAGGTTAATGCTTCTTTTCTTTCGATAGATCTTATTTGTCTATTTTTGGTAGAGAACCCAGAAAATTACTAGGTAGGTGGTGTGATTTCCATGTACACTGAACAAATCAAGCCGCATTGAATCCACTTGGTGGATTATGGTATGTATCCTCTCGCAGAGAGCAGACCGAACTTATTATGTATATTGGTTCGTATTGACACAGAGGCAAGAAGAAGGATGATGCGCAGAAGTCGTTTTTCAGGTATCTATGGTAGTGAAGCGGGGTGTGGGGAACATTACATCACTGTTCCGAGCGCGCGATTGGTTAGTCAGTTGACACAAAGATCCACGTTCCGTTCGCTTTTTGTGGTGGTTGGTCACTTTGCGGAATATGCGCGAACTTACCCCCACTACGCCAAAACCTTGCCAACTTACGTGCCGGGCACTATAATAACACACACATAATATCGTTATGTTGTTGTTTTGTAGGCGTCAAGGGTATCGAAATTAGGATATTTCTGACGGTAGAGGAATTCTACACACGACGTCAATTTCCAAAAAAACCTTATAGGTAATAGAAGTCTCTAATCCTACTCCCTTCGCAATATAGGCTGTTCTGAACTCCCGCGACAAGAATCTGGTGCTAAAATGGAAGTTCTACGACCAAGCCGTGACAATGTCGCGCATGCAGGCTGGACGTGTGATGCTCTTTGACTTCTCGACTGAGTATGATATCAAGGTCACCGAGGACTTCCTCAATTATTTGAAATATGTAAGTAAGATTTAGATTTTTTAAGTTGGTAGGAGTCTTGTGAGGACCAGCTTATCCCAAGAAGCAACGAAGCCTGCGGGCTGTATTCGAATTTTATTGATAAAAAGTGTACCTTTTTATGCAGTAAATAAAATTCTATATTGTATGGCTCGTGTCGCTTCTCGATGTGAGCTGAGTAGACGCTTTAAAAGATTACGTAGCTAGATATACCCGCTCTCTTCACGGGCTTAGGTGAACAAAAGGTGGGCATACCTACTTACCTACCTCCATAACTTCTGCTTGTACAGAAGTTGAAAGTTTAAAAAAAACTATAGACACTATCAAAAATCGACAAATAGTGTCTGGATCGCTTTACTAATCAACGTTATTAACAAAATACAAGCAGATACTCGTATAACTGTTTTTGAATTGGAAACAATTGATGTCCACCAAACTAATATGGCTTGGGCCCGCACTGGTATACTTTAGGCTACCCTCACAGAGGTCTTTGTCCCAGCAGGGGAGGGGGGGAGTCATTAAATGCTGATTCTGTTGTGTGTTGTTCTAACATAGACAAGGGCCTGATGTTAAAGATGCGATTCCACCAAAGATGTGTGATGTAGCAAGTGTGCTCTGTTAATTTCCACCAGAGCTGAGCGAAGCATGGCTAAAAAAATGAAGCTACACCATTAGTGGATGTGTTCCTCGAGCTACGCCTCACTACCTCGCACATCTTTCGTGGCAAAGCAATCAAATTTACGTTTGCAACATCTGTGACATTGCAGAAGCAGATGTGTTATCATTCCCGACACAATGGTGCCTGTAGTCACATCAATATCAAATTTCCATTTTTCCTTCAACACCAGGAGCAAATGCCGATCGTTATCTGCGAGATAGGCCACGAGGAGCAGCCGTTCGCGTACTGCGCCTTACCGCTGAGAGACGCACTGTTAAATACCAACACGAGAGCCGACATGTCGATAGCATTGGTTAGCAATAGTTTTTCTTTATTTTACACACATCACTATATATTTAACCGACTTGCCAAAAACGAAGAGGTTCTAAAAGTTAAATTAAATAAATGTTTATTTCAGACATTCATCCATAGGTACAAATGACAATACAACGAAATGACGAACAATTGAATGTTTTTACCCGACTGCCGAAAAAGGGTAATGTGTTTATCAGTCTATGTATGTATGTTTGTTCCTATGTGGCGTTCTAGAGACCAAAAGCGTTGGCCGATTTTGATGATTCTTACGTCAATCGATTCGTCTTAACCAGTCTTAACCCTGCGAGTGTCACTGGCTACATTAAAATTGGAAATTAGAAAAATGGCGGCGTTTGGGCGCCATATTGTGGGGGACCAACCTTCTTTTTCTTCCGAACCCATCGTGTGGGGTATCAAAAAAAGAGTTTTAAGACGTAATTTTAAAAATATATAACACACATTCAAAATAAATTTTAAAACGTTATAAATAAAAAAAGTTAATTTAAAAAATCCAAAGAACCGACTGCTTAAAAAGCGAACTAAAAAGACGTACCTAAACAAGAAATCATGCTGTACAGTCGGAGGATCATCTGATTGTGTCCAGTCAGCTCGCGAATATGTATCCTTCGACTGTACATCATGATTTTCCTCTTGTTTACGTCTTTTTAGTTCGCTTATAAGCAGTCGGGTCTTTGGATTTTTTGAATTAACTTTTTTGTGTAGGTATGTTCACCGATTTCGCCGACAATTGTGGACCGATTTTGTAAATTGCTTTTGCATTTGAAAGTGTAGGTACTTGCCCAAGGTGGTCCTATGTAAAGGAGACGGATAGGTACTTACGCTTTCATACAATTTTGAGCCTGGATGTAAACAGATGAAATTGGTGTCCATTGATAGCTACTATATTATCAAACATTCACTGAAAATTTTGCAGATTTTGGCAATCTGAGAGCCGAGATAAAAGAGATTAATGAAAAGTGAGGTTACGTAACAATCTATACATAACAGCCGATTTTTATGGATAATTATGGACCGATTTTAAAATTCTTTTTTTGTTTGCAAGAGTATATTCCATAATTGGTCCCATTTTAATTTGGTGAAGATCTGATGAAGAACTTCGGAGATATACAACATAATTCTTCAATAAATAACGGCAAATCTCTCAAGATTGCTGCAATCGCATGTCTGTTTATTGTTTATACCATTTAATAACATAACATCACGCCAGTAAGCTCAAAAAGTGTACGCAGATCTCTCATTTCACCGGGTATGTTCAAGTTCAAAGGCTTTATAGGTACCTACATACTAAACAACTTACCTATTATGTAGGTACAAATAAAATGGGAAAATAAAAAAGCTTTTTTGCATTGGTACCTACGAAAGACACCGACTTCCAAAAATAAAGTTACTTTTCACTTTGTAGTTTTTTATTTGGAAGTCGGTAGTAGTTTTTTGTAAAACGTTTTTTTATTACAGCGACTAGTCGCCATGCCAAAATTAACACAACGATCCATGGTGTCAATATCCAATCGGTAGGCCGTTCGTAGAATTCAAAATAACAAATCCAAGTTCAACGTTAAAGCGGGGTTCTCAGTGTCCGGTATGGTAGCAAGGCAAGGGTCGTACAAGAAGGTAGATCAGAAGTTCGTAGAATGAAAGCAGGGGTCGAGGAAAATATCAATAAATCTATGGGGGGAAACACACTCAAAATGCACACGCACTAGACGATACGAAACGAGTAAGTATCAGCATAAACCAGTGTTTATCAACATGTGGGTCGCGACCCCCTGGGGGGTCGCAAGAGGTCGCGAAAACTACCTCGGTAAAAAAACAATAAGGTTTAAAAATATAGAGCATCTCATGAAAATTCCAATAAGGCCAAACACGACGAGGATACATTGTTTTATTTCGGGACCAGTGGGCCCTATCAGAATATCAGCGCAGTGATATTTTCTTTTTAATATCGTTGCACATGCTGAGATAGGAGCCTTTTTGGTCTCACACGGGGTTTTTTATATTTTATTATTGTTTGTGTTTTTCTTATCTCGTGTCTCCTGTGCGGGTCACAAATGAGTATTTTTTCTTTCTTTCTGTCTTTTTCTTTTTATTTATGAGTAGGAATATGCTTCATCATAGTCGGTTATTCGAGATATCTTATAATCGTGACGTGATAAGGGTTTATTATTAAGAAGTTCTAGTGGCCATCTGTGGTCTTCTTCATCAGTTCCACTTCACAAAATGATTAATTCTGAGTGCAAATTATTGTATTGTTAATGAAAAAAATATATAATACCAATGCTATATGTATGACTATAACATTTGAGGAGTTCCCTTGATTTCCACGGGATCCCTGAAGATTCTGACTTAGTGTCAATGGGACAACTTCGGGAGTATACCCTTTCAAACCCAAAAAGATTTTTCAAAATCGTTCCACAATCGGCGGAGTAACTGTGGAACAAACATACAAAAAATAATATATACATACAGTCGAATTGAGAACCTCATCATTTTTGAAGTCGGTTGAAAAAACCAAGTATCAGGGTTCGCGAAATATTTTTCATATTATGGGGGTTGTGTCATGAAAAAGGTTGAAAAACACTGGCATAGACTATACAGAGTGTCATGTCATGCATGTCAACGTCAAGTCAGAGTTAGCACAGACTAAAAATACAATAATCGATTAGTAAACGTGAATCGATTTATCTTAATTATGTAGATATTTTATAGGTTTAAACTGTTTAATACGTTAATTCTAATAGATTTAATTATTTTAATTGAATTAATAATCTGGTGAAAGCATTTTCTTAAATAGTATGAACTCTGTCACGTTAATTGATTATAATTTAATTGATATTCGATTTACTTCGTAACCTTAACTTAATTTTTGGATTTCTCGCGTCCTACGTGGACGGTATCGAAACAGAATCTCTGGTCAGGAACAGGCAATAGCGAAAGACGTTTGTACCTTGATGAGCTTCCTCGAACGAAGACGGAATAGGCGTATGCCACCTCTGCAATGGGTTGGCCACGCTGTCTGCACACTCGTCGTATGTATCCGACAGCACGCACCAAACGGTCGTCCGCTAGTCCTTCTTCAGGCTAGCCTAAAGGGTGTACGTTACCCCAACAGGAAAGTGGCTCCTGGAGTGATATGAGTGGAACGTATAATTAGAGCGTAATCTGCTGTGAATGTGCGCTACATAAAAAACTTGTGCGTGTCGTCGTTTTTGAAAAAAACGGAAGAAACGATTCCTGCTAGGGTAACGTTGTTCCAACAGGAAAATTCTAAACGAATGATCGGAGTGAGAAATATTGTACATGGGCAGAGAGCTTATAGTTGTGCAAGAATGTGCGCTGAAAATATAATAAGTGCGTAATCAGGTTTTCGAGATATTGCATTTCCTGCTGGGGTAACGTTTTGCAGAATCGTGTATCTCTGAAACTATTGTATGTGCGCCTGTAGAATAAATATACACGAGTAGCTCTTGATTTGTGCGTATTTGTGCCGGAATTAGATTTAAGAAAATATTTATAGTTTTCAAGAAATCGCACTTTTTTGAAAACCCGAAAAAAATCACAGCGCCTAAATGAGAAAACTTATAAGCCCGCTGAAAACTGTATTCAGTCCATCTTGACGCTTGTTTAAACCATAAAAAGTTTCAAAAGTATACATGCTTGCGTTATCGAATAATATTGCTAAAAGTCAAAACGACGGTGTCATAACTTTGACGGCAAAATACGAGAAACCAGCTCAACGTAAAGCACAAATAAGAGAGTTTAGTCAAAAATATAATAGTGAAAATATTCAGCTTGGAATGTTTCGCATTAAGTAGATTTAAACAAAAAACAAAACATGTAAACAGGCTGGTTATCCAACCAAATTCTAATGTCTACGAAAAAGCGACGGATTCATACATATTGATGACCTTCTTAATTGGACGTTTTACACCTAAGCTGTTGTCCGTACAGTCGCGTTCAAACGTTTGGTGATTTGACCTAATTTTGGGGGATGATAAAAAAATACATTAAATGCACCTTGTGACCGTAACAAATGAAAGAGCTTGTTGATATAGAAATTATTATTTTTCTTCTCTAAATTATGTTTCTTAAAGTAATAATGACATCAAATCACAGATCAAATTACAAACCTATTAATCTCAAATTAATTATCTCAAACAATTTTTAGGATTCCGTACCCAAAGGGTAAAAACGGGACCCTATTACTAAGCTCCGCGATCCGTCTGTCTGTCTGTCACTAGGCTGTATCTCATGAACCGTGATAGTTAGACAGTTGTAATTTTCTCAGATGATGTATTTCTGTTGCCACTATAACAACAAATACTAAAAACAGAATAAAAATAGAATATTATGCAACTAGTGAATAAAGGACGGTTTTAAAGCGAGGGCCATAGATGAATCACGAACAATAAAGGATCCTATCAACTGCTATAATGAATCACTCCCTGCGGTCGTGAGTCATTATGATTGAATCACGAGCATAGCGAGTGATTCAAGTCTTAGAATCCTGAGCGACGCGAGTGACTCATGGCCCTCGATATAAATCCGTGTTATTCAAGAGTTGCATAATTTTATACCATGACTACGAGAAAAAGAAAGATTTAAGCGAAAATCACATTGAGTAATAATAAATAAATGTTTTATTACCTTCAAAATTTACAAAAACATTGAAAACTCAGAGTTTCACATTTTTTGTAAATTGAAGCTGAGCTAGGTAACAGCATCTGTTTTTCAGGGGCTAGTGACTACCTCCGTTACGTTACATAATTATAATTAATTAAACACCAATGCAATTAATATTAGAATTACAATCCAAATAAGTATTCACTAAACATCCCAGACTAAAATCAAAATCATGAAAATCATTATTGAAATCCTAAATATTAACAAACTGAAAATTAATTCGATGAAGAAGTTTGAAAGTCGAATATTCTTTGCACAAGGAGTTTGTATCGATTTGTTGTTGTTTTTGCATTGAGATGGACGTCGAATATATATTGGTGTGTTCTAAATTCAAACACTAAAAGAGTGAGTACAAGTGCTTTTTATTCACTGTTTTCAGGGTATAAAATAAGCTTTTTAGAGGTGGAATGGTATAAAAATATTTAAGTGGTGCTCCCATACAACAAACGTGATTTTTTTGTCGTTTTTTGCGATAATGGTACGGAACCCTTCGTGCGCGAGTGCGACTCGCACTTGGCCGGTTTTTATTAAAAACAACCACCATCAAATTTTTGGTCTTTAAACTACTTTTTTTTACTAATATTATAAAGGCAAATTAAAATGTCTGGATGTGTCCACAAAATTCTGAATGTATTTTAATGAAAGTTGGAATAAAGAAGATAGCTTATACCTTGGCACTACTTTCCTAATGTTCTTACGTAATCAAGTGCCAAGTCACGGAAACAGCTAGTAGACTGTAATCCAATAATAAGTTAATTATTTTAATACTTTTCTACCTCAGTGTACTCAGGCACAACACGTTTCAACCGATTCGTGAGTAAAGTTAAGAAGGTCATCGTTATGTATGAATCCGTCGCTTTTTTGTAGTCATTCGAATTTGGTCGGATAACCAGCCGTTGTTTACATGTTTAGTTTTGTGTTTAAATCTACTTAATGCGAAAAACATTCCAAGCTGAATATTTTCATTATATATTTTTGACTAAACTCTCTTATTTGTGCTTCACACCTACCATCTTGGGTTGAGCCGGTTTCTCGTATTTTGCCGTCAAAGTTATGACACCGTCGTTTTGACTTTTAGCAATATTATTCGATAACGCAAGCATGTATACTTTTGAAACTTTTTATGGTTAATACAAGCGTCAAGATGGACTGAATACAGTTTTCAGCGAGCTTATAAGTTTGCTCATTTAGGCGCTGTGATTTTTTTTCGGGTTTTCAAAAAAGTGCGATTCCTTGAAAACTATAAATATTTTCTTAAATCTAATTCCGGCACAAATACGCACAAATCAAGAGCTACTCGTGTATTTTTATTCTACAGGCGCACATACAATAGTTTCAGAGATACACGATCCTGCAAAACGTTACCCCAGCAGGAAATGCAATATCTCGAAAACCTGATTACCAACTTATTATATTTTCAGCGCATATTCTTGCACAACTATAAGCTCTCTGCCCATGCACAATATTTCTCACTCCGATCATTAGTTTAGAATTTTCCTGCTGGAACAACGTTACCCTAGCAGGAATCGTTTTTTCATTTTTTTTCAAAAACGACGACACGCACATGTTTTTTATGTAGCGCACATTCACAGCAGATTACGCTCTAATTATACGTTCCACTCATAACACTCCAGGAGCCACTTTCCTGTTGGGGTAACGTACACGCCTAAAGGAGCCAGATCTGTAACAATATCATCCCATATAAGGAACAACGAACTCAACCAATCACGAGAGGAGAAAGAACAAAGAATCCTTGAGCGACTTACCTCGGCAAATCCAGGAATGGAACCTGGAAATCAGCTCGCGAAACTCCGTCAATCTGTGGCGGCTGCACAGCAAGTGGTTTCGTTCTGGGGTTCAACAAGTCAGCAGAGACACCCAAAACCTATTGGGTACTTCCGGTTGAGCTAGAATTGTCAATTTTGGTGAAAAGCAAGGTAAAAATAAAAAGGGCAAATTCTGAAAAATAAAAAAAGTTGAAAATTAAGGTAAATTTTGGTACTTACAATTTTTCGCGAAAATCTAAATTTGCCCATATCTTTTTATCGTGTTGACTCAGGACCTTGATTTTTATACCACCTAATAGGGACTACAGACCTCAGTATCTGGTATAAATTTCAACTTGCTAGGTCCACCCATTCCTGAGAAATCGGTGGTGATACACGGACAGACAGACGGACAAGAGAGTGATCTTATAAGGGTTCCTTTTTTACCTTTTGAGGTACGAAACCCTAATTAAGGTACCAATGTAATTTATTTATTTATTGGCCTATCTACAATTGTTACACTGTTTATCCTAATAATACAAGCACTAGCATATAGGTACCTACAAGCATAGTGTACCTACAATATGATACGATAGACACAGCATGCAATATAAACTTTGTCGTGTAACAAATACGTCCTCCTATCGTATCCAGATGGCAGGTCCACAGCTGAAAGACCGCACTCACGGCATATCAGACGCATTGGACAGCCGAGACGAGATCGGGGTCATCGACCTGTGGTGCATGCTGCGCGCTGAAGCTATCACGGTACCCGGCATCAACCTAGCCATCGCGCAGGTAACGTCATGGACAAATGTTAAAACTACTTTGTAAATTGTCAATAGTTTGGATGCGAGATGCATAGGACGGTGTGGTCATTGTGGTGACACTTTGGGGAGACAGGTATGTTAAGCAGTCGTGGGTGAGTGGTATTTTTGCCTAAAGTTATGATGATGATGAAATATTCAATTTGAAAAACCAGTAGGTATGCCTACCTCAACCTTACATTTTTTTGCTATTTTTCGTAATTTTTTTCACGACATGCGCTGTTAAAATGGTTTCAATTTCTTTTTATTATTCTGTAGGTACAATATATGATAAGCCTGAAACAAATTTTGTTACCTCAACGACCCAGCACAAATGCGTCTAGCGAGCCTGCCCCAAGTCTAGGCAAAGAGAAGAAGACATGATTGTAATAAGCCTGTAGTGCTCAACTGCTGGGCATAGGCTGCCCTCCATTCCATCCATCGGGAGTGATCGAACTATGTTCTGCGCAAATGCTTGCAAATTTTTAAGAAAGAAGTACAATTCATCAAGTTTAGTCGCCATCTTCTCCAAATATGTACTTAAAATAATAGTGTTTTCAACAGCCCGGCACTCTTTTGACTCGGCAGCAGCGTCTCTCGGGTGTGATGCCGAAGGATGTGGTAAGCAGTTTTCTTTTTTTTGCTTTTATAAATGCTCATGCATACTGCGCTACCATAGGGAGATAGCGCAGTTATTTGGGACTCCAACCCATTATAGCCCGACGGTATCCTCCTGTGCCGTTTTTTAGCGGGAACACGGGCACGCGTTAGCTCATCCATGAACCCGTGTCCGTCACCGGACCCTCCTTTGGGGGGTACGCCCCATCACCGGCCTGGTCGTCCTAAACCGGGGTTCTATCCCCACGTGTGTGCGGATGCAGGGCGAATCGTGGTGGGCATTTCGTACCGTAAGCATACGCTAAAGAGCACCCTTAGTCGAGGTCCAAGAGCCTCCAAAACCAGGAACCAGGCTTTTCCACTCGGGGCATTGCCACGGCCTGCACGATCGAGGCTTCCAGGAGGAGCTCCCGGTCCAGCTGCTTCAGCGCCCACCGCGGACCACTCTGGGTCTGTCGGACAAGCGCGATCGAGGTCTGGGCGGAGACGTCGAACCAGATATACAAGTGGTCGGGATAGGTCTCCACCTCCTCCATGACGCGCCAGTCGATAACATGTGCTGACAGAGCGGGGCTAAATAATAACAGCCGCACGGATCGATCTTCAAGTTTAAGCAACGCTTGCCGAGGTCGGTCCGTGGATGGGTGACCATCTTTACGTAGCGAGTTCCTTCCGTGCCTCGGAAAGCACGTTAAGCCGTTAGTCCCGGCTGTCATTTAAAGATCTTTGACAGTCGTTACGGGTAGTCAGAAGTCTGAGTTCTGACACCAGTCTAGCCAAGAGGTATCGTGTAACCCAGTTACTGGGTTGTGGAGGTCAGATAGGCAGTCGCTCCATGTAAAACACTGGTACCCAGCTGAATCCGGTAAGACTGGAAGCCGAAACTAACATAATTGGGAAAAGGCTAGACAGATTAATATGTAACGTGGTGTTTCGCGCGTTGCGAAAGGGGGCTAGACGGAAAAAAATCATGTCGCTTCTGTCCGGAGAACAAGAGAAAATCCCCCCCCCCTTAACTGTTCACCTTCCCCCCCACAATTTTTTTACCCCATTCTAAAATATCAATATGAAAAGTCTATAAAATCGTGCAACAAACAACAGTGACCTGTACCGACTTAGATGGGCTAACTGTTATTCGCCACTTTTGGAGCCAGTCAGATTGTCTAGACCTCTTTGCAACGTTTGTGAAGCAATTGTGGGGTCATGGTTGCTAGCCAGAATTGCAGTAAGCAAAGGTAGCTGTAGTTACGCTGTCCTCTGCTGGCAAGTCTGCTGTGTACAACGTGTACAGAATTGGCCCCAGCACTGATCCTTGGGGGACGCCAGCCTTTATTTCGAATAACTTCGACGTTGCCCCAGCTTCTTTGACTTGAAACAGTCGATCTGCATAGATGTTGTGAGGAAGACAAGCCTTTATCTTATTAAGAAAGCCCTTGTGCCAAACGCGGTCGAAAACCTGCTGAATATCCAGGAAGACTGAGCAACAGAACTCCTTTTCCTCTAGCGATTGCCTAATCCTATCGCACACTCTGTGAACATGTTCGACGGTGGAGTGCTCAGGTCGGAATCCAAATTGGTGGCAAGGTATTCTGCAGAGCAGGAGTTTCTCAAAGATTTTCGACAGAACTGGTAGTAAGCTTATAGGTCTATAGGATGTCACCACATTGGGTGGTTCGCCTGGTTTAAGCACCATGAGTATCTGTGAAACCTTCCACTCCTGTGGAAAGTACTGCACTCTTAGGACCCCATTGTAGAGTGTCGTTAGAAACACGATGGCCTTCTTTGGTAGTTGCAATAAGACTTCCTTAGGGTCAATTCATACTAGCGCAGAGTCGAAGCGCATCGAAGCGTCAATCCGAAACTTAATATAGCAAATTCACCCTTATTTCCACAATGTAATGCACATATTTCTTCCAAGGAAAAAAAAAGACGCGCGAATTCACGCACATTCGAGGGAATTCGCGCGTCTTTTTTTTTCCTTGGAAGCTTGAATTTGCTATATTAAGTTTCGGATTGACGCTTCGATGCGCTTCGACTCTGCGCTAGTATGAATTGACCCTTAGTGATTAGGTCAAATCCGGGTGCTTTTCTTCTACCGAGGTTTTTTATTGTAGCCCAGACTTCTCTGGCAGTGACAGACTGTGGCGGAGGTGACATTTGAAGATCTTGTCTTAGAAAGGAGTTTATTTTTTCTTCAGATATGGAATCTGTTGTCTCGTTAGGACGGAATACAATTGACAAATGCTCAGCAAACGTTTCAGCCTTTTCTTGAGGTGTTCTTGCCCAATCTTGGCTCCTTCTGAGAGGTGGTACTGCTACCTGGGGTCTGGTATACTGCTTTGTGAACTTCCAAAGAGAGTAGTTGGTTGAGGCTGAAGGAGTGAGTGATTCAAGCTGGGCTTCTAGGGTGTTATCATGCCAGGTTTGAAGCAGTTCTTTAAGCCTGCTAGCGGCCTTACGGAAATTGTACTTGTCTTCGTTCAAACCACTTTGGTGCCATATCCTACGAAGTCTTCTTTTTTCAAGCAATGATGCCCTTATTTTCAAGGGATAATCAGAAGATCTAATTTTACTTGGACATTCGGGAGTACTGATCCAACATGTTTCTTGGATCATATTTGTTATATACTGAGTAGCAGTGTCTATATCATCTGGAGTTTTTAATGTTATTTTTAGCTCAATATTATCTACAATATACTCCCTAAAACCCTCCCAGTCTGTGTACTTATTGGTTAATGTTGATGGTCTCGCAATTTCAATTAGTCAAAGTCAAAGTCAAAACGTTTATTGCGAACTAAGTGTATAGTTGGTGTTTTGTTATATTAGTGCAAGACTTAGCAGCCTTTTACAAGCATTGCAATTATCATTCTCCTGTCCATATCATCCAAAATTAGCATGCATTTAACATTATTATTAAATAATTATTTTATTTAACATTATTATAATTAAATTAAGAAAAATATTGTGATGTCAAAAAATTAAATGTCAAAAATAGTGAATCTAATACAAATAATCAGCAATATTAATGTCATCTTTTACAGGTACCTAGTACAAATTATAATTATAATTTTGTATGAAGTTAAATAGGATAGACTTAATCTTATTGTTTGTATAGGACAGATCGCCACTTGAGATAAATTCTTCATTTTAAGCTAGACTCTAAACATTCTTTTACTGAGTAGAAACACTTTTGGATTAGGTATAGTTTTAGCCTTTTTTGGAAAATAATTACTGATTTTTCAGTTTTAAATGTGTTGGGCAACTTATTATATATTTTTATTGCCATATAATATGGGCTATCACTAAACATTTTGATTCTTGAGGATGGAGCGCGTAACCTCTTTTTATGGCGAGTGTTTACGTTATTATTAGTCTTGAACTTATTGTTAGTAATACCGGGGTATGATCAGATGATGTATCATAACACGGTTCTGGCTTTAGGTAGTCTTTAGACAAACCTTTACTTATGAAAAAGTCCAGCAGATCTGGGGTCTTCCGTGAGTCACTAGGCCAGTATGTAGGTTCAGCAGTAGAAATTGCAGATAAGTTGTTCCCTTGAATGCTCAGTTTCAGTGTTCTACCTCGAGTGGTGATTAGCCTCGAACCCCAAGATGTATGCTTCGCATTCCAATCGCCTCCTGCCACAAAACGGTTACCAAGTGACATAAAGAAGTACGAAAACATGGTGTCACTAATTTTATGTTTGGTGGACAGTAGACAGCCGACACGTTCAGACACCCATTTACGTCTTCCACGCTTATTGTTGTAGTTTGGATGTGATCGGTTTTATATTCTGGCATTAGGTGATGTTTGATCGTCTTTTTTACTATCACTGCCGTCCCAGCATGGGCCGTCCCATCAGGATGATTTGTCAGGTAGCATTGGTGGTCTGGAAATTTAACATTAGTAGTTGAGGTGCAATGTGCTTCAGAAATCAGTAGAATATCTAGCTTTTGGCTCCGTCATTAAGAGCTCAACCTCATTTTTATTTGGGGTTAGCCCATTTATGTTGAAAGTGCCAATCCTTAAGGCAGTCATTTTGTCAGCCTGTCGACGAGTTTAGTTATGAGGCTCATTAAAGTACTCATTTGGTGTAAGATAGTCAAACTTCTCAGATTGCTTTAATAGTAATTGTTCGATTGTCATACTTGTGTGCGTAGGGTTAGGAGTATTATGTCGTAGTGACTCAGCATACGTTGCGAACTTGGTACCAGGAATGATTTTATCAGCTTCACCCGCTTTTTCAGTGGAATCATTGGCAACATACTTAGTTGGTGCTTGTTGGCGAGACACAACCGATGTAAAAGCGGTCTTTTTTGTTCTTCGGGTTACAATTTCTTTATACACTGCACAACCCCTATAGTTATATAGGGTGCGGGGCACTGCATAGTGCACACAGAGCAGGTGTTTGGCGATCAATCTTCTGGCATTCTGAAGTTTTGTGAGACTGCCCACATTTAACGCAACGGTAAGAGCGCATACAGTAGTTCTTCGAGTGGCTATATTGTTGGCACCTCTGACATTGTACAATCGATTTGGTTTTTCTTGGATCTTCTATAACGATAGATTGGTGGTATATATACTTTAAGTCCTTTACCGCTTTGTTGTTTGACCCAGGAGCCAGATTTACAAAGAATGTAGAGGTTGGTTTTTTCTCGGGGCCGTACTTAGCATTGATAATTTCTCCAGTAACTGTATTTCCTGTGGCCTCAATTTCTTCCCTAATGATACTAGTGGGCGTAGATGGATGTAGGTTGCAAATAAGTACTCTAAAGCATCTCATATCCTTTCTTTTAAAAGTATGCCCAATGAGTCCATTCTCCCTCAAAAGCTGAATTAGCTTGTTGTAGGTGTCAATGTCCACACTACTAATTCTTAGCTGATTTCGATTCACAACTTTGTAAGTGAATTGTCTTCTTTCAGCAACAGTTTCTAGAAGTTCAGTCAATTTGCTAACATCTTCTATCCCGTATAGGATGATCGGTGGAGGTTTGCTAGGTTTTTTGACTGGTTCTTCGGGATCATTTTGGGTCAGGTCAATTGGCAGGCCACTGAATCTATTGGCTGTTTTCAAAGCTTCAGGAGAAGGGCTGCTTAACATTTTCCGTTTTTTGGAATTCGTTTTTGATGGTACTCTTTGCCAAGATGGGGGCTGTGGTACATTGCCTTCCGCCATAGTATTAGGGGATTCCACATCAATGTTTTCTTTGGACGGTTTGACTGTTGGGTTATTTCCAACTGAGGACGATCTTGGTCTTGATAGGAACAAGCTTGGATGGAAGGCTAGTTGCACAATTTTTTTGTTACTGCTGTTGCCAGTAGTATTCACCAACACAGGAGACTGGTCACCTACTCCTGTGCGGTGTTCGATAATATGATCCATAATTTCTGGGGTAATTTAAGTTTTTATGTGGCAACACTGGATTGAAGATGGCAACCCTTTTAACAATGACATTATAATGAAGGTTTGAAAGTGTCAAAAAATTATCAATGCAAATGAGGGTATAAGTTTTTCACTGATAGATTCTACTAATGTTTGCATAAGGTTTTTGTCGTTTTTAGGATATGAAATCTCTAGACAACTATAATACAGTTTCCGAAACACTTCAACCACACTTTAACAATGTTTTGGGACACAACTTCACAGTATTTATCACAAATCGCGAAATTAATTGAGGAACGTATGTGCTTCTGACAACTGTTTGACAGCAACTCAACACATCGACACACAGCACTCGACAGGTGTTGACGACGAGGCGTTTAGAATATATACATATGTGTATGAATATATATATATGTGTATATATATGTATACACATATGTATATATACTAAAGGAACTTCGTTCCATCCGGGTGTCCCTTGACACCTCTCAAGTTTTATTGTTAATTATAAATAAATGCCTGATTTGTACAACAGGACTACAGCAGTCGTCCCTCGGACACGTGGACTAACCCTCCAATGAAACCGCCTACAGACTCAAGCGCCTCGCAGCCAGTGTCTGCGTCCATCGGCACAGTCAGGGATGCCTCCTTCTATGTAAGTAACAACCACAAATTCTTCTTCTTCGTGTTGCTGGCACTGCAGGTGTTCACATTTGTGTGCCCCAAAACTTAGCCACTTCCACGTAATCCTCGGTGGCAGCGCATAGATCACTCTGGTTGCACATTTTGGGACTCAGAGGAAGTTGATGGGGCATGGTTTACGACTCAACAACACATGCATTCCCTGCTGCTTTTCGGTCAGGGTAGTCGCATTGTGACAGGTTGGAGTTAAGGATGTATTACATTATTATATATCTAGGATCATACAAAGGATCCTGCCCAAATTATTTTTGTGCGCTGGCGCAGGGTACAAGCCAGTCGCCAGCTGCCTTACTTGCTATAAGGACGCGACCCTATTTTGCTCCATTTTCATTATGTGAGCACTGCAGTCGCCAGATATCCTATCTGCGAGTAGGACGCGACCCTGTTTGTTCCATTATTGTAGTGATGTTAGCCCTGCTTTGCTTCGGCTCTAAGCCCCGTATAGAATGTAATAGTTCTTTGCTCTGTGTATGTGTAACGTGGTGAGAGAGTAGTGGTGACACAGTGGTAACGGTCGTGGGTTCGAATCCAGGCTGGTGCTTTACTTTGTGTAAATAATTTTTGAAGACATCAAATAATAACAGCCGCACGAGTCGATCTTCAAGTTTAAGCAACGAACAGAAGTCTGTGCTCTGACACCAGTCTAGCCAAGAGGTATCGTGTAACCCAGTTGCTGGGTTGTAGAGGTTAGATAGGCAGTCGCTCCATGTAAAACACTGGTACTCAGCTGCATGCGGTAAGACTGGAAGCCGACACTAACATAATTGGGAAAAGGCTAGACAGATTGATATGAAACGTAGTGTTTTATTGTTGATTATGTGTGTTAAATAAATACCACCAGTAATTTGTTATTGCATTTCATTGTGTTGAAAATAATCCGGTCCTAATCGTCAAAAACATAACAGTTGTATTTTCAGCCAGAATTATCCCACTGCTGGGCAAATACTTCCCTTTCATACTTCCATTTCTCACGCTTTTGGGCAACTGTACACACCTACAGAAATGTCTGGTCGTCCATTCTGTAGGTGTCAAGTTCGTCCCGCCATCTTAGCCGTACATTTTCCGTGACCCACTTTGTGGCTTCAGCTTTACTCCATGAATCGTTTGACATGCGGTAAACGTGGCCGGCCCAGTACCACAAAAGCTCGTAATATTTATTATAAATAAATACCTGATTTGTACGCAGGGGTACAATCGTCCATCGGACACGTGGACTAACCCTCCGCCAGTGAGACTGCCCACAGACACAAGCACCTCGCATCCGGTGTCTGTGTCCGTCGGCACTGCCAGGAAAGCCTCCTTCGATGTAAGTAAAAACCACATATTCTTCTTCTTCGTGTTTCTGGCACTAAAGGTATTCACATTTGTGTGCCCCAAAACTTAGCCACTTCCACGGAATCCTCGGTGGCAGCGCATAGATTACTCTGGTTGCACATTTTGGGGCACTTAGGAAGGACAGGTGGTGGGGCATGGATTACGACTCGACAACACATGCATTCCCCGCTGCTTTTTGGCCAGAGTAGTCCCATTGTGATAGATTGGAGTTAAGGATATATTACATTATCATATATCTAGGATCACACAAAGGATCCTGTCCAAATTATCCTAATATTTTTGTTAAAGGATTCTATCCTATCCAATGCGTCGCATTAGTACTTCGAATAAAGTACTAATGCGACACAGGCAAAGCCGCGGGCAACAGTTAGTTATCATATAAATATGACTCATAGCATCTGTGATCCTGGATATATGATAGTGCAATATACCCGTTACCTCTTCCTACTTGGGTTCTAAGGCGGTTCAAGGACTTCCAGATGGACCACGAAAGTTAGACCCTGCGGGCAGAAATACACATATCGAAATAGTAAAGCTAGGGGCCGTTTCAACGTTTGCTTGTATGCGTTCATCGTACAAGAAACAGTATTTTTAATGACTCGCGCACAAGAACGCTAAGTATTATTATCAGCGGGGAGAAAGGTCATATCGATAAATTATTCTCATTACTTTATTACATATATATTATTTAGGTATGTATCTTACAAAATATGTATGTATGTGTATTTTAAGCAATTTAAAATTATATTTTATTGTTAAATTTGTAATTGCCACGATTTAAACAATGCACCTGCCATGTTTTCTCTTCACCACCCTTGGTTGACTGCGACTGGTAGGTTGAGAATGCCAAAGGCATTAAGTCCGCCATTGTACCTTTGTGCATGAAGTTGTAATAAATAAATAAACGCTCCCGAAGATAGTTGACCGTGGAGGCGAGTTCGCTTCGGTCTAGTCGCAAATTGTGGCGTCAGAATAACTCTCATAGTGATCCGATATCTATCTATATATATAAAAGCGAAAGGTCACTCACTCACTCATCACGAAATATCTAAAAACACTTGACGCATAAACATGAAATTTGGCAGGGAGGTTCTTCAAGTGACATACCTAAGTGCGCACTAAGAAAGGATTTTTGGTGATTCCTCCCCTAAGTGGGTAAAAGGGGGTAGAAAGTTTGTATGAAATTTCTAAAGTTTGTATACAGGACACGTGAAGTTTTACACTAACGCTCTTGATTAATAAAAAGAATTCATTTACTTATTGTTTTTTTGGAAATTCCACCCGTAAAGGAGTAAAAAAGGGGGTTAAAAGTTAGTTTGTATGAAATTTCTACGGTTTGTAAGTTGGACACGTGAAATTTAAGATTTACGCTTTTGGCTGATAACGAGAATTTTCTATTTTTAATCAAAATTTGAAGAAAATTCTTTATTCAAATTGTGATATTCACTTAAAAGAATCAATAACGATCCATAAAAGTTTAAATAATAATCCTCAATTGCGGCGATACTCTAAAACGTAAGTACTACATCCCTAGAGACTTTTGATGTGTGGAGTTTGAGAAATACCACGCACATCAGATTTTTTGGATGCCACGCCCAAGCAACACAGATTGGCTGAATAATCATTGAATAAAAGCGTTTCTGTAAACTTCAAGCTGACATAGTTGAATGGTTAATGTCTGGATAAGCGCTTACACAGACATTATTCAAACAAATAAAGTGCTTTAATTTGTATAATAGCTATATAATCGCAACAAAGTAGCTGAATAAATAAACAACAAGCTTAATATTGTCTTTATAATAGCTGCAGCCGAATTGCGTAGGTATATTATCCAAAGCAAAAGAATCGATTCCTTCCCAAAAACGACCTAACGTATCAATATGCAATACGTAAAGTCGGTTTTGGGAAAGAATCGATTCTTTTGCTTTGGATAATATACCTACTTACGCAATTCGGCTGCTGATCCACCTTTTTAACAGCTATTACAACTCTTTTAGCCAGTTGAAAGTGTTCAAATTCAGTTAGTCAGTCATTATTCAGTATTTAGATTATTTTTGTACTTTTATGGAGATAATACACAAATAAAATTGTGAAATTATATTTATAATTTCACCATTTGTGATTCTCTTCAAGACATCATAATCTGCCATGAGCATATTATTAAATTTTTGTAAGGAAACTTTTTTGTGTGTTTATGTTAAAGGCAAGTGAATTATTACTGCGCATGTAACTTTATTGTGGATATACATATATCTTTACCGTATTTTTTTAAGCGCCACGAGATATTGCTACCATTCAAGAGTTAAAAAGAATTTTATAATAGGATAGGTATGACGAGTAAAAATTTGTTAATGTTTTTGTGAATTTCAGTGTGCAAAAACAAAAAGAAACGGAATTAATAAAACGCAGTTGCATTTCAAACGCAGTTTTATTCCTTTCATTCTTTGCCTGTTTTTCCATATATTGGAGATGATTGTTCATTTATATTTTACACGGGGACATTTTGACGTGGTTACCTAGTAGAGTTATAACAGTCTTACGGCTCTTCAATATCCAGTTATCTTCTGTATAATAATCTTCATTTCATATTTGTTAACGCTATTAGCTGTATATGATGGTAATAGTGCGCTAAGCGCTTTAAGTTAGTTAAAAGAGCTTACAAATTTTCAATTATAAAGCCTTCTGCTTTTAAAAAACAAAATAAACCTCAAATATTCAGCTACTGAATAAGTGGTTATGATTGAAGTGCAATACTGCTTGAAGAGAACAGAACATAGGTTATTCAGCATCAAGCAGTATAATGAAAATTGATACCAAAGTTATACAGATAAATGCTATCAAATCAGCTATTATGCAGTATTCAGTGGTCTCGGATGTCTTAAACTGAAAAGCGTATCTTTAATAGTTCTGTTCATGAGCAATATTAAGCTTCAAAAAAGGAAATCAGTGTTATACAGACTTTTTAAAGCTGAAAGAGTAAAAATAGCCCAAAAACCATTCAATACAGCATATGTCTGTCCCGCAAGCTTTAATATCTATGTAATACAGCTTTAAACTGCTTATTAGTACACTTTTACTATGTTATCTGGCTTATGTGTTGCTTGGGACGTAATGGCAGACGAGCTGTTTGCCACTAAACCCACATAAATATACACCAAAATAAAAAAGTAGTGAGAATGAGATATAATGTAATGACTATTGATAACTTAATAATTTATTTTTCTACATAGTTTCCGAGTCTCTCTACACACCGAGTCTAGTGCTTTTCCAAGGCTTCAATCCCTTTCACAGAAAAAGTTTTTCTTGGTCCTGCAAAAAGCTCTCCACGGCATCCATCACCTCGTTATGGTCTTCGTACCTGTTTCCCCTTAAGTATTTTTTCAATTTAGGGAACAGATAAAAATCGCTAGCCGCCAGATCTGGTGAATAAGGGGGGGGTGGTCAACCAATTCGAAGCCAGCTTGCTGAATGGTAGCCATCGCAACTGCCACCTGTGCGCGGGTGCGTTGTCGTGATGAAACAGCACGCCCCTTCGAAGTTTTCCTCTTCTTTTCTCTTTGATGTCATTCCTCAACTTGGGAATTAAAGCTGCATAATATTGGCCTGTAATAGTGGTTCCACGCTCCAGGTAATCAGTCAACAATATCCCTTTTGAGTCCCAAAATATTAAGGCCATAAGCTTGCCAGCCGATGCCACGACACGAAACTTCTTCGCGGTCGGTGATGATGGCCGTTTCCATTGCGAAGATTGCTGTTTTGTCTCGGGATCAAAATGATGGACCCATGTTTCGTCCATTGTTACGAAACGAGACAAACAGTTTTCAGAATCTTCTTGAAATTGTCCAACAATGTCTTCGAAATGTCAAGTCGATTTTGTTTCTGACTGTCGGTTAACATTCTCGGCACCCATCTTGCGAAGACTTTTCTCATATTCAAAGATTGTTCCAATATGGATTGAATACTTCCTTATGAAATGCCCGTTTCTTGAATTAAGTATCGGATGGTAACTCTTCGATCGCTCAATACAATTTTCTCGACTTTCGCAACATTTTCTTGGGTGACTGACGTCGATAGACGGTCGCAACGATGTTCGTCTTCCGTGCTCGTTCTGCCTACTCGAAATTGAGAAGCCCACCTTGCGACAGTGGAATACGGCTGAGCAGACTCTCCTAATGTTGCCTTCAAATCGCAATGAATCTCTTGCGTCGTTAACTTTTTTAAACAGAGGTATTTAATAACGGCTCGCACTTCGTTTTTCTCCATTTTAGAGAACACGTTCCGACACGAAGCAAACAAATGACTACATTCAGAAAAAAACAAAAGAGAATCGAAGATTTTTTTCTTTATTAATATTACAAATATGTATCTGAGCTATGCCTGCCAGTATTTTTTTTTCTTACCAAGGAGTATGTCGTTCTCACTACTTTTTAATCCCTCCTAGTATATTCCCGTGATACAAATAAAGGCTGATAAATTCCAAATCCAAACTAATAACACTATTGTTCAAACTGTAATTCCAACCCAGGATTCCATGCTTAGGGATCGCACTTTATGCTTGCATTAGGCTCTTAAAATTACAGGGTTTCTATAAATTCATAGGTAATTCATTTAGAAGCTGTACAGTTGTTATGAAATACAAGTATTAGGTATGTATGTCAGTAAGCTTGTCACATTGCCGAGATGACTTGGCATCACTACAGTATATATGTTTAATCTTCGATCAGTTCAGATCTATTTACATGAAGAGAAATATTGCCTACTGAGGGCCGAGAATGTTGGCTACTACAAGGCATTTTTTTCAGAGAAGCAACCACTAACTCATACTTGTAGCTTAAGTCGATGCCATAAATATGGATGGAGAGAGAGAGAGAGAGAGAAAGGGCCACAGAAAAAATGGATGGCTTTTGTTAGGGGTGATATTAAAGAAAAGGGTGATAACGTGGCGGTTGACAAGACGGTATGAAAGACGAAAACGTTTTGCGCCGAACCCAAGTAACATTGGACATGGGCAGGAAGATGATATAATGCGTGATGGATGGTATGATCGTCGGTTACACTTTCAAATTGAGCTTGACTAGTGTAGTAAGGAGTTACAATGAAATGAGAGGCCAGTTTATACAAATTTTGTTATCACTGAGGTGCGGCTTACCGGACCAGAAATTAGTTACAGCCCGATACAAAATCTATGGCAGATCTGAATAATCCGCGAATTATAGTAGTCGCGTAGTGACAAATTACCGCACTTTTTTTTTTTTTTTGCTTTTGGTAATGCTCATGCATACTGCGCTACCACGAGGAGATAGCGCAGTTATGTGAGACTGCAACCCACTTAAACTCTGGTTTCTTCCTGTGCCGCTTATGGCGGAAACACGGGCACGCGTTAGCACTCATCCGTGAACCCGCCGTGGCTGTCCATCACCCTCCTCTGGGGAGTACCCCCCATCACCGGCGCACCAGAACACATTGCGACGACTCCGTGTATAACACCCTTGGTCCCCCTGTGATGGGTCAGGACAGTGGCCCCGCCACCTACCACTTTTCGGCCGCAGGAGATAAGGCAAGTGGCTAACGCTCTACCGACCCTCCTCCCCTGCGGCCCCACCGCGTCCGCCATCAGACGGAGGCGACCCCGTCTAGGCCGCGGAAAGTAGGGAGAGTGGTGCACCGCAACTCCTTTCTCGCCGCGGCCTCCAAGTCTCAGCCGCGATGCCTCCCATACGACATCGCGGCCCGCCGCAGTTGTGATGTCACCCAAGCGTTACCCAGTATCTGGGTTGCTGAGGTCAGATTGAAAGCCGCTCCATGAATAGAACTGGTATTTAGTCGGTTGGCTAGAAGCCGACTTCAACATAGTTGAGAAATGGCCGGTAGATCGATTTGATACCGTTTTCGACATAGTCAAGAATAACGATATTATTTCGACAAGTCTATACTAACACCGCCGTGTATTACAGCCCAGCAGGTACCCACCGTTACGTGACCGTGGGAGGTCGTCAACTCACATCAAGCCGACCTCAGTACATATCGCAAGTCCGTCGCCAGATAAGGTGACTCACATAAAGCCGACCTCCGTACAAATCGAAAGTCCGTCGCCAGATAAGGTGAGTGTCAGACCTTCTTTCTATGAATGAAAAGGATTTTTCTAACATTCTGTTAAAAATCATATCAAATTGTACAGGGTGTCTGGTGGCAGATTTATGTTTTAAAATACGAATATTTCAAAAACCGACCAATTGCGAGTCGGACTCGCGCACGAAGGGTTCCGTACCATTATCGCAAAAAACGCAAAAAAAACACGTTTGTTGTAAGGGAGCCCCCCTCAATTTATTTTATTTTATATTTAGTAATTATTATTTTTTGAAGTGACTATACTCTTACAACTAAATTTTCCGTGAATATTTCAAGCGTCTACCTGTTGCCGTTATTAATATCGAGCAAAAAACGGCAAAAAAATCACGTTTGTTGTATGGGAGCCCCCCTTAAATGTGTATTTTCTTCTGTTTTTAGTATTTGTTGTTATAGCGGCAACAGAAATACATCATCTCTGAAAATCAACTGTCTAGCTATCACGGTTCACGAGATACAGCCTGGTGACAGACGGACAGACAGACAGACGGATCGCGGAGTCTTAGTAATAGGGTCCCGTTTTTACCCTTTGGGTACGGAACCCTAAAAAGTAATAAACGCTGCTGGGGGAGGGTGGTGTCGTTGGAATCAGTGATCGTGCGGATATCTCAGTCACTACGTCGCAGTGGTCGTGTGAGCATCACGCCAACGAGGCATTTTTCAAGAGTAACGATTCGTACGTAATTGCTCGTTGACAATTTTGTTCACACTGAAAAACTGATTAGTCGCTTTGGGGACATCCCAAGGCCACCGAGGTCCCCGGGCTTAACCCCAATGGATTTTTTTAAAGACAGAGTTTACATTAACAATCCCCGAACTCTTGTGAACCTAAAAGAAAATATTCGTCGAGAAATCAGAACATTTGAACCAAGTTAGTGCGTGTCTCGCAGATCACGAGGCTCCGTTTTGAACAGTGTGTGCAACTCGATGGAAAACATTTGGATGGTATCTTCAAAAAATGAAATCCGCATTATTATTCTGTCGTTCAATATTTTAATTAAAACGATATGTTTAATAGTATTTTTTTTATTTAACTTTGAAAATATAAATCTGCCGCCAGACACGACTCAGTCAACGGCGTCGGACGTAACGGTGACGTGACTGATAAGATAAGATTATTTATCAGGACACATTTCTGAAGACATGTGCGTGTATGAACCTTTAATGCAAACACAATTCTTATGCGGTAGAGAATCAAAACTATACGTGACTGAAATTACCATCTCTTTTTTGCAACGGAATCATGATGGTGGGTTCAATGCATCGACACTGATCGCAACTCATTATACTTTCAGAGTGATGTGTCCGAGATGATTATCAATGAAGTGGTAAGACATTTTCTTTTCATTATTATCATCATTCGCAAAAAACGTTTTAGATAAACTTTCATTATATGTATTTAAATTATTTTTATTTATTTGATTAGGTTCATAATCATTTGTTTACACTTAATAATAACAAAAAATACATGCTTTAACTAACCTTACAGTGCAACAATAGGCGAACACCACATTCACAAATTCGAAGAATGTAAAAGCTTACTTACATAGTAATAAGCGCTAATTATTAATGCAAGTGGATAAAATATAAAATCGATGATATTAATCAAATTGGTAAAAGGTATTAAAAATTGGATATAAAAAAAATTGCATAAAATTATACAATTGATACCATTACTTAAATTAGTTAAAGTTGATAAAATAAATAATGGTAAAAATTTGTATTAGAACTGAACGCCACTGGAACGCCTTGCAGCAGTTACACCAATGGAGCACATTCTTAAAATAAACTCACTATAAGGCCAGGTTTCCTCACTATGTTTTCTGTCACCGCACCGTTGTCAGCGAAGTCCAAGATTAACTTAGAAAGTACATATCCACTACAGAATATCTACTACATGTACTAAATATTATACGTTTATTATTTAGTACATGTAGTAGATATTTCTGCTGGAGTCTGCTCCTGATTGTTTATAACCTACTAGCTTCTGCCCGCGGCTTCGCCCGCAGTCATAGTTAAAAAAATGCTCCGATCGCCACAAAACTTTACAGGATTACTCACTCAAACTTTACAGGATCAATCTAAAGATTCTCTGAAAATTTCAATAAAATTGGTCCATAAGGATCATACATACATACATGATCATAGATAGGGTGTTAAAGGATAACCAATAGAACCTATTTCCGGCATTTTTGTCTGTTTGTCTGTTTATTTGTGCACGCATCACGTGAAATATACCCAATGTAAATAACTTTTATACAAAAAAAAATGCGTACCTTGAAGAATTACTTAGTTTTTGTTTCATCGCAATCGGTTCACGCTATCAAAAGATAGATGAATTTAAAGTGTTCAAGAAGTAAAATTATCACAACACACACAATAGATGGTGTTGTGCATTAAAAGCCATTTTCTGAATGGCATTGTTAAGATTCTCCGCGAAAGAATGATGACTATAGAAACAAAAATGGTGGGTAGGTAAGTAGGGTAGGGGTGGCAGACAGATGACGGGAGCGAAGCCGCGGACATAGCTAGTTTTTTAATAATTTTGCTTTGACATTCTAGAGTTATAATTTTGAATTGATTTATTTTATTGAAATTTGCACGACATTTATTTTTATATCTTATTATTACTAAATATGACATTGTATTAATTATTTTGATGTGTATTCTTTTTTTTAATATTTGCATGCCATTTTACAAGACAAACATAACGTTCTTTTATTTTGTATCCTAACATCTCTTCATGCTGACAATTTGTTATGTATGTATGGTATAGGTGTACCGGAATCTCATAGCAAATCGGGAAATGAAAATTTGTTGTGTGCAATATTGGGAAAATTGGATTAAACGATCTTGATACTGTTTAATTTTTATTTATGTCTTTAGTATTAATGAACATGAAGTACCAATATTATAGTAGTCACAGCGGATCTTTGTGTCTCTGAAGTTGGCTCTGCCAACCATTGCGCAAGAAACAATTTGTCATCGAGTATACTGCATAGAGTAAGCGGGATCTGAGGATGCGACCTACGTAAGCGAGTGAAAGAAACTGTTATATAATGCTATCTTCATCTTCAACATTGACACAAAAATAGCTACTGCGCAGGATCTTGCAGCCAATTCAGAGACACAAAGATCCGCTGTGAGTATTATAGGTATGTGTATGAAGAATTTTGTTATACATCGGCGGGTTCTTAACATAGGAAAATATGTCATGAAAAATAAATTAATCGTATATTAATTTATGTACTAATTTATTATAGATCATTTAAATCATACTAATAAGCTAAAACTTTTTTTTTAAATAAGTTAACGCCTCATTCAGAACTAGAAAACGATTCCAAGAACTCCAATTGCATTTAAAATACTTGTATCTTTGTAGTTTTATGTCATCTCTCTCCATCAAAATGGTTCTTTTTGATTGGCTTTTAACATATTCAAAACCAATCTCCTTATGTAAAAGCCTGTAAAAATAATAAAATGATGATACATTTTTTACGTTACTCAAACGATAGCTTAGTCATCATCATCATCCTATATACGTCCCACTGCAGGGCACAGGTTATTACTTAATATTTTTCTGACCTCAAAGATTCTCAACCTTCGTTGAAATCAATATCTTCTCGAAGAATTTGTAACAGTTTCATTACTGTTGGCATTTTCTTCCGACCATCATTCGATGTGCCCTCACCTACGATTCAACGTATAGTAGTACTGTAAACCCCTATAAAGAAGCTCTACAATTAAGGAAGTAAAATATATAATAAACTAAAAGTATCAAAACAACTCAATCCAACTTACCGGTCCACTCTACGACGTGCGTTAAAATCAAAGATTGAGTTTGATTTACGCCTTCTTCCCTTTTTTTACGATACACATTGAAAATAATATGTCTCGGTTGAGATCGAAGTGGTGTTTTTTCGACATTCTTACAAAAACAACAAATTTTCAAGATGATATCACAATTTTTTTAAATTTTTTTTTTTTCTTTCGCCCTTAAAAAAGGCAGGCATCGATCTATAGACCATTCAGCATCGTCATATTTTCGTATTCTTCTGTAATTCTTTAGTATGCATTAGAATGCGGATGTAACATATTCTAATGTTTTTTGGAGTATTTGGCAGCAAATTGTATCGAGTCAGCCTTCCCAGTAAGTTTTGCGGAGGTAGTCAATACTACTATATCACAATATCCACTAGGAATCAATTTGCAAATAATATTAACAGCCGCTGAAGTTCACTCGAAAAAATCCCGCCAAAAACTCCGATTTTACAAAATCATAGCAGCGGTTGACAGATCTCGTGATTTGATTTGACAGGTGACAATTGACATTGCCATATTAAAATAAAAATCACAATTTTTACAACAAAATTTATGCAATGAGTTTCCGGTTGACCCATACTCATGTTTGAGCAAATAAAATTTGATTTGATTTGATTTAGACATTCAGTATTCATCTTATGAATCCGTATTATTATTTTGTCTAATTTTTGTCATTACTATCATGGTTTCAGAAGCCTAAGATCAAAACACCGGAAGACGTAAAATACGCTTTGGATGTTAGTGTACATACATATTTAATTATTATAAAACAAAATAGCTTTTTCACGGTAAGCTAAAAAACTTGTTCAAAAAGAATTAATGTATTGTCCTTTTGCAGAGAAGCAATCGACTGGATGAATCCAGGTCCTCCAGAAATGATGGAGCAAGCGAAGTAAGATATTGATTTATTCGTAGGCAGTAGCAATGCTTGTGACTTGTGGCTTTTATCCCAAAGACATAAGGTTCAAGGAGAATTTTATCATCGTTTGTAATCTAATATAGTTATTAATATAGAGGTAATTTTGTATGTATACATATTTATGGGAGGCCAGGTACTTCCAGTAATACCCAACAACATGCACATTTTTTTCACACCCGCTGATGTTGATGCTGATATTTTATCATTGACATCAGCGGATACTAAAGCTGATTTATAGTTATTTATGCTACAAGTGCGGCAGGTAGGTGATTTCCGATGAGTGGATAAATCGACACGAGTCGGAAATCATCTTACGTACGACACATCATACAACATTTTACTATGCATTGTGCGAGGAAATAAAAAAATATATCTGAACCAAGCAAGAAATTAATAAAATGGTGGGCTTATTCAAGCGCGCTCAGCATATCCACAGAATAGAATAGAATACTCTTTAACTAATCGTTCCTCGGGCATATCTACTGCGCATGTGCAAATAGCTGTCACGTCATAACGCAAAAAGGCACGAGCAAAATATTCATTCTGCCAAACATATTTAATGAATATTTACAGGGAAGTAAAAAGCACTAGTAAAAAAGTGACATTTTGCCCACAGTTTGGCTGCTTGGAAAACGCTCTTTTCGAGGACATGCATTGTAAAATTATTTCCTTTAAAAAATGGGAAATGACCATTATGAATTTATATCCAAAACTTGCACAGTTTTCCTTGGTTTTGACAAACAATTGTTTTAATAATTTTGTGACATTTTGTAAAAAAAAAGAATTGGTCAAAACACGCAATCGAAAGGAACACATGCTACAAGCCCCGCTTCATCTGCAGTCGTGTCACGATTCGAATTTCAGCATTAATGATGAGCATCGATCAATGCTGATGCTGATTAATAAAAAACCGGCCAAGTGCGAGTCGGAATCGCGCACCAAGGGTTTCGTATAAACTTCAGCTTAAAGGTATTATAGACCTGAGTATTTGATATGAATTTCAATTTAATACCTCTACGCGTTAATGAGTTAAGAAATATTTTTAATAATTTTAAACTTACTACCCCTTTCGGGTAGTAAGTTTAAAATTATTAAAAATATTTTTATTATATGATGTAACTAAAATTTTACGGTTTTCGCAATTTTTCCTTTATATGTGCTATAAGACTTGCTTCCTACCTAATTTCAAGATTCTGAGTTCACGGGAAGTACCCTGTAGGTTTTGATTCCCTGATTCCTTTGCGAGTGTCGAAATTTTGCGGCATAAACGGCTTTAACTTTTGATTGCGTTGGCTTAGAAGTTTGTTTTTTTCACAGCTTTAAGGGAAAGTAGACCTGAGCTTTTGATATAAATCCTTCCTTTGCTTGATACCTCTACGCGTTCCTGAGAAAAAGGATCTTGACAGACAGACGGACGGACCGGACAACAAAGTGATCCTATAAGGGTTCCGTTTTTTCCTTTCGAGGTATGGAACCATAAAAAAACAAACATGACGGATTTTGGGTGCCATATTGTGTGGGTCCTAATTTTTTCCTCCAAACACATTTAGTGGGCTATCAAAATGAAGGGTTTTAAGAGGTGGTTACAAAAATATATACCACTTATATGTTTACAAGTAATCTTAAAAAAATAATTCTATATAAAAAAGTTAATTTAAAAATCAAAAAAATAATTCAAAAGATCAAAAAACCCGACTGCTTAAAAAGCGAACGAAAAAGAGGTAAATAAGAAAAAATCATGCTGTGCAGTCGGAGGATACATATCTTCGAGCTGGCTGAACAAAACCAGCTTCGCGTGGCATCGATCCGATGAAACGGATCAATACTTTAATACTTTGTGTGAACTCACTCATACAACTACGAGTATCTACGCCATTGCCGAATATAAACGTAAACGATAAAGTGGACCTGTAAAATGGACTCCTGTATGTTTTGTCGGATCGGTTATTTTTTACTGGATCTGGATTAATGTCATGTGTGTGAACTCACTCAAACAACAACATACGTCAGCGCCGAATAAAAACGTAAACGATAAAGCGGACCTGTAAAACGGACCTATGAGTGCACGAGCACTTAGGGTCAGCACAGACAGCAGCAACTGCTCGAACATTATAATTTTAGCCGAATGACGTCAAGTGACAGAGATAGGCTTACCCAAAGCATTGACTTAACCGGTTGAATGACAATCTCGCGTGCATACAAGATTCGGGCACTCAAGGGGTTAAATACTGTGCGTCTTGCCTCCAGTTGATATCCGCGATCAACCTTGTGGGACGCCTTCCAACATAGCGTCTTTCGGTACGCAGTCGCAACCTTAGAACCCTTCGGCCACATCAACCACCATTCGCGGTTTTGCGAGTGCTGCCCACTGCTACTAAAGTTCAAACATGCTCGAACAAAGTTCGCTGCAAAAACTGGAAACACGAAGCGGTTGTTTGAGCCCTACGATTTCCACGCTACTGCTAGAAGCTACGCGATGACGTGAGCGTGCGACGAGTTTTAAATAAAATAGCCGTCCCGAAACCGCGGCGGTAGTCAGTGTGTGTTCTTAGCGTTATTTTTGAACCATACAACAAAACTGTTAAATGACACCGCCACAATGACATATAGACAATAATTATTATTCTAATAGCTCCGGTTTAAGTTTAAAGAGTTATTTATTATAAAATCAATCAAATAAAATAATCCTTCGTTCACTCGGCGTCTCCGTGATCTTGAAGACTAAAACTACTCAGTGCTATGGGCCCTGGTGGACACAGGTCTGGATAAGATTATCTATGCCTGGGTCTACCGATTGCATAGCGGTGATCTGGGGACAACCAGGATCACGCAGTACCTGAGTGAGGCGGCTGATGTGGCCCAGCAACGGTACCCTTCTACCCAATTAGTGTTACTGGGGGACTTTAATGCCCACCATCAGGAGTGGCTCTTCTCATACCAGTGCACTTACCATGCTGGACGAGAGATGCGAAATCTTTCGCAAGCGCTAAATCTCACCCAGCTGGTGCAGGGGGCTACGAGAGTGCTGTGTTGATTCACATACGGCCAATTGCTTGGACCTTCTGCTGACAACAGATCCAGACAGATACTCAGTGTCGATATCATCACCTTTGGGTAGTTCCGACCACTGTCTGGTGAAGTCTGTATCCGGGGCCCGACGGAATCCACGGCCACGTGCTAGCCCTCGCTCTGAAGGAGCTAGAGCCCTGGCTGAGAGGACTCTTCACAGCGTGCCTTGAGCGCGGCCAGTTTCCCACTCTGTGGAAATCTGGTCGTCTGGTCCTGCTCAGGAAGGCGGGGCGCCCTGCGGACTCGCCGTCCGCGTACCGGCCCATGGTGCTGCTAGACGAGGTGGGTAAGCTGTTCGAGAGGATAATCGCTGCCCGCCTCTTCAGCCACTTGTACAGAGAGGGGCCGGACCTGGACGAAAGCCAGTTTGGCTTTCGGCATGGGCACGTGATATTGCAGGTGAGAGTCCTGGCGGAGGAAGCGGTGTCCCGGAGCGGGGTGATGTTGGCGGTGTCCTTGGACATTTCCAACGCCTTCAGCACCCTGTCATGGAGTTGTGTTTGGGAGGCACTGCGGTATCATCAAGTGCCTCCCTACCTCCGCCGCATCGCCGGGGCTTATTTGGCGGAGAGGTGTGTCACCTACGTGGGACGTGATGGCGTCGAAAACCAGCATCGCATGTCGTGCGGTGTTCCACATGGCTCGGTCTTGGGCCCGCCCCTGTGGAACATCGGGTACGACTGGATGCTAAGGGGCGAATTCCAACCGGGCGTAGACCTGACGTGTTACGCGAACGATATGCTGGTCACTGCCCGGGGGAGTTTGTACAGGGAGTCAGCGTTGCTGGCGACGGTTGCGGTCTCACAGGTGGTGAGCCGCATACGGCGCCTTGGCCTGGAGGTGGCCCTCAACAAGTTGGAGGCCATGGTCTTTCATGGCCCCCGGCTGGCGCCACCACCCGATGCCCACATTGTCGTCGGGGGAGCTCTAATCGCTGTCGAGTCAACCATGAAGTACCTGAGATTGGTGCTCGACAGCCGGTGGGATTTCGCCCCCACTTCTGGCGGCTGGCGCCCTAGCGCGGCTGGGGTGCTGTCAACGCTACTTCCCAATCTGGGGGGCCCGAGCGCTGCCTCTAGGCGGCTCTACGTGGGGATCGTGCGATCGATGGACCTGTATGGGGCCCCGATCTGGGCTGCTGACCTGACGGCCGGCAGCATCGCTGTTTTGCGAAAACCGCAGAGAGCGATGGCCGTCAGAGTCATCAGGGGTAAACGCACGATCTCCTACGAGGCGGCTTGTGCACTGGCTGGATCCCCGTCCTGGGACCTGGAGGCGAAGGTACTCGCGTCACTGTATCGGTGGCGCGAAGAAGCATGGGCGCGGGATTAAGGGCTGATGCAGCGACAAATGGAGTTGCGTCAGTCTCAGCTTCGCGAGGTCCTGGTGGCGGAATGGCGGGACAGGCTTTCACGCCCTACCCGGCGGTACCGGCGGCCGGCGACTCATTACCATCGAGGCGGTCCAGCCAGTGCTCGAGCGCTGGCTCGGGAGGAGGCACGGCTCCCTGTTGTTTCGGCTGACGCAGGTGCTCTCGGGGCATGGTTGCTTCGGGAAGTACCTGTGTCGCTATGTCGATAAGTTAGATCAAGCATCTTATAGACTAGCTAAAGTACACACATCTTTCATGGGGTACTGTGTTAAATTCTATAACAAAATACCTTGTGATACATTAAAACTAAATGCAAGTAAATTTAAAAGTTTAGTTAAAAGCACACTTTGTCAACAAGCATATTACAAACTAGATGATTATAATTCAAGATAAGAATGCTTAGAAACATGCTGGTCCTACTCCTTAGTGTAGACAAAATCAAACTGGTTAATTTGTATTATATTAATAATTATAGTCAACAACGCATCTTCCCGAACTAACCGCCCACAACTGCGGAAGAGGATCAGGATTGGGACATGGAATGTCCGGGGCATGCTTCAACCCGGGAAAGTAGAGATCATAGGCAATGAGCAAAAGTGTTACCATCTGGATATTCTAGGGATTACAGAAACCCACATGAGAGGCTCAGGTTTCTATGCCACCGCCTCTGGACATACCATTTACTTCTCCGGACCAGAGAGCGCAAGTAAAAATGGAGTGGATGTCAGTGTGTCTCCACTTATCAACAGGTCTGTCCTCGGATACAATCCAGTAAGTGACCGGATAATGACTATGCGAATTAACACGAAACCATGTCGCATGAACCTGGTCGTAGTGTATGCACCGACTTCCCAGTCGTCTGAAACAGAGATCGAGGGTTTTTATAGACAGCTAGAGACACTATTAAAGGCTGCCCCAGAAGAGACATCACTATTTTGATGGGAGACCTGAACGCAAAGATCGGTTCTACAAATCGGGACGACCATCTAAGAGAAGTAGTAGGGAAGTATGGTCTTGGGGATAGGAATGAAAGAGGTGAGATGTGGCTGCAATTTTGCGCGGAGAACTCTCTCACTATCATGAACACCTGTTTCCAGAACCACCCAAGACGTCTCTGCACTTGGGTGATGCCAGGAGATCGCTTCAGAAATCAGATCGACTATATTGCAGTCGCAAAGCGATGGAGATCCTGCATAACTATCACCAAGACATACCCTGGTGCCGACTGCGGAAGTGATCACAAGCTTCTGGTGGCAGAAGCGACCATCAAACTGAAGAAGTGTCCAAGAACCACATTCAAGCAGCAAAATCGACCCTCCCAGGCGACACTCTACGCTTTCAAAGAGAATTTCAGCAGTAAAGCCGCAAAGTTTGAAGTGGATCCCAGTGTGGACGTAGATAAAAACTGGACTAGAGTGAAGCAAATGATACTCCAATCTCGGTCAGAAGTCAAAAGTCAGGACACTGATCGTCCAAAGAAGACGTGGATTACTGACGACACATGGACGGCGATCAAGGAGAGGAAACATCTATTGACAGCCAGAGATGACTCAGACCGAGCTCAATATCAGCTCCTATCAGCAAAAGTTCAGCGTTTATGCCGCAGAGATTACAACCAATATCTTAACTCAGTATGCCAGGATATTGAGGAACACGCGCAGTCTCTGCATACAAGAGATCTATTTCTGAAGTTGAAGAGTATTACCCGGGAGTTCAGGCCTAAGACCTGGGCTATTGAAAATGAACAGGGGACCTTACTGACGGAAATAGACCAGATCACGGAGAGATGGCGGTTGTACTGCGAGAACCTATACAAGGATACGGGGAGATCTGATGAGCCGGTAACCCAGTTTGAAAACCTTTTCCTAGAGCCAGAGATCTTGGAATCCGAAGTGGAAAGTGCGCTGAAAAAGCTGAAGCCTAATAAATCACCTGGGGGAGACAGCATCTTTGCCGAAGAGTTGAAAAGTCTTGGAGACAGAGGTGTTAGGCTTTTACGGGAATTATGTAACCAGCTATGGAGAACGGGTAAATGGCCTAAGAACTGGAAGGAGTCTCTCTTATTTATTTATTTATTTAATACTTCAAGCACACAAATGTACAGAGGCGGACTTAATGCCTTAGGCATTTTCTACCAGTCGACCTTTGGGTGATGCAGAGACAACTAGTGGTAGGTGCAATATTGACGAATATGGGTTAAGCAAAAATATATATAAACTATAAATACTATATAATTATAACATATATCCACAAAAGAATAAACTAAATATATAGACATACTTAAACATTAGTAATATTAGATTAATAATTGAAAAACATTAGCGTTGTGACGATACTGCTGCCAACTTCTTGCGAATGTGCTCGCGAACTTTAACTTTGAAGGTTAGCCGGTTGGTTGCCATCCTGATTTCCTGGGGGAGCGAATTCCTCAGAGAAATAGACTGAACGAAGAAAGAACAGTGAATGAAGTCAGTACGGTGAGTGGGACATTGAAGAAGGCGGTTATGGGATGACCGCAGATTTTTATTGTGGTTATCGCAGATGTATTGAAAGTGAGGGGCCAGGTAACCAGGGGAATTAGAAGAGGCGAGAAATGAGAACAAGGTGGTTAGTGCCCTTTGCTCTCTGCGCTGGCGTATAGGCAACCACTTTAGAAGCGATCGATGCGCAGAGATATGATCATATTTACGCAAATTGAAAACAAATCGAATGCAGTAATTTAGAAGACGGTCAAGTTTGTTGAGAAGATCTGCATTCAGGTCATAGTAGCACACATCACCATAATCGATGATAGGAAAAATTAGGGCCTGCACAAGCATTGCCTTCGTGTTCGATGGTAATAAGTTTTTCATACGATACAGAGCCCGTAACGTTCCAGTGACCTTCCGACTCACACTAGCGACTTGAGTACGCCAGTTAAGGGTATTATCGATGTGCAAGCCCAAGTCCTTTACATCAGTACTAAAAGGAACAACTTTACCGTCAAATAAAACAGGTGGCAAAGTTGCACCATCCACTTTAGCGATGCTTCGGTGACTCCCAATGATAATCGCCTGACATTTATTGGGGTTTACTGCCACACCGAATCTATCGGACATGTTTTTATAGCCGATAAGTCCCTGTTTAATTTACTGATAACGTCAGGTATTTCGTCAATACTCCCCTGACAGTACAACTGCAGGTCATCTGCATACAGATGATACTCTCTTGATACCACTGCACAAGAAAGGGTCAACAAGGAATTGCGGGCACTACCGGACGGTCGCACTCATATCCCACGCTAGCAAGATAATGCTCTACATAATTAGCGGACGGCTCCAATCTTACCTACAGCGACAAATACCAAGTGAGCAGGCTGGTTTTGTAAGGGGTCGAGGCACAAGAGAGCAAATTGTGAATATGAGGCAAATGATAGAGAAGAGCCGCGAGTTTAACGTTCCAATGCTCTTGTGTTTTATAGACTATTCCAAGGCGTTTGATTGTGTGAGGTGGGACTGCCTGTGGAGAATACTCAAGGAAATGGGAGTACCCTCGCACTTGACAGCACTGATTGCAAACCTGTACGAGGATGGAGAGTCGATGGTTAGAGTCAATAATGTGATGTCGGGACATTTTAAGCCAGAAAAAGGAGTACGGCTAGGATGTATTCTGTCCCCTCTTCTTTTCAACATATATGGCGAATACATCATGAGGAGAGCCTTGGAAGATTGGGAGGGAGGCATCGCGGTAGGTGGCAACAAAATCAGCAATCTCCGGTACGCAGATGACACCACTTTGTTTGCATCCTCTGAGCGCGAACTCGCGGAGCTGTTTGCTAGAGTGGAGCGTGAAAGTGAGATGGTAGGATTGTCGATTCAAAATCTAAGACCAAAGTGATGATAGTCGACCGAGCTGGACTAATCGCACGCACGGGCGAACTTGTGGATCTGGAGTTCGTGAGTGAATTTGTGTACCTGGGCTCCATGATCACTGATCAGGGAGGCTGCGAGGGGGTGATCCGGAGGCGCACGCAGATGGCCAAGGCTGCTATGAACAAGTTGTCGAGGATATGGCAGAACAGAAATGTCTGCAATAACACTAAGAAGAGACTCGTGAGAACTCTGGTATTCTCGATATTTCTTTACGGCTCCGAGTCTTGGGCAATTCGCTCGGTGGATCGGAAAAGGATAGAGGCGTTTGAAATGTGGTGCTGGAGAAGGATCTTGCGCATACCATGGACAGCCAAGCGCACGAATAAGTCCATTCTCGACCAGTTGAACATCAAAACTAGACTCTCCACGATCTGCTACCAACGAGTCCTAAATTACTTTGGTCACATCGCCCGGAGACAGCCAGACAACCTGGAAAAACTGGTGGTAGTAGGAAAGGTGGACGGAAAAAGACCACGTGGACGTTCACCTACTCGCTGGTCTCGCAGATCAGGACCATTACGGGACTCACGGTGACCACTGCTATGAGAAGAGCCGAAGACAGGGTGGCTTGGAAGCAACTCGTCGTTGACTCCGTCAAAGCTTTTCAAGACGGGCGCGACCTTCAGAAATGAAGAAAACGAATAAGAAGAAGAAGAATAATTATAGTAACGCTTTATTTTTATTATTTTTCTATTATATTTGTTTAAAAAATTTTGACACGCACACTGTTCCGTTGTTGTTTTATTAGGTAATTTACCTATGTATGCAATATTTGTAAGTATGTGAGAACCATGTTCCTATTTATCAAGTGAAGGGTTTACCTGTTAGTGCTTGTAATACTTTATACCTATATGTTGTATAATAGTGCTAGGTGCATCGTCCTCACGTACATGAATTTATTTATGTATGTACTTTAATATTGTAAAACATTTTTCATTTTTATAAGAGTAAGTATGGAGTTTCTTGTGCATTATTCTCCATAACAAGCTACTTTTCCGAATGCACGGTAGAATCAATTTTTATTACTTGTAAATTGTAATTGTTAACCATCAAAAGACAACACAAACACAACAATTACAATTTAAAAGTTACAAGTCAAATGTATTTATTCAATTAGGCCATTGCCTAATTGAATAAATACATTTGACTTTGACTTCGCATAAAGAGGGAGCCGGACGCCCGGTGTCACCACTGCGTCGACTGCCGGGTGCACGGCGCGACATACGCTGGCACAGTGTGCCGCTTGGGAAGAGCCACGCTATGCCCTCATCTCTGAAGTAGGCAGTGACCTGTCGCTGCCGGCCGTAGTTGAGTCTATGGTTGGCAGCGAGGATTTCTGGGACGCGGTGGTATCCTTCTGCGAAACAGTCGTCTCGCAGAAGGAGACTGCGGAGAGGGAGTGGGAGATTTCATCCGCCAACTCGATCCGCAGCAGACGCGCTGGGCGTCGGCGGAGGGCGGACGGACAATGCCCTCTTCCAGCCCCCCTAAATGGGCCCAAAGGCGACGGACTCAGGGACGTCCGTCGCCCCACACACATCAGGAGCCGAGATGGTGGCGCGTAGTGTTCCACGCGCGCTCCTCTTAGACGTTGTGGTTGTTCCCGCGACCCCCAGCGTAGGTGTGAGCTGGAACACCGGGGTGGTTTTTAGTCAGTACGAGTCTGACAGACACCTCCGCCCTCCCCAGGGTGGAGGAAATCCAATGAGGATTTTCCACCCCGGAAAAAAAAGGGGATGGAGTACTACATTCCATTCTCTGGCGTAGCGCTGTCCAGCGTTGACCGACCAAGGTTTGGTGCCGAGTGCAACCGCGCAAATGCGGTTAAACACAAGGCTTACCTGGCATCGGTCGACGCTCGAGTGCACAAGGCAAATGACGTAACTGTGAAGAAGAGAGCCTTCAACAGGGCTGCCAAGTCCTGCAAAAAGGCGTTGCAAACGGCATGGTTTGACCATATTAGCAGAATCGGGAACAAACTCGCTTCATATCCTACTGGTAGCAAAGCCTTTTGGTCCCTAGCTAAGTTGGTTGAATCAAACTTCTGCCGCCCCTCACTACCACCACTGCTGAGACCCGACGGGTCACTGGCCCACTCCGCCGAGGACAAGGCAACTATCATTTGGGGTTTTTTGAGGAAAAATGTAACCATCATATTGTAGCACTTATTATACTTTATGTTATAATACATTATATATTTTTCTATTACTTTATATTATCTATTTTACATATTTTTAAGTTTATAAGTTAAGCACCTACATATTCACATTATGACATTATTTTAAGTATCTATTTTATTTACCCACGTCCGTGTGTCACTAGCGGGGTGCCAACTGAAAATCAGCGCTGGGTGTCTGGTGCCCAGCAAATGCTGAGTTGGTAACCCTTTCGGTGTGGGCATGCTCGGCGCAATCATTCTTAAACCTTGTTTGTACTTTTTTTACTATTCTTCTCTGTTACTTTGTGATTGTTGTTGTGTTGTGTCTATGTCGAACAAATGTTTTCTATTCTATTTTCTATTCTATGTACTTGCGTCAATTTACCGAGATACAGGAACCCTTCAGTGAGGATTGAGTGACCCCATTGACTTCTACTAAATCTCTGCTTCAATAGTTTTTCGATTTACGATTGGGACACTCGATCTTTGCGCATATGTATAATTGACTACTAGTAGAAAGTATTCATCGGAATTCAATATTGTCTTTGTTTTTCGAAGGTTCTATCTCAAGCGCACAGCAGTTACGGCTCCATAGTAAGTAATCTACATTTTACTATAACGCTAGATAAATATCGTAACAAAACTGAAGTGAGTTTTGCGTTTACTCTGTAACACGTTGTATACAGGGTGTAACGGAAATGGCTAGTCGTATTTAAAAAACTGTATTCCATGACAATTAACAACTTTCTTCGAGGAAACCTGAATTCTCAGATTAAAATAGTACCTCTCTTACTATTTTTGTTAAGCATTTTGCTATGACTTTTTTGACGAAAGTTACAGTTGTTAATGACCACATTAGAGATTTTTATTATTACTAATTCATTTAAACAAAATATTTTTTGTTTAGAAGAGCGTTCTATCCCGGTTACATAGAAGGGGCAGTCGATATACCGTAAGTAAATTTACATTTGTGCACATATTGTTATTTAAAAATAGTACATTTCGTGTCGAGCATAAAAAGTCGAGATTTTAACACGAGTGATGTAGCACTTTCGACGTGAGGCGAAGGCGAACGTCGAAAGCTACATGCGAGTGTTAAAATAAAGCCTTTCTATGCGAGACACGAACAATTCAACCTGATGAGCTAACTTTATTAAATGCAAATAAGTTCCAACATCAGACTAGAAACCACAGACTATATGCACACAATCAACGCGCGCTTTTTCGAGAGGTAACAGGTGCAGTATCATTCTGCCAGTTACATAATGACCCATACAAAAGTCATTTCGTAACTGTTATTATGTAATTTTGTTTTTTTTTAATTGTTATTTTATAATCTTATTTCGAAACGAATTTCTTAGATAATGTGTTAGGTACATAATAGACAAGGTAGTGAAAAAGTGGAAAAAAAAATTAAAATTAGTATTTTATTTATTTCTTTAGCAAACTCACGGCGGTCATCAGCGTAATTTTATTGAAAAACTAAGAAAAGCCAGTGAGTAACCTCGTTTATGTCGTCTAAACTGATAGTATCAAATTAACCTAAGTTGATTGTTTGTTTCTTTAGGTAGATACGAGTATATGTTTGTAAGAGGTAATCCCACTAGGTGGACCTTTGACCTGGTTAGTGCTGCGGGTATCCACTGGATGCGTGAAGCACATGAGCGGTCGATGGGGCGCAGTTGAAGGAGACCTATGTTCACTAGTGGACATCAAGAGATATTCTATGGGAGTACTGAGGCGATTGCAAACATTCTTCAACTGATGGAAAGCACACAACCGCTACTCAGGCCCTATGGGATAGGACGCGAACGAAGCCACGGGAAGTAGCTAGTTATTAATATTTTAAAATTCTGGGATTACACCTGAAAATTAGTTTGTATTCCGGACGCGTGCACGGTTCTGCCGGAATAGGCCACAAGAGCGCGAAACGCGCGAAAAGGCAGGTTAATACATTACCCTTAATATTCTTACCCTTAATTACAATCTGGGGGTCTTTAAGTCAATAGTGAATAGGTTACTTCTAGGCAAGCGTGCTTCACTGTCGATCACATTATCGCTTACCATCAGGTGTGATAGTGGTCAAGCGTGAGACTATAAATAATAAACATTTATAATGAAGTACACTTTAATGAAACAGGCAAGACTGCAGGCGGTATAAGAAGACCCTCGGTCATGGACGAAGCCAGTAGCATGGAACTGTATAAGAAATATGGAAACATTGCCAAGTTAATTGGTGACGTACTATTCATTGTATTTTAAATCTAGGTCGGTTAAAACTTAATAACGGCCAAACATGCGGAAAGAGGTCCTGAAGGAGAACCTGAGCACTCAGACAACCCAGAACAGAGCTTTCTGGCGTAGCCGTACAAGGAAACCCGAACCCAGCAAAACTGGGTAGAGGGTAGGACAAAGAAGAACGGCCGTGAAGTGCGCTTTTGCTGCGCAGTATCCCACCCTTGACTCCCATTGACACATTAATTATTTGCTACTACGCAGTGATTGGCTGCGTGTTCTGAACCGGCATTAAGTTTGAATCTATCTGTACTTTGCCGGGATTTTCTTAGGCATCATCACCATGCATGAGAGAATGTTCTGTTGATTGGAGGTGGCAGGGCTGGATAGACTCGTAAAGCCAGTGTTAGACGAATAATTTCATGCAATAATCAACCTACACTTTGCGCACAAACTATAAAATGCCATATTTATTTAGACTTCATGCACAAAAAGGTACAAAGGCGGACTTAATGGGCACATTCATCTTCACTGCAAATAATTGGGCAGAATGCTGAACATAGGATTATTATTTTATACAAATTTTACAATCACAGAAAAAACTTCAATATTTGTGAATCGTCAGTAGGTAAGCTGTAGTGCAATATTAGTACTTTCTTTCATATAACATTAAATAATAACTTTTTGAACGATTTTCTTCCAATATAGGACAACCAACTAGGACAGAACAGTCTAAGAAGGTCACAATACATCCAGAATATTTTGAATCGGAGGTTGAAATACCGGAAAGAGTAAGTACAAATCTAGTACAAATTAATTTCATTTACAAAGATCTTTATTTTAAATAAAATTTAACAAGAATGCACTTACCCTAAGACACATTAAAACAGTATAACACAGAACACTTTATGAGGCTACAAAATTCACCTTTCAAAGTGTATCACAATGATTTTAACAATAGCTGATTATAACATATACGAAGCAGTACAAATTAAAAATATAAGTAACGAGAATCGTCAGTACCTCATACTAATTACGAAATTACTGATGAATTTTTATTCATTTAAGCTTAGAGTAATATCTACTTATACCACAAGACATTTTCTACCAGTTATCACACTAGTTCCATCTTAAATCACTTATATTGCTTTCCATCAGCTGAGAGGCATAAAAGGAGCTTCCCCAAGTGGAGTTAGGGCTCTTTCAATTTAGATGTTTGGTGTCGGACTGCTGCAATGTCGCAGGTATCGTACTGCGCACGACCAGCAGATTTTTTTTCATAAAATTTGTACACCAAGAGCGGATTGCGGCGCCGGTGCCGCGCACGCACGACAACAGGACGAGTATGTGTGTGCATAAATTGACACTTGACTAATTTGTTATTTTAAGTAAAGGGATCCCTGGAAATCGGTTTTTACAGATCCTTAATAGTTTTGAATGGCCTTTCCAACGATACAAGTACCCCACACCATGGGATAGACGATAAAAACATCCCCACTTTACGTGTACAATGTACCTCAATTTAATGGATTTGAAAGCATATCTTGTAGTCGGCGGGGATCTTCCTAGTATATCAGTTATCATAACCAATATCTGAATATTGAAGGAAGGACATATTCTTGTGTGCCCAGTCCCCGCACCATTACTTGTCAAAACTATTATGATTCGACTGTGAAAGAGAGATAGATGTATACAAGTCAGATACATCTATCCTCAGATGTAAATCTAACTAGATGACGCGATAGTAGGAATGTACTTCGCGTGTCAAAAAACAGAGTAAAATTACGATCAATGATCGTACTTTGAGCAGTGGTGGGCCCAGTGGTAACGGACGCGACTTACAAGTTGTAGGTCATGGGTTTGAATCCAGGCAGGCGCTTTACTTAGTGTAAATTATTTCATCACCACTGCTCTCAAAACGGTGAAGGAAAACACCGTGAGGAAACCGGCATATCTTAGAACTAAACTTCGAAGACATGTGACAGCTCGTGGCTAAATAATAACAGCCGCACGGGTCTATCATCAAGGTTAAGCAACGCTTACCGAGGTTGTTTCGTGGATGGGTGACCATATTTACAAAGCGAGTTTCTTCCGTACCTCGGAAAGCACGTTATGCCGTTGGACCCGGCTGTCATTTGAAGATCTTTGACAGTCGTTACGGGTAGTCAGAAGCTTGAGATCTGACACCAGTCTAGCCAAGAGGAATCGTGTTACCCAGTCACTGGATTGTTGAGGTCACATAGGCAGTCGCTCCATGTAAAACACTGGTACTCTGCTGAATCCGGTTAGACTGGAAACCGACCCCAATATAGTTGAGAAAAAGGCTAGGCAGATGATGATGATCGTACTTTGAGCTTTTCATTTAGCATTAGGTATCGGCAACAGAAATCCACCCATATCTAGAAATATGCTTAATTATTCCATATTGAACTGTAAATTCTGTATAGAAAAAGTTGGCCGAGGCATTGAAAATGTTTTCTTTCATTGGTAAGTTTTGTTTTTAAATTGTGTGTGAAAAAGTGGCACGCTTGGTTTTCACACAGATGGAGGGACGTGCGTTATCTAGTTAGATTTATATCTGTGCATCTGTACCCTGTGCATCTGTACCTTACGAACGCTAAAAATAACCTTACTATAAGAGCTTATGGTAGAAATAACTAAATTTATATTTAAGCCACAGTTATGATATTTCTATAAAGTATTAAGTACGTAATTTGTAATGATCATTGTGATGTATCCTGGATTTTATATTGCTAATTTAGTATTACAAGTCCTTTGAAACAATTAGTGCAATACTGACGTATAAATATTCTTCAGTATTGCACTAATTGTTTCAAAGGACTTTTTTTTAACCTCCACTAATTTTTCTTCACTAATTGTTTCAAAGGAGAAATCAATAGTGATTAAGAATAACTAAATAGGCGAAATTAATTTTCATAATTGTCTTGTTACGTTTTTAAATTGTTTCATTAGATGAGGATTGATTATTGACTTAACTGTGAGATTAAATATAGAAAATGGCGGGATACCGCGCCATTTTCTAACATTTGACGTAGTTCTGCTCTCAAAACGGTGAAGAAAAACATCGTGAGGAAACCGGCATGTCCTAGAACCAAAAATTCGAAGACATGTGACATCCACCAACCCGCACTGGGCCCGCGTTGTGGATTACGGCCCATTCCCTCTCACAGAGAGGAGGCCTGTGTCCCAGCAGTGGGAACATTAATAGGCTGATGATGTGATGTGATGTGATGTGACGTAGGTCGACCTGTTACCTACTATAAAAATCTTTAAAAAAAAATACAACCAACTTCCAAATAAAAGCACTACAAAGTGAAAAATAACTTACATTCGGAAGTTGGTGTTACTGTTTTAGTTTCTTCTTTTTTTGACATCGCCTGCCGAAATTAGAGAATTAGCATCAAGGACAGTTTTGCGAAAAGGAGGACATAAGGGGTTTATAGGAGCTCGTGGGCTTTTTCCCATCACAAGTACCTTCGGATTACTTTCTGGGAAGCCCCGGCAACTTAATTGTATAGATTTAAGATAATAAACACATTTTTTTGTTTTCTGTGGTGAAAAGAAAAAAACACTGAACCTGCTTTCTCTTAAAACATCTTTCTTCAACCTCCGCCTCCAATTCCGATTTCAATTCCGATATCATCACTTTCATAACATCCCTAATCATAACACACCATCACAATTCTCAGGATATAGTCGACAAAGAAGGAACTGTCAGCGAAAATCAAAAGCGGACCGCCCCACAATTAGTGATCACAGTTCTCTGGTTAGCTTTGAACGAGGAGTGTGAAGCTATGATAGACCCCCACGTTCAGCGCTTGTATGTCGCGTATACTTTCCTGGGAAGGAGCGGCGCTGAGCTCGAGACCCCCGTCAGCTTGCCCAAGCCTAAACATTACGTGGAGAAATGCTACTTCAACTTTAAGAAAGGTAAGTACTGATGTTGAATTCATCTTCATTCTCTTGCCCTTATTCTAATGTATTTATGGTCGAACCGATAGACACTTCATATCACAGCACACAATGGCAATCTAATAACTTAAAAACATCTTCTAGTTTTCGAGCTAGAAGACGCAGATTTTCCAAAACTCGGGCATATGGCGCGATGCCGTTCTAGCAACGTAAGGAACGCCAATGAAAAGGACTGCATCATCTTCTCCGTCGTCAGTGAACCCACTGAAGATCCACTTGGTATCGAAAGCTGTGTGGATATTGGGTGAGTATTGGGTCTTAGGTTACATTTTGACGGTAGTTACGATATAGCTCAGTAGAAATCGACATTAAAATCGCAAAGCTTGATGTAGTTCTTGGTTTTTACCCAACTGCCGAAGGAGAGTAATGTGTTTATCAGTCCATGGATGTATGTATGTTCCTATGTGGCGTTCTAGAGACCAAACGCGTTGGCCGATTTTGATGATTCTTACGTCAATCGATTCGTATTAACCATGCAAGTGTCACTGGCTACATTAAATGATAAATGATTTTATTTCTGTAAGTTGGTTTGTACAAACACTTTTACATGTCGATCATATTTTTAAAACTAGATGAGGTCGGCGTTTCCTATCTGACTACTCTGAGAAGAAAGGCCGAAACAAACTCAGAGGTCACAGTCTCTTTTAAAGTCCAGACAAAAATCTTGGTTAGATCATGTGAAGACCATGTAGATTGATGTCTGAAATGATCTTTTGAGGAAAGAACCAGCCAGATTGAGTGGACCTGTCCAGTCAGTGCACGCATTTGTCAATAACCGAGCAGCTCAACACAGAATTTAAGGAGCTCAACGATTCGACGAACAATACCAAAGAAAGGACATTCGGGTAGGCCGCAAAACTACTCAAACTGCCAGACCACGATTAAAAACTAAGATAAATTAAAAACAAAAAAAAACAAATAGTCCACATAGTCTTCACATTCACAATAATTAAAATAAAATAATACTTTAAAAAGTAAATATTCTTGTCATTGCAAAAAAAACAAAAAATAATAATAAAACAAAATTCACGGTGGAAAATATAAAAAAAAACAAAATTAATATTTAATTGGAGTAGCTCAATCCCAAGCCTTTTTGTCCTCAACGAAATCTTTGATGGTATAAAACGCTTTCTTGCACAACTTACGTTTAATGAATGTTTTGAATTTATTAAGACTTAGAACTTGTACGTGGCTTGGAAGCTTATTATAAAAGCGCACACATTGACATCTAAACGAGCCACCTATTTTCTTGAGCCTTGTTGTTGGTACTACAAATTTGTGTTTGTTCCTAGTATTTATGTTATGGATATCACTGTATTTTTTAAACAATTTTATATTTTTATGGGCATACAAAAGATTTTCATAAATATACTGAGAAGGCACAGTCATTACATTCATCTCCTTAAATTTCTCTCTGAGAGAGTGTCTCGGGCTTAATTTATAAATTGAACGAACAGCTCTTTTCTGCAAAACAAAGATAGTCTGGATGTCGGCGGCGTTTCCCCACAACAGAATACCGTACGACATTACACTATGAAAATAGCTAAAGTACACTAAACGGGCTGTCTCTATATCAGTTAAATTACGAATTTTTCTAACAGCATATGCTGCGGAGCTTAGTTTTTTTGACAATTTATCTATGTGTGGGCCCCACTGAAGCTTAGCATCCAAGGTTAAGCCTAAGAATACTGTACTATTTTCAGGATTCAATTCTTCGCCCCTTATCAACACATCAGTTTTTACCTGCCTGACGTGAGGCAGGGAAAACTTAATGCATTTGGTTTTTTTTTCATTAAGAAGTAAATTGTTAACATTGAACCAGTGAACTACTTTTGAGATCGCGCTATTTACATCGTCAGTAACCAGCTGCTGACGTTTAAGTTTAAACAAAAGTGAAGTATCATCTGCAAACAACACTATATCATGGTTATCCTTTATGAGGTAAGGCAAGTCATTAATATAAATAATAAACAAGAAAGGACCAAGAATCGAGCCCTGCGGGACTCCCATTGTTACTATGGATCCGGGAGATCTTTTTCCATTAACGTCAACGCTCTGAATCCTTTTACTCAAGTATGAAGTAAGAAGATCCAGAGCGCTGTCCCGGATCCCGTAGTGGCGGAGTTTCCTGATTAGCGTTTCATGAAGAACACAATCAAACGCCTTGGACAAATCACAAAAGATTCCCAAGGCATCGCACCTATCTGCGATTATAAATATGTCCTAGCAGCTCAACACCGGCATCAGTAGTTGAACGACCCCTTGTAAAACCAAACTGTTTGCTATGTAATAATTTATGTTTATTAAAAAATCTTTGCAATTGCTCTAACATTAATTTCTCAAATATTTTACTAAACGTAGGTAGTACTGAAATAGGTCTATAATTTGTAGGGTCTGATGTACTACCTGATTTAAACAAAGGTATTATTTTACTATTTTTCATTAGGTCAGGAAACTCCCCACAGTCGATACAATTATTAAAGATAATAGCTAAACTAGGTGCGACAATGTCAATAATAGACCTAGCAACTTCTACAGAATGACCCCACAGATCTGCAGTCTTTTTAACATTTAAAGTGTGAAAGGTTTTAATTATGTCTCTACAAGTAATATGTTCAAAAACAAATTCCGAATCGCAAACATTAACATTTTCTTTTAGCAAAGACTCAGCAACAGAAGGTGATGAGTTTAGGGATTTAGTAGTTGAAATGGGAATATCTGAAAAGAAATTTTCAAAAGCCACTGCGACTTGTGAGTCTGATTTTATGATGCTGTCATTAATAGACAGGCTGTAGTCAATATTTCGGTTACCAGATCGTCCCGTTTCACTATTAATAATATTCCAAGTCGTTTTAATAACATTACTACTATTTTTAATCTTAGAACTCAAATTAAAATTGGAAAATAGAAAAATTGCGGCTTTTGGACGCCATATTGTGGGGGACAAAACTTCTTTTCTTTCATGCCCATCGTGTGGGATATCTAAATAAAGGGTTTTAAGAGGTGATTTCAAAAATATATAAGACTTATGTGTTTAAATGTACCTAATCTAAAAAAAAAACACCTAAATAGTTAGTTTTATGAATAAACTTTTTTTTTTGTATGTTTTATGGATCAGTTTGGGTGTGTTCCACACCACGCAAAAATCTGCGCTTTTTGCTCTAAAAGTCATAAATTATGCGTTTTTCGACATACATTATTACGTGCTTTTTAAAGTTCATTAAATTTGCATCAATTAAGATCCGACCGCAGCACTATAAACCCTATATGGACCAAGCTAATAGCCCTTCATGACTAGCTCGCTGTTCTTATCGCAATTAAGGCCAGTAGCGGCATCTTTGCCGCCATATACGAACTATTAGACCTGACGTCACACAAAATCCTGCAACGCGCAAGCAGAGTTTTCGGTGTGATTTGAATATATACAAATTGTCCGACAACAACCGTCAGGCAGTTGGCCGGATCAATCAAAACACCGGTCTGATCCGTGGATTCTCCCTTTTAAGGCGCCTCCCCGAGCAAAACGCCGCGCTAGTCGAATTTTGTGCAGTTTTTTAGAGCTATCTACCTACTCTTTATTTAAAAAGAAATATAAATTAATAAAAATACATTAAATTTCTACATAATGTTGATTCTAAAATGGTAGTACACTTTTTTTTTAAAGAGGTATACGTGTCACTAATCTCCTTCCAACAAAACCATAAAAATATGAAATAATTATTGATAGCAAGCATCTCCTCGTAAAGTGTTCATTAATTATTTTTTATACTAACACTAATGGATAGACAATTTGATAACGAACATTTTGAAAGTTTTATTTTTTTCAAATGATCAATATTCGATTTTAGAAATATTTTATTCTAAAATCTGGGCGTATTCACTACCGTAATTAATGCGCCACCAGTGCCGCTAGGCCAATAGGAATGCTCATATCTCATGCTGATTTTTTGGTCAGTATACGGCCTTAAATGGAGGTTGCGGGACTATGTATACATTTTTTCAATCCCCTTTTTGGCATCAGGTACGCATTCCTATACTTGGGCGACTTGCTTGCCTACAGCGCGGGCAGCCCGGAGTACACGGAGGTGATCCCGGTGCGGGCGGCGCGTGGCGCGTCTGCCGTGACCGGGGTCCTTGCTGTGAGATTGGATGGGTTAGACGTCGTGCAGCGCTGTCTGCTGCTGACCAGCACTGAGGTACGTTACTATACTATAGGTACCTAGATGAAGTGCTAACCAGATCTTCAGCCCAAGCTATACAGTGATGATCCCGGTGCACATTCTAAGGCTAGACGGGCTAAACGTCGTGTGTAAGTTCACGGTCGGCCACTTCGACATGATGACTTGAAACTAGCCAAAACTGTTAATTTTTTTAATATTCTTGTCAGAAAATACACGGAGAAAACGCAATAAACTTCGTAACTTTTGTACATTCGCCCAGCGATATGAAGATAGTGGTCTTTCTGTCGGTCCGAAACTTGATTTTAACATTATAAACTAAAGACGTACATAATTATTATTAAATATTATTCCTTTTTGATGGATATTCTTCTCTATTTTTGTAAGTCTGTACACAATTACAGACATGTGCATCCGGATTGCGTAACGCCTTACATTCCCTGTTTACGTATCCGGGTTGTGTCCGAGTAAATTGAGTAGATTAAAATATATTCTTTATTTCAGAAAACCTCACGTTCGCGCCCTACGTAACTGTCAACAAGTAACTCTGTTTCTTTTGTATCCTGTTATATGTATTTATGTAAATTAAAGTTATTTATTTATTCATTCAGATCTCTAATTTTTTGTAATTATTCAACGGCATGGACAAAAGTTTTCGTCGCCACTCATTTGTCATTAGCTCTGTCAATAACGCTTGGCACTTGATGCCCAGACGGGTATTGCACACTATGCAATCCCAAAATGGCGCTACATAGTTCACATACCACCGAAAATGAAACTCTTTATCTTTCAATTGATGCAAAATCATTCCGGCATCGATTCAAGTGGATTTCAATTCAAATGTGATAGGATATTGGGACTAACGAACATAGTGACGGTATCAAAATACTTGCGCATACGCAGTCTCGGTAGTGTTTGGGCGAGAGACGCACGCGCGCGAGTCGACACCAATCGTTCGGCGATCGAATCGTTTCGTAATACTCCTGTAATAGTCGCAGCCGACCCCATTGACTCGACCCCTCATGTGTACATACCCACGATCCCAACCATCTCGTGTGTGAAGTGAAGTGAACGATAACAACGACTATCTTATACACAACGAACACAGGATTTTTGAGCAAAGGCAACAAAATATAACCAATATGTAACATGCAATAAAACAAATCAAAACAAGTATAAATTATTCAGGTATTGTACATAAAAACATGCTGTAAAAAATATGAAAACTTGCAAACACATCATAATGTAAATATATCTATGAAAACAACGTTATAAATGTAGAGTCACAACATTCAAGACAGAGCTGTCAACAGAATTTAAAAGGATTCATAATAAACATATTGCTACTACGAATGATGAAACATTTTTACGAAGAAACATTTTTTTATAACAGAATATAAATTATAGCATTTACTGCGGAATACAATGAAGACGAAGAAGTTAATTTTAATAATACTACTGATTCGTAGATTTGAGCTTTCACTAGGCAACTGTCTGACGATCTTTGAAGCAATAATGATTCTCATTTCAAAACGAGAATATGTGGAGTAGGAATCACTAGAAGTTAAGGTCTTGACAACTGTCTGACGATCTTTGAAGCTATAATTCTCATTTCAAGACGAGAATATGAGGAGTAGGAATTATCGATTTTGATATATAGGCTGTCGTCAACAGCTATAGAATTAGGTATTAAAACAAAAAGAAGGAATCTAAATCATTGCATCGTCTAGCTGTTACTAAGTGCACATAATAGCTGACGTCGCATCCACAACATTGCTATTGACTATCTACTATCAATCATAATTAAATATGTACCACTACTCTATATAATATACTGCCTTGGGAATGTGGGAGCGTCTCTTTTTATCGTATCTTACGTTATCGTCACCAGAAGCCTCAGTTGCTTTAATTGTATCTTGTATACAAACGATTGGGAACACTGGCATACATATATTGCTGTTTCCGTTCAAAGTGAATTCTCCCTTTCATCTTAATCGTTGTTGGAAAAAAAGCGTCCCACATTGAAACTTCACGTAATAAGATCGATAATATTTCATTTTCCCAGTCTTGTCTGGCTAAGATTAATCGGTCAATCAATCTGCCGACTGCATAGGCGCTTCGCGTCCTTGCCCCAGTGCCGTGCCAAAGACGCGGACGCATTTAGACCGGCCTACCGGGCCTGTATTACTCCCACAAACTTTCTTCGTACACCAAGCAATGTATAACAGACCTTATTACCCCGTGATAAGAGCTCCGACATTCGCACAGTTTAATTCGCAGTATTTTTCTTTGACAAACTTTTTCTCGTCGTCAATCAAGGCATTGTAGGTCTTATTGCTTCGATGTAAGAGTGATTGAAAGCGTAGTGGTATAGTTGTGAAGTAGTAAACAGAGAGGAACGCGGAGCTGATTGGCGCACCGTACACTGACATTTGGACGTCGAACAGTTCTATCGTTCTTAGTATCAACTTTTAGAACTGTCGTTTGAATGACATCATCTGAAATCAATAGTTTTTAATTTGTTTTTTTTTTTCTTTTAATTATCCGTAATTTTTTTAATCTAGTTTTCATTCCTTTCATCTTCGACCTTTCCTGTTTACTCTGGCTGCCATTTTTTTCCATGATGATGTTTAAATCGACAAAGACTTTGTCTACTCGTCATACAGCGTCGGGTTTAATGATCAGGAAACTAGGTCAATGTGGCACTCGCAAATAGGCCGTCTGTCAATCATTGCTCAGGGGCACAACCATAATAATATTTTGTCATTATCATTGTGAATATCTGTTTCAGATTCTCAATAGAAAAATATATAGGTCATATTTTTTTCAAGGCTGTTTTATTTTTGTTACCAATTCTAATAGAAACAGTAGACGAACTTTGAACTAGAGTATTTTTTAAAGGTTATACGAATTCAGTTTCCATTCATGAACAATGTTTGTAATAAAACAGATGAAGTATACAATATCGTGGCCATGTTTACCCTGCTACATGACTACATACCATTAGACTAAACAATTTTTTAAATATATAATTTTAAAGTATCTATGAATGAGGAAGTTTCAAAGGTAATCTTTTAAAATAATGAGACATTTCCTGTTATGAAGAAGTGTAGAAAATAGATAAAAACATGTAGAGAATTTACACTACACCAAAAGCAAACAGCGACAAAATGCTTCACCTGAATCTGAAAACATCTCAAATAATCAAGTAGAAGACGATTTTATTGTTAACACGTATGAGTATTGTAAAACAAAAGGCCAGTTATGATGATAAACACACACATAATAATGACGTTATGCCTCAGCTAGACTTACAGCTCGACAAATAAATTGACAAATGAAGTTAAGACTTAACACCTGATACAAATTTAATATATTCGTTGTAAGAAACTACTGCAAGCAATGTGTTTAATTCTGGACACTGGGACGACATGAATGGCCCTACATCTGTAGCTCACTTATTACTATGACGAAGTCCTTGTCATCATGAGACAATGTCACAATATATCAGGCATGTTCGTCTCATCCGCAACTCTTTCAACTGATGCTTGGTTTATAATTAACTGTGCTACGTGTAACATTTCCGACTGGGAATTGTGCACTGAGTGACTGTGATGGATCGATAGATCGAGCGATATCTAATTAGTGACGTAGGTTTCTAGCACTTCTTTGTAACGTCATTTGTCTGTTCATTTGTTTCTTGATTGATAGCTTGGACCAGGATGTTTTCTTGAGCAACATTCTTCTTGAACTGGGTCTTTTGATAAACCTGGATTTATTATAATAGTCTTTAGGAAGATTTCGTTTAATTTCCTTCTTTTTTCAACCGGTTGAATTGTAAATTGTTGTTATGTGTTCTTAAACTGGTTAAAATATAAGGTTGTTTAATAGAGTAATCGTAAGCGTGTCCGTGGCAGCAACAGTAGGCCCTATGAGAATACCAGCGCGACGTTATTTATCCTTTTTTTTAAATATCGCTGCAGATGCTGAGATACGAGCCTGTTTGGTCTCGCACAGATGTCAGAGCCATTATAAGTCACTGAGAATCTCTTATAAAGATAAATATTATGAAAGTGTCTTGCCAATTCAATAAAAAAATGTACATTGCTTTAGTAAAGGTAATACTAGAAATAAAGATAAGTCTGATCAACCATCTTATAGATTAGCTAAAGTACACACTTCTTTTATGGGTTTTTTTTTGTTACAAGCGCAATTTGTAAACAAGCATATTACAAATTATATGATTATATTCAAGATAACAATGCTTGGAAACATGCTGGTCCTGCTTCGTAGGGCAATATTTAGTATAAACAAAATCAAACTGGTTAATTTGTGTATTATATTAATTATAGTATTGCTTTTATTTATTTATTATTCTCCTTATGTATAAGAAATTGACACACACACTGTTCCGCTGTTATTGAATTAGGTAATTTACCTATGTTTGCAATATTTGTAAGTACCATGTGAGAAAAATGTTCCTATTAATCAAATTAATGAATTTACCTGTTAGTGCTTGTATATACCTATACGTAGTATAGTAGTGTTAGACTATATTCGAGGTACGTATGTGTTACAGTAAAACCCCGAATTACGATAAATCCTAGGATTTACCGGTAATACTTAAGATGTGCCAGGTCTTACCGGTAAAAGTCCGAAATGATCTATGATGATCGCATATTCGGGCTTTTACCAGCAATCACAAGGTAAATCTTAGGATATTCCTCAGAGACTGTTGTAAATAGTGAAAAATTTTATTGTCTGTCATTTTCTAAAGTGATTTATAAAAATACCAACATTATTTTAAAATATTGCCTGTGAAAAGCATTCGAAAAAGTTTTATAATTTTAGTATTTCACTGTTGATGAATGAATAAGTGAAGCTAATCAATCAGTCCTTCATTGTTCTCATCATTTCGTATCATGTACCGAGTGATTGCTAGTAAAAGCGCGATATAAGCGATTATTATAGATCATTTCGGACTTTTAACAGCAAGACAAGTCTACGGTAAATAAGTTTTTACCGGTAAATCATGGGTTTAACTGTCATCATCATCATCAGCCTTTTTAATGTTCCCACTGCTGGGGCACATAGTGGGAACCCACCACGCAGGCCCAGTGCGGATTGGTAGATGTCACATGTCTAAGATTTTTTTAGTTCTAGGACATGCCAGTTTCCTCACGATGTTTATCTGCTCATTTAAACTGTCTGTTAAATTATCGCCACTGTCGTTAATATTTAGATTATTCTTTTAAGTCCCTAGTTTACGATCTTTATCATCTATTTTACTTCCATCGAGTGACAAAGAACAGAAATACTTTTAATAAATCATTCCATTGTATCTGACATGGGAATATGACGTGAGAAAATTATGAATAGCTAGATATATTGACGAAGTGGACAAGCTGCTTCGACATCAACATGAACCGGTATAAGAGCAAAAGTAATAATATAATCGTTATCATCATCCACAGCCCCACTTAGCCCACTGCTGAGCATATGCCTCATTTTTCTTGTGCCAATCTCCACCTTCCTGTGCCAGCTTCATACAGGCGATCCAGGCGTAATAATATCGCCGCCGGACGCCTGATACTTCTTCTTCCAGTCCTTGGACGCCACTCGGTCACCGGTGCACAAAAAAGAACTAGTCCACCATCTTGGGCCTTTCGCCATATTGGATTTAGAATGACGTCACGTATCCAACCATGCATTGTCATCCAAACTAAACTTGTATGCAAATTTCGTCTGAATCGGTGGAGGATAACTGCTTTAATATTCAATTACAAGATTTGACCCGAACACACTGACATACATACATTGCAACTTATACAAGCTTGTAAAAAAGTACAATACAAAATTACGCTGAGTGTACCCATACCGAAAGGGTTACTTTTACATCTCAGTATGTGCCCAAGAAGTAAGATGCATCAAGATTTCCCAATTTCCCACGTCACAATTCCTTTCAACTGGGTTGGCGATACTTTCGACGTGACTCAGTAACTCGGAGTGTATTTACACATATTTAGAGTTGCGCCTGCGTCGTAGGCGGCGCTAAGAATAGTCGCAGCTATTTCAAGTTCATATATTTATTATGTCGCAGCATCTATCGGGCGGCGATCTGTTATTGAATTGAAATGCTAGTTTTGGCGATGTTTGTATTTTTTTTATTTTTTTTTATTGTGTATAGGCTTGCGCTTGAACACTATCTCACCTGATGGTAAGCGATTATGTGGTCGACGTTGGAGCACGCTTGCCTAGAAGAAACCCATTCACTCTTGACTATTTTCCAATAAGATTTATCTACCTATGTTGTTCTTTGGCATATCTATAATTATAGTGGTCTTGGTCGACCACATCATCGCTTACCATCCGGTGAGGTAGTGGTCAAACGCGAGTTTATTTTATATAAAATAAAAAATGATGTACACACAAAACACTTAACAGAGAAAAGAAAGAATACATATAGAAGAGCACAAAAAAATTCATTAGCAATTTCCTTCAGCAGACCTGCGACTGGAAAGTTGGATAATTTATAATAGACGAAGACACAGGCCTTAATTTTCTTTAAGATTCTAGAATAATTTTTGTAAAGATACCTATATGATCAAGTGAGAATGATGATTTTTATAGCATGTCTAGCTGATGTATTTGTTTAGATGTTTTACTAAACCTACCTTGGATTATTGAAAAATTCAGTGTTTTGAAATAAAACCTTCCCCGAAAGTTTTCCTTCTCCAAAATATTTATTAAATCTTTCATAAAAAAGCTTACAGCTACGTGATAAGTCGTACTCCCGATATCTTCAATTACCAAATCAAACTAGTCAAAATTAAGCCTCCCGGAACATAATCAACAACTATAATCTTTTCCAGCTGCTCCATATCGTTCCTCGCCTATAATCCCAGCATTCCTCTGCCAATCTAAACCTGACGTACAGATGCCAAGCTGGTCGTAAATCCGATAAACCGGATGTCACTGGATATCTATCACGTGTGACGTCACTCCAGCCGCCATGTTGTGGAAGTGCAGTTAACCTTGGATCTATTTGTGAGAGGTAATAGATGCACATTAGAATTTTGATTAGGTATCTGTCGCATTGAGCTCGTGGCTAAATAATAACAGCCGCACGGGTCGATCATCAAGGTTAAGCAACGCTTGACGAGGTCGGTCCGTGGATGGGTTACCATTTTAACATACCGAGTTTCCTCCGTGCCTCGGAAAGAACATTAAGCCGTTGGTCCCGGCTGTCATTTGAAGATCTTTGACAGTCGTTACGGGTAGTCAGAAGCTTGAGATCTGACACCAGTCTTGCCAAGGGGTACCTTACCCAGTTACTGGGTTGTGGAGGTCAGATAGGCAATCGCTCCATGTAAAACACTGTTACTTAGCTGACTCCGGTAAGACTGGAAGCCGACCCTAATATAGTTGGGAAAAGGCTAGGCAGATGATGATCTGTCGCATTCACAGAACAGAGAAGACAGTAGAAATCGCATATAGCTTTATTAGTATCGGAACCAGCGTACCCAAACTCACACATATACAGATTAATTGTATTTCATAACACAAAGAAATCTTTGGTGTGATTGGTAGTTTAATTTTTAGATGAAAGTAGAAAATATGTCAGTCGTCGCTTATTTGAAAATAAACCACAGCTTTATGACAGTAGAGTTGGTTTATTGTCTACTCTTCTTGAGTATTTATTACTTTTTTCGTTTAAAGCGCACACGGAATAGTTTAATGAGCAAGTTACGCTACCCGCCACTAGATGGCACTATAGTAAATTCATTTAATTTAAAGCCGTATTTCGTTACCGATAAGATTTATATTTGCGAAATGAGGTCATTACTACTCGTCCTTCTGTAGTGATGTACCACGGTCGTTGACTTATTTATCGACATTCCGTTTTATTTTCAAACAAAATACAGTTTAGTTTAAAAAAAAAACGTTGCCCCACACTAGGAATTTCTCCTGTATCGTGGGTGCGTTTACAAACATATAATTTCACATACACAAACACCCAGAGCCGGACCAACTATTTGTAGATCATACAAATATTTGTTCCGTGCGGGAATCAAAACTGCGACACGCAGCGCAGCAGTCCATCGCTCAACTACTGCGCCAACCGTGCGCCCAATAACTAGAGTCGATAAATATTATTATGTTTGTAATCAAGTTTTTATATAAATTTATTCCAATACTTTATGGTAAACTACTGATCCGATTTTGTAAATGATTCTATTGATATAAAGATGGGCGTATCTTTGTATGTGGTGTTTTTGTTCTATCAATAGAATTATAGAATACAATACTCTTTATTATGTACACCATATAAGTTACAGAAAGTATAGACGAAGAAAATATTACACTGGGTGGCACAATGGGCGGCCTTATCGCTAAAAGCGTTCTTTTCATGACAACCTTTGCATGGATTTAAAAAATGAAAGGAAAGACAGTACTGTAGGTAGTCTTTGGTGTACTATTATTAATTACTAGCTGTACCCGCGGCTTCGCTCCCGTCATCTATTTGCCAACCCTACCCTACTTACCTACCGACCATATTTGTTTCTATAGTCATCAATCTTTCGCGGAAAATCTTAACACCGTGATTCAGAAAATGACTTCAAATTCACAACGCCATCTATCGAATATCGAGTTCAACTCTCCGAGTATCTAAATTGCGTGTGTTGTGATAATTTTACTTCTTGAACACTTTAAATTCATCTAACTTTTGATAGAGTGAACCGATTGCGATAACACAAAAACTAAGTAATTCTTCAAGTTACGCACAATGTTTATGTATAAAAGTTATTTACATTGGTTTCGTACATTTCACGTGATGCGTGCACAAATAAACAGACAAAAATTCCAAAAATGCCGGAAATAGGTTCTATTGGCTATCCTTTAACACACTGGCTATTTTTTTGGAAATATTTTCGATGTACAAAAAATACTTTTCTACAGATTTATTATATGTATTGATTGATGATGATGATGCGATAGACTACACTACAAATGCAATACGTCCTACTGATATGGGAAGCTTACGCTTTCGCCTGCGGCTACACTCTTATTATGATTAGCTTGACTAACTCCTTAATGAACTAATGAAATTTGATCTATACACCAGTAGATCTTAAATTTCAGACTAACACATAAGCCACTTTTTAACTGACTTAAAAAGAAGGAGGTTCTATGTTCATGTGTTATTATTATTACACTTTGTTGATTTTGAAGGCTGTTGTCTTTTTAACCGACTTCAAAAAAAGGAGTAGGTTCTCAATTCGTCGTAATCTTTATTTTTACACGGCTGCAAGGAAAGGCTTATGTTTTTCGCGCGTAAGAATATTTTTTCGAATATTGTAAGTTTAAAGTATCGATAACTCATTATCGATATTGGTAATCTCTAATTGAGTAGCTGAATGTGACATGTGCATAATTGGAATCTTCGAGAACAATGTTTGAGTTTTAAAGAAAGTAGACCTTAAATTTAACATCATAAAATCAACTTTTACTTGTCTTGTTTAATAAAATATTGTTTTTACATTTTTATCGAAATAAAATAAATTAAGACTTGCCGATGGTAAGATATACCTACATTTGATACATTTTTGGTTCTGCTATCGTGTTTACATTCTAAAACAGCACAATAAGGCATTTTTGTTTTTTTTTTTTTCAAGTTTTTGTCACCGTGACGGTTGAACCAAGGCTGATGTGCGTAGTGTGTGCACGGAAGGAAACATATGCAGAACTGTGCAAAACTCGGGGTACGCGGGCCCCGCCCACTTGCGACTTCTATTGTAGTAGGCGTTTTTTTTGTTCTGTGGTCTCATTGACGTAATCTGAGTTCGGATGGTGTGTCGTTCTTCTCCATAACAAACTTTCTTTGCGTCTATGCGAATGGACATTAGAATTCATTATTATTATTGTTATTTAACTTTCAATTTTTGACATTCAAAACTACCGTTTAATGGCCTAATTGAAATAAATGATTTTACTTATAGACTTTGACGTTATCTAAACTCTGATCGTTTGTTTTGGATGATAAAGGAAGTTATGTATGTCCACAGATGAATATGCTATGAGAAATGTAGGAGCATATAGAGATGTGATTGTAGTGCCTGATTCTCAATTTGGTTAAATAAGAATTGTTCACCAGGGTGGGTTGTCACAGTTGTTGTGCTAATATTATTCCCTTATATATTATTTTCATTAGTTTTCCTGTATAAATTGCCACTCTCTAGTGGTAATGGTAGGTCTCTTAAAACCGATTTGTGGTATGTCTGTAGATTTATTACATTTGTCATAGAGAAACTGGGGCAAAGATACGTAGATACTGAACGTATTTTTGCAGCGGAGTTTTCCAAGGTAACAGGCGTAACAGTTTATTAATTGAGATGTTGATAGCTACAATCTTTGCCAGGCACCTTCAAGAATGTTTTGATCGAAGAATGAAGTAGATAAATAGCCCTTTGCAAGGTAAACAAATATTAGAATCAGTCATCGTGATAGATGGCCGAGGATAATATATAAATAGTGCTATACAGACTAACGACTGACTGACGACTGTATAATTAATTTTAATAACTATGCAAAGACAGACGATAAACTAATGATATGCAATAATATGTAGCCTCGTCAATAAGATTTATATGCAATGCAGCTCAATTTCGTTTTGAAACTGCATTGTGCTACGCGAGTGCTACGAGACTCGTAGGCCGCTCGTAGGCTTTTCGTAGCGCCGTAGCAATTTCTGTAGAACCTTTCGTAGAGGGCCTTTATTTCAACAAAGATGTTGAAAATCCTGCTTTGTTTTGTTCGTAATTCTGTGTAGACGCATTGGCAATGGATAAGTTCCGTACTTTAAAAAAAAAACGTGTGAAATCAAACATTTTAAATGATTAATTTATGAAATTATGAGTTTCTCTTTAGAAACGTTTATTTTCCTTTTTGATTTTAGTGTACGATTCGATCTTGACTTGAACAAGAAGTCCGTTTTGGTTCTGTTCAAGTTCAGTTTATTTTCCAGTCAGTCTGGTTTGTGCACTGTAGGTGTGATGATTTTTCTCCGTCTACTGCCCCCTCCCCATTTTCTTCCCCGTTTTCTTCATTAAGGTTTCATGATTTCAAAATAATCATAAACAAATTCTCCAAAATCTATCGATAAAAGCAAGTTCAAGTATAGTCATCGACTTGGCAATGTCTGCTGGCACATAGCTAATGCTTGCGCCATGCGCGGTGCAGCGGACCGCGCTCGGCGGTGCATTCGTATCATTCTTCACGAATTAACTACGTGCAGGTGTGAGGGGATATTGCCAAAGTGAATCAATGCGGATGTGTCAGGGGGAACGTGGAAATTTTGGAGAGGTGAAGATAGAGTGTTTGAAGTGGATAGTGGTAAAACATTTTGATGAAGATATTGGCGCATTTGCTGTTGCTATATCGTATCTTTGTTTCGTCCTAAATTCCATTCAAACGTTGTCTGTAAAAATCGCTTTCGAAGGGACTTGTCCTTGTGTAATTCTCGAGACCTCATTGTGATACGGTATGCAACTTTCAAAGCCTCGAATTGTTTTTTTATAGTGTGAAATAAATACTAGATTCGTTGTGGCGTTGCTAATTGTATTGTTTTCTAAAGATTTTCTAGATCAAAAAATTGTAAAGCCTACTTCGAGATTCTCGAAATAATGTAAATTGTTTATTCAAAGTTTCTCCTATCGATAGTTATGTTTTACATTTTTGAGTAAATAAATTAAATTGTCTCCTAAATCTTTAAACGTATGTATTCATAATGAGACGCTCACACATTCCCGAGACTGACACTCCAATGAGCTCACGTCTATTCCTAATATTGAAACTATGATCAGCTGTTACGTTAAATAGTCGAGACAGGTTCAATATTCTCATCTGTCTTCATTTTTATACGTGTCTTTATTTATAATCGCTGAAATCTCAATAGCTGAATCTCAATGACGTCAAACTCAAGCGGTTGGTTAAAAATATGATACAAGTTTCTTACTACATAATTTATAAACGTCTATAAATTAACTAAATTGAGATTTCCTGCCGCTAATGTTCTTCACATATCTTGCAAAAACATCGGAAATGTAAAAACTAGTGTGTAAAAAAATCTAGTAGGTATAAAAAAGTCGGAAAATTTAACTTTTTATGATAAACTTAATACACAATACAATTTTGATTTCAGTTACAGATAATGAAATATTTTTTTGAGGAATATTTAAACAAAACGAACTGCCTAACGATACGCATGCTAACGAAGCGAAAACAGTGAAACAAACTTAACAAAAACAAAAAGTGACAAACGAATCAGTGTCAGTGTTACAGTGAGGTGATCACACAAACACATACAACACTATAAATATTGTATAGCAATAGTGCACACACACAAACACCATGGAACACGACACACAAGACATTTTGACCGCGGAGGCGATAGGTCAGTGGAAACTTGAGATGAACAATGATATCGTAGATGATGTAGAAAACTTAACAGTCTTCAGTAGCAGAATGTTAGTAGAATTACTATCTAATGTTTGTGGAACTACCTTTGAAATAATTAGTCACTATTCAACTCTATTTTTTTATAGCTTAATATACACATGTATCTGCATAATAAGAAGAGACGATTTTACATTTACACTGAAATATTTTTAATTTTTTCAAACGATATTTCCATAAATATTGCACTGAACAAACAAAAATAACCATGTACTTTGATTACATCTTCTGTTTTACTTTACCGTCCTCTGCTATTTAGCTAAATGAGAACTAGCTGGTTTTATAGCTTCTAATCATTGTTCCTCTTAAAAATATTAATTGGACTTTCTCTAACAAAAATTATCTCCAACGCTGACCGTCTGTCAATACTTTATTCCCTCTTTTTTTCTACATAAAGACTATACAAAACTAGTCCACTACTATTAATGCCAATAGATAAATTGACTTCGACCTAACTAAAAGAAAATGTTTTAAAGACGTAAGCTACTATCATACAGTGTTTGCCTCAACCAGGACATGGAGTAACTAGCCAAGATGAAACTCATTATGACTAGGATTTGGTGGTCAACTCGCTATGGCACGACTGAAACCATTGCTATATTTTTTCAAAGACTTCTTTATGGTTTGAATTTCTGACCCATGGATGGGACATTTGTGTCAATACTTACTACAGCTAATTCAGTTCTAAACAGTGTAGACAAAAACAATGTCATACTTAACATTCCTCAACAAGAATCAATACTTCAAGCAAACGGTCAATTTATCTATAGACACGACATTAATGATACAGTAGAATTTGATGTAGCAAGAGCACGAACACGAACGATTTTTTTAGTTTTCAGTACTTACACTCTACATCAACTACTCTTTAAACTTAACTTTGTCTATTTTAACGGCCATTCTAACTGTTCTTACCATAGTACTAATATTGTGACTATATTAATCTTACTTTTGTAGATATTAATATATCTCCAAGTGCCTATTCATTAGGATACTTATCCGATACTTGTACTGTGATGATAAACATGGCTTCATGTGCTTTTGTTAATGAACGGAAACTTAGCGAAAAGTAGCCTAGTGAATATGCCACTTGCTTTTATTCTTATGTAAATTGTATATTCAATGTTGTGTCCTCTTTCTGTGATATAATTAAATTTTCTCTTCCTACTGTTTTAATGTTATGGGCCTGTTTATTGCCATACATTTTTTGTGATCGACAGTTTCGATTAATTTTGTTTTTTTTATAAAGTAAGCACCTGCACCTAGATGCTATATTAAACTTTGTTAATTTTACATAGGTAAGTATATTCATCGTTTCTATGAACATATTAATATAGAATATCAGAAAATTTGTTAAACGACATCACTAAGTGGATATTGGTACATACCATTCTGAACTACACTTAGTTTTGTCATCTATTTCATCACTCAGGCCCTCAACATTATCCACTACATCCTCTAACTCTTACTGCACTTTCCACTAACCACGTGAAGTCAAGAACCGGTGTGTGACGGTGTTCTGTGCACAGCGTTCGGCGAGTGGTTGTCGCGCGAAGCGGTACCGGCGCTGAGACCGCGCACGCTCAGCGAGACCTGGGCCCGGGCAAGGACGCTGCGGCAAAACATGGATGTGAGTATGAAAAAGTTTTTTTTATTGATATGATAATAATACCAAGCACTAGAAGACCTTTTGTTCAAAGTCATAATGAATTCTTTTTTTATGTAAGTATCTAAATAATCAATTATGTTTCCGCCAGTGCTTGTCGCGTTATTGATTACAATTGGGTCTTCAGTTTTGAAATTAATTCTCTTGGTTAATGGGAAACTAAACCTGAAATAAAAAATATTCATAGGTAGGTTGAAATATAGTAAAACAGTTTTGGACTTAGAATAGAACCCTGCGAGAGCCCTGTTATAGATGGGCTGGACACTTAGGGTTTTTTCCACATAACCGCTTTCTTATCTATCATAAAGGGCAATGCCCACCGGCCATAGACACTTTGGCCCGGGGTGCACACAAATAAAAGCATGTGGAAATGATAATATGCAATCTAATGAATGAAATGGTGGATAAACTTTCCTTTATGGGCCGCTGATTTGGAAGTCCATTTTTTTTTATAGAATGTGCTCATAAATAGAAAGCTTTTTCCAAAGTTTCAAAACTCGGAGCATCACGGTTTTCGTGAAAAAAAAGTTTAAAATTCCCATACATATTTTGTTTTGTGCAAATTTTAAGGTTAGTTATATTGTCATGGTAAACGTCAAAGTTCACATTTCACGTTCCGTTGACGTAGAGGTGTATTTTATTAAATTTGAAGTCATATTTTTTATTTAAATATAATTTTATTTTCACTTACTTACATATTTTATTTGGTGTGTAATTAATGTGCACAATAACCATGGTGCAATTACATTGACTTTTTTAAAAAAGCGTAAAAGTTCCGTGTCTTATTGGGGCTGTACGATAGATCGTGGATTAACAAATAATTATTATCAATGGGCAGTTTCGACATATTATAAACCACGAATAAACTATAATTGAGTCCAGAGTGCAGCGGATGCCAAATCCATGCCATTCATAAATTCTTGGGATTCGATTCCAATGCTACGTTTGCCAATGACTCAAGGAATACATGTGTGTAAGCGACAATATATGTTGAGAAAGTGTCGTTGGTTTGCCCTGTAAATAATTAATAGATACTTACAAATTAAAATTCTAACGTTACTGAAAAGCTTGTAGAAGTTACTTACTTACTGGAAGCCTACCCCAATATAGTTGGGAAAAAGGCTAGGCATATGATGATGATGACTGAAAAGCTTGTAGAAGTTTATGAGTCAGTGGGTATATGTGAGCTATCAAATCAGACTCTAACTTGATGTGCTGTATAAATTGCCAGGTTTCTAGTGGTAGTAAATCGACGCATGTGTGTTGCTATGTAGTCTATACTTTTCTTGCCGGTTAAACTCAACTAGACGATAATAAAGGGTGACGTTTTGGGAGCTGACTGTTGTAACATTTGTACTTTCAAAAGTGATGATTCTCAACCCACTTACAAATTATTTTATTTATACATGGTTAAAATAAATTGGCTAGCAAAACTTCGCAGATGAAGTGATAGGTACCCATATTACTATGTTAGGATGGATGGGGATGAGTATCTTACTTTCTTTACTTTTTAATTTTTCTTTATACCAGTGGCCGTTGACCTCAAAGGAAGTTGAATTTTTGATTTATTTTTGTATTATTCTCAGATCTACGATACCCATAACCTTTGCGGGGTTTCGCTAGCCTATTCAATTTTGCACTATATTTATGAACAAGTAAAGCCAGATATTGTACTCATAACTAACACTAATACGTTAATGCACGTTGCTCTTAGCAAATAAACAATTGATGCTGTAATATTATTGTCAAGAACCATTATTTGTCGTACAAGCCCTATTTCTATCAGCGAAACAGTTAAAAGCGAAACGCATAATGAACCAGTGCCGGACGCGCTCGTGTTGTCCTCGTAAATTCTGCTAACTGACCTTTAACGTGTATGAAACTAGTGAATGTTTAGCGAAAATGACAAAAATTAAGATTTGGAGAAAGATTGGTCATGAAACGACTAATGTATAATTTTGTTCTATTTTTAAATTGGCTTTGTCTCCAGCGATATTGGAATTTCATACATATTTTTTTACTTTTTAGTAACTAGCAATGTACTTTTAAATTGGACACTGTTCTTATAATGCTAATGCGATCAATGGGATGTGTTCAAAAATGATGATGGTCCATAGTTATAACTGCGTAAGCCTGTTAAAAAAAATAGTTAAAAACACTTAAAAAAACCGGCCAAGTGCGAGTCGGACTCGCGCACGAAGGGTTCCGTGCTTAGTAAATTGCGGTTTACGATTTATGGCGAATTAAAAAAAAACCACTTACTAGATTTCGTTCAAATCAAATTTCGGTGGAAGTTTACACGGTAATGTACATCATATATTTTTTTTAGTTTTATCATTCTCTTATTTTAGAAGTTACAGGGGGGGACACATTTTACCAGTTTGGAAGTGTCTCTCGCGCAAACTATTTAGTTTAGAAAAAAAACATATCAGAAACCTCAATGTCATTTTTGAAGACCTATCCATAGATAACCCATGATGAAAAAAAAATGTTGAGTTTCAGTTCTAAGTATGGGTACCCCAAAAATATATTGTTTTTTTTTTTATATTTGTGTGAAAATCTTAATGTGGTTCACAGAATACATCTACTTACCAAGTTTCAACAGCATAGCTCTTATAGTTTCGGAAAAAAGTGGCTGTGACATACGGACGGGCAGACAGACAGACATGACGAATCCATAAGGCTTCCATTTTTTGCCACTTGGCTACGGAACCCTAAAAATAGTTAAGAACACTTTTGTACTCACTTTCCAAGTATGTATATATCATACTCAAAACTTTCCTCAGGGATGTCCTGAGGAAAGTTTTGTGTATGATAGTGGCTGGCTAGATGGATCGAGTAAGACCTATGTAATGATTGATGGATTGTGCGAAGATGATATGGCTTGAATGAAGGTGGCTATTGAGATGTCAAATACAGATGTATGAAAGAATATGAAGAAGACATGCTGTGTCGATCACAAATAAATTAGCACAAGGACAGGACAGAAGGATGATGACTTTTTCTGACTGAAGAATAAAATAACGATTGAGTATTTATACGGCGAAAAGAAGTCGCACTATACTCGTAACTAAAAGTCACATTTCTCTAGGACAACGTGATGGTATCCAAAATAGCCGGGTCAACCTTAGCCAATGTCGCAATATTTATAGTTAACCCAGACTCTCTGCGAATACTTTACATTTGTACAAGAGTGTCGATTGCATTGAGTTTGGGTAATTTTAGTGAGGATTTTATTTTAGACGCTAATTAGGCAATGATGAATTTCTCGCAAAGATATTAAGGTGAAACAAGATTCAAAATCGTCGACTTGATTTTATAATGTACTTTTTTGATTACAAGGAATGAAACTGTCGATGTAGGTTCCAAGTTGCACATACAATATACAATCATTTTATAGAAAGTTTTCTTTGTTGGAGCCGGGGAAATGTGGCACCCATTTTAGTCTTCTTACTAAATATATTTAACATAGATAATATATTTCTTGCAACTCTTGCAAGAAGACCGTTATTTCTTCTTCTCTTTAAGCGTTGGCCAAGGTTTTTCACAACAAATGTATAAGTAGATCATATCCAGAACTTTACGAAGCTATATTACGTTTCCTTACTACTATTGTTTAAAGTTTATGAGTAAAATCCAGACTGTTTGTTTTCATTTTCTTTTATGTGGTGTAGTTTTAGTAGAGCAATATGATTGTTTTATAAGCCATTCTCTTTGGATTCAGTATTCTTTTACAGGTTACTATTTTTTACTTCATCGTAAAATTGTTTATGGTGTATTTGATACTCAATATTGTTTTTCTTACGTAGTAGTTCTCAATTTAATGACGATAAATTTTATGTAGCCTCACATATAAACCCTAGTTTAAAGCCACAATGTGCTTGGTTTTCAGGCTAAAAAAGAGTCTGATAAATACTCTGTATAAATAAATACCAATAAATATAAATTATAACGAGTATTATCATAGGTAAGGTTATTCTTGGCGCCTCATGTTTTGTTTACCTAGCAACTTCTGCACTTGTGTGTCATGGTATGTCAGAAAGATTCACCTCGACCGACATCCATATCTAGTTAATGTAGGCGAACACTCTGACTAAAGTTACGATATTCCTATATTAATAATCCTAATTTCAGAGAGGAGCTCGTGGCTAAATAATAACAGCCGCACGGATCGATTATCAAGGTTAAGCAACGCTTGACGAGGTCGGTCAGTGGATGGGTGACCATGTCAACATACCGAGTTTCCTCCGTGCCTCAGAAAGCACGTTAAGCCGTTGGTCCCGGCTGTCATTTGAAGATCTTTGACAGTCGTTATGGGTAGTCAGAAGCTTGAGATCTGACATCAGTCTTGTCAAGGGGTACCGTGTTACCCAGTTACTGGGTTGTGGAGGTCAGATAGGTAGTCGCTCCATGTAAAACACTGGTACTTAGCTGAATCCGGTAAGACTGGAAGCCGACCCCAATATAGTTGGGAAAAAGGCTAGGCAGATGATGAATAATCCTAATTTCACCTTGGTCAGGGCGGCTTAAAACTTGAAATTCGCAGAAGAAACTGCCAAGCCTTCAATTAAATAAGGCAAAGAAATATCTCCACTAAACCCACCAAACGTAACCATTAGAGCAAAAACTGTAGCAAAGCTAATAAAACACTTGAACATAACAAATAGCAGTTATTTAATCTGGCAACATTAGACATTATGAAGCCGTTCGTCTCAGTGTCATCAAATCTATTAATTTCATAAAATCATCGGCCGTTGACGATAAATAACATTTTATCACATGCAAGAGGTGTATGTCAACGAATATACCGACGATTGCCAAAACGATATTTACAATGCAACAGGTATTATTAGACCTTATTTCTATTTATATACGGCTGAATTAAGATCGCATCAATTATGGTGAGAAAGCTCTCACTGTAGGGCGGATGACGAATCAATATTTATAGTTGGCGATGCGGGAGAATTTGTTGCATGTGATCTTTTGGTAAAAATAGGACAGCATCGTTCATTTCTTTGGTAGGTACCGTCACAGACTGTCCTACTCTAAATCTACCGAACGAATCCTTCATATTGAAAACATTATTTTAACAAACTATTTTAGGATTGTCCTCACTCATCAGCTCCTTTCTACCCATACCTTTCAATACACTAGTGTGCGAGTAAGTGTGTTGTTTTAAACGGAATTATATAAAAAAAACGTGACTGTATACGCATTAACATACACAAACCATTTTTCATGTTATAAGTGTAGGCAGTTGTTGTCGGAAAACGATTCTAGTTCACACTAGATGGAGTTAGAAATGATGTTAATAAAACACTGCGCAAGATTCGATCTCGAACAGCGGCATCTAGCGCAAATTGAACGAAGTATCAGCGTGTAGTCTGAATCGTACGTTTCAGCGGTAAAACTGTTCATGAAGTTGGCATTAGTTCAATGAGTTTTCAGCCGTTTTCAGGAGAGGGCGCTCCAAGGCCTTTAAGTGAATAACAAGATAAGTCTACTGAAATTCTAATTCAGGTTGAATTCAAAAGCATAAAACACTACAAGATGTCGATATATTATAGCTTACTCAATAAACTTGAACGGGATCTGTTATACTTTTCCAAGTAATTCATGTCTACCGGTATCAGCAACGGTAACCAAAAACTAGAAACTCATCATAGAAACTTGACAAAAGATAGTATTAGCAACCACAGAAGAATACCAATGCAAGGCGAGAATGACGTTAATTTAATTTAAGGAGGGATTTGTCAGATTCGTCATTATCTTAATGCAGTTCAAAATGATAAGTAGGTTTGGGCACACCGACAGACAGATGGCAGGACGATCGTGTCTGTAAATCTAAATATTTATCACCCCAGGCCGATGACGGGTAAATACGTTATTCGCCTGCGGTCAGCAACCCGGTTGCCTAGAAGATCTTTGGAAAATGCCATCCGATATCCAGCGATCACCATCATTCCCTCGCTCTTTTTGTATTTTTATTGTAGTAATGACTTTTAATTATTGTTGACTAATAATTTAAATAATATTTTTCGCCGGGATAAAACATAGTCTATTTGCTATTCCAGACTATAATCTATCTCTGTGCCAAATTTGTCCAGATCCGTTCAGCCGTTAAGGCAATTGAGTAACAAACATAAATCCACACATCCAAACTTTCACGTTTATATTATTAGTGAGATAACCTTATAGATGCATTTTACGCTTTCCTTTTACAGAAATAACTAATGAGACAGATTTGCGTGTACTTTGCCTTTTTTTTTGGGTGGGAAATCATCCAATGACTTCTCCCGCTCTGGGTGAAGCGGGTGTCAGACTTTTACTGACAAAAACCCACCCGTGTTCCTTCAGTTGCTTGTGCCAGGGCCGCGGTAACTCTCTTTCAAATTTATCGGGAATCTTTCCGATATGTAGTTCAACCAGGTTTCAGACTGGCAAAAGTAGCTTCATCTTTCATGGGGTACTGTACAAAATGTTACAATAAAATTCCTCCCCACATTCTTGAGCTGAACGAGACGAAATTTAAAACTTGTATAAAACGCACACTATGCAGGCTGGCATATTATAAGTTGGGGGATTACATCACTGATAAAAATGCTTGGCTAAATGCTATTCCTGCTCAACATCCACTAGGGCGCAAAAACAAGTAATATGCAGAACATTATTGTTTTGAAGTATTGTTGGAACTGCTGTAGACTGAATGAATATATTGATATTGTATAAACTCAATTTCCTTAGTATTGTATAACTGCACGGCACGTGTGTGAGTACTATGTACCCAACTGTAAATCTAACATTTACTGTACCTGTGTGTCGTTCGTTGACTTGTGTGTGCCCTGGCAGTTGAGTGTGTCATGCTCTCTCAAATGTCTCTCTGATGGTGGCGCGTGTGTTGGATCATCCGGTTCCCTTCATGATGGTTGAGCTGGGTGGTGCCATTCATGCGTCATGTTCGTGAACGGACGCCGTCAGTTGGGATTGGTCATAACTTAACTGCTTCGGATGTTAATGCTTTTCTAGCATCTATTATATAACTGCACAGTACATGTGTGAGTACTTTAATTACTTTATGCCTGTACGTAGTTTGTGTGTAGTGCTATTCTGGGTGCATTGTCCTCACATATATGAATTTATTAATGTATGTACTTATGTAACTAAATATTGTAAAAAAACATTTTCTTTAAAAGAGTAAGTATGGAGTTTCTTGTGCATTCTTCTCCATAACAAGCTACTTTCCGAATGCACGGTAGAATCAACTGTTATAACTTGTAAATTTTAATGTACCTAACGTTCAAAAGTGCCGCTTGGTGGCCTACTTGAAATAAAATATCTTTGTCTTGTCTTGTCTTGTTCTGGTGTTCAAAAAGTGCTAATATCTGTCGAATTTGGATCAATGGTTCTTGATGTTTTCATTTCCACCCTACTTTTAAATGAAGGAGAGATGGATATGGCACAACGTAAAAATAGTAGTTACCTAGCTCTTGTACCTACGTTGGATATATAGGTACGTCTGTATGCGAATACCTATAGTTGTAAAACGATGTTAAACGTCCAACTCATGACAGTTACATGCGAGAAGACTCATTGATTGATGTATTACGGTACTCACCTATGGTACTTGTTATATTTTCATATATTTGACTGAAGTAAAGATGTTTCCTGCCACTCCCAAGGGTTCTATTTTGAAGTGCAGTCTATTTATGTAAGCACATTGTTGTGGCTTGTCCGACAGTTGACAGATGTCCACGTAATTAGGTGCTCGTACGATTGTTTTATGTAGATGTTTGCTTTATATGACGAGAATAGGTACTCTGGAATCTTGCGTTAGTAGATAAGTGCCTATTAAAGGTCAGATATATGCACAAAATAAGTCTGATATAAGTTTTTAAACTGTCATGGTCACTAACACTAACATTAACATTAAAAGCGGGATATTTATCATGTTTACAGCACAGAAATATCGGTACAAACAGTAAACATGGTAAATATCCCGCTTTTAATGTTAATGTTAAAATAAGTCTGTCTCAAGAAAAGACTAACTTACTTTACTCTGTCTTAAGAAATGAAGTATTCCATGATATCGTTAAACCATATCTTAAGGCCCTTACTCCGCTTTAATGGCGTACAAAGGTTACTTTCTAAAGCCTACTCTTTAGTAGGTAATGTTTAAAATGTTCGAAAAAAATATTGATTTATGTAATGTCAAGGGTCAGAAGTGCAGTCTTACTCTCCCAAAATTGAAATGTCTAGTTTTTGTAGAAGAAGTTAGGTTTTCCACAACTGGTTTAATATGTTTTATAGAAATTAAAGTATAGATTGATTAAGAAAGGGCGCACGGTTGGCGCAGTGGTTGAGCGATTGACTGCTGCGCTGCGTGTCGCGGGTTCGATTCCCGGACGGAACAATTATTTGTATGATCTACAAATAGTTGTTCCGGCTCTGGGTGTTTGTGTATGTGAGTTTATATGTTTGTAAACGCACCAACGATACAGGAGAAATTCCTAGTGTGGGACAACGTTTTTTTTTTTTAAAAAAAAAAACCCTAAACTGTACATTATTTTATATCTATATATCTATATTGATATATTAGAGGAGCTCGTGGCTAAATAATAACAGCCGCACGGGTCGATCATAAAGGTTAAGCAACGCTTGACGAGGTCGGTTCGTGGATGGGTGACCATTTCAACATACCAAGTTTCCTCCGTGCCTCGGAAAGCACGTTAAGCCGTTGGTACCGGCTGTCATTTGAAGATCTTTGACAGTCGTTACGGGTAGTTTCTGACTACCCGTCGCTTGAGATCTGACACCAGTCTTGCCAAGGGGTACCGTGTTACCCAGTTACTGGGTTGTGGAGGTCAGATAGGCAGTCGCTCCATGGTACACTGGTACTTAGCTGAATCCGGTAAGACTGGAAGCCGACCCTAATATAGTTGGGAAAAGGCTAGGCAGATGATGATGATCTATATTGATATTCTGGCACCGATCGGGCGCACGGCCAGTACCGCGTTAATATTATGTTGACGACATGATCAAGGGTATGGTGAAATACGGCGTGATTGAACCTTCATCTAGCCCATGGTGTTCACCGGTAGTGTTGGTGAAGAAGAAGGACGGCAGCATGCGCTTCTGTGTAGACTATCGCAGACTAAACGACATCACGAAGAAAAACAGTTCAATCAATCAATCAATCATTTAGAACCTTCATCTAGCCCATGGTGTTCACCGGTAGTGTTGGTGAAGAAGAAGGACGGCAGCATGCGCTTCTGTGTAGACTATCGCAGACTAAACGACATCACGAAGAAAAACAGTTCAATCAATCATTTATTTTCAATACGTATTGGTACAGTGTAGGTATTTAAGTAAGTTATAAATAGTTTCCTAATACATAGTCAAACATTTGACATGCAAAACATTACAATATAGGTACTTAATGCTAGGCTATAGTGTTTATGTCCAATGGCATGCATGATTTTTCTATTATTTTACAGTTATAAGTTTATTTATTAATTGTCATCACATTAACCATTATGTATTTATAAATTCATTTATGGAATAAAATTGTTTTTCTAGTAGCCGTAATTTTAACCTTGTATAAAATAAATTGTTGGGCAACTCTTTAAAGTTCTTCGGTGTTTTGTTATATATAAATCCACACATATAATAACAGTTCTTTTTATACAGAGAGGTCTTTGGTGGCCTAGGCAGACCTATTCTATCTGGATCTCTTACTATTCTAGGACAAAGGTCTTGTGCCTTCTTAAACAGGTCAAAGTGCTGTCGGACAAATTTGGCATATTCAAAGATATACGGGCATGTCAGACATATGGGCAAAATAAGGAGTTTCAACCTTTGAAACAACAGTTTACAAGATTCCCATGGTGGAATGCCATTTATGGCTCGAAAGCATTTTTTTTGTACCCTAAAGATTTTATCAACGTCTGTTGAGTTACCCCATAGTAATTTAGAATAAGGCCGTATTGTAAACTCGATGAGACGCAGCCGTGATACGCGGTTAACATCGTACTCAGTTATACGCCTTAATCTGGCCTTCAGAAATCCATAGCTACAATTAATCAAACCTACGTAATAGGCTTACAATGGCAATGATGTTTATTTTTACGGTTCAACTTCATTCGGTATTTACATATATGAATAAACGTTGCCGAGCCGATGAAATTTTCAAATATAACAAGCAATATACAAGAACTGCTACAAAGTCCATCAAATTGTGCTATAAAGAATGAAAGGAAACACATTTATTTGTCACAAGCCTCTAGAGCACACAATATTAAAAGAAAACAAACAACAATAGAAAGAGAATAAACAATAATTATAACATTGTGTGTCCCACGGCTGTTAAAAGTGTTTTCCTAGCTGATCTTCAAGACTCAGAAAACGGCCAGGAACATAACAGTACCTACACATCACTCCATACGCAAAATCTAGATTTCCACTAAGTACTTGAGACAGAATTAAATGCACCGGAAGTTTATGGGGTTACCCGAATTACCCACTAAAACGTGCAATACATACGGCATGGATGTTTACCGTCGTAAAGAACCGCAACTGCGTATACAGCAAGTGACTAAGCGTCTGCCAGTCCATCACGACCAGACATAAGTGCGCCATATTGAACTAATATCATAAAACGTACACGGTACATTACAAGTACCCATTTCACTTAGTAAACAATTTTAAGCCTTATTAAACTTTATAGGTATGTTCAACGCAATGCAATACACGTATTTACCATAAATATAGCTACAGAGCCCTGACAGTAAAAAATTTCATTGGCACTGACAGCTCGGCGGTCACTGCTAGCACAAAATAGAAATTATACAGAAGGACCACTCGCGTCATCCTCGAAAATTGACACCTAAACTTGACAGATTTACTAGGGTTGTCTAGGTAATGTAAGTTTACAAACACAAATACATCGTTTCGTCTAAACATCCAATTATATCATGCTTACTTGCCTATGAGGATAGACAGAGCATCAAATATCAATTAAAGATCACGACGCTTCATACGACGAAGATTGGAGCATAGACTAATATAATATCTATAGAATGGATTGGAAGGCAACAAGACGTAACAATGGTGTAATAATGATCTCACCAAAAACATGAATGTATGAAAAGGCACCAAGCGCTACAAAAACTTATATGTGAATAAGGCGCCAAGTTAGACGAAGAAGAGTTGAGGTCTAGAAGATTGTAAGCGTTTTATAGCCTTAAATAAAGCTACAATGTAAAATTACTTATTGTTTGCGGTATGGTTTTGTTACAAGACAGACCTAAAGCACTGGGCTCATTCAATTCACACATATACTCCTATGGAATAATGCACATTTTTTATATATATAAAATATACTTCGGGTCCGGTCTCGTGAAGTCACGGTTGGTAAGTCATTCATGGTACCTAATCTATGTTATCAAAGCTGAAAGTGAACCGTCTCTCAAGCAAAAAGTCTTAAACATCAATTCAAAGTTCAACTCTCAATCTTAACTATTGTCGTCATTAGTGCCTATAATGTTTGTACAAGCATAGGCACCAAAGTATAATATTTTTACCCAACTGCCAAAGGAGGGTAATGTGTTTATTAGTCTATGTATGTATGTATGTTTATTCCTATGTGGCGTTCTAGAGACGAAACGCGTTGGCCAATTTTGATGATTCACAAGTCAATCGATTCGTCTTAAACCTTGCGAGTGTCACTGGCTACATTAAAATTGAAAAATAGAAAAACGGGGGCTTTTGGGCGCCATATTGGAGTGGCGATTTTTTTCTTCCGTCCCCATCGTGTGAAATAGGTATCAAAATAATGGAGTTTAAGAGGTGATTTTAGAAATACTCGTATATAACACTTATATGTTTAAATGTACCTAATTAGAGAAAAGAAATGTTAACTAAAAAGTTACCTATAAATAAAAAAGTTAGATTCTAAAAATCGCAAAACCCGACTGCTTCGGAAGCGAACTAAAAATACGGAAACAAGAAGAAAATCATGCTGTGTAGTCGGAGGATACATATTCTTCATCTTTTTAGTCCGCTTCTTAAGCAGCCGGGGTTTTCGATTTTTAAATTAAACTATTTTCATTTAGTACCTAGTTGTGTTAATACTTTTACACTCATTTGTAAACCTTTTGTTTTACTCCTAGCACAGTGATGCTCGTTGAATCCAAAGCTTGACGGATAGAGAATATAGCTATATGTCATTACTTCTCAAAATGTGATCCTTATTAGCGATACTATCGGATGGTGTAATGTAAATAATACAGCGTGTGTTTTTCAAAATGCCTGATTCCTAGTGGTGAATATAGATTTTTTGAAATATGCAATGTTAAAATCGGGCCCAAGATTCCTTTCAGTTATTTTCGCTATAAGTCATAGTTTCGGATTTGACCATCCACGCTCACTTGAAAAACATACCCAGAATATAGGTCATGATATTGAAGTTGAAGCTCATAATTACACCATCAACAAATGACTAAGTGTCTGACTGACATAAGTGCGCCATATTGATTCAGCTTCATAAACGAACAGTCACAGAACATTGCAGCAGGTGCCCGACTCATCGTAGTGAACGAACTTATCATACAGCCCTATTTCATAAAATATGTGGTCCGCAATGGATAAAGTATCGGTTTAAAGAACACAATCGCCGTCAAAGATTTAAACTAAGCGAGCTTAATTCGTGCCACGGGTATCAAATCGTGAATTCAGTTGACAGTTCAGTCCCTGGCCTCTCTATGCCTTCATTGCCATTTTAATGACTAACTTCTTCCAGTGGCTTCACCCGCGTTCTAATTATCCCGTATTTATTATTATACTCCCGCGTAAATAATCTTTGTCCTAATTCAGGACATAATCTACCTGTTTGCCAAGTTTGAGCCAAATACCCGTGACAAGGTAACAAACAGACAGAGTTACTTTCGAATTTTCTACAATTTTATTGTTTATTTAGTATGGAACTATGAATTCAGTGAGCAAGTCTGTGAGAAGTCTGTGTGTTATACTGAACTGACTCGCCTGCTGGTCTCTTGTTATGGTATGAATGGTGCCCATCTTAAAGAACCATAACTGCGTACAGTAAGGGACGTAGCTAGGGGGCTACGTAATGAAAGAGATTTACTTTTATCTGGTATATTTAGGCAATAACGTGCCTGCCTTCAGGCAAAGCAAAAAAATCCAAGCTTAGCAAAAAACATATTCACTTATTTTTATGTTCGAAATTCATTTACCTATCAAGACTCTTTGTCCGTTGCCAGTCTTAATACATGCAAAGTCCTCACATGAGCTCCGCCCCTATGAATAGACGCGCAGAATCATATGAAGTGCATCTATTCTATGTCTTGATAGGTTATATGAATCCTACCTTATCCTAACCCGAACATTTACCTTACAGGGTCACATTTACAATTAAGGTACGACCCTTAAAAGGGGAAGGCTTAAGTCATGACAAACGAGTTATCGGATGTTCCGATATGTGCTTTTAACTTCAGCTGACGTGCGCATATGCACTTAAAAATCTACGCCGTCATGCTTGAACCTCCTTGGCCAAAACCCTGAAAAAGGTACAAGGCGTCCTCCCGACACTAACAAAATGATGCGTCAACTTACATCGACCCGGATGGGGTTTAAATTTCCAAAAATTCAGATATGATACAATTTTTCGATCTCGTGCGTTTATCAGGCCAGATAAGGAAAGGCTGGATCGCATCGAATTTAAATTCTACTCATGGAACTTGCACCGGGACTTATCATTGTATATGCACTTACTTCCTTAAACAACGGTCATTAAATGGACCAATGATGTCAACTCGACATCCTTTGCAGAGGCTATGCCCGTTAGCAAAGTCCGTTTCAGCTACAACCATTCCTCTTCCACCAAAGAGGGATGGTATTTTATCAATATCAGTGCCCTGGTGGTAGTTCTTCCTATACGAACTTGCTTACTATATATAAATAGACGTTTCTTCGATGCGTAGTTAATGTGGCCAGCCTCCTCTTCGCCCAGCGGCATACAAAGCATGCTGCACCTCCGTACATGCAACAAATCACCATTTTAATTATCTATATCGATACTATTTGGAAGTAACGACATGATAACTATCGATACATTTTCCTACTCCCCCATACCTATTAGCTTCAATGAAAAAAATGGAATAGGAATGTCAACTGTCAATTTGACAAAATTGACAGTTGACATTCCTATTCCATTTTTTTTTCTTATACCGGGCCTTTTCCTTTATGTAAACCTTAATAACCTTAACCTATTCTTATCTATTTAAACCTATCTCTTATTCTACTCTAACATTTAAAGTTTTTAATCTATTTACATATACTATGTCCCTAAATAGTCTACAATTTTTTTTTATTACATAATTTACATCAGATAATCTCCTAACTATTCGGTACGGGCCTTTATACAACCTACATAGTTTTAGACTTTTATTTGTGGTCCGTCTAGGTCACTGATCTCTATTATACAAGTATGTATGTTTGAGGTCAGTGGTCTAGGTTTATAGAGCATCACTAATTGATTAGGCGTAAATATTCTCAATTTAGCTTTTCTATCTTAACGTATTTTCTGTTTAACCTGTGCCTTTTTAACCGACTTTCGAAAAAGGAGGAGGTTCTATGTTCGACTTCTTGTATGTTTTTTTTTTTTTTTTTTTTTGTGTATGTTCACCGATATCACCGTCAATTGTGGACCGATTTTGAAAATTCTTTTTTTGTTTGAAAGAGTATGTTCCGAAATTGGTCCCATTTTAATTTGGTAAAGATCTGATGAAGAACTTCGAAGATATATAACAGAACTCTTCAATAAATAACGGCAAATCTCTCGGGACTGCTGAAATCGCATGTCTGTTTATTGTTTATACCATTTCATAACATAACATCACGCCAGTATGCTCTTAAGGGGTAAGCAGATCTCTCATTTGATCGGTTTTGTTCAAGTTTCATGATATTCGGGTAATCTATTCTGGCGTTATAGGAAACTTACTAAACAACTTGCCTATTAGGTAGGTAAAACTAAAAAGTGAAAAATAAAAAAACATTTTTACAAAAAAATTCTACCGACTTCCAAATAAGAAAACTACAAAGTGAAAAATAACTTTATTTTTGGAAGTCGGTGTCCATAACGAAAAAAAATGGTACCTACGAAAGACACCGACTTCCAAAAATAAAGTTATTTTTCACTTTGTAGTTTTCTTATTTGGAAGTCGGTAGTATTTTTTTGTAAAAAAGTTTTTTTATTTATATTAGCTATGGCACAACGTTTCTATTCCCTAGCTCATGACGTCCTACATAATCAATCATGTCAATATTGTTTCTATTTATTACCATGTCGGTTTGAAATAATGGTTCCCTAGCGTATAGTAACATATGAGGTGAAAATCTAGTGCTCGACTGAATGCTGGCATTATAAGCAAAAGACACTAATGGGACATAACTACACCAATTTAGCTGATCGTTGGTGATATACATGGATAGCATCTGACACATTGTTCGATTAAATCACTAACTAAACCATTCGTTGCAGGGTGGAACGCAGTGGTGAAGCGTGACTCGGCTCCGAAATAACTTACCGTTTCTTTTACCAAGCGAGATGTAAAGACTGACCCCATATCCGACACAATTTCCTTAACTCCTCCATATCGACAGAAAATCTCTTCGATTAGGAACTCGCTGATCCTTTGCGCAGTCACCCTAGAAACTGCTCTACACACTGCATACTTCGTTGCATATTCCAAACATACAATAACATACCTATTACCTCTCAGCGACTTCCTAAAAGGACCTAACACATCTATCCCAACCTTTTCCATCAAACGGTTCACAACAACAGGTTGTAACTGGGCCACATGGTCATTCACCACATCATCGCTTACCATCAGGTGAGATAGTGGTCAAGCGCGAGCCTATCTATAATAAAAAAATCTCCTTCGCTTCCGCTCATGGCACAACACGCAGCTTCTAACATATTTATCCACCACTCTCTCTGCATCTTTAATAAAGTACCTTGCTCTAAACTTAGCAAAAGTTTTCGCCAAACCTAAATGCCCACCTGACCATGGATCATCATGAAGTTCTTTCAACACCTCCTGTAACTAGTTTTTAGGAACGACTACTAGCATTCGATTATCATTCAGAATCCTGGTTTTCTTACATAAAATGCCATCCAAGCTTAGCAAAAAACATCTTCACTTATTTTTATGTTCGAAATTCATTTACCTATCAAGACTCTTTGTTGCCAGTCTTAATACATGCAAGCAGTCCTCACAGTACACTATCAAATGACCACTGACCTCTATCATACAAGTACGCTGGACTACATATATTAGATGAAATGACAGTTGATTTTTGTGCCGAATCAAAGCGCCCCACTCGAGGTTCTCAGGAACTAAAATTGACACATTTAGAGATAGGTGTAGGAATACCGATATTTCTCAAGATTAGGTAATACTAATATATTCGCCTGGAAATATTATATTATTTTAACTAATACGAGTATATGAGTATTAGTAATATTTTTAAATTACACTAATATCAAAATAGTAGACTTGGCAAGGCGTATCACTCATCTACTGTATTGACTTCTCATAATATGTTGCAACTAAATATCTCATATTGGTATTAGTGATGAATGTTATATGAATGCCTAATAATCAGTAATAATATGTTAAAAAGCAATGTGTAATACTAAATTCTGAAATCATCATCATGATCATCCACAGTCCGACTTCGCCCACTGCTGAGCACAGGCCTCTCTCTTCTTGTATCAATAAAGAATTAATTCTGGAATAATATCATTATAATTATAATTGTATTAACAAATGTTTTTAAGTCAAACAAAAACGTCGCTGGAATGCGATGTCACTCTTATTTGCACCTTAACACTACAGAGACAGGATCTCAGCGATGAGAGCGAGAAATATGTCCGTTGTAAATTATTATCCATCTCATTCGTACGCAAATATTTGTATGAATGATGTTCCAACCGAGTGAATCCAAACTATTGTAAATGTAAACATTAACTAACTAGTATAGTTTAGCGAGCAGATACTTGCTCAAATATACTAGTTTTAAGGATAAGTTGTTAGCCTATCCCCATATTTATATCTCACTGATCTGACAGTAATGCGCTATAACTTTAGTAGCACGCTATCCACTAGTTTATAGCTTGCAATCTGATTGAAAGTATTTTTCAGTTAACCTTTACAGCAAGTTTTCTATTACTTAGAAATGAATCTCAATTAAAATAATTGGGATTTTCTTGTTCTCCTAAGTATTAAATTATTCTCACGTATTTTTATACCGAAGACTATGACCCATCTCTAATATTAGTTCCATGGAATCTCACGTTAAGTCACGTTGCTATCAGCGCCAAAATGGCGAAAATCAAATGTCTTAATTTTGTCATCGATAATATGAAGTCCAGCGTACTTGTTCATTAGAGGTCAGTGCAAATGACTAATCATCTGCCTGCCCAGTCACAGCCAGACACAAGTAGGTAAATACATAACCTGACACAAGTACTCCATTATTGATCCAGCGTCATAAACGAGCAGTTCCGCCACATTAAGACACAGTGATCACACTTTCAAGCACTATTTCATATGATATGCGGCCCGCGATCATGCATAGCGCACAGTTTTGAAAACAAGATCGTCGCCAAAGATATAAACCTACTTTAGTTGTAATGGCGAAGAATAAGCTCTTCTTGAACCTACCTCGTTTCAAAGAATCTGTGTTTAGTGCTTTATATGTTTTTCTTAAGAATTGAATCACTTTTATATGGGTGCGAGCTGAGTTCACATAACAACAATGACGCTCTCTGGAAATCTTTGTGTTCTTGCTGAAAAATCGCTAGCAAAACTAAAGAAAAGTTTGATGTGTGATGTCAAAGATGATAGATGGCTCGTAAGGCAGTTAAACGGCTCAAAATTAGGTAAAGGGAATGCAGACGATGATGATATTTGTCACAGCTTCTACGTGAATGCAGTCAGGTGCCTATGTAGTCAATCAAAGGAGTACCTACAAAACAATTCTGGCATAAATCAATGCGCACACGTGAACTCCGTGGGTGTTATCAGAACTAGGAGACTATTTAAAAGTTCGGCCATTTTATTTTGGTAAATGCCGAATTCCGATGGCGCCGCGTTTATGTAATAATTCGTTTCTTATTAAACATTAGGCCGTGACCGCGAATTTATTTGCACTGTTTTGCATGGTCGGTAATATCTTTTTTTGCTGAATGAACTGTGGCCAATCTTTTTAACTCCAAACTAGTTTTTTTACAGTTAGCTAGTATTAGCTCCACCTTTTATTCAGTTCATAAACCTGAAATTATCAGAATATCAGAGTTTTCATAACGTCAGTGCACCGTGTTATGGGTCAAACCTGTGAGGGCTGACTAAATCACTTTTCTGCCGTACGATGTTCATCGTTTATCAAAGAGAAGAGAAAATGATTAATTATTTCGATAAGATCAAATTAAAGGCCCCAGAAAAGCTATGAATTTGGAACCAACCGTCAATACAAACTAAACAAAATGACAACGTCTCATTATACTTATATGTCTACAACTTTTGGCAGTGACTGCGAGGGGTTCCCAGAACTCCAGCCAGTCTGAACAACCGCTCAACCAAGACCGATGGCCCTGAACCAGTTACCGAACGAGTCTGGACACGTTACGTCACGGAAAACTTACGGAGATAGGGCAATTCGGACTGTTTGTGTTTTGGTTTTGAAAGACCTAGAAAACCTTTGCTGGTAAAAATAGGTGTTGTTGTTAGTTAGATGTTTGAAGACTTGGCAATATTGTTTTAAATTTCGGAGTAAACAAGTCTTTTACAATCACAGTGGAACAAAATAATGTATCTATCCTCGTGTACATAATTAATATAAAAATCACAAAATGCCTAGCTTCAGTTTTGAGAACATGTTTCAAATTACAAATCAATATTCTTCGTCAATTGACATAAATCGACGGTGAATTTCACTGCGTAACTGATGCTCACCAAATCTAAACCGCGAGCTATGTGGAAGAGCTATCAGTATCAATACTCTACAAGAATGATGACACTACCAGCTCTTGAATGCCATACTCAAGACGTGCTGATCGCGTTCAGATTTATTGGTGAATTTCGCCCTAGAAGAAAATCGTTCTCCACCTCCTTTTAGCAGATTTAGCGTTAGCGTCAGCAAAGATCTCTTTAATAACAAAAACATAAAGTTTTCAATATTTTAATACACATAATTCTATGCACTTAACACAGTTAAAGCTTAAACTCAACCATGAACCCATGAACCCAGTAGTATAATTAGGTAAACGCGTGTTTCGCAACGGCCCGCGAGCTGCGCTTGCCAACCGGCGGCGGCGGAGGGATCCACATTAATCAACGGGTAATCGTCTCGACGAAATGGACGAACTAATACATTCGTCATGAAGTAGGATTGTTAACAGTTAAGATTCATAGGGAACAGTCAGGCATGTTGCGTGTTATTTGTAGTTTTCTATAACTATTGGTTAGTTATCAGCATTGTAAGACAGAAGCGAAGGAATATTTAACCGTATTTCTACCTTTTCAGTCAAAAATTATGCAGATAAGTTATTCCTCCTCCTCCTTGTGTCGATTCGCCAATGCGTGACCGTGATCGTGCGTGACTACATCATGTTTTCAAAACTTTCTCTTTGATGATATTTCTCCACTTGCACCTATTCTGAGCAACATACACGGCTTCTGAGGCTTTGATGTGACAAGTTATTAGAAAGGGTTTAAAGTTAATCTCCCATTGTGTTGAGGTACTGAGAATTTCTGTCACGATATATTGCTTTTATCTTCCGATTTGATAAAACTGCCAGTGATTTATATAGCCTTTGTGTCCTTTGATTGGGAAAACTTTTGTTCCAACCTGTTTTTATCAGATTTCTTTGAATATCTTATACGAAAACAACTCCTTATTTTCATTTCCTTAAGCAGATGCAAACTAGGTCTCAGGAATAAAAAATACAAAATAATCACGGCCATATTTCAGCGTCGTTTTAATAAACGTCCGCTAATTTGAAGCGTGTAGGTAATAAATCCATCAGATTCAAAGGTAACTCGAACTTCTTCTTGTTTAAGATGTCCGCAATTTGTTTTTAAAAAGATTGACCTTAAAACTCGCTGAGAGACCACAAGGCAACAGGAACGCCAGGAACAAAGTTTATTCGGAATATGTTTTGCATAATAAATAATGATGTGGTAAACAGCTTGGGGTAGCGCGGAGTGATATTCGAATCAGGATGCGACGTTTTCAGCAAGTGATTCTTCATACAAAAATAAAGTTTACGACTGCTGAATGTCTGATTAATTTTGGTAAGCATGGTCATGTTGCTTAAAGTATTAAATCTTTTGTGAGATATCCAGGCCCGAAAATACAGTTTCCAGTCGAACTATGCTTATGGTAAAGACAGTTTCAAAAATCCACACAACGTACAAATATCAACGAAAACAACTCCATTTCTTCTTAAATCAGGAAATGCCAGACCCTGTCACAGCATCCCTCATAAATCAATATACCTAACAGCACAGCACATTAACAACATTTGCACATATTTGTCACCCGGCTTCCCTTGTAACGTCCAGGCTTAAATTAATGTTCTGTGTTTCGAAGGGCCGCGTGAAGTATGGTGGCACTCACAAATTTACGGGCTTATAATTAGTTTGGAGGCGTCCCAATTCGGTGCAGTGTTTGTAAATGCATCATGTTTGTTGTTATAAATTATGTTTTGTATGGTTGTGTTGGCGGACGATTTTTGGCTGATTAGTTTTATGATTTTTCTTGACAAAAGATTAGGTCTACTTTGCTGAATTTATTTCAGAGAACGTAAGAAGTATTGTCAGCTATATTAACTTTAGGTTGAGAAGATGTATCCGATGCATCGCCTCAAACTGACCAACTCTATAATTATCACCAACTATCTATATAACCTAACCAATTATGTGGGTATCTACTCTCTCATAATTTTGTTATTTGACAATCTCCAACTTCTGTTGGGCAATCATAGTAAGAAAAGTTGAACCTGGTGCGTCTTAAACAAGAATAGATTATAGTTCTCGTGTATCAGTCCTACGTCCAACTCATTAAATAAACGTTTCTTTTGCCCTCAAATTAGTTATTCCCTCCAATTTTCCCCACTTAATCCCCGATTTCAAGGCAATAATAATCTCTCCCATTAGTCAAACTCTCGAACTGGGAGATTGGCCAACTTCTCAAGCATATTGTGTTACTTTTGAACCTGAACTACAGCTTACACCGACGGTTATAAATATAAAAAATCTTGGCTTTAGTCGATGCTTTTTATTTTTTACTAATCGACGTCTTGACAGTGTTCTCAGCGTTATAATTCTTTGTGATGCTTTGTTCTGAAAGGGCCATTGAAGAATAAGACGTAGAAATATTGACTTCGGTAAATTTAACGGCAATAATTTATGTTGGTTTTGAGGCCATCACAATATTCAGATTCAAATAAGTGTTGCAAGGGAAAGTCGTCTTGCTCATGGGTGCCGGCGGGACTGTTTTCTGGGGGTTACGCCTCCAGCACCTTATCTCGAATGAGATGGAATTCCTCACAACGCTACATCTTTAACCCATTTGTACAGACAAAAATTATTTTTAGACTTTTGCAATAAGGTTTAAAAGTAAACTAAAGTAGGTAAAATTTTAGCACATCACATCGGATTTTATATTATTTTTGTATGCTGTTTGTTGTCTTTGTATTTTGGGGTGCACGTGCCCTCCCGGCGCCCATGTTCTTGATTGTTCTGTCATTGTGGCATTCTTTTATTTCACTGGCTACAGCGATGTTTCTTTCCCAAATACATGTGATCTTTTTAGGTAATATACGATCTTGTGGTTAGTTGATGCCAGTTTTATTACAAAAGTTGTAACACTAGGATGAAAACTGCTTCGTATCATCCAAGTGGAAACACCTTCTCTAAATAGTATAAAATAAAGTCGTATCTGCGTCGCTGTCGTCATCTGTCGATTTAATTTCTGTTTCGCCGCTAATTTCTTCTAAACCAGGCAATGGTTTTTTTTACGGTTCACTAATGAATTGACCGATAAACGAAGAAGCTTTTGTAAGTATATAATTTGTCCCGTACAAAGGCGGGGCGGGCCGCTAGTCTTTAATAAATTAGAAACGGTATAACATAAACAACGTGATCTTTGAAATTGTATAACATTGCGCAAAGGTGTTTGCTCATACATACCATACCTACTTATTTGTTGTTGCGTGTAAAAGATTACCCTCCTTTCTGCCCCGTGGGAGTCTGGTGAAAAATACCACTGTAATGAACCTGTCTTTTATCACAACAGTCGTAACAGTCGATTGGGACTGTCATTACTTCATGTTTTTCACTTCAGGTCTCCAGAAAAAATATTACCGAAGTTTTCATAGCCTGTAAAAAGGACGCAGCGACCTAAAAAAATAGCCTGACTTAATGGTATCATATAAACAACTGGGCGTTCTTGAACCAGCGTGAAAAGTTAGGCATCGTCGACAACATCACCGTATAAGTACCATCAGGTGCCGTAGTGATCATACGCAAGCCTATTAATCATAATAAAAACATGATTTCTGTCGTTATCGACCAATTTTCATTAATTGATCCACAGACACTAAATATCATCTGCCATGTCCGAAATAATGTATCTCCATCCACTCTGGCTTTTGCTACTTCAGTGTGCCGGTTTGCATCTCTCAAATGTCACTTTATTTATAGTTAAAGTCAAAGTCAAAGTCAAAACGTTTATTGCGAACTAAGTGTATAGTTGGTGTTTTGTTATATGAGTGCAAGACTTAGCAGCCTTTTACAAGCATTGCAATTATCATTCTACTGTCCTTATCATCCAAAATTAGCATGCATTTAATTTTATTATTAAATCATTATTGTATTTAACATTATTATAATTAAATTGAGAAAAATATAGTTATGTCAAAAATAGTGAATCTAATACAAATAATCAGCAATATTAATGTCATCTTTTACAGGTACCTAGTACAAATTTTAATTATAATTTTGACTAAATAGACTAAATCTTATTGTTTGTATAGGACAGATCGCCACTTGAGATAAATTCGTCATTTTAAGCTAGACTCTAAATATTCTTTTACTGAGTAGAAACACTTTTGGATTAGGTATAGTTTTAGCCTTTTTTGGAAAATTATTACTGATTTTTCAGTTTTAAATGTGTTGGGCAACTTATTATATATTTTAATTGCCATATAATATGGACTATCACTTAACATTTTGATTCTTGAGGATGGAGCGCATAACCTCTTTTTATGGCGAGTGTTTACGTTGTGCGTATCTTCTACTTTAGTGAACTTGTCGATATTTTTAAAAACAAACACGCAAATATCAAGTATGTATATTGACGGCAGAGTTAGGATCTGATATTTTATAAAGTATGGTTTGCAGCTCTCCGTACTATCTATTTGGGCTAGAATTCTTATACACTTCTTTTGCATTATGAATAGTTCATTTACGTTAACACTATTTCCCCATAGCATGACGCCATATCGCAGCCATGAGTATGCGTATGCGTAGTAAGCAGCCATAGCTGTTTGTGTATTAGTGCTTTGTTTGATTTGAAAAAGAGCGTAAGAGAATCTGGAGAGCTTTGTTTTTATATGTTCTATGTGTGACTTCCAGTTAATGTGTGTGTCAATATTTATACCAAGTAGGCTAAATGTATTAACTTCTTCAATTTGCGTGTTTCTAAATGTTGTTTTTTAGTTCTCACCTACCTTTGTAGGAATAGCCTACAAATTACACAGCCCAGAATAATTAAACCAAACACATATTCCTGTTGCAAGAAGCCGTTATGAGCAGCACTTTCACAAACTGGACACTTAAATCTTTCAGTACTGTATGGTAGGTAGTGCGTTAGTTATTGTGGTCTTTGTAGCAGCGGAACGAACGCTGACACAGTAGAGGTTCGTTGTCGTTTCAACAGGACTGTAGGTATTAATTTTGGATAACAAAGTGAATGTCGCGTATGAAAGATTTCGTAAAGTCATGAAGGATAGTCGTGCGCTTGCACATGTATGAATGTAGTGTCCTGCTGACATCAGCCAATAATCAAACCTACATAGGTTTGGTTGTTTGGGATGCGACCGCGCTGGTAATTTATAACTTTCTTCTCTGATGTTTACGATTTTATCCCTCATGATATCTTATAACATGCGTTAAACAGTCATTAAGACTCTTACGGTACAACGTTTTGACTGCAAAATCTTTCAATAAAGTAAGGTTATCCGTTAGTTATTGTGGTTTGTTGCCGATTCAACAGGTCTGTAGGTATTAATTTTGGAAAACAAAGTGACCGTCGCGTAGTGAAAGATTCAGATGTGGCATGAACGAGTGCTCTGGTGCATTTAAGTCCTGCTGACATTATTCGTGTATTGTGAAATTTGGGTGGTTTGGGATACGACCGCGCTGTTATGGCATTCTTCTCTCATGGATAGGATAAACATTTAATTTTCGAAGCAATCTCACCGCACTATTCCCAAACCACTGTAACTCTAGAAAGCCAGAATCAACAGCTTGACGAAGTCCCGGAGAATGAATTTACCTAACTTCATTGGCTCCCGCATCGAAGATAATCAGAAAATAATAAGGGAGGAGTAGGAAAGAAAATCAAATTTCCACTTCCCTCCATACCAAGCAGGAGACTGAACAAACAAGGCTAATAGGCACAAAGGGTCGTTTACATCTGGGATAAACCCAGTTGCCTAGCACCACAGATAAAAATTAGCATTAATATTAATGGGTCCTAACATTGTGAGCTGTTATATTTGATTCCAATAATATGTATGGCAATAACGCTTGAACGCACGGCAATTTGTTCTAGTTTCCACAAGGTCCATATAGTAAACAACTCCTGATGCAGCCTGTACATTATTCAACATAATATTGCGTTCATTCTGCCAAAGAATACACTCCCATAAGATATGATGTGCAGAATTTACTTATTCGCAGTCAGATGTAGAACACTGACATAAAGACGAGGCAACGAGCTTGAAGGAAAATATATACCTACCTTTAGTCCAAGATGTAAAATTGTTTCTTTTTTATTTGGTTTCTGTGGGAGAAGCCTTAAGCTTAGTAAAGTCACCACTGCAACCGAAATTTTCTATCTACGTATTTGTCTTTTTTGTAAATAATTCTTTAACTCTTTGATATCTTCTAGGTTATGTGGCTTTGGCAAGGGTGATAACAAAGCATGTCTGCCCATGATGCGCCAGACCTATATTAACCATGGCCACTTTAAAAACATTTTTTAGCTACCACGTTTTATCTGCAGAACAATGTTTATTATATTTACCTATATTCTCGACCGACATTTCAAAGATATTTGTCCGAATTGAAAAATGGCTTTCAAAAGTCCGTCGTCTGCCAATGGATGGGGTATTCTAGCGCTAAGTGACGTTCGTGTCACGTCACTCCACACCGACACTGATGCAACGTTTTATGTTTACCTACTGTAATGCAGTCTGTTTCATGTGTTTATGTAATCAGGCGCCCCACTGGCTGATGTCTTATTTAGGATGCCGTAAATGGATGAGTATGTGTTCCAGATTGAAGTAAATTGTTAATTGGTTTTACGTGTAATCATCATCATCATACAGTATTTCACTGCTAGACTTAAGACTCTCCAATCACACGCTATTTATCTCGATCTTATTCAGCATTACTTATTCTTCGCAACTCATAACCAGTTGCAATCTACTGCTGCAGTAGCAGTTGTTGTTGTGCCAATATCTCATTGTTTAAACACATTTCTCTTTTATCTCGATCTTGTCCAGTATTACTTATTCTTCGCAACTCATAACCAGTTGCAATCTACTGCTGCAGTAGCAGTTGTTGTTGTGCCAATATCTCATTGTTTAAACACATTTCTCTTTTATCTCGATCTTGTCCAGTATTACTTATTCTTCGCAACTCATAACCAGTTGCAATCTACTGCTGCAGTAGCAGTTGTTGTTGTGCCAATATCTCATTGTTTAAACACATTTCTCTTTTATCTCGATCTTGTCCAGTATTACTTATTCTTCGCAACTCATAACCAGTTGCAATCTACTGCTGCAGTAGCAGTTGTTGTTGTGCCAATATCTCATTGTTTAAACACATTTCTCTTTTATCTCGATCTTGTCCAGTATTACTTATTCTTCGCAACTCATAACCAGTTGCAATCTACTGCTGCAGTAGCAGTTGTTGTTGTGCCAATATCTCATTGTTTAAACACATTTCTCTTTTATCTCGATCTTGTCCAGTATTACTTATTCTTCGCAACTCATAACCAGTTGCAATCTACTGCTGCAGTAGCAGTTGTTGTTGTGCCAATATCTCATTGTTTAAACACATTTCTCTTTTATCTCGATCTTGTCCAGTATTACTTATTCTTCGCAACTCATAACCAGTTGCAATCTACTGCTGCAGTAGCAGTTGTTGTTGTGCCAATATCTCATTGTTTAAACACATTTCTCTTTTATCTCGATCTTGTCCAGCATTACTTATTAATCGTAACTCTTATCCAGTTACAATCTACTGTTGCAGTAGCAGTTGTTGTTGTGCCAATATCTCATTGTTTAAACACATTTCTCTTTTATCTCGATCTTATCCAGTATTACTTATTCTTCGCAACTCATAACCAGTTGCAATCTACTGCTGCAGTAGCAGTTGTTGTTGATTGGTGTGCCAATATCTCATTGTTTAAACACATTTCTCTTTTCATTAGATCTCTCTACTTGTGCAGTTTAAAATAAATAAAAGGTGACTGAGAGAGGCTTTTCCATTGTGTTTGCTGGTCCGAATATGAACAGGGAGAAACATGTTAAAATCTTTAAAACTAGATTTGAGTCGTGTTTAGATTTGATACTAATCCAGATTCAAATCTAGATTTATGATTGACCACCGTTCTAGAATACGGACCTAAATGTTTCAAAATCTAGTAAGATGATAATATTCATTTATTTGTTTCTGTGCATCCTTTTAATACATCAACGTCGCCTGCAAGTAGGTAGTTACTACGCCTCTAATTCGTTATATTTTTCTAGATTATTATCAAATCTTAGTTTTATGACATTTTCTAATGAATAGGTACTAACCGGATCTCGCTTGCCAAAATAATATATTATTGCATCAGATTAACCTAAATATTGTTACAGTTGTGAAATAAAACATGATTTTAGCACTGTAGCTACTTCACAAATGTAAGTACCTATAAACACATTATGTAATATCTTAGAAATGTTATAAGCTTTTGATCTAAATCACAATTCGCAACATGTTCAATAACCTAAACAACTAGACGGTTTCAAATGTTATTAGAAGCTCTAACGTATCACCATACTGTTTCTCTTGTAGAATAAATACGTGCAAAGCAAAATTAAACGTTACAATGCACAATGCGTTAGTAGAGGAATCTATATTTAACACAAAGCACCTGTACAAATTTAAAAATAAATTACTTTAGCGAAATAAGTTCTAGAAATAAGCACTAGAAACAACAAAATACGAACGATATTTTCTTAGAATCCTTTAAATACACGCACTAGTTTTGTGTCTGTCTGCGTTTGTTCGCGCAACTAGGTCTCTTTGAATCTCTTCCAATAAGATAGATAGTCCGCCCAAAGCTCTTGTCGCTTTAATTTTACTAACTCAAAACATTGTCTAGTTTTATTTAATGAGTTCTTTCATCTCGCTTTTTGATCTAATTCATTGATCAAAACGTCTCCGCAATTTTATCGATGTTCTAAATCACGATGCGATTTAATTAGGTTGTAAGATTTACTTCCATTGCTCGTCTTCACACTCTGTGCAAATTAAATGACAGATATCACATTTTACCGCCCACGATTGGGGATTTCCTAAAAAAATAACGAATCATGTGTGACAGGGAAAAGAATGCATTTTTTTCATTATAAATGATAATAATAATCATTTTTAATAAGTGTCCACACGACACTTGTATGATTTCACATCATCACATCATTAGCCTATTAATGTTCCCACTGCTGGGACACAGGTGCCTCACTGTGAGAGGAGATGGGCCGTAATCCACCACACGGGCCCAGTGCGGGTTGCTGGATGTCACGTGTCTTCGAATTTTTGGTTCTGGGACATGCCGGTTTCCTCACGGATGTTTTCCTTCACCGTTTTTGAGAGAAGTGGTGATGAAATAATTTACACAAAGTAAAGCGCCTGCCTGGGTTCGAACCCACGACCTACAACTTGTAAGTCGCGGCCTCATACCACTGGGCCACCACTGCTCATCTGCTTTATGATTTACAATATAATAATTACGAAAAACATATGACACAGCTTTGTGTGCAGGTACTGATTTATATAAACAAAGAGATCAATCACGTAGAGGGCTTTTGAATGACAAAAATACTGAAATTAATAGCTATTTTCCACCAAGCACGGGATCGTAGCGTCGGTAGAGACGCCCTAAATAATAATATTATGCTATATTCAGAGTTCTGCTTCGGCTGCCATACCCCCGATTTTCGAATTATGAATTTGAAGTTGAGTTTTGTCAAACTTTAGCTCTAGAGTAGGTTTTGACACGAGTACTTAAAAAAAAACTCAAAATACTCAATCCGAAAACAGCCCATAGCCGATCAAACAGTGACATTCACTAATAACCTTTTTTTTTTTTGCTTGGAGAAATGCTTATGCATACTGCACTACCACGGGGAGGTATTGCAGTTATGTGGGACTCCAACCCACTAAAACTCCATGGTGTCCTCCTTTGCCGCTTATGGCGGCAACACGAGTACACGTTAGCGCTCATCGCGAATCCGCCGCGGCTGTCCGTCACCGGACCCTCCTCTGGGGAGTACCCCCATCACCGGCACACCAGAATACACTGTACGCCGTGACCACCCAGGGACCAAACCAGCACATGAGCGCCAGACGACCCCGTCAATGGCACCCTTGGTCCCCTTGTGACGGTTCAAGGTCAATGGCCCCGCCACCTATTCACTACACCTACCATATACCAATAGGCCGCATGGGATAGGGAGAGCGACCAACGCCATACCGAGACTCCTCCTCTGCAGCCCCACCGCGTGTACCATCAGACCGTCCAGGCCACGGTAGATAGGGAGAGTGGCGCACCGCAATACCGGCACTCCTCTCCTGCCACGGCCTCCAACCCTTAGCCGCGATATCGTATGGATACGGGAGGCCCCATAACACATCGCAGCCCGCCTCAGCTGCGATGTCGCCCAGGTGGTACCGCAACCTTCTTGTTGGCCGATACGTCGTCGGCTTATCGGCAAAAGCCCTGACGAGCGGCCCGTCCTCGGGTTCCTCTTCACTTCACCGTAGGTGACCAAGCCACGGCTACTGAACCCCCGCATCGACAATGCGGGAACCCACCAGGGGGGAACACCCTTAGTTTGTATGGAACGTTTTGACAATTTCGTCTCTCGCAGTGGCCGCTGAGGCGTCTCTATCATTTATGGTATTTACCTACATTCTTATAATAGTATAAATATGAACGTTGTGCGTATTGATATTTGTTTTTCTTTCACGCAAGAAATACTGAAAGGATTTTGATGAAACTTTACAGTAGGCAATATAGCTTATAAATAAGAATAACACAAGGGCAGGGCAGAATAGAATAGAATAGAATACTCTTTACGAGTATTATGTACCTTTATTATTGGGGCAGTAATAATACCACGCGGCAGATTCAGCCTAATATCAAAGCCAAAGACAAAGTGTCACAAACTTTGTAGCATTCACCTCTTTACGTCTTCTGTAAACAAATGGCTCAAATCAGAGAAATCATAGACGTGTCCCCAGCCAGTTATAATTTAGTGCCAAAATCGACGTTATTTTTCTGTGAAGATAGCGGTCGTAAAGCGCTTCAGGGAAACGGTTAATGACATGTTGTCCATCATGGTTACACGGTAAAATTGTATGAGTAATAAAAATTGTAATTGTTGACGAAAATCTGCCGTGTGAAAAAACTATATTTTTCTTGGTAAAGATTTTCCTCATGTTATTATGATGTCATCTATACTAATATTATAAAGAGGTAATGTTTGTGAGGTTGTAGGGGGTTATCTCTGGATCTACTGAACCGATTTAGAAGGCATGGAGATAGTTTGAGACCCTGGGAAGGACATAGTCGTGTTGCTAATGTATTTACAATCTTGTCTTTTATTTAAAGACTAAAAGAAAATCCTTAATTCAGTCGTATTCATTAAGTTCATTATTATTACCACACCAACCGACATTGATCGAGCTTGGTCGATGGGTTTGGTAGCTTTGGCTTTGATTAGATGCAGTAATTAAGAACTGACGATCGAATTCGACTGATCCATTCTACATTCAATCAATGGCTTCGATCGACGAAAGATCGGTTGGTGTGGTATCACCCGGTGAATAATTCAAATTGAATTCTAATCCCTTGAGGAAAAGACTTGTGTCTAGATATTCTATGAAAAAAAAAATTACAATGTTAATTAACTGTAACGTTAATGAAACAATAAATAAAGAAAGCAGTCACTTGTAATTTTAGGTGTTTATTTGATGTGCTAACAACTTGAATGGATCTGTGCGGACACTAAGCGAAAATATTGCGCATTTGAGTTGTCGCTGATATGATGTAAAAAGGACCGCTGTATAATGAGACACATTTCCAAGATATTACTGGTGTATCAGTGCAACGGACTGATCATAAAATTTTTGGGCACCTATCTGTTGATTTACTTATTTCTTTTGACTAAATAGGCCCAATTATAATTACCTAGAAAAAAAACGAATTACAGTATGCAACTTAATTGAGAACAACACACGAAAGGCGAATAAATACATTATGAACGTTACGTTTGTGTATTGTTACGTTTTCTTTATGTAACGTATGTTTGTCGTTTTGTGGCAATTAAATACTTTTTATTTCTTTCTTTTTATGAACGACGATGGCTCTAGGCAAGTAGCATTCGATGTCAATGAAGGCGATAGCCGACATTTTAAAATGTAAGGGATTGATCACGTGATTTTTCGATATTGCTTGTCAATCCCATACAATTTTGCCTTTCGACAATCACTATCGCCACGTTTTCGTTGATAGAATGTCACTTGTCTACGGCCTATTGCCGCTGTCGCAACTCACTCATTCATTTTATTCGTTGAGAATAATTGAAAGCTTTGATCGAAATGGGTTTTCAGCTAGTTGTTGGCTTATGATATAAAAGTTTATATACTTACTACTAGTGACATATCTGATTCTGTTCTTTATGCTCCAAGGAATTGTGATTAATACGATAGGTTTTGCTTCTTCTTCTTCGTATCGCTGGCACGACAGTCGTTCATATTTGTTTGGCCCAATACTTAGTCACTTCCACGGCGTCGTCGGTGACTTGGCAGCGCATAGGTTCCCCTGGTTGCACGTTGGTTGGGTGCAAACGGGCTTCAGCCCCGGTAAGTCGTGCGCCGAATTATGGGTAGGTAGGTACTCAGACTCCTTGTTCATACTTAATTTATCAAGTAGACCATCAATAACAATATTGCAGTAAACGTTTTTGGCACCTGACTCCAGTTGACGCTACATTAAATCGTAATAGTTTTCCGTAAAATACATTATTTATTGTACCTACATTTTGTGGAAAATAAGATAAATTGCTCTCCCCCTTTTATTGCTTCTCAGTGAGTCAAAACAGTGACTCAATGATGGCAATAGTAAGCAACTTGTCATCTAGGTGAATAGCCACTTTTCTTTTTATTACGTGATGTTTTATTTCACGGCTCGCGATAAAATCAACGAAGCCATTTTTATTGTGATACAATTTTCTCGGCACTTTCAAATTTTATAGTTCTTCCTATCAGTGAGAATGCCTGTGTTTCGGGGTTCCTGGAAAACCCCGAAACACGGGAATTCTTCAAGAACATCAATAGTTTTGCACACCTCCCTCTGCCTAACCTTTCAGGGACACTTCATGCGTGTTTTTATGTAAGCTATTGCAGTTCTTTGCTGCTGTACGTCTTCCTACATAATTATTTCGTTAAAATTTATCATTGCTGATGTAATCGTATCTCTGATGCCAGTTAACACCATACATAATTAAAAATATTCGTTTTAAATTTTAGTGACTCATCATACATTTCCCAAAAAGAAAATCCCCCTTCTAGATTGAACTTGATACGTCCAGCAATGTCGTCTATTCTTACCTCAGCTGGCACCTGACGTCCGCCGGAAGTAGCGTGTGCGCAGGTGTCGCCTACTTTGAGATCTCGACGTTTCCGCTTTCTCAATGGACGCCCGATGCCTGACACTTTGTCTCGTGCTAAAATATAGTGAGCTTTTCAGTTGTAGAAATGTTAAAAGTTTTATGAGAGTACAATAATTTTATATATTATGTGGGTTAACAGAATCCTTTGTTTCGGAGATCAGTCTGACTGTTTTAAGAAACCTAAGAAGAAGAATCTAAGCTAATACTCAATAGAATAGGGCAAGGAATAAAAAAACCTTAAATATGTGCCTTCACTGACAGACAACACACAGCCTCAACTGGTCTAGCAGTAAGAAATTTTGCACAAGAGATTTTAGCTCAGATTCTAAAGTGGGTAAACAGGTAAAATTGGTATAAATTTTATCTGGGGAATTCCCTATCATTCCATTTCTTTTCGCCGGTTGGAAATCCCATGCTCGATGGGATTTTCAATCAGCGAAATGAAACGGAACGGCTTGTCTTCCTAAAAACTTTCACATTGTATTCGTATCTTTGTTTATGTTTTTGTGTACAATACAGAATAAGAAATATTGCTAGTGTAGTTTTGATCGGTACTTGCCCACGGGCAAGTACCGATCAAAACTACACTAGTCTAGTCCCCCAGTCTAGTCCCCCTCGGGGTACCACAAATAAATATTTTTGCCCGTGGAACCCCAAAGGGGGACAAAGGGGTACCATGGGCAAATTATTTGATCCGTGGTACCCCCGCTAAGGTAACACGATAGTTTTGTTCAGAGAAAAAGAATGACTTACTATTATTTACGTTATTCTCCATTACATAATGTGATTAGTCACTTTCTAATGTAACCTTACATTATCAAGACGTTCATTATCAAAAAAGAAAAACAAAAATCTGTAATGTCATATTCTACAGATTTGGGAATTTCTTAAAATATTAAAGAAAATTTCTGATTTACTTGACATTACTCAAATATTACGGTTGATTTACACAGGCAATTCTTACAACTAAATACACAAATCTTAAAATTTCATTACAATAAGACAGACTGATGACAAATATACCGGTAACAACTAAGGTCTTACCGACCTTACCCGTCCGCAAACCGACCAAGGTGACTTGATCAAAGCGTTCGATACAGTATGGAAGCTTTCAAAAGGATATCAATCTAAGTTCAATCGTCTGAGATATGGCCTTTATAGCTTGCTCTGGCTGTGTCTCGAGTTTATTGATTCTGCAAATCGTATAGGTGTAATGGGCTTTTAAAAGGAGTCAAAAGCATTTTTAGTCTTTACGATTTAAGGATAACGGTCATTTGAAGATGCAAGGTCCAGCTGTATTTAGTGAAAAAGATATTTAATCATTGTGAAATAAGCCGACTTTGAAAACTTCTTGGGAGAGCCTTCTTGCTCTCTATTGATTTAATATGATATGAAGGTTTGCACACGTTTCTCCAAATCGTCCTTATTTGTTGATACCAATGACTAAGACACTGTTCTTTTGTTCGAACACTTTAAAGAACAACGTAATCGATCAATCTAATTCCCATTAAACTAATAACCTCAAAAATTTTCGACATATCTGACGTTCGAAATGACGCAGATCTTCGTGTATTTGCCGATCTCCTCTAAATCTTCTGTTTTTATTGAAACCACGATCTAACACGTACTGCACCTGACCCAATTAGATACAATGTTCTTAGATTTATTTTCATAATTCTGAAAATAAAATATATTCAAGGTTCTACGTCAAAAGTTAGGTCACACAAATATAAACAGACTAGGCTAAGTAGTTGTAATGTGCCTAACACATGGTTTGTGGTAGTAAAAATATAACTGTTAAATGTACGAAAACTTATAGTATTTGCCTTTAGATAATATATGTCAGTAATCTTGCATACCCTGTGAGTGTATACTCATATTTTGGATAAATAAGTTATCTTGTATCATGACATAAGGAGAAGGTTTTCTGTCATTCTTCTTGAAAGTATTAATATCAATGCTTATTATATACTTTTTTTCATTTCATTTATTTATTCACAAACAATTAACATTGTGTTGAATATTGGGTACATAATTACAAGAATTGGTAGAACATAATTGCAGTAAAATTATCACTTCAAGATAAATTAAATTATTGTAGCAAAGCGTATATTGATTTAAATTAAAAAAAAATACAAACAGATGCAATGTCATATTAATCTAACAAATATAAGTTGCAAACCATTACAATTTTACTCTACGCCTACGCCTAGAGTCGCATCTTTTTCCTAAATAGGTAGGAAGAAACTGCAGAACGCCACCTGCTTCGATCCTTAACTACTTCTTTTGCTTCACGCCCGCCAGTTAGGAGTACTGCGCACCTGGCTTTTCTGAAGAACACCACCAATAAAACCTGTCTATGTACTTGTAGGGTTTCTTAATAAGCATAAAAAATGCAAGTATATATTTATTAAAATCTAAATGAATCTCATACTCAAAGCGCCACCAAAAATGGTAGCTGAAGATACAAAGGCGTATTGAAAACGGAATGATACATAATCAAATCACACTGCATGAAACCCACGTGCAGTGGGAGGTGATGAAAACATATTAATCTGATTATGGCATTAATAATAAGAGATGCCTAATTTAGTATAAGTGAACACGATGAAAGCTTGGCACTGAATGATACAAATCCTGCGGATGTATCAGCTCCAGCTGATGTGTTACAGATGGATGAACACGTACTTCCATACGTAGACGTAATAGGCCCTTAATACAAATGGTGTTGTTATTAAATTCAGGTAGGGATAGAAGTTGATAATAATAGTCAGTTAAAATTTATAGATCAAGAATATGACGATTTCAAGACAAGCTGAAGTTTCAGAGAGCAATGGCCAGAGCATATAATGTTTAGGTACGAAAACTAGCAACAAGTCGTTACATTTAACTGCGGCTAGTCCAGATACCTTTCGAAATGAGGTATATTACCGTTGCAACATCTTACCAGTGCTTCCTTGAGTTAAATTCGCAGTTACTAACAAATTGACGCAGTAAGATCTAAAATAGTTTCAAAAATAAGACCAACGTTTTATATAACGTTACAGCATTTATCAAACACACTTTACGAATCTCATATAAAGTGTTTAACATTTCTCCTCCATTATATCGGAGCTGAAAAATTGCACGCCATTTGTCAGCCGTGCCATCGGAATCTGGTGTGAAATTATATAGGATTGTACACCCATCTGTTTACTGTCTACATTATTTTGCGACCCCATTTGCTAAACGGTTCGACAAATGGCCGCCCACGTTGATATTGTTATGCCCTTTTTATATAGTTAAAGATACTACGAAGAGTCATGTAATTTCTGGAATAACTTGAAAATATGGTACAAGTGTAGTAAGTAAGATCACATTTAAATAAAAAACAATCTACAAACTGCACGATCCTGAAACAGTACCTAATGCATTTTTCTCGTATAAGGTACTGTGGTAGGTATTATAGATATACTTAAATTAATCGAAAGTTGTACATACACAATGCCGCATGAGAAGTTCTGACAGTTCCAGACAATCATGACGAAGATTACTAAAGAAAACCAGGTGAAAAGTAAAAAGAACTAAGTGCTTACCAAAATAGTTTACTACAACAACACTCAGTTGCCGTAGTAAAAGTTTACCGGTTTTAAATAGTTTGTTTTGTTTCACAACATTCGCCAAACGTCTTTGAAGAGTATAGATAGGTACGTATGTTTTCAATAACCATTTGGAACACAGGAAACTGTATTATGCGTTATATATCAAGGTGAGGTTATAATAACGAATTAGTTATGAAATAAAAGCTGGTTCTATTCTGAAAATAGACTTCTAAGATGTGATCGCGATTGATCCGGTGCAAAGTGGTGTCAATGTCATAGGGCTCGCGTATGGTTTTGGGATCCATCATCTTCATGTTGAATTTAAAATTGTATGTTAGTTGAATCGATATCATTGCGGTACGCCATTATTAGTAACTTTATTTGCACATCTGGTAAGTTGTAAAGAAAGTTATCAAAGTATCTGTTGAAATGTTAGTATTTCGGCATAAAATAGAATTAAGGCGCCCGTTAAATAAAGAAATCGTTTGGTAACTACGTTTTCGAGAAGCTAAGCGTCAAAAAAACATATGTTAGTTCTCGATCTATCAAACAGCTCACACATTTGCAGGTTATAATAGGTTTAATATAGCATTACTTTTTTAATTAGATAAGGACAATCTTTAAATATTTCAAAACGTTAACATTTGTACTTCACCTACATTTTGTTGTCGACTTTCTATTAATTTCTACAACAAAAATAAACAGTGGTTGTGACCGCGTCGGTTTGCAATCACCGCGAAGGTCCGTGTTTAGATTGGAAAATTAAAAATAACCGTTTGTTGACGAGGTTAACAACTGACTGCTGTCACAAGCAGACGACTCAATGGAAATTGGTTTATTAACTCGCTCAGTTTTTGTGCAAATGACAAGGTTTACGTTATATTTTTGAGTTTCTGGAGATTTATTTTTCATTTTTGATCTACAACCGATGGCCTTCCTTACGTAGTCCAGTTAATTATACACATTAGATACGAATAATACAAAAATTGGACTGAAATAATCAGCAATAAGTAATAAAATTGACATCGCTACTTCTAAGACCAAGCTATTAAATTTGTCGTTTCGTTGTTTTTAACGTGGAACTGTGTCATATATTTTGGCTTAAAGAATAAATTCATCTTTCTTTTGTTTATAAATAACCTGTAACCGGAACAAATATACGGCACACCGTCTGAGCCGAAGGTGCGAATCGATGCGCGGGCGCCTAAAGCTCCGGCACAGAACTTCGCGGCGTTAGTCGCCCTGCACACTCCGCTCAGAGCACACGCGCCCCAACGCGCACGCGAATCTCCCGCGAGTACGATCGCGATTTTATCAAACAAAAATAAATAAGCTTGGAAATTATTTTATAAACAAATATGACTGCCTAATAAATCAAGATGTCGTTCTGTAGAATAACTGGTCGCAGCCGAGGGCTGCCGAAACCCAACTATTTTCCGTTACTCGCCCCTATCTCGCCGGCTGACGCCAAACGATGCTGCAGGATCACCGGAAAATCTTATGGCCTGCCTTCACACCACTACATTCCAGTACTTCTAACCGCCCGCTCGTCGAAGGCAAAATGTAAAATTACAAACGTATCCGGCGAACTTGGACCGCATCACTACTCACCTGAAATAAATTACGGCAACAGAAAACACGAGATTCTTCCAGACTACAGGTATATTTTCCCTGTTCTCGATGGCTCTACGGAAGCGCAGAAAAGCTTAATGGAATTGTTATTGGGTAAACAAGTGACTGAAGAGAAGCGTTATGTGTACACAGTGCAAGAGAGAAGATGCAGCTTAGTGTTCTCCGCTCAGATGGAAGCAGCAGTGCGAGATGGTGACGTCAGGGATGTCATGCTGGCTAAGGACTCCGATACTGTGTTAATCAAAACGAAACATGGTCGAAGTGTCTCTATGGACTTTAAGGAATTCACTGAAGACGTTGAAATGTTTGAAGGCGAAGGACCGAATGCTGAAGTGCTGAAACAAAGAGAAATGGAAGAATTGGAAGAAAGAAAAAAGAAAAGGAAACGTGCTGCCGGACTGTCTTCTATGAAGAAAATATTTGAAAACAAAGAGAAATTAGCAGAAGTACAGGAGTTAGAGGAAGAGAAGCAACGTGTTGAACGGAAAGCAAAAAAAGCTAAATTTGAAGAAATTAAACATGAAAAGCACGATGTCAAAACATTTAGTTTTAATAGCTTCGATGCGCACCATATGCGTTCAAAGTCAAGCATTATAGCATGTTCGGGTGAATGGAGGGACCAAATGCATCCACTTATTGAGACGTGGGACTGGGAAACATTTGAAAAAGATGTAACTGATGAACGTATCGTACCTAAAGCAACTAAATTACCAACGCCGGTAAAAATAACTCCACACCACTGTGATGCGGAAATTTATGAAGTCGACCGCAATGTCGGTGAAGTGTCCGTACCTTTGGAAATCGTGCCTTGTGTGAATCCGTTAAAACCCATTAAAACACGTCCAACAGAAACAGTTTTGAGTGCCGTCAAAGAAATACCTAAAGAACGTTTAACTGACACAGCAGATATTATTGAAAAGTTAGTGGAAAGTGATAAAATAGATCTACTTCCTACAATGGAAAATCTATCTGAAGTTATTAAAAATATCAAAAAGGGCAAGAGGGAAAAAGTGGCTAAAATATCCGGGCTTACGTTAGACATAAACAAAGCGAAGACATTTATTCCTGGCCAAGTTGTTAACACGCCTCAAGGACCAATTTTTGTGCCCGGACAAACCGTGGAAACACCTATCGGGCCCGTGTTTGTTCCTGGTTTAAGCGTAAATACTCCTGCCGGTCCGGGGCTTATACCAGGACACATTGTCACCAATGAAAATACAAGTGAACCTTTCTTCCTTGCCGGTCAAGTACTACAAACATCAAACGGCGAAGAATTTGTTTGTGGACAAACAATAAAAAACAAAGATGATACTTATCGCTTTGCTGAAGGTCAGACAGTGCTGTCTGAAGAGGGACTCAAATTCGTACCCGGTAAAATTATTAACACTGGACCTGAAGAAGTTTTTGTGCCCGGTCAAACTATTATGACACCCGAGGGAGTACAATTTGTTCCTGGTCAAACAATAACAGAAAATGGTGGTATTACTTTTATCCCTGGACAAAACGCAAAAATAAACAATGAGTGGCAGTTCGTGCCCGGCCAAGTACTGCATCAAGATGACGAGTTACATTTCGTACCAGGAGCCACAATAGCTACACCGAATGGCCTTAAATTTGTTCCGGGTCAAACAGTTGCTATTGATGGTGAAACATGTTTTATCCCTGGTATCACAAAAACAGGAAGTAATAATAAACTAGAGTTCGTTCCTGGTACTACTGTTGAAACTATCGACGGCCCAAAGTTTATTGAAGGGCAAATAATACACACTGATGTCGGTGAAAAATTCATGCCAGGAAAAACTATTGTTCAAGCAGACGGACACGTTGAGTTTTCTGTTGCCAAGTCCATTGAAGATATCACGTTTAGTGAAGGTGCGCCGGTCGGTCTGCCGATTGATATAAAGACATGTTCTCTTTCTGAAGAATCTTTGTACGTGTTTGGACACATGCTACAGACAGCAAAAGGAATTGAATTTTATCCTGGCCCCAGAAGCCCAAGGTTAGAAGGAAAGGTAGTTCCTGGAAGACTCGTAAAGAATGAAGCAAACGAATCTCGCTTTGTTCCAGGAATGATGGTCGAAGGCATTTTCGTACCAGGTCAAATTGTGTTTACTGAAAATGGAGAACAATTTGTACCAGGACAAGTAGTCGACACAGCTGAAGGACCCAAGTTCGTTCCTGGACAAGTAGTAAATACGAAATCTGGACCTAAATTCGTCCCCGGTCAGACAATACACACAATTGATGGTCCACGCTTCGTGCCTGGCCAAATTATTGAAACCAAAGCTGGTCCTACTTTTATTCCTGGCCAAGTTATCTCCACGGAAGATGAAGGATCAAGATTTGTGCCTGGTCAAGTGGTTGATACTGAAGAAGGTCCAAGATTCGTGCCCGGTAGAGTCATAGAGACAGATGACAATGGTGTAACATTTATCCCTGGACAAATCGTACAAACACCAGAAGGGTTGAAGTTCGTTGCCCCTGACCTTACTGAGGGTGACGAAGGACTGGAGTTTTCGGTTCAAAGTTTCGTCGTTACTCCTGAAGAGTTGAAATTATTAAAGGTGAAGACAAACCCGAATGACACTACTTCAACAAAAGGGGAATTGACTATTGATACGAATATGCTGCGTCAACTCTCTGAAGCTGGTATGTCTATTGGCAGACAAGTTCCAGCTGAATTACCCGCTATCAATGTCGTACTAAATCAAACGAAAAATGCAGAGGCTTTAAAAGCCTTTGTGACAGATTTTGGCTTGAAAGATGAAGTAGCAAATCAATTAATGCACGTTATTACTTCTATTATTGAAATGAGTGCACATTTAAAATCAGATATACGAGACAATCACAAAGAAAATGGGATGCACAATGAAGTGAAAAAGAAAAATGGCAAAAAGCGAATGGATATGCAGGAGCATGTTGGTTTCAATGGCGGCAACGGTCAATCTGCCCAACAAGAGCATGTAAAGAACTCTATCGCCGCGGCTGTACTAGCTGCTTTGGTTACTGCTGAACAGTTCGCAGAAGTCAACAATAATAACAGTAAAGAAAAGTATCAGATGATTTTAAAATCTATTGATACCATCTTAGGGAAGACCATCGATGAAGATCTAGTATCTGCTATGTTTAACATCCTTCAAAAAGAAGAAGATAAAGAAATACTTCGTGAAGAAATTCTTGAGAACTCCTCCCAGCCAAAGGTTGAATTGATCAGAATTGCAGTGAATAGCGCCTTGCGCAAACATTCCTTTACTGAAGATGATATTATTGAGAAATTCGGAAACTATTTGAGCAGTGAAAATGAAGTATTGGGCCCAGCATTCAAAAACATCTCCAAGATTGACTCTAGCCTACTTCAACATGTGCTCGGCCGCATTTCAGAATCTATTTCATTTGTCAAATCTGACCGCGAAGTCACAGAAACTCTACAGAAAGCTATTGTATGTGCAGTCCAAGAAGCAAGTATCAAGGAATTGGAAGTAATGTTCCAAGACAAAGATAAGGCAAACCTTAAAGAGTTAATTATACAATCCGTTGGACTCGCAAGAATACTCGGGATGAGAGATGTTGCCGCTAATTTGATGTCAGTCGTAAACGACGAAGACAGTATGTCTAAAATAGCGTCTGACCCCACAAGCCTAAATATTCTGAAGAGACTGACCGTCATGCGGAAACTAGCGGATAAGACACCGAGCTTGCATTCTGCGTTACGCAAACTGGAGAGTGATCCAACACTGGCTCGCACAGATCCTAAACTAAGGGATTTAGTAAGAGAAAGTGCTGCGTTAATGATTGTGCCTGAAGAAACGCCTCTGATGTCTTCTGAAGAGGTTCCATTAAACTTGCTAGACCCAGAAAACAGCCTTGCAATGGAAGACTTTTTATTCCAAAGAAGAAAACAAAAAGGGGCTTTATTGATTATGAAGAAAGGTTTGCAAGCGGTTGTGCCTCGCGAAGCTAGTCGCGCCGTGTTGACTGGCGAAGTTGCGTACACAGTACTTGACGAAAGCGGCATACGACACTTTGAGCCCTTACACGTATTTTCAGCTTTAAATCTCAGTCAGCCAACAGCCCATCGTTTCTCTATGTATAGTTGTCCAGTCGTTGACGATGATGATGAAGACTTACAGTCATTCACTGGATACTGCAACATTAGTAATAATCAGAAGATCACGAGACTCGGTGGCTGGTCACGCAGATATAGTGGCGTTTTACTAGACAGAGAAAATACTAGAAGTCGAATGAATAGCTTAGAAACGACACCAAGTTACAAACGATACCCGTCTCGATCAATGTCCAGTTCTAGATCTAGATCTAGTTGTAGTAGGAGTCCGCCTAAGGTAATATTTTAAAAATACCTCGAAACAAAATGCTTTTCTAAGAACGTATTCTAATATTAATTTTCTCTTGTTACAGGTAGAAGATGTTGTGGTAGCATCAGCTGACTATTCAGCAGTTGCCGATGATGAAGTATCCCTAAAAGCCGGTGACATTGTAGAAGTTCTCGACACCAAGTCAGCCCTCGGATCAAAGTGAGTACATATTTATTATTCGCATGAGCTTTGCACAACTGTGCCCTCATTATTGTATTTCGTAAATAAACTATACGGACATGTGCGCGATGTGAAATTGATCGTTATCCCAGCTCTAAACTCGGTTCCCGAAATAATATTTAGTTAAATAGTTTCTGATCATACTAACTCATAGTTAACATTCAACCAAATAGCGAAAAACGACGAAGCATTTGTAATGAAATCTCATTGTGATAATTGATTTACGTTTTCTAAATAACTGTCATAATATCATCATTCATCATATTTACTTTCGTGTGCTCCCCTTTTTAATAAGTTCATAAAACCATTCGTTGCCTGATGATCTATGCTTTTCTTACCCCCAATCCATAAATACTTGTAACACCACATGTTTATCCTCAAGTCATAAGCTACTGTCTGAAACATTCACTGCGGTAACAACTGTAACATGATACACTTAAACTCCACATGTCAAACATAACAAGCCAAAGCTGATCGCTTCAAGTGGCAGTATCATATTTGCCAGTGGGAATGTGTTGCGGAAGGAGTATAAATGTCAAGAATGCATTTTAATAGCTCCAATGCGTCCAGCATTCCTCCTGTGACTTCGATACTGTATAATTTTAGCAGCGGGTTCGTTGCACCGCCGTTTGCGCAACGCACTATAATATATCTTAAATTACGTTTGTTTTTTTTTCTTTTCACGTTTGTACACATTAATCTCCATTATGATTTCGACGCTTTTGAATAACGACTTCTGGATTTAATCGAAGGGACAGCTTATTGCAGTTCGAGATTTGGGTTACAGTTTAGAAGCCCATTTCGAAATCTATTTTTTTGTATCCATCAAATCTAATATTTGTTTCTAACTATACCCATATGGGACATGTGTAAATAAAAGTATGCATACAGCTGCCTTGTTTCTAACATTTCAAGTAAAAATCATGATTATTACTCTAAGCCTCAACCACCTCATTCACTACTTCTAAAAATCTAAACAATCCACTGCAATCACAATCACCGCTGATTACATAATAAAAGAAAACATTATTGATGCAGGTACAGAGGCCGCGTATATTGTTACGAGAATCATTTCTTCAAAACCAGAGGTCCATACATGGACTATGTGTTTAGCGTTCCGACCTACAAAATGTACTATCATTGATTCTGAAGACAGAAGATCGGACTCATATTGCATTGTATATAATCAGCGCTTGCATATCGTCATTTATGTTGTATTTATCATTTTATGTTGTGATCGACATATTACTGTATTGTGATAACTTTTGTATCATTATGCCGACATGGCTTTACACTTTCATGTGTTTATATGTTAAGCGTTTGTGTATCATTTAGGAACTTATGTAATAAAGGTAACAAAGTTCTCGGCGTTTCTTTTCAAAATAAATTGCTTTAGATAGTCTAGTGTACGATTACATAATGTAAATATAATTCCAATATCATTCTTATTTAGTTCATGTGCTAGGATATTTGTCAATCTCAAACTACATCAACATTGCACACGACGAAACGCCAACGTATTTTATTGGACGCTATTCTAGAATGTTATTTTATGACTTCAATTTATGATATAGCTCACTTGATGGTAAATGGTTGTTCTATTTAAAACTAACATAAATTAGGCAAATGTAATGTATCTTCTAATAAATAGCTTTGGTTATTGCTCTATTATCTATGATAGGTTGTTACTAAGAGCGGAAGATCTTATAGATAAAACAATGTAAAATGCAATATATTATTTTCTAAACGAGATCTTAAAAGACCTTGCCCTTGCCTCAAGTAAGTACCTAAAACTAAAAGAAAACATTGTTTGTATTTACATAATATCTAACCCAAAAATTGTTGCAATAGCAATATTATTATTATAAAGCACCTACATATATTATTATTTAAGGATAATAATCATATTGAGCACTTGTGATAGAGTATAAATAAACGTTAGTATATCTAGATGATTTTATTATTTTAACTTAGTGGTCATAGAAACACGCATTTACGCCGTGATCGTGTCTCCCCTACAATATTTATGGGTGACTTTACTGAGTAATATAGAATTCTCTGTGGGAATGAGTCACGCAGTACTGATGAATATCATTTTAAAATAACCTTATGAATTCATATTATCTTCATCTACAAACATACCTTCTGACTTCGCTGTAATTTTAAAATGCAATCAGAACTATCTATTTTACCTTAGTTTTACAATAAAGAGACGCACGTCTCAAACTTATAGGAACCCATTACCTGACCAAACCCATAAAACCTATCATTTCGTTCCCAGAAATCTTGTGTCTGGAAATGCCAGCAGTCGTAATAAACTGGTAGTTAAGAAACATTTAAGAAGATATTAGAGAAAATATAGGAAAAACCCACAGACAAAGCCACCGGCAGGCACTAAGACAGAATAGGTCCTGGCTGAGTGCCAAACACAGTCATCCAGGTAACACGTTGGCAATGGCACTCACATTTTATAGTCTGATATCAAATAGTTGGTACTTTGAACACGTCACTGTAATGGACTTTCTGACGGTCTACTGCTTTAAAGTCTACATAGAAATTAATTACCATGATTATTAACGTTTTACTACATTTAAATTAGTTGAGAGAGATGGTTGCATAAGAGTAAGAATCTATTGTTAGTTTAATTTGACTATATTGTGGCATTTCATATAAACGATTAGGAACGCTTTGCCAGACCAACGAAAAATGAAATGTTTTCAAGCAAAAATAAAATTTATATCTATTTCTGCATTAAACTCTAGGATCTAGAGGAAAGGAGATGCTGTTCCGCAGTGCCATCGCACATCTACTTTTTATTCAGAAAAATGTACATGAAGGAGAAGGCAATTCAGAAAGGTCCATATAAAAAGGCTATAGGTGATATATGTAATCTTACAGACTCGTTTTATATATCCAGAGTCTATAGGATATATCCGCAATCTCATATAGACTTCTTAATCGATCTGGAGTATGTACACGCCAACATGAACTACTTTTTCAGATTGATCCATCAACACCCATAGCGGAAAGCAAAGCATTCCTTAGTGGTAAAGTAGGTAGGCTAATAGGCCATCGAAAAACTAACCTAACTCAACCGGATTAGTCAAGCCGGCTGTCATTTGAAGATCTTTGACAGTCGTTACGGGTAGTCAGAAGCTTGAGATCTGACACCAGTCTTGCCAAGTGGTACCGTGTTACCCAGTTACTGGGTTGTGAAGGTCAGATAGGCAGTCGCTCCATGTAAAACACTGGTACTTAGCTGAATCCGGTAAGACTGGATGCCGACCCCAATATAGTTGGGCAAAGGCTAGGCAGATGATGAACCGGATTAGTCAAGCAAAACACACCATGTCCTCAATACTGAATTTAGTAAACGTCCTCTGGACAAGGTTCTCTTGTGATCGAGTACTTACTGTTTGATTTACGGTTCAGCTGATTTATGGGATTCAGTTTTGCAATTTCAATCATACAAGATCTGGATATGCTCTGTTATTGTTGAATGGTATGGAAGGTAGGTAAAGTGGTAAAGGGCCTGAACAGAATTTAGGAAGGTTCAATGTGAGACTATGAGCATATACTAGTAGATTTCTTGAACCTAAACAGTAATAAGAAAGGATAGACTACGAGTCAATTGAAAAAACAGTAAGGTCAAATAGGAATAGGGTACCGAACGATCCTAAATATAAACAAGTTACGGTAAATAAACCGTATATATGCATACACCATCCGTTAAGATAACTAGAAAAAGCTAAAGCACACAGTAGTAAAACCAAATCAGTCTCAATTTTAATTATATTGTGCAAGTTTATTAAGGGGAGGTGGTCCAGAACCGGCAGTTATGACTTAACCCCAATACGAACTGTGTCGTATTGACGTCACAACGTTTCTGGGCCACACCGAAATAACCGCACACGCCAACTTAGGATGAACGCTGTGCCTTAAATGACTGCTTACACTGTTTGACGTGTGAGCTGGCGGAAAAACGAAATTAAAATGAAAATGTGTCAGCTACCTTTTGACCCGAAACTGGAGGAAAACTTGCCAGGAGAAGATGAGTAATAACATGAAAAGATTGATGATGAGAATGGTGTCAACGCCATTATTCGCCTAATTGGTTGTGAAAATTTTTTTTTGGTTTTCTTTTTTTTATGGAAATAAAATCTAGCGTGTATTACCCTACAACACTGATTTTCTATACGATTGAAAAGTTTTGGATGCTAGTTGATGGAGAAGTTAAACTTTTTTCAAATACAAACATTGGAATAGACTATGAAATTGTGAAACTCACTAACCTATTGAGTTATAGGTAGTTATCAACTGAAGTATTAGTTATTAATCCACAACCCTTGACCCAGTGGCCTGATCTATAATCATAACTACTTTTTATGATAGGTATTAGGAATATAACATTATGACAGTATAATGTTTGTTAGCGTTACTGGTTACACTTTTTTTAAGACACCGTAAACTTTCATCGCTTGAACTGATTTGAAGATTACATAGGTATACGTCTGCCTTATACGGACCTTAATTCTGCCAAATGCTACAAAAACTTCTCTAATTTAAGAATCACTAGAGCCCCGCCGCCCCGACTTCGCATGGGAAAAATTATATACAAAAACTTTCCTCGTTTATCGCACTTTGCATTAGTGAAAACCGTATGCAACTTCATAAGGTGGTTTATCAGCAGTTAGCGGCGAAACAGAAATGAAGTCGACAGACGTGGACAGTGACTTTGTTTTATACTATTTAGAGACATCAATTAGCTGGTTAATTCTGATTGAAGACCTATAAAGACATTTAGCACAGCGACCTCTACGGACATCTTTATAAATAGCCATGGATCAATGTCCGTCAAGACTAGATCGTCTATGTCAATGCGACCTTAATAACTACATCAATGAAGAGTTTACTAGAGCAGGAAAAATAATGTTCATGAGCAAACGATTACATATAAAAAAATAGGTAACGAACATAATATTGTAACAACTAGGACCAGGCTTTTCACAGTTGTGGGCAAGCTTTAAAAGCATTCGCCCACAACTGTGAAAAATATGATTAAGTAAATTGATAGGTCAATTAGGATCAACATACTCACCGAATACCGTTTTTCTTTAATTTTCTTCTGAATTAAAATATTATTCAGTGTTTCTATGAACCATATTTTCTGTGCAAAAAAAAAGATATAAGTAGGAAAGCAATTTCTTCTGCCAACAAATTAAATGAGTTTGAATGTCACATGATGCAACCTGATCTAGCAGAACCCTGACAGTGAAATGTCCCACCACTTCAAGACGGAGACACTACTTTTAACTACCACTTTTTATAACTAGACGACAAGCCACGACCTTGCCTGTCACAAAACGGCATTATTTATGAAAAAATGTCGCCCGTATTGTTTGTCAAAAACATCCCGTTAATCACAATGTTTTATGAGGATGTTGTACGACCCACCATGACACCGTCCTCGGTAAAGATTTAGTGCAATCAACTTTTCAGATTTCAAGGAAATAACTGATAAAATATATTTTAACCGACTTTGCAAAAAGGAGGAGGTCCAATGTTCGATTTTATGTTTTTTTAACCCATTTCCAGCAATTTTGAAATTTTTGTCTGTTTATCTGTTTAATTGTGCACGCATCACTCGCGCACACATAAAAATTATGCGTAATTGAAGTAATCTTTAGTTTTTGTATCATCGCAATCGGTGCACACTATCAAAAGTAAAATGAATTTAAAGTTTTCAAGAAGTAAAATATCACAACACACGCAACTCAGATACTCGGCTAGTTGAACTCCATACTCGATAGATGGCGTTGTGAATTTGACCGAAAGTAAAAGATGCGATTGAGCAGAATCAGGGCTCCAAGGTCTTTGCAAGAGATCTGTCTATTAGGCAGAGCCAGCTCACGAAACTGAAGACGATGATGGTAGGATCGTATCCGCCAAACCGGAGCTTCTGAGGGAGATCGAGAGATCCTATGGGCAGTTGAACACGTCAACCAGTAAACCCGAAAAAAAAAACCCATTGCGAATATAGCAAACGACCCAAGAGCTAGATTGACTCCACACTATACCGAAGATATCCCGGACGTCAGCCTGTACGAGATTAGGATGGCTCTGAAACAGCTTAAAAACAACGAGATGACGACGGAATCACGGCTGAATTCCTAAAGGCGGGTGGGAAACCGGTCCTTAAGCCCTTCAGAAGCTGTTGGATTCCGTCATACTCGAGGGCAAAACGCCACAGGCATGGTGCAGGGGTGTGGTGGAGCTCTTCTTCAAAAAGGGCGACAATGCCCGGCTGAATAACTATAGGCCCATCTCACTTCTTAGCCATGTCTACAAGTTGTTTTCAAGAGTCATCGCGAATCGTCTCGCACGCAGGTTTGACGTTTTCCAGCCTCCCGAACAAGCCGGATTCCGAAAAGGCTTTAGCACCGTAGACCACATGGTCTACGAATCCGGCTGAACATGCCGCAGCGTATGTATGTATGTACATACGCTGCGGCATGTTATATATAAGACCGAAGAGTACAACCAGCCTCTCTGTTTAGCGTTTGTGGACTACGAGAAAGCCTTCGATTCGATCGAGACTTGGGCTGTACTGCAGTCTCTCCAACGGTGCCAGATCGACTACCGGTACATTGAGGTGTTGAAGTATTTATACAAAAACGCCACCATGTCAGTCCGTCTTCAGGATCAGTCCTCGAAACCAATCCTTCTCCAGCGTGGCGTGAGACAGGGAGACATCATTTCTCCGAAACTGTTCACTGCTGCGCTGGAGGATGTATTCAAGGGTCTGCATTGGAGGGGCCTAGGCATCAACGTTAACCTTCGGTTTGCCGACGACATAGTGGTCATGGCTGAGACCATGGAGAGCCTCGGTACAATGCTCGATGACCTCAGTAGAGCTTCCATAAGAGTGGGTCTAAAAATGAACATGGACAAAACCAAGGTGATGTTGAATACCCATGTTGCACCTACTCCTATCAAGGTTGGAGACTCTACACTCGAAGTTGTGGACGACTATGTCTACCTGGGACAAACGATCCACTTGGGTAGGGCCAACTTCGAGGAAGAGGTCAACCGTCGAATCCGACATGGCTGGGGAGCGGACTTACCAAAGTGTCTCAAGACAAAAGTCTATGACCAGTGTGTGTTGCCAGTGATGACATATGGCTCTGAGACATGGTCGCTTATAATGGGCCTCATCAGAAAGCTTACAGTCACTCAAAGGGCAATAGAGAGGGCTATGCTCGGCGTTTTAATCAGAAATGTAGAGATCCGTAGGAGGACCAGGGTTACTGACCTGATCTGCCCGAAGAATTGCCAAACATAAGTGGCAGTGGGTAGGTCACATTGCTCGCAGAAAGGATGGCCGATGGGGCAGAAAGGTTCTGGAGTGGCGACCGCGAACCGGAAGACGTTGCGTTGGAAGGCCTTCCACCAGGACCGATGACCTTATGAAGGTTGTGGAGATCCGCTGGTTGCGAGACGCACGGGACCGGTCATTGTGGCGATGCTTGGGGTAGGCCTATGTCCAGCAGTGGACGTCTTTCGGCTGATATGATGATAATGATGATTTGAGGTCAATTTCTGAATGGCGGTGTTAAGATTCGCCGCGGAGATATAACACTAGAAAAAAATGGTTGGTAAGTAGGGTAGGTAGCAGGTCATGTAGAGTAGGCAGGTAGGCAAGGGATGTCAACTTTATACATCGATCGAATCAACGACATATCTTCAAGGGCTATTTCAGGTGTGGCTAAAGTAAAAATAATAATTCGGGACCTAATGCACTATAAAAAAAAAGTGTGTGCAATGTGTTTCGTAATTTTGCTGCTGCTACTACCCGTCGCAATAGCCTAATGATAAACGCAGTGGCGTGTGTGGCGTGGCGCAATGATAAACACAAAAAACAAACAACGAAACATATAGTGGACATATTAATTTCCACTTCAACATCTGTGGCATTCGGTAGAATCTTGGAAATGAAGAAAGTTAGGTAAAAATGTAGTATCAAGATGCATTCGGAGGGGGGAGAGGAGGGGAGGGGGGGAGGGGGGTGGTTACCCCTCCCCCCTGGCACCACTCCCATTACAAGGTAATGCACCGTTCCTGAGAAAAACACGTTATTGTAACCTAACCTCAAAACACTTAAAAGTTGCTTCTGCATCGTCTCCGGCGCTGCGGGAAGTGCAACTCCTTCGCCCTTACGTAACAAAGGATAGGCACCCATGCTCACCTCCGCAGCTTCGGCTTACTGGTCGCCTCCGGCGACCAGCCTCACCCGCTACGGCTCGCACGGGTGCCTATGCTTTGTTACAGCGGGCGGGAGTTGCTCTCCCTTCGCGCCTCCGGTTTTTATAAACACTCTAGGGGTAGCAGCCAAAAGACTACGTGAAGTCGGGGTGCCCCAGTTCGGTTTTAGAACAGATTCGACCTATTTTAACTATGAAGTGTCCGGTATACAAGCGTTGGTCAATCGTGAAGACAAACAATCAAAGTCCAGAAGATAAGCCAAAGTCGTCGAATAAAACAAAAAAAAACACCAAAAAACACAAAACGCACATTCACGCGACTCGGGGAGAAACGGAATGAACGAGAACAAATGACACTGAACCACGTCACCCATGACGCAAAAACCATAATTTTTTTTTTACGTTCTTTTTTAACAATTTTGCTCGAAATATTGCGCCACAGACAATATACTGGTGCTGTTTTGGTTGTCAATCGCCCATTTTAACGTTCGTTTTCACTGTTTATCTGATTGAGGTTAGAATTTTTTTTTGTTATTTTCTCGAAAAATATGCAATACCTTGTAATAAGAGTGGTAGTGTTTTAATCAGCGACCCATCCCCTACCAGCTTTAACCACTTTTAACTCTCTCATCATGCATCTTGATACTAGACCCAAGCCGAAAGTTATGCCATGGTGTAGATAGATAGATAATATTTCATATCAGTTGTAGACTTGTAGGACCATCTACCATCTACGAACGTCTTAAATAAAATAAAACTTACAGTATGGGCTTCGAGAGGTTTAAAGACTTAGAAATCACCTGTTCGTTACCTTAGTGTGTACGTAGGCGGGCGTTTTTCAAAAAAGATGAGTAGGTATACACGAGACGAACCGGAACATGAACGGAACGCGAAATTTGTCAAACAGAAACGTAACAAAACGGACGTGACGATTTCATATCGTCGAAACTTCAAACAGAAAATTAAAAACTATTGGGTCTGTTTTATCACTACTTTCGTCTTGTTTTACAATAATTTATAAACCAAATTTTTATTGTGTCGACAAATAACTTTATAAACTACTACGTAGCTCATAAAAACCCGTTACAATCTAGAACTCCAATTCAGAACCACCGTGATGTGCCCACTTTCATCACTGATTTGCTTTAAAATAGCGGCTTTACCACAGACATAATAAATGTTGCCAGAAATTAAAAACAACTATTAATATTCCTGGGACACCAATAAATACAGTATTTTGAGATATTTAAGCCCAAATTCTAAATAACTAGCTCTTAATTGTATTTATGACTTCAAAATACATCTACAGAGCCGATAACAGTGACGCCATTAAATTTACTTAATCTCTTCTGACACGTGAAAGTTACAAATATGCAGGTGGGATATGGATGTTTTACACTTTTTGTTGATATTTTCACATTGTTTTATTACGAGTATCAGTGGTAGTAGGGCTGCATATTATTTAAATATTGAATACCTAAATATGCACTTTTTTTGAGTACGGTGCTTACAATTTTTTTAATAGTTTTTATCTAGGACAGTCCTAATTCCCAAAAGTACCTACATATTTTTTGAAAAACGCCCATAAAAAAAACTATTTGAGAGACTAGTTGCCCTATCAAAAGATAAATGTTATACACTACGAAAGCTTCTTCTATTGGTAGCAATCAAGGTGATATCGATGCTGTGGAGCAATCTAGGCGTTAAGAAGACACTATACCGCAGGCATACTCAGGGTTGAGATTCTGTTAGCTTAGGTGAGACTGAGGCGATTTGATCCTACGGAAGACTTGGTTCATGAAAAAAAATAAAGCTACTTAGCTTCTCAAACTATTTCCAAGTGTAGGTACTTAACATTAAAATTAAAAGCGGGATATTTACCATGTTTACTGTTTGTTGCGAGTTCCCGATATTTCGGTGCTGTTGCAAGAACCATGATCACACCATGAGCACATGTTCAGCTGTGTAAAACCCGAAAAAGTGCCGAAAAAAGTTCGCGATCGGACACAGTGAGTTTCGTGTGTCGGGAACAGAATCGAGTTGTGAGTGACATTGGTAGCGGTACTGAGTGCAAAAAACGAACAAGAAAGAGGGTAGACCGTTTTGTCTCCTCATAAACACCCACCCGCAATGACTTTCAGTTTATCCGTGATCATGGTGCTTGCAACAGCGCCGAAATATCGGGAACTCGCAACAAACAGTAAACATGGTAAATATCCCGCTTTTAATGTTAGTGTTAGTGACCATGACAGTTTAAAAACTTGTAGGTACTTAGTAATAAAGCCGATGAAGTAGAACTAATAGTATTTTAAATCACCCGAAGATGTTTAGGGGAAGTCCAAGTCTCCCTTATATTTCAATATACCTACAACGCACTTTTACGCAACGAAATTTGAAGGCCTAAACAAAATAATATTTGCCCAAAAATTGAAAGCAGCCAGAAGTATTTTCTACCAGCTTGCATCCGCTTCACAGGATGCGACCATCACATGTTGATAACTACAGTAAAGCGAGAAAATTGATTTCTATGAACCTTGAGAACCTCCGTGGGGATGCTGGCAGCATTGACTGGTCTGATGTCATTGGCACTGAGTCGATTGATGTCAAAGTCAGTCTACTCAATGACAAGCAGATGACAAGCTTCTCCATCTGTACGACGTCCATGCCCCTGTTCGACCCGTAAAAATTAAGCACCTGCTGGCGCCGTGGCTTACAGACGGCCTAAAAGACTTACTGCAGCGGAAAGCAGCAGCTAGAACAAGAATTAAAAGCAGACCAAATTCTTTTACTCGAGAGAAATATGTTGCAATCCGCAATTGCAGCAACCGGGTGTGTAGGGATGCTCAACGCCGCCACATTCAAAAGTCTGGAAATTTCTTAGATCAATGGGAGTGGGGAAATCGCGCCAAGATTCTATTCCTAAAGATATAGATCTTGAATTACGTAATCAACATTTTTCTACTTCCTCTAACTTCAATGGAAATATCAAAACAAAAACGTTAAATGATCATTTTTTATTATTTTTTTATTATTGATAGGCTTGCGCTTGACCACTATCTCACCTGATGGTATCTTTCGTCTCTTCCCACTTCTGATTATTCACCATTCGTCTTTAATCAGTTCTCCGATTGTGATGTTAAGAACAGTATAGAATCTAGATAGAATCGCGTCTAATGCTGTTGGTAATGACTGCATCAGTCGCAAGATGATACTGCCTATCCTTGACGAAATCCTTCCTATCATCTGCCATATCCTTAATTGTTCTCTATCCAGCGGTGTTTTTCACTCTTCTTAGAAAGAAGCCTAAATTATCCCTCTTCCTAAAAAGCATAATCCTTCTCTGAATTCCGACCTATTTCCATATTACCGTTTCCGTCCAAAGTCCTCTAACGCCTTATCCATAACCAACTTAGTACATTCCTTTGCAAGAACCACCTCCTTAATTTTATCCAATCCGGGTTTCGTCCTCATAGTACTACAAACATATAAATATAACATATCTCCAACGGCAATTGATTGGTTTCGTAGTAACCTGTGTGGCCGCCGACAGCGTATTTGCATTGAAGGTTCTTCTTCGTCATGGTGCAATATCTCTGCAGGCGTAACACAGGGGGGCGTTCTATCTCCTCTTCTCTTCGCAATTTTTATTAATTCTATTTCCAATGAACTTCTCTCATCCTACCACCTCTGCGCTGCCGAACCGCAAATTCATTCTTAAGCTCCGGTAGAAGAATTATCTGAGGCAGTTGATATGGTCAATAAAGATTTAGATCGTATTTCTGATTGGAGTTTGACTCACGGTCTGAAGGTAAATCCTACGAAGACTCAAGTCATTGTTGTCGGCAGTCCACGGTTGCGTTCGAAAATAAACGGGTCGTAGCTCCCCCGGATTGTCTTTGATAGCTCAGCTATTCCATACAGCGACTCAGTGAAATACCTGGGTATTTTAATTGACAAAGACTTTTTGTGGGGTCCTCAGATGCAGGAGGTTAGTCGCAAGGTGTTTGCATCTGCGCGGTCTTTGCGCAGACTGCGCAATTTCCTTCCAACTTCCAGTCCCTCCTACTCCCAAACCTCGATTATGCCGATGTCAGTTATTTAGATCTGACTGAAGTGCAGCTAGATAAGCTTGAGCGACACCAAAACTTTTGTATAAGATTCATATTTGGTTTACGCAAATATGACCATGTTTCTGAATTTCGAATTAAGCTCAAGTGGCTGCCAATTCGCCTTCGCCGGAATGCCCATATTTTATCTTTACTCTACAGTATTCTGTTTGTTCCTACAACCCCCTTTTATCTCAAAGAACGCTTTAAGTTCCTTCATGACACACATTCTAGACACTTGAGATCATCGGAGAATTTGAAACTTCTGATGCCTGCTCATTCCACTAAGTTCTACGACAAATCATTTACGGTCCAGGCTGTGCGATTGTGGAATGAGTTGCCGTAGCCTGTTATACAAGCCCAGTCACAGTCTTTTAAGAACCTAGTTAAAAACCATTTCCTTTCTATCTAACGCTTATATATTTGGATCTAATTTCTTTCATCATTATTCAAAATATATATTCTTTTGTCCCTTCTTTCTTTGAATTTGTTAACATGTAATATTATGTATGTATATATTTGAGTATGTATGTATGTAAGTATATGTGTATTTAAGTTTATGGATAGTATTTATTAGAACAATATAGTTTTGTATATATTTATGTTTTAATGTAATAGCATTACACCACAGACTACCCCCTTTTTAGGGTTCCGAAGTCAACAAGGAACCCTTGTAGTTTCGCTCTGTCCGTCTGTCCGTCCGCAGCTTACCTCAGAGAATCTAAGTACTAGAAAGCTATAATTTGGCATTACATATTAGTATTTACATATTAGTAATTCCGACAAAGGGGGATTTTTATTTTCTCATCTGTCCCATGGTGTAGGGTATCGTTGGATAGGCCATTCATTTTTGTTAGAGTCAAGTGTCCCCCTCCCCCCCCTGCCAGCGAAATGGTTGCTCTTGGCTATGTAAAAAAAATCACGGCAATAGTAAATATAACGAAATTAAAAGGAAAACTATCACGGATAAGTAGGCTTTACAAGTTAACGAGTAATAGTCGACCAACTTATAAAATGAACTTGGAACAGTATAGTACATTGTTACACTAGGGGTGAAAGTAACTTATTTAGTCCCGAGACGGGGTTTGGCGCCCGGAACGAAGTGAGGGCGCCAATAGTTCGAGGGACTAAATAAGTCTTTAACCCGAGGTAAACACTGTGCTTTTCATTACAAATACAAGTAAAGTAAAAATAAAAACATGAATTAGCTAAAGAAAAAATGAGTAAAATTATTTTTTCTGTTGCCGGCCAGCTATTCAGCCATTATTTTTTATTTTCATCATTGAAAAAATGGTAAATATTTTGCCCAAATCTAAGTTATTTTAAAGAAATTGTTGAAACTAAATTATAATAAAGTTATTTAAAAAATATATATTCTTTAATCAATACTTAAAGTTATTTCAATTTTACATCGTGGCTGTATAGAAAGTTTGAACATGGTTCAATAGATATGTGAAAAAGAACTAGTTTCTTTTTAAATAATTTGACAGCTGTCAGTTGAAAGCGATTCTCCCTAGGGATGAAAAGTATTACTTTCATCCCGCTCTACTTATAAAATGTACTTGGCACAGTAAATTTTTTGTACAAATGCCATTGAAAAATTACTTAAATAACGTTGTTAGCTGTGTAAAACAGATAGTAGATATATGCTTATGAACCATGTAAAAATATACAAAAATAAAATCATAACATCTTTAATAGTAATGATTTCTAAATTAATGTTTAAGCTCGAATAACGCATTGGAGTGGCCGGATTAACCGGTCCGTAGTCCATACGGCGCATGCGCGCGGGGTACTCTATTTTGTGTTAGTGCAGAAGTATTTTAGATGTTTTGTTATCTAAAGTCAAATTAGATTCGATTTCTAAGCAAATTACTTATTTTTTTTTGTCGATATCCATCTATAAAGTCAATATTCGACCCGATTACATCACTAATTTAAAAAAAAAACAGAAATAGACATAAACGAGGAGCGTGCGCGTAAGGATCCAGGAACGAGCCATACTATACCACGTGGCTCTATATCGGCTCCTTTCGCAATTCGCACCCGCGGTGTTACTCAAAGATAATATTTTTCTAACTTCAGTTGCGAGGTTGGCTTTTATAGCTCCTTCTTCAGTTACCAGTTAGTCCTTATTTAGTTAAAACTCAATACTCAATAGGTAACATCTAGACAAGCGTGCTTCACCGTAGACCACATCATCGCTTACCATCAGTATCCAGGCGAGATCGTTGTCAAACGCGAGAATATAGATTAAAAAAAAAAACATCTTCCTATGTTGGCCCGTTTTTAGACGTTGTGTGCCGCTGAAACCGTTTTAATGTTCATGTAACAACAAAAAAACCTCTTCTTAGTCCGCATTATTATGCAACTTCGGAACCCTATTACTGCGCGTGGCCCGACACGCACTTTGCCGGACTTTTTCATTCTTAGTCCATCCAAAGGTTGTCTGATAGATATCGCTGTCAGCGATAAGACCGCCTTTGTACCCGTATAATTAAGTTTTTCTTATAAAATAGATGTGTAATTTTTATGGTGTAGGTACAATAAAGTATCCTATTCTATTCTAATGCTATAAATCGTCCAGAAAAACTGATTATGTTCTCCTACCCAAGCTTCAACTGAACATTTCAAAGTATGTTTAAATATTTACTACCTCAAATACATAAATAAACATACCCAGGTACATACATAAGTGTAAAGAATTTTCCTGAAACTCATTTGGCATGAATATCGAATTCTTCCTCAACAATAACTGTTTTGAAAGATTTTTTTCTTATTTGTTGAGTACGTGAATCAGCTGATTGAATGCACACGGTATTTTTTTGTATTGATATCCTCATGGATACCCTTTGTTTGGGGAGAACAGAGGGTTATGTCAGACTCCAACCGACTAAAACACTCAGTTCTTACCGCTACCAGGAGTCGAGGGCCCGGCAGGCTTATTACTTATGAAACAGCAATCAGCAATCATCACGCGATCAAACGCTTTATGTCACAAAAGTCGCAATTACCTACAGTGTAGGTATGGTAGGTCCTTCACAATCGTTTTCTAATGGATCGCTGTTTGTCAAATGCACTTATTTAAAAAAAAAGCGCCGAATACTCCAAAACTATATTGAAGAGCAGTTATTGCGCAAAAATCGCTATTATTTTGCTCTTGTAAAATACCTAATAAGCTTGAGGGATGGAATTCAATTCACGCGCACCCTCGACTGGTATCAGCCCGCCATTGCTAGCATACCCCATCACCTAGTAGTGCGGCTGATTCAACTACCCGCACGTCTATAGAAACAACTGTGCAACTCCACCTCATTATGTCAGCCCCATATTTGCCGTCCAATGCACACGGTACCTATGGGTCATTCTGAGTACAGTGTACTTATAGTCTAGTCATCATTCTGGGGAATAGTGGGTGATAATTGTTATTATACTACTATTATTACATGCTGAGAGAAAAGGAGGAAAATGATTTAAGAATTGGTCACGCTTGAGTTAACTTACTCATGGAAATACTGGTGTTTGGTTTGGTATTAATGTGATGATTAAGCTTGTAGACTTGGTAAGTGGCAATTTAAAGTCGAAGCTTGTGATTAGAAACATACATAGGTACATAATCTCATGCCTTTTTCCCATGTTATGTAAAGACATATAGGTGGGTAATTTTTTTTTCAACACACTTGCTCATAAAGTGGCTCTAATTTCACCGCAATTTGGCACATAATGACACCTGTATTCAAACTGTGACTTTTTCATTGCTATTATTCACAAGTGAGTTATTTTATTTTTTTAAAGTTATTTATTTTTTATTTTATTGATTGAGTTGCATTGTTCTTAAAAAAGTTTCGATACAAAAAAGATCGTGATCGTACAAATAAATTAATGTACCTATTGCTTGCTTATTTCATGCAACTTTGTATTTAAATAGATAACTTCAACTTGTACGTGTTTAATAAATAAAACTTTCACTCAAATATAACTTTTGTTTTCTCTGTAATAAAGAAATCTTGATATTCCACATTTTGTACGTGGCTAAAATGCTATCCGCGAAATACCAAAAAAAAGAAACCTCATTCTTTTAGTCTATGGCCGATCGCCATTGTTAGATGCGTGTTTTCCCGTTTACAACTCGTTTTCACTGTTGAAATTACAGTTATTTATTAATGAAAATGTCTACAAGTACTAATTATGAAGAAAATTATTTTTGTTGTACACCGCCCATATAAGATGTGAAGCCCTTAACGTTATGGAAAGTTTACTACCTAAAAACTCCATGGAAAAATGTTTTTTTAGTATTATTTTCTTCACAAGTGTGTTGAAAAACGTCGTATGATATACGTGTGTATTGATAATTACCGTCCTCGGCTCTCTTAAGACCCTCACCTATCGGCTCGGGTCTCAATGGTGCCTCAGCGGTAATCACCAACATTACACACTTGTACCATAATGTACTATTATATTTATATTTTATTTTTAATTATGATCTGGCAGTTTAAGTAACTTATGCGGCCTACCCGAATGTCCTTTGTTTAGTATTGTTCATCGAATCGTTGAGCTCCTTAAATTCTGAGTTGAGCTGCACGGTTACTGACAAATGCGTGCACTGACTGGATAGGCCCACTCAATCTGGCTGGTTTTTTCCTCAAAAGACCATTTCAGACACCAATCTACATGGTCTTCACATGATCTAACCAAGATTATGTCTGGACTTCAAAAGAGACTATGACCCTCTGAGTTTATTTTGGCCTTTCTTCTCAGAGTAGTCAGATATGAAACGCCGTCATCATCCATTTAAAAAAAATATGATCGACATATAAAAGTATTTGTACAAACCAACTTACAGAAATAAAATCATCTATCATGGGATCGCCAGAAACTATAACCCTTATAAAGAAAACATTGCCCAATTTATCACTAATTTGTATAATTGAATATCTAGAGAATTTTCTAAATTTGAATTACTAAGTAGATAGGTATCCACATTCATAGAATGTATAAAGCTCTGTAGAAAATAGAGGTAGTGCCTATTGCAGTTAAACAACCATTTACCATCAAGTTTTCCAATTAAATAAATCTAATTATAGTTTTTAATATTTTTCCATTAAAAAAAAACTTTACTACAGCCAATACCTTTCTAAATGCACTAAATTAATGTTCAAATAGATACAAAGAACAAACTATATCTGACAAAATCAACTCTACGAATTCCACATTTCTTCTTTCTATGTAAATCTCCTCTTGCGTGTAAACTAACCACCATTTCATCCAGTAACATGATCCCTACCCGTCCAGGAAACCCCGGCTGGACCCTGACCTGGACATCAAGGCACTGGCGTCAGAACTCTTGGACGCTTCCGCCGCCAAGCACAAGATAGCCGTACGACCGAAGAAGAACCATCCTAGGAAAAATACTGCGATTTCGAAGACTGAAGAAGAAGGGAGGTAAGAGTATAAGTATATAGGCAAGATAATAATATAGGCTGCTTCGGGACAGAAATAATAAAATAATGAGAAACAAAAATGGACCATATGTAGCCAGATGGTAGATGCACATAACTAAACACGTAGTTGAACAATTTTATCTCTATTCCACAAATAATCTGCACTGAACATAATGACACTAAATCGACACACGTAGTTGAACAATTTTATCTCTATTCCACAAAGAATCTGCACTGAACATAATGACCCTAAATCCACACACGTAGTTGAACAATTTTATCTCTATTCCACAAAGAATCTGCACTGAACATAATGACACTAAATCCACACACGTAGTTGAACAATTTTATCTCTATTCCACAAAGAATCTGCACTGAACATAATGACACTAAATCCACACACGTAGTTGAACAATTTTATCTCTATTCCACAAAGAATCTGCACTGAACATAATGACACTAAATCCACACACGTAGTTGAACAATTTTATCTCTATTCCACAAAGAATCTGCACTGAACATAATGACACTAAATCCACACACGTAGTTGAACAATTTTATCTCTATTCCACAAAGAATCTGCACTGAACATAATGACACTAAATCCACACACGTAGTTGAACAATTTTATCTCTATTCCACAAAGAATCTGCACTGAACATAATGACACTAAATCCACACACGTAGTTGAACAATTTTATCTCTATTCCACAAAGAATCTGCACTGAACATAATGACACTAAATCCACACACGTAGTTGAACAATTTTATCTCTATTCCACAAAGAATCTGCACTGAACATAATGACACTAAATCCACACACGTAGTTGAACAATTTTATCTCTATTCCACAAAGAATCTGCACTGAACATAATGACACTAAATCCACACACGTAGTTGAACAATTTTATCTCTATTCCACAAAGAATCTGCACTGAACATAATGACACTAAATCCACACACGTAGTTGAACAATTTTATCTCTATTCCACAAAGAATCTGCACTGAACATAATGACACTAAATCCACACACGTAGTTGAACAATTTTATCTCTATTCCACAAAGAATCTGCACTGAACATAATGACACTAAATCCACTATCCACTAAATACTTAGGCCCTACTTGTACTCCCAAGGACAAAGTTAATAAAAACATTCTTCTTATAGGGCAACACGCAATTTTTTTTAAATTCTGCTTTGGGATGTAGCGCACAAAGTAGTTATGTGTTCAGCTATACTCTAATAGGTTTGTTTATTCATAAAACTTTATGTGCAAATAAATAATACGGTACAAAGGTAGACCCTTAGGGTAGTTCAGAGAGTTCTCTCTCTCATGGCAGGTGCAACTTGGACAGACAAAAAATACATATTTATATAGATACGTTGGTACGTACGATACAATAGTGAAAACGAATCCAACAAATCCACGCTGTGATGATTCTATTAATTTCATGCGAATTTGATCACCTTCATGTGCCTTCACCTTTAAGAATAATCAACCTAGGAAAGAAAGGTATATTAATTATTAAGAAAGATATAGGTATACTGTGACACTATGTTTTCCTTGAATTAGCACAAATTTGAGCATCATTTGAGGTTTCTAGTGCTTCTAAAGATAATTTATCATCAAAAAAGAAACTATAGAGGAACATATCTTTCTATAAGTATATATCTATAAACTGAAAAAGAAAGATATATATCGAAGAAACAAGAAAGAAAGAAAAAAGTATAAGTAAGTGTAAGTGTAGTGCAGTAGAAGGAGAAAGTATCGAAGTATATATCTCTATTTTTCAGTTTATGGAATATCTTTTAAATTGGTCCAATATTGGAGGAGGAAATAGGCGAGAGCCAAACTACGAATTATGACTTCATACTTTGGAAATTCAGTCGGATGTCTGGGACAGCATTTCCTCTTAACCTACGACACAGAAATTTCCCATAGATTTGTCAAACTAAATTCACTCGAAAGCAAATCATATGGCGTGACCGTGTTAACAGCTTGACGTATGTTTTTTCTGTATATAATTCAGTACATAATGTAGCGCGGCTATTATATAACAATGATGTATATTAGTGCTGCGGTTAAAAGCTACGCGACCTCATTACTCGCTGTTACGACATACGTGATTTGCGAAAAGGCGAGCTTAGTAGAGACGCGTGGTGTCTCTTGGGTATTTTCTGTTGTTGGAAAATAACTGGCTGTATTTATACAATTAAAACTATTAAGTTAAAAGTACAATTCAAAAGTTCCTGTTGTTCCAATCTATTTTATTTTTGTATTATTTATACAGCTTTAAGAAAAGTTTTCAGTTTTGAGCTCGTTCTAGTGCACGTGCTTATATTGCCCAAAAGTTCTCTGAACCTAAGTTGGAGTCAAAGAGAATGTTGAACATCTAAATCACATAATCGAAATAAGCCTATGCCATTTCCGTATAAGTGGTACGTATGCATGTAGGTATTCTACTTCCACGTGAGACTCAAGACAAAAAGGTAAATAAGTAACAAACAACAATATCAAAGTAGGAAAATGTTTATCTATAGACACGAAAGGATAGAACCAATAGTTCTGCACTGTAAAATGCAAAGAAATAATCGTATCCATGTAATATTGATGCAAAATTTAAAAAAGTAAACGAAAGTATACCAACACAAATCTCGACCAATTTTCATGTAGCTAAGCAGCGCGGCAGCGACTAGCCATCATTGACAACCTAGTAATGGTTTCCGCTCCAAACTGTTTGACATAAAAATATGAGAACACGAGTAACCACTCTAGTAAATCGGTCAAGATCCGAGCAAGACCGGCCATGCCCGATGCAGTTTTTAATAGTTTGTCCCCAATAACTAATGCTAAGATATAAAATTAAGATTCTAGCTTTGATCTTATTTATTTGATTGCTAACAAGTTTTGCAGATTGTTAAATATTTATGTGTCTGTCGTCTATTTGAGTTTTTGCGGGCGCAGATTCTACAATTCTACATTTCGAAAAATAGAAAGGTCATCTTCAGTCACCGAAAACTCGGCATCCAAGTATTATCTGTTGTAGTTTTCTCTACCTACCTGTCTAGCTCTGCCCGCACTAGATTGGCATATTTTGATTCTTGTGATTTTTTTGTTTGCTTTAATCAATCCAATCTTGATGTTTTCCTACGTCAATAAACAATCAGAGGAGCTCGTCCAATGAATTTAGAAATTATATTCCTTATGAATCTTCGCATTTAGAATTTCCACAATAGCAGTATTGAGCGTATGATTTGTTTGTTGCAGTTTATTTGAACTTATTGTAGAGGAGAATCAAAGTAACATTGTTGTATTCTGAGATACTTCTTAGAATGTATGTTGTAATGTGTGTGTTGTTGTTGTTTTGTTCTATTTACGTGAATTTGTTCTACTACTCGTATATATGTAGTTAATTTTCTGCTAGTACCAGACGCAATTGTAAAATTATGTAAAACTCATTCGAATTCAATCTTCTTCAGTTAGTTTATATTGAGGTGGCTCAGAAACTTTGCTATGACATTATTATTAGGACTACCTTTTATTTACACAAGCCATGCTTTTTTTCTGAATAAAAGCTATAAACTCTATCAGAAAAATTATCGGCTCTTATAGAGATTATTTTACCAGCACATTAACAAACAACTTTTTTTACGTCTTAATAATACCTATTAGTTTAGATTATAGGATCTTCTTGCATACTACTAACATCAAACTAATCTCCAATTCTTCTATTTACTCTTGATCGGTGATTGTATCAGTTACTACCTCACCAATCAATGTTTACAATCTGAAACTCAATGACTGACGAATCTGTATTAAATACAGAACCAGACAGTTGAGAGTTGGAGTTAAAGTACTACATATAGATAAAGACAGACGCGTATGTTTCCATAACACAGTGCGTAATGTTCGCTGATAAAAACCAGACGGCCAGTCGCCTCGTGCGTAACGGCTGGAACGCCTGGCTCTCAATGAGGAAAGGATTGATATACTTACATACCTTTTCAGCAATTCAGGGTTTGATAGCCATCTTAAGGCGTATATGTGCATATATTCCCCAATGTTAACGCAGTATTGGCCGTGCCCGCTCGGTTCCTGAATATCAATGCTGGACCTCCTTTTGGACAGTTTTCTTTGCAAAATATTTTTTTATTTACATTTATGCTACAAGTATCTACATACTCGTAGCATAAATGTAAATAAGAAAATATCGAAAAAATTATCGTTAAGTAATAACCATACATTTTTCTGTGTAAAATGAAGCCTTAAGAAATCGATAGCACTATATTGGAATTTTATATAATAGTCTGGGCGCCGCCGTCTTGTGAAAGCGCCAAGCCAGGTGCGTTGGCGAACCCTCATAAATGTAATCAACATGCCATACCATTGGTTGTGACAAATATCACTTTTCATTAGACTACCATTTCAGTGTGTAGCTAAAGGTCTTATACAAGACTAGCTACTGCCAGCGGCTTCGCCCGCGTGAAAGTCGAAAATTATATAATCTATAATCTATCTCTGTGCCAAATTTCATCAAGATCCGTTCAGCTGTTCTAGCGTGATTGAGTAAGGTTTTTAGTAAATAAAACTAAACGTAACATGTTAATTTCCACTAGGTCCACTAGGTTTCCTCACGATTTTTTCATGGCAGTGATAGCTAAGATAAACCTAGAATGTAGGTACATATGAATTGAAAAAGAGAGCAGTGGTGGCCCAGTGGTAACGGCCGCCATTTACAAGTTGTTGTAGGTCGTGGGTTCGAACTCAGGCAGGCACTTTACTTTGTGTAAATTATTGCATCACCACTGCTCTCAAAACGGTGAAGGAAAACATGGTAAGAAACCGGCATGTCTTATAACCAAAAATTCGAAGACATGTGATCCACCAACATGCACTGGGCCCGCGTCGTGGATTACGGCCCATTCCCTCTCACAGAGACGAGGCCTGCACGCACAACAGACCAAATGCGAGTCTTAAGGGTACACTAGTCGAAAATTCTTCCATACAAACGTAGTCGATTATTCCACTGTTTGACAATGTACGTTCAAAACAAAAAGTGATATCAATTTGTCTCATCATTATCTAGCCCTGTATGGAAGCGAAAACGTAAAAAAGAAAATATTTGAAAGTTATGAGCGTCGAAAGTTCCACATTACGACACTAATTTTAACGCATTTTTGGGCGGAAATAAATGCCATAAGAAGACGGAAAATTTAAAAACGGCCACCATACAGGGATAGATTAGTAGTTCAACAATGCAAATAATTTAATTTTGAACAGATACGTTTAGTCGTTTTTTCATTATATCCAGACCCAAAGGTCTGATTATAAAATTGCGCGCGCTCGGTTTCTTCCTAAATCATTATCCATTTCGCTACAAATCTGCAAAAGTGTGTATTCGTACGCGAACTAGCTTCCTACTGCTCATTACAGCATCTATTTCTGCCGCACTTGTTGTCTGTTGATTCAAAATGCATTTTAACCCCGCGCACAAAGTAGTTCGTGCCGTCGTAACCTTAAGTGCGAAAAAGGGGTTCATTAATCCTATCCTATCCTATGAATTGAAAACCTCAAGCTTAAAAATACCTACAGAAATTGATTAACCTCTTTTTATATTGCTCATTGCATAACAAATAAACTGTTTACATGGGCTTTTAATAACCACCGTTTCAACATTAAACAACATTTCACTCAGGTTAATATTTAGGTCGATACGTTTTCATCGATGTTTCTCTACCAAGGTGTACAAGAAAGCTTTATCTGCATCTACTTCTTATTTTATAGTACCTAATGTCTATATCATAGTGATGATCTGGCGACTTGCCAGCGTTTGCTTCCCACTAAATGTTCCATTTGCCCAATTTTGTTCATGATGTTTACAGTTTGCCGTAGTCGTAAAGATTTGGGAGACATATAAAAGGATAAGACGTGCTGGCAAATTATGGTAGTGAATCTCATCGCCATGTATATTTATTGATATTATGTTTCCTGAAAGTAAGCCACACCATAACTTGAGTAGGAAGATATGTGTTAGGTAGAGTGAATAACCCCTGAACGAATCCACTAGGAGCGTTTCCTATTTCTATTCGACCTACAAAAACAATGGTTATACCAACATACACATTCCATGTATAAGCTAATGTATCATAAACAACTCATGCGCGTAAATCTTTAAACTAAACGAAACAAGAAATGCATGTTTGTATTGCATAAATAATCTCATTATTCCGATACTTCATATCAGGTCAACGTCCTCTCAGCGCAAGTAAAAAAACTCGTAACTACATAATCATTTCGCGGATACGTGCGCAGCCAGTTTCAGGCGACCTGCCAACTTGCATGAAATCTCTTCTGACACTTCATTGTTGTAAAACTTCAAAGGAGAAGCTAGAGATCGACGTAAAGTGGTTTAAAAAATTGGCGCGGTGGCCGCTCTTAAAATATTCCCGGTACATTATTAGCGTTATTAAGATGGCTTGCACACCCACTCGCGGACAAAACGTTCTGTAATATACAGTTTCACTATTCTCTTATTGTCTGCCCCAGTTACCGTCCACCTATGCGTCTAATTTGGGAACGCTGGAGAAGGCCTAATTTCAGCTTTGGACGCTCCAACATCTTGAATGCCATGTTTATAATTGGCATTTCATCGTGTTGTCTCGCCCTAGTTCTTTTGTTTATCTCGTTGTTAAATGCAGTCGCGATTTCCGGATGTTTTGACTTTCTAGTTCGATGTTTGTTTTATGTTTTGATTGTTGCTTTATGCGTTTTGTTAATGCGAGTGAATTTGATTATGGAAATCTGTCTTGAATTTTAAAGCGGCTAGAATTTGTATTTTTTTATTTACATTTAATGTTATATTTTTGATTAGTCGGTAGCGTCAATAGACGGGTATCATAGCTGCTTGCAGAGTTTTTATATTTAACAAATATTTTCATCAAAGCCAATTTCTACTTTCATGCTTTCAACCACGTATCCAGGTGTAGCTTCTTTTAATCTTACATTGAAACTATAAGTTTATAATTTTCAATATCCCTCACTTTCTTCAAGTCTTTTATAGACAAAATAGTATAACTTTAGCAGACAAAGCCACCTGTCTACTATTAGCACGGTGGCTCTGGCTACTATATCGCACTAACGTTTTATGTGATTTCGAAAGAGCGCGTTCGAATAATGGCATCGTTATCTTTTATCGCTTTGTTAAACTCAGATCTGGTAGCACTGGCACTGGCGTGAGGTTTAATATGTGTACCTGGGAGTTTATATTCTGCTTTCTTCGTTATGTTTACTGTTTTCTTTAGATGTTCATTTGAATATGTTTGGTCTACTTAAATCTGTCTTAAAAAATCTTGTTCAAAAAATTTTTGGTTCAGATTTCAGTAACAAGTATTAGATGGTGCATGGAGTACCGGTGGCCCAATGGTATCGGTCCCGACTTACGTATCGTAAGCCGTGGGTTTCTATTATTAATATTTGCATGCCATTAATAACTAAGGCAAACATGACGCTCTGTATCTAACTTTTTTTTTACATCTCTTACATATTGACAATTTGTTGTGTGTACTGTACTCATGTTTGATCAAATAAAGAATGATTATGATTATTATGATTATGAAACCAGGCACGCGCTTTACTTGGTGTAAATTATTTCATCACCACTGCTCTAAAAACGGTGAAAGAAAACATCGCATCGTTAGGAAACCGGCTTGTCCTAGAACCAAAAATTTTAACACATGTGACATCATTAAAGTGCAACAAAATAGAGAAAATGAAACTCAAAAGATGAGTAGGAAAAACCAACACGTTTTTTTTCGATATATAGGGCAAGAGGCCAACCGCCTACAAGCCGAAAGTTCTAGCCAAATAATTAAGTTTAGTGCGCTTTGTACCTACAGAGCTAAAAACAAAGTGCTGAAAGAACATGCAATGAAATATATGAACACGCGTGATTTCAAATATTAGGTACAAACGCATCCCTATACACACACAGGTACACACAATGAATGGATTGCTGTACGGATGGATGCGACATAGAACCCATATTTGTGGTTTACTTGATTCTTTCTGATGATGAAAAAAATAAGGATAGGTGGAATGAATACTTTGAGAAACTGATGAATGAGAAAAATAATTGCAGTGGTATGTTAGAAAATAAACCTCTGAATGAAGGTTTAGTGAGAATGGTTAGTATGGAGGAAGTAAGAATAGCAGTAAATGGAATGAAGAATGGTAAGGCTTTTGGTCCGGACGGAATACCAATTGAAATGTGGAAGATATTGCGCGTCGATGGATGGACGTGGTTAGCTTTATTCAATAAGTTGTTACGGGAAGAAGCCATACCTGATGAATTGTTAAATAGTTCACTGGTGCCCATCTTTAAAAACAAAGGTGATGTGCAGTTGGTCCGAGCGATGTACAGTTGATGCGAAGTCCGATCTACAGTGGGCACTACTGGCAGTTTCAGTGTGGCAGTCGGCTTGCACTAAGGGTCGGCTCTCAGTCCTAACCTCTTCCTGATGATAATGATCGCTCTGACGTCGGACATACACGAAGAGGCACCCTGGTGGACGTTGTTTGCCGATGACATGTTGGTGGTCGCCGAGAGTAGCCTAGAGGTCCAGAGCAGAATGGAGGTGTGGTGGCACAGACTGGAGAGTGTTGGCTTGAAATTGAGCAGAACTAAAACAGAATACCTACTTTTGTCTGCGATTTTGGCGGTCTCTCCAGTTCCGTGCCTATAGCTCTCGCTGGAACACCCATACCGATGTGCTCCGACTTCTGGTACCTAGGGTTGCTTGTCCAAAGGGAATGGTGAGGTAGACCGAGACGTAACGCACCGGATCAACTCGGGATGGATGAAATGGCGACAGGTCACTGGAATATCTTGCGACCTACGGATGCCCGTCAAGTGCGTGATTAGACCTGTCGTACTGTGTGGATCAGAATGTTGGGCTGTAAAGAAAATAGATGAAAAGACATTGCATGTAGCAGAAATGAGAATGGATAAAATTATTAGAGGAAGTTTGAAAGTGGCGCCAGTGACAGAAAAGTTGAAAGGAAACCGTTTGTCCTGGTATGGTCATGTGATAAGGAGGCAAACGCATGTTACTAAAAGAGTTACGAATATAAATGTTGATGGATGGAGAGGAAGGGGACGGCCAAAGAAAAGATGGATGGACTGTGTGAGAAGTGATATGAAAGAAAAGGGAGTCAGTGATGGCGTGACGGAGGACATGACGGTATGGAAGAAGAAAACGTGTTGCGCCAAAACCAAGTAACATGGGACAAGGGCAGGAAGATGAAGACTTGTGGTTGACTTATATCTACAGTCAAGGTCAGAGTATTTTATATTTGAGTGTTATCTTGGTTTTTAATTAAGGGCGTACGACGTGGACGACGGATGTCAGTGATTGCCTTAGTATAGAATGTGTTCTCTCACTGAATGTACACGCAGGTCCACGAATAGATGAAAATAGAGAAGTCTCCCAAAAGCCGCAACCAACTTATCAGACTATCATTCCGCCAGGAGTGTGAAACTAAGAAGAAGATAGTACAGAAAAATAACGCAAAAAGAAAGTGACCTATACTGCTCCACTGGGAGGAACAAGTCTGTCAATCAAAAAGATCTTGGTCAACGAACTACATCACGAACAAGTCATAAAAACAAGAAAAATTAAAATCAAACAGATCTAATTCACTCTATTGCAAGTGAACACACTAAATCTGATTTTGATCAACATAACCCAGAATCTAGCATACTGGAACACGTCTTCCGTCTCAGTTTATTATAATTTATCGTCCGGAGTGATTTATTGCTGATTTCTTTTGATGACCATTACGCAGGCTCGTGGAAGTCTTGGGATAGTTTTTAGAGGTTATTTTCCTAACCCTGTGCCATGAACCCAAATGAGATGAGTAGCTGACGAATGTGGAACGAAAAGTGATGTGTTATTTATAAAGGAATGGTGTTTCGTAAACATTAGAGTGATTTGGAGCGTTTAATTAGAACTTCCGATTTAAATTTTTTGATGTGTTTTCTTTTGGCGTGAGATTGTTTTATTTTAGGTACTATAAGTATTTTAAAAATGTACGATTCCTTGTAAATTTCCGCAATACTAACGTGTTTTGTTTCGTATAAATGTTTTAATTGGCTGTACGAAGATACTTTTGTCCTGACAGTTACAGTTCAATGGGTATTATGTTCGTATTGAGTTTATTTATGTAAATCAACGAACAGGCCATAACACTTTTTTTTTGTTTTTCATCGTAAACCTTAATCTGAATAAAGAGATGAAACTTCAGCCAAGATGAAAACTTTCCTCGACCTTTATTTTATGTTTCCTCAAAAAAATCTGAAATGGGGCAAAACATTATGATTGGCGTAAATGTCACGAGCGGAAGAGAAGGACAGTTTTACAAAATAAAGGTACATTTATTTGTATGACACCTTATGATGTCCAAATCATAAGTTGACATACGAACAAGTGGACTAGATATTTGCTTGTCCGGTGGAGACAGACAAGCAGACAGACAGTTTGGACATTTCCGGATTCTTCACAATTACAAGTGCAACACACATGTGAAGTATAAGTGTGACCGTGTCTAATTTATGAAGAAAGTGTTGTGAAAATAATATTAAATGTTGATGAAAAACCCTTTTTCATTTGAACGAATTCAGAATCAAAAGATGTCAGTGACGCTGTAACCTAAGCTACTCCAAGTACCCCAATACTTGTATGTGTCGAAGAAAGAAACGTTCAGGTTCTGAAAAGTTGAAGAAATCAATACTAAGTTGACAGATATAAATAAATAAATAAATAAAATATTTGTATGACCTACAAATAGTTGCTTCGGCCCTGGTTGTTTGTGTATGTGAGTTTATATGTTTGTAAACGCACCCACGCTACAGGAAGAAATTCCTAGTGTGGGGCAACGTTTTTATAAAAAAGAAAAGAAAAGAAAAGAAAAAGATATTTAACTTGTGTTAACTACATTGGCATTAAAATAAAAATTTGTACAAAATAGTGATGTACAAAAAATGTAAAGTGAAAATGCCCATTAAACAAAGCTCTTGCGGCATAAACTAATATTTTCCGTTTGCATTCACTTCGTGCTCGTTATTTCCTTCAAGCTTGAATTATTTGGTACAATATTTTATCTTGAGGGATTAACGAAAGTGGGATGCGTCTACACACTCCGCATGATTTCGAAATTCAGTCGCAAACCCGTGATATATAGGCGCTTTTGTTTTATTTAGCAAAATCTTATTCACTGCTGGAAAGATACATAATTAACAAAGTTTTTTTACCATAGTATTATAAAACAAGACGTATCATAAGTATGCTAAAACTCGAGAACGAGTAATTTAATTGAAGGGATTTTTATTGTAATTCATAAATTTGGTTATGAAAGTATTTATTGTATTCACAATTTTACTACCAACCTATCTAAAATAGTTAATGTTTAGAGTGATTAGTAGATGACTCATATTATTAAACACTTATCGGTCTCTTTTAGATCCTTTACCTTTAATTCAAGTTCACGGAAACATCATCATCTGCCTAGCCTTTTCCCAACTATATTGGGGTCGGCTTCCAGTCTTACCGGATTCAGCTAAGTACCAGTGTTTTATATAGAGCGACTGCCTATCTGACCTCCACAACCCAGTAACTGAGTAACACGGTACCTCTTGGCAAGACTGGTGTCAGATCTCAAGCTTCTGACTATCCGTAACGACTGCCAAAGATCTTCAAATGACAGCCGGGACCAACGGCTTAACGTGCTTTCCGAGGCACGGAGGAAACTCGGTATGTTGAAATGGTCACCCATCCACGGACCGACCTCGTCAAGCGTTGCTTAACCTTGATGATCGACCCGTGCGGCTGTTATTATTTAGCCACGAGCTCCTCCTCAAGTTCACGGAAATAATGTCAATAAAAGTCGTCCTAATAAATACTTTGAAGATAATAATAACGTCAAACAACACGCGTCTGAAATAAATAGCTATAAAAAAAACTAAACTCAACACAGTAACAGAGTAATTAAAACTAATTTTGGCAACGAAAGTAGGTGAGATTGTATTTAGAATATGTAAAAAGAATCTTCCGATACCGGGAATCGAACCCGAGCCTCCTGGGTGAGAGCCAGGTATCCTAGCCACTAGACCATATCGGATATTGAAGAGCAAGCTGAATTTATGGACCATAATATAATAAAAGACAAATAATATTATTTTTTATCTGTATCTGACAGTTATCCGTTTTTATCATTATTATTATTTATGACAGTTAATAAGATAATTATAATAACAGATAGTAATATTTTTATTAAAGACCGTGTTTTCAGCTAAAACACGGTCTCAGGTCTTCAGAATCTTTTACAGTTGTTGTTTACGTGAAAATGTCAGCCTGCTATAAATTAGATTAGAACATTAAAGAAATATAAATATTTTTCTTATTTTTCCATCGGGTTTATGTCACTATAAACGTAATCGGCTTAAACCAATTATTTAATGATAATTTTAAATTCTCGCTAATAGATTTAACTTCGTAACCAAGTATATGTCTAAGCAAAGCTTCAAAACACTTTGTGTCTCTCCAGTTTTATTACCCGACTGCATAGAAAGGGTTTTGTTTTTCACGAATATCTTTTATGTTTGTAGGTATCTAATATTCTTTATTACATCATATATTTTAAAACACTTGACGGATTTATATAATTGAGACATCGTTAGAAAGGTCTTGACTGCCCAAGTGTTCTTGGATAAGTGAAGTTAAAAAACAGTTGAAGTTAAAGTGCGAGACGGACACACGAAGGGTTCCGTACCATTATCGCAAAAACTGGCAAAAAAAACACGTTTGTTCCATTTTTACCCGGCTGCAAGGAAAGGGTTATGCTTTTCGCGCGTATCTTGTTTGTTTTTAGTATTTGTTGTTATAGCGGCAACAGAAATACATCATCTGTGAAAATTTCAACTGTCTAGCTATCACGGTTCATCATATACAGCCTGGTGACAGACAGACAGACAAACAGACAGACAGACGGACCGCGCAGTCTTAGTAATAGGGTCCCGTTTTTACCCTTTGCGTACGGAACCCTAAAAAAACATACGTATCTTGGACGCCATAATGTGGCAGTAATTTTTTTTTTCTGTCCCATTGAGTAAGGAATCAAAATTAAGGGTTTTTAAAGGTGATTACAAAAATATGTACCACTTATATGTTCAAAAATAAATCGAAAATTAAATTATAACTAAAAAAATTAAATAAAAAAGTTAATAACGTCAAGAAACCCGACTGCTTAAGAAGCTAACTAAAAAGACGAAAACAAGAAGAAAATCATGTTGTGCAGTCGCAGGATACATATGAAAACGGTTTTGGTCATCCGGCTCTTGCATATTTATCCCGATTACGAATAAAAAATAACAATCAAGAAGTTAATCGCGATCAACTATTTAGAGATCGTAAATCGTTAATCCAGATTACGATTAAGTTGTCAGTTCCTTGTTATTGGATTAACTATTAATTAAGATCGGTTCTCGCCTTTTTTATTGTTACCAAAAAAAGGAAGCCTGGCTGTGGGTGTGATACTGACTGATTCCTGTTTTTCAAACCAAAAGATAAGTGAAAAAAACATGAAAAAGTAATCTCGATTAAATTTAATCGTGATCAATATAATTTCGTTTAAATTTTCAATCGATTGATTAAAGAAATTAATCGATTGATTGGCCAACACTGCTAACAGAGTAGACCACAAAAGATCCCAATGGGTCGAAGTGACCGAGTTATTTCCCGGCCCCTCCACAAGATAAGATAAGATACTTTCGCATTAAAAGTATGGATTTATTGATATAAAACTGTGTGACGCAGCCTTTGCTCTTTTTCAATAACATAAACACAAACACACCAATATTCCCCGAAGGGCTATGTAATCAGTACACCCTTATTTCGCCAGTAAATAAGGGGAAAACTCATATGGTTCCTTAGTTATATGTTTAAAAATTATGTGTTGATAAAAAGCTCTTCTTAATTTGCTATCCACGCTCTGAACCGATTGCTTTGTTATACAATAAGGTTAGGTATTTAAATGTATGTGGAAAAATACTCACAGAATGTTGATGAAAAATTCATTGAAGGTGGCATCCTAAATTCAAGTATACCAATCGGCAGTTTTGTATCTAATTAGATCTCGCGGCAGCCACATTAGTGCTTTCATCACATAAACCATTTGTTTACATTTTATTCGTGCCGATACAAGTTATTGTGAGTCGGTGAGAAGTAACATTACTCCAATATGTTTCTCTTCTGGAATATAAATTGAGTCAGTGTCCTAAAAAAAGTTCCTTTCCTGAATTTCTTGGAGAGGACCATGGGCACTTTTGTATGAACACTGGGCCCACTTTTCAAAATTGTACAACAGTGATGAAACCTATGACATATGAAAGCTCTTGGCGCGTACTTTATTTCATTCTATGGCAGCTAAGTTCGCGAAAATGGCGTTTTGGTATGTTCAAAAAAATATTGTAAATGAAAAATGCGCATGACTTTTTAGGTAGGGTAGATAAAGTAAGTAGGGTACCACCGCCGCATCGTCAAGGCTTATTTGGCGGAGAGGTGTGTCACCTACGTGGGACTTGATGGCGTCTTAAACCAGCACCGCATGTCGTGCGGTGTTTCAATGGGCTCGGTCTAGGGTCAGGCGTAGACCTGACGTGTAACACGGACGACACGCTGGTCACCGCCTGGGGGAGTTCGTACAGGGAGGCAGCGTTGCTGGCGACGGCTGCGATCTCACAGGTGGTGAGCCGCATACGGCGCCTTGAAGTGGCCCTCAACAAGTCGGAGGCCAGTACCTAGGATAGATGCTCGACATCTGGTGGTGATTTCAGCCCCCACTGCCGGCGGCTGGCGCTCAAGTTGTTGGGCGCGGCTGGTGCGCTCTCATCTCTGTATCCAAATCATCTGGGGGCCGCCCAAGCGCCACCTGTAGGCGGCTCTACGTGGGGATCGTGCGATCGATGGTGGCGAAGGTACTCGCGTCATGATATCGGTGGCGCGAGGAAGCGCAGGCGCGGAGCGACGGGCCGATGCAGCGACATATTATACGGAGTTGCGTCGGTCTCAGCTCCGCGAGATTCTGGTGGCGGAATAGCGGGACAGGCTTTTACGCCCTACCGCCATTCCGCACCATCGAGGCGGTCCAGCCAGTGTTTGAGCGCTGGCTCGAGAGGAGGCACGGCTTCCTGTCGTTTCGGGTGACGCAGGTACTCTCGAGGCATGGTTGCTTCGGAAAGTACCCGTTTCGTATAAACAGGGAGCCGGATGCCCGGTGTCACCACTCCGTCGACTGCCGGGAGGACACTGCGCGGCATACCCTGGCAAAGTGTGCATCACTGATATAGGCAGTGACCTGTCGCTGCCGGCCGTAGTCGAGTCTATAGTCGGCAGTGAGTAGTCCTGGGACGCGGTGGTATCCTTCTGTGAAACAGTCGTCTCGCAGGAGGCTGAGGAAAGGGAGAAGGAGATTTATCCAATCATCCGATCCACAGCAGACGCACCGAGCGTCAGCGGAGGGCGAAAACGCCCTGTTACAGCCCCCTAAATGGGTCCAAAGTTCTGACATTCAATGAATGTAGATTAGTCAGGGTAGGTATGATTGGTAGGTTAGTCAGGGTAGGTATGATTGGTAGGGTAGGCAGGGTAGGTATGGTAGGTAGCAGCGTTGCCAGACGTCCCAATTTGGCGGGATGTCCCGCGCGGGACAAGCTCTGTCCCACTTTTCGGGGATAACTCCACCGTGCATGCAGCGTGCTGAGGAAGCGCGGCCGGGGGGGACCAAGTGCGGACTAGCCGCACTTCTCTTTCACTCTTTTCTTATTCCCATTTGTTTATAAATTTCTATTTCGCGAAAGGAATAACGAATACCTATTGCAATTGTTTTAGTGCAAAATTTTAGTGGTACGATAATCTGATTTAAATATCATATTTTTATTAAAATACATTTTCATTGGCTATTTTTGCTATCTATTGTCAAGTAAACCTAATTTAAAACTCAAATAGAAATATTAATATTTAAAAAATTCTGATTATATAAGTTTTTTTACTATGTCCCGCTTTCGACGAAAGAGTCCCGCTTTTTCCACTCAAAAAGTTTCAAAGTCCCGACTTGCCAAAAAAAATCTGGCGACGCTGGTAGGTAGGTAGGGTTGACGGGAGTGAAGCTGCGGGCACAAAATTTGTACATGACATGACCATGACGCTCCCGTCAAACCTACCTATCTAGATATGGTAGATACCCTACCTACCATACTTTCTCTACCTACCTTACCTACCCCACCTACCCTACCAGGGCACTCTAAACATATTATATTGATGTTTTTAGTTTTAGTCAAATAAGAGCTATTTATAACCCGAGCTACTGACTGAGGGCTAACTATAACGACGTAATATCAAAACAAAACAGATTTTCAAAAACTCACCAAAACACCATTTTCGCGCTGAATATGAACTTAGCTGCCATAGAATGAAATAAAGTACAGTTCAAGAGCTTTTATATGACATATAATTAATCACTGTTGAACAATGTTGAAAAGTTAGCCCAAAATGACGCATAGTCCTTTAATTTGTTATAAGGTTTCATTAATGAGCTCGTGGCTGAATAATTATAGCTAGCTCTTGCCGAGGTCAGTCCGTGGATGGGTGACCATGTGAACATACCAAGATTCCTCCGTGCCTCGGAAAGCACGTTAAACTTTTGCTTCTGACTATCATTTGTTGATTTTGGACAGTCGTTTCGGGTAGTCAGAGGAAAGCCAGGAAAACTGTCACCAGTGTTGCCAAAGGGTAGCAGTGCAACCCAGCTACTGGGTTATGGTGTGTTGCAGTCGCTCCATGTAAAATACTGGCTCTCAGCTGAATCCGGTTAAACTGGTTAACCCCAGCATAATTGGTTCAAGGCAGATATACCGATTGTTTCTCTAATGAGTCTTCTTGAATGATGCTATTAAGAGATATTTGGAACTGGAACACTGAATAGGTTTATACTGGGTAGTAAGTCCGACTACTAACCTTGGTAACCGGCTTATCTTTTCACCACGGCATCAATCATGTTTAAAATAGAGCAGAGTTATGAAAGAGTTAGTTTTGTCTATCAAAAATACAAATTTTGTTTGAGTAACGATTTTAATACGGTAGATATATATTTTTTAAGTAGAAGTTACATAAGTACCTAAACTTATTTCTGTCGCCAAAAAAGGTAAATAGCAAGTTAAAATCTTTACATCTACTCATTCTTTCATAATTTTTCATTGTTTAATATCTCCGTCATTTCACAATCCATCTGTCACAGTATTTAGATCATAAAGTGCTGTACGTTTGAACGGTACATCATAATGGGTCAGAAATACTCCCTACTGTTATCCGACTGCGCGGAGTTGTGTAACCATCTACTAAATCATAACATTGCATCCGGCGCGAGTGCAGCCTTGTAACGTCGTAAACTGTGACGTCATTGGTTATGGGTCGTTGGACTTTCAGGGTAACTTGCAGCTAAAATCTGGGACATATACTTAAAGTTTTTTTTTGTCATTTCGATACAAAAGGGAAAGAATCAAAGCGTTGCGGTTGATGAGAGAATAGAAGAAGAAAACGGGGTTGGTGAAAAAAAAGATGTTGCGTCGACGCCAAGTCATATGGGACAAGAGCAGGAAGAAGATGGTGATTTGAAACTTATAATATGAATGTGCATAGGTATAGAGATAGATTATAGAAACGATGGTTGGATTGTCAAAAGGCCCATGGAAAATACTGAGATGACGATTAATACAGAAATATGGAAGAAGAAATGTTATGCGGACCCCAAATGAAGTGGGAACAAACAGAATGACGATGCAGATGTTGAAACCACATACATAGATAAGTCTGACTCTTCCGATTAATTTTTTTCGGCAACCTTTATTGTCTTTGTACTGTGTGAACCTCCCTGGCGCCCGAATTTATTATTTAATTTCATTTTGGGAGAACACAATTTTTTTTTGTTAATTCAACTAAAACAATTTAAAACATTACATTTGGCGCACTTTTGCGATGTTAATAAGACACAATGACATGTATAAATACATAGGACAATTAATAATATCTTTTTTTAAGATATGTTTTAGACATAAATCGTTAGCCACCTCTTTTGTTGTTGTAGCCATAAGCCTTAGCTAATCCAGTTTCAAAGAAAGAAGTACAATTACGATGAAATATACATTGTTATTACACCATTATTGCCAACATTTTCGTTAAATTACACATCTTTTAGTCCAAAACTATTCCGCAAAACATGTACGACCCACTTAAGTACACATCAAGACATTCATACAAAAAATATTATGATACAGCGACTTGGCGTTATTCCACCGAGAAGATAAATCGCTGGATATTTGAAATTATTCCAAAAGTAATAGATTAGTACTGCTTTATTATAAAATCTTTTATGTTTATATGAAAATATGATAATGGATTGGAATTCGTGGAAAATTGTTCAGAAGGGTTAACATAATTTTGGGCCACATTTGGGCGCTAAGTATTGTGGTTGGTCATCTTACTTCGAACTAATATTATAAATGCAAAAGTTTAGATGGATGTATGTTTGGTACTTAATCACGCCAGAAGTGCTTAAAGGATCTGGATGAAATTTGGCACAGAGATAGATTATAATCTGAAATAGCGTTTTTCACGCGGGCGAAGCCGCTGGCGGAAGCTAGTAATCAGACTTCAGTCAGACTCATATTATGAAGGCTAAAGTTTGTGAGGAGTGGGTAATATAAGATTACAAACATAAATACAACGATTTGTCTAAACATGCATCATATCATGCTTACATGCTTTAGAGGGTAGCCAGAGCATCAAATATCAATAAAAGATCACGACGACATATACGACAAAGATTGGAGGGTACCAAGACGTAACAATGGCGTAATAATGATCCCACCAAAAACATAAAAAGTTAAAATGCACCAAGCTCGACAAAAACATAAATGTGAGAAATGCACCAAGCTCGACAAAAACATAAATGTGAAAAACGCACCAAGCTCGGCAAATACATAAATGTGAAAAATGCACCAAGCTCGGCAAACACATCAATGTGAAAAATGCACCAAGCTCGGCAAATACATAAATGTGAAAAAGGCACCAAGCTTGACAAAAACATAAATGTGAAAAATGCACCAAGCTCGGCAAATACATAAATGTGAAAATCACCAAGCTGCAAGCAATGCCAAAAAAGTAATTTAGTAACCAATTACACATCTCAACCAAGAGTTATAAACTTCGGGGTGCTTCAAGGTAGTGTGCTAGGGCCGTTACTTTTTTTAATATATATAAATGATCTCCCAATACTCATTTCTCAAAATATGGTACTTTTTGCCGATGACAGTACAGCTGTTGTAAAGTGTACTAATCCGGTCTCTTATGAGAATGATATAAATGATTGTCTAAATAATATAATTAACTGGCTTAATAGGAACAACCTAGTGATTAATTTAAACAAGACAAAAGGAATGCATTTTCATCAAAGGTGTGAAAAACCTCCAGTTCATGTTACTTATGACAAGTGCCAAATAGAAGATACAAACAAAGCCAAATTTTTAGGTATAATGCTTGATAGTAAACTAACATGGAAACCCCATATCGAATAAATTTGTCTCAAATTAAATAAATCTGCACATGCACTGTTTCAGCTGTCAAAAAAAGTTAATACACAAACACTTTTAATAGCGTATCACGGATTGGTTGCATCAGTTCTGAGGTTTGCTATAATTTTTTGGGGGCAATCAACTGAAAGGGAAACTGTGTTTAAAGCACAAAAACGATGTATTCGGTCCATGTGCGGCTTAAAAACTACCGATACTTGTAAACCTCATTTTAAATCATTAAAGTTACTGACTATGCCAGCTATGTACATTTATGAGACTGCTTTATTTGTTAAAACCAACTTACACCTATTTCAAAAAATATCCGAAGTGAAAAAGACTCCAATGCGTTCTCAATATGTAAATAAACTTTGCGACAGAAAATGTAGAACCGCTTTAATGAAAAAGAGTTTCTTTGGCATGGCTCCGAAAATTTATAACAATATACCTGATAACATAAAAAATTTGCCCCTACTAAAGTTTAAGAAAAGTCTATATTCGCTATTGCTCGAAAAATGTTATTATACAGTAGAAGATTTTATAAATGATAAATTTTAATATTTCTGTGCAATAAATATTTGCTGTTTTTTTGAATATTTTTGGTTAGATTTAATTGTAGATTTTATTAAGGTATTTAAATACATTTAAAATGGTAATTGTACTCAAATATTTAAATTTGTTTTATTATGTTAGATTTTTTATTTTCTTTTATTTTTTGCTTTTATTTTTATCAATATTTGTACGCCTTCACGGCAAAACATAGCGCCCTTTATAATTAACCTAAGATCTTTATGTAAATACCTATGTTTCACAAATAAATATTCTGATTCTGATTCTGATTCGACAAAAACATAAATGTGAAAAATGCACCAAGCTCGGCAAATACATAAATGTGAAAAATGCACCAAGCTCGACAAAAACATAAATGTGAAAAACGCACCAAGCTCGGCAAATACATAAATGTGAAAAAGGCACCAAGCTCGACAAAAACATAAATGAGAAAAAGGCGCCAAGTTCGACGAAAAAGATTTGAGATTTAGAATGGTGACAAGTTTCATAGCCGTAATTGTACAATTTCGCTTATGGACTTAAAGTAATTCCTTATACATACATACATAAACTCACGCCTTTTTCCCATGGGGTAGGCAGAAAATACAGAATTAAACTAAGGTAATAGTGTTTGAAAGAGAAGACGATGTATCGGAGTGTGAAGGGCAAATAAATGATAAGAGTGTGGAGCAAGTGAACGAGTTTGTATGACGATGTCATCTTGAAAACTTGTATGACCGTAAGCATCTTTATGTGATTTTAGGCTCCCATACTGTATATATATGCTAAGAATGCAAGTACATCGCTGACGTGTGTCTAGAATCTAGATTAATCTGCCCATTGCCGACAATACAACCAATAAGCGAAATAATAACCAGCCAAGTACCAGTCGGACCCGCTGCCGAGTAGGTATTCCGTAGCACTTAGGATTTTCGTTTTGGTTTCCCTTTAAATTATTAGGGAGGCCATTTATACCTTAAAATATAAATTAATTCAAATAGTCGTTACTATTTTAGAACAAGAAAGTTTGTTATATTATTTGGTAAAAAAATTACTACCCCTATTGTGTTTTCAAAATATTAGAGTATTATTATTAATAAATATGGTACAGGTTTTTACAAATTATTAACTGAAAAAGATTTTCGTCACCCGCGACTGAGCTCTGTCCAATATTGCCCGAGAAACCCTATAAAATCGTAATGACAATGTGTGCGTGCAAAACGGCTCTTAGTTCGTAGTGGCCTCTCTGTCTGCGGCGCGCCGCCGCTTACATACTTTGTGATACTATGCTCCTTTGGTACATGCTTCATAGCAGCTTTTCTAATATTTTTACAATTTTTACGATCAGCGTAAATGTCATCTCGGTAGTCACAACAGTGTTTTAAGTTTTACTGGTTTTTAATGAACCTAAAGATTGCGGAATAAGTTTTACGATGAGTCTTCGTTTAAAACTAGTAACTACATAAAAAAAATCAACGTTATTTTATTAATTAATAAAATACAATAATTATAGCTTAAAAACACTTTTAGTACGACTTTTACAAGATCATAAAACTAGAACTAAAATAATATTAGTAAAAACTAATACCTACCTAAAAACTACGTCTTCTATACTTGATGTCTAAATGAACAAACCGTCCAAAACCAGAGGCAATTTAAAAAGTAAGTCATTCTCTTTCTTAAAAACCCAACCATAGCGACAAGTCGACTGTCCGAGTAATTGACAACAAATCATTCGAAACAACTTTTTAAGAACTGAAACAAATGAGGCACAGATTTCTCCGATATGATCCGGATGACATATTCATGCATTAGTATCTCGAATAAGGTAACCTACTTCGTTTTCCCGCCTCTTTCTTAGAAAACATCGAGTTCGATAATTACGAAAAGCAACAAATGTACCGGATGATTATCACAATAATCTCTTCAGAATAAAGAATGACTTATAAAAATAAACTAACGTTTTATAGACATGTAAATATGTAATAAAAATGTAGAGGAAAACTGTTTTTGTTGAATTCGTGAAGTTTTTTCTTGTAGTTTTTCTGTGTCGTATAACAAGATGTTGAAAGAGGAATTCCTGTCAGTCTGTCTGTTTAAACATAGAATCTGGTATTTTATTACATTTTTTCTAAGAGACCATCAACTATAATACACATTTGTTTGAATGAAAACAATTGCCGTGTATACGTAGTTTTCTCTAGCCTTACTCTTATCTTCAAGAAAATTTTATACATCCAATACTTCGCGATGATAGCGCATAGATCAGTTTGGCTACGGTCTAACTTTACCTACGAATATGCAGCATCTTCAATTTTCAATCGATCTATGGCGAACTTGGTGAATACAATAATATTTAGTAAGACTAGTAGTTTTCTGTGTTTCTTAGCAAGGGCTGTCGTAATTATTCTGGCTACAACTCGACATAATTACCGATGTAAAACTACTTTACCAGGGCGCACTCATTATTTATATTTTTAAATTATTTAACTGTTAAGGTTACACTAGTCGATAATTCTTCCATACAAACGTAGTCTAGGGATTACTCCACTGTTTGACGATGTACGTTCAAAATATTAAATGATACCAATTTTTCTCATCATTATCTAGCCCTGTACGGAAACAAAAATGTAAAAAAGAAAAATATTTGAAAGTTATGAGCGTCGAAAGTTCCATATTTCAGCACTAATTTTAACGCATCTTTTTGTGGCAATAGATACCATAAAAAAAAAGAAAATTGCATATCGGCCACCATACAGGGATAGATTAGTAGTTCAACAATGCAAATAATTTTATGTTGAAAATATACATTTAGTCGTTTTTTCATGATTATCTAGACTCCCAAAGGTCTGTTTATAAAATTTCGCGCGCTCGTTTTCGTCCTAAATCATCATCCATTTCGCTACAAACTTGCAAAAGTGCTAATTCGCACGCGAACTAGCTTCTTACTGCATCTATCTCTTTCACACGAGTTGTCGGATGAGATAGCAGGTATTTTAACCCCGCGCACAAAATAGTTCGTGTCGTCGACTAGTGTAACCAACAGATGTAAGCAACAGATTTTTCAAATTCTCGATGTATTATTTGAATGAAGAATCTACTTGCCAGGTGCTCAGCAGTTGATCTTAAAAAATTCTGTGTTTAATTATCATGATGTGTTTAGGTTAACGAACTCTCAGGTTCGGGTAAATGAAAAGCACGTCACATCACTGTCACTCCAGCCAGACAATATTCAATACCCCAGTGTCACGGTACAGCTACAATTTAGGCTATAAACATTAGATTTCAGACAAAGACTTTCATTCTAGACTGGGCTAACGAACCACAGGGCAATGCTCGCGTGACGACATCATTAGATGAGATTGACAGGATAAAAGCTTCCGCGTAAATGTATTATTTATTCTAATTTTTTTTTCATTTTTTTGGCTTGATACTTCTGTCATTTGAGACAATAATTAGGTTAATTGGAAAGTGATGTGAAAGTGAAAATAACGTTGAAATTAAGACCCAAATTCTAATATTACGCGGAACTTAACTAACAATAAGCTGAGTTTAGCACAATGACCATAATAAACGTTTAAACATATTTTAATTATGCTATAAAGATTTATTTCTTTATACTTAATATAATTTTTATTATTGATTGGCTCGCGCTTGACTACTATCTCTTCTGATGGTAAGAGATGATGTGGTCGACGGTGAAGCACGCTTGTCTAGAAGTAGTAACCTATTCACTCTTGACTTAAAGACCCCCATTAAAAACTATAGTCGATAAATTCATTTCATTTCTTAAACAATTCACATTATATCGAACGTTACATAATTAAAATGACTAATAGTACATTATGGTACAAGTGTGTAACGTTGGTGATTACCGCTGAGGCGCCATTGAGACCCGAGCCGATAGGTGAGGGTCTTAAGAGAGCCGAGGACGGTAATCATCAATACACACGTGTATCATACGACGTTTTCAACACACTTGTGAAGAAAATAATACTAAAATATCATTTTCAACAGTGAAAACGAGTTTTTCGCAATGGCGGGAAAAAAAATATCAGTTTTCCTATACGTGCGCATCTAACAATGGCGATTGGCCATAGACTAAAGGAATGATGAAATGAGGTTTCTTTTATTTTGGCTTTTCGCGAGTACGAAGTTGCATGAAATGAGCAAGCAATAGGTACATCAATTTATTTGTACTATTGAGCACGAACTTTTTTGTATCGAATTTTTTTTAAGAACAATGTAACTCAATCAATAAAATGAATTAAAACTCCATAACTCACTTGTGAATAATAGCAATGCAAAAGTCACAGTTTGATTACAGGTATCATTATGTGCCTAATTGTTGTGAAATTAGAACCACTTTATGAGCAAGTATGTTGAAAAAAAAATTATTACACTTAAAGATAAATTAAAAGACACACACGCTATAGTTTAAGAGACAGTCTAAGAATTAATTTATTGTGATAGTTATCGTTCTTTGAAGCGATACCTAAGGACAGGCACATGCGTCTTCCGACTATTACATTAATTTATTCAAATGCCACGTTATTAATAGTTCAAGAAGGAGAGTATACTAACTCGCACCTAAATGTCAACCGTTGCTCCAGGTGCCACCTTTCTCAGAATACGATTTATTGTCTCGTGTGGGTTTCATGTGATAGACGTGAATATAAATTATTTTCATACTGGTGAAAAACTTATGGTCCAAATGACGCGCTAGATAGTGGCGAAATTTTGATTAATGATATTTAAGAACTGTTTTCAGACCCTAAAAAAAGTTATTCACGACATTTAAAACTGACATAGCTGAAAAGCTTCTGTATTTTATATTATGTTGCCCAAACGCTAGGCAAAGGTTAACCCCATTTTTTAGATAGATAGATTCATTTATTTGCCTGCAATATGGTATGGTACAGATCTTATAACATAAACACAATAGTTCTTCATATGCCGCCTACTAAATTCGGCATGCAAATGTGATCATGATGATTCTAATTTATTCGATTTAAACAAAACAATAAACTCCAATGTCAAAAAATACTAAATCAAAAATCATCCACAATACAATAAAAATCAAATTACAAATGTCAAAGAAAAATAATTAAATTACAAATTTTCCACCACTATTAAGCTTTTGCCTTGTTCAGCTAATCTATCAGAAACGAATCCGAATGTTTCTTAAGCCTGACTATTTAATAGTTTCCGTTATATCTAATCTATTTTGCCGAAAAAATCTGACTGTCCGATAAATTTGACTTAGTATTAAATTGTCAGTGCCTCTTTTCCTTACACCTTGTCTTCTTCTGAAATGCTAAGTGGTGTCTCCCCTGTTTCCAGATGGCTGGTGCGCGTGATAGAAGACGTGCAGGGCGGCGAGTTACGCACGCGCCAGGGCTACGTACCAGCAAAGGTCCTGCAGGAGAAGCAGACGGCCGAGAGGGACCAGACCTCCATGGCTGCAAGAAGACAGTGAGTACAAATCTTATAGGCGTACCTATTACTAAAATCTACTGGTTTATAGAACCAAGTACAGTATCAAGCTATAGGCGAAGGCGACAGTCACCTCTGTGTAAGCGATGCTTCATGCGAGCTGTCTTCTGATTTGTTGTCTAGATTTAGATGTATCTGAACGTTAAATGCTTTTGAGCAATTTAGTTGAAAAAGACGCAATATTTTATACATTCTTCAATTGGGCGTGGATGGCCAAATCAGAATTTTTGAGGAATAGCGAAAATACTCAAAGAAGTTACGAGGCTGATTTTGATGAAAACTAAAAAATGCATTATTGGATTTAAAAAGAATCTATATTCCTAGCCAAGAATCAAACCATTTGATTTTGGAAAAAATCTCACACTGTATTATTACACCATCCGGTAGTGTCGCTAATAAGGATACGATTCTGGGAAGTAATGAATGACATACGACAACTATTCCTCATAGTTTTGGATTTGGCCGTCCACGCTGACTTGAAAAACTCAACCTGTATGGCAGGGTCTTCTACATAAACCTTGTTGACTGAGCTCATTAAATCCTTTTTGGATTAAAAACAGACAATAATATCTCACGGCTGACTTACTTATCAGTCACTTGATCTGGCTGCCAGGAAACAAAGACTTCAAAACACAATTAGCCCATATAAGAAAGCTTTCAGCCTTTCAGTTCTCAGTTTACACTTCAAATCGTGTCTTAATTTCGTCAATTCTTGAAATCCAGAAACATTTTCAACTGACGTAAGCACCAAACATTGTTTCAACCTTCATCAAAGGAAAGAGAAGCCGTTTGAAAGGAGATACACTTGGGGTTTTTATTGTCACTTACGTCAATTGAATCGTCGACTTTCAAGTCAATGTGTAAAGATTTTTAGCGATTTTCTTGAGTCGTTGACCAGTGTTGCACTGTAAATCTTTGTGTTTATGATCGTTAGTATTTGGGACATATTTATTTTGATCAGGCTACGTCTTAGTTAATAACCATTACAATTAACAATAACATTACGATATCATGTAGGTATTTCCCTGAATAGATGGATCAGTAGTATACCCCTTGAAAATGAGTAAATACTACACCCAAACTTCGGTAAAAACTGACAAGCCTGTTGCATAAACCGGGCATAAAACGGAAACTATAGGCTACCAAAACCAAAAACAAACAAAAAAAGCAACTAAACCATACATAGGTATTTTTGAATTGTCAAACAAAATATGAATCTAGTTGCACATTCGCAAGCGTCAGTACCAAATATGAAACACTGAGGACAAAACCAAATAGCACTTGGTCAGATCTAAGGATTAAATCAAAACCAGTGGGATTAGTGCGAGTTTTTACTCGTGCTTACGTATCGCGTTTGTATTGAAACGAGATAGAAGCCGTCTACCGCCGACGGGCCCGCCGCCCCTCACACAGAGAGAGGGCGTGTGTCCCAGCAGTGGGAAAATTAAAAGACTGATGATGATGATGACCGCCGACGGCGACGGCGCAATGACTCGACGGACCGACCAGATCAAGTCTGCAGTAGGCGTTCCACTGCATGAGTGCACATGAGTCACAGCTGACAGAGAGGGATGGCATCGTGAGCCGAATCACAGCCCGGTGCCTCACTGCAACATGCTGACCACAACCACTGCCAAGAGTGTACTGACAAATAATAAAAAGCGCCGTCTAGTGACAGTAAAGGGAAACTGTTTTTTTATGCAAATTGACTTTAACGCGATCGACTACGATAAACAACGCGCAATAACCCTACATTTTATCACACTAATTTCAGTTAACTAGTTGAAAGTCATTGCTTGTGCGCTCTCGCTGGAAATTTCTGATGATGTGATATTTCTTTGTTTTACACAATATTTTCGAATATCAACCTTGTCGTTTCTTCTATTGTTACCGCAAAGGTCAGTTTCCCGGCATTTCATTGCTTCCATAAACCTTGCACTTGAGAAAAGTAGGTATGTTTAAAATTATATCAGCTGTAGAGTATCTCTGAAGAATTTCACACCTGTAACATGTTGCTATCAATTTTCATACTAGACTAAAAATAAGCAAAGACGAGAATGTTGATTCATTGAAAACTTTGAAATTACACACATCAACACGGTCTAGGGATATTTTAAAAAAAGCGAATTACTAGCAATGTGTTAATTATTTATATGACATGTATATATTTAAAAGATACGTTATTTAATATTCTACCATTTTTTAATAATGTTTAAGTTACTTCGATTAAAATTTCAGGATTTTATGGAAAAAAAATGAAGCATAGACGGAAACCGTATATGAATTAATTTTTAATTTATGAGTAAAAACTGAAAAAAATAGAAAAATCATTTAATTTGTGTTTATAAACTTGAAGTTAGTAGTCTGAGAAAGCGCCCATGATGTTCATAACACATCGGCAACGATTCGGCATGCTCAGAACAAGGTTGTCAATGTCTTGCTGCGGAATATTGTCCCATGTCCTTCTGAGGTGCGCAAAAAGTTGATCTTCTGTAGCCAGATTTTCAGGAACTTCCTTCAGAGCTCTTCTTTGCAGCATATCCCACGCATGCTCAATGGGATTTAGATCTGGCGATTGAGCAGGCCAGTCTAAGGCCCTAACATTGTGTGTATGTAACCAAGCTGCTACCGATCTCGCCGTGTGTGCCCGGGCATTGTCGTGCATGAGCAGGAAATCTTGCCCCATTTGTGTTCTGTGGGGCAAGATTACGGGCCCCAGCACCTGTTGGACGTATCGTTCTGCCGTCATATTGCCCCGCACCCAAACGAGATCCGTCCGTCCTCCAAGACGAATTCCTGCCCAAACCATAATTGTTCCTACATACCAAGGGGTATGGGTGAACTTCCTGAGGGTTCTGAAGACGGCTCCATCGTCCAGGAACTCGCCAAACACGCGTCCTTCGTGAATCTGGATGGAAGCCGAACCTGGATGACATGCATTCGCCTTCTTACAGTTTGGTCACTCACAAGCACTTGGTGTTCCACTTGCAGCCTTTGGACCAATTGAGTCGCCGTTGCATTTGGTTGAGCTCGCGCAGTAATTTGCAAAAATCGGTCTTGTCTGGGGGTAGTGATGCGACTTGGCCCCCGGTGCCTCTCCGCTACTTCAACTGTGGCACGATGAAAGAAAGAAAGAAAGAAAGAAAAATCGTTTATTGGCACGTACCACAAATTAAGTTACCAACACAATTATGAAAATAAACTTAAAAATAAAACTTAAAACTAACAATCATACTGTGTGACTCACGGCAGTGCCAATCAGGCCCTGTTCAGCAATATGTCAGACAACTGGCGTTGCCTGACGCTGATTATATGCGATAGCGTGGCCACAATCTTGAAATTACATTTTGGTGGGTCCCTATGGCCTCAGCAACATTACGCTGAACAGACCCAGCTTCCAGCATTCCCACAGCTCGTAACATCTTCGCCCTCGTCAAATGTTGGCGTTGCATGGCTACAATACCTCAATTTTAACTTTATCTTTCGTTTAAAAATGAAAGAAAACTGTAACTAAACTTAATTCGTATTGTTTTCTAAATTTCGCACAAATGAAAATTCCCTCTCCTACACATCAAGACATTTTTATGCGACCGAAACAAAAGAATTTTCAAAAATTTGAATTTGGAATTAGTCTGAGATTAATTACAAACAAATCGGTGTATAAAAGATTCCAATGCGGCCAGTACTTTTCGAGTTATTTAATTGAGTATGAAATATCCCTAGACCGTGTTGATGTGTTTATCATTAGATTTCCTTGTCAATTTTCTTTAAGTATAATTGGTTCAAGGAAGACTCAGCTAGAGGGCGGTAGTCTACAAGGTCCTAATTTTCATTTAAATGTGACCAGTCTATGAATTCTATAGTGGATAATCCAGACTGCCAGAAGGAAAAGACCACAGGTTGTTCTTTTATGAACTCTTTTTATATTTTCGAAAACAGTGTCACCGGTAATGTAGTGCAGTTCATGTGCTATCACTAAAGTATCTGTTTATTACCAAGAGTAGAAAATATATCTCACAATTGACAATTTGGTCGCAGGGCAGACAATTTTCAAAAATAAAACTTAAAAGTTTCTAATAACTCGAAAACATCTTAATGTTAGACCTAAGTTATCGCGCTCTAAATCTATGCAAATTATCAATTGTAAGCAGACTAGAGAATTCTACCTGACTGAAGGCATGCACGGAATTAACGGTCATCCTGTATTTAGTTTCCTTATATGTCTGTCTGTCTCCTTCGTAGTCGAATATATGTAACACTGAGATGTAATTTCCCCTAGAATGATTTTAACTTCTTAGCATGCTTTTAGATCCCACTAAAGCCATATTTACACGTGCACCTTCGAGGCAATTCTACGATCCGACTTACTTCTTGGCGAGAAGCTAGTGAAATCCTATTAAATGCCTTGTTAAACCCTGTGATTGGTCGTGAAACTGTGACAAATCTTGTAGGTAATAACTCGTCAAATGTTTATGGTTTTTGGATGGATTTCCGTTGTTAAATTGGTGCTTGTGGCGTTGTTAGTACCTACATACGGAAGGAATTTTATTAGCAAAATCTACTACGATCCGATTTGGTGGTAACTGTCATAATAATTTGATGTATGAAACATACATCGAGTTAGTTACTAACACCTCGTTAACCTCGTATTAGCAACTAACTCTAATTTAAGTTTTTCACACAACGCAAGAAGGCTAAGGAATTTAAAAGGTAACTGAGGTAAAATATCACAGATTTCATAAAATAATTTAAAAAAAATCGACCCGCTATTTCAGAACTGTTGTAACATTTACTTATATTAAAGCTCCAATATGAACACATATTCCTCAACCTCTCATAAAAGAAACCACACATCATAATTCGGATCATACGCGTCCTTCATTTTTAATCCAAACATTCAGATGAAATCAAAACGTCGTCAAGATACACAAATTGCAGGAATTCGACAGTATCCCGGAGGCATGTCCAAGTTATTCAGGACGATGCATTAAGTTATCATCAGCAATATAATTTGGCAAGATTACCTACTTCCTTTTTCCGTGTCAACAAACTGTCTTCGAAGTCTCCACTCATCTTTTGTTTTTAGATGTAAGGATAATGTTTCCTTGTTTTAAGGATTCCATATTTAGATCCTTCGGCTTTTGTGTTTGGTATTATTGTAATTGTAAATGCATTCAGGAGAGGTTCAATGGTATTGCTTTTATGGATGTTATTTTCAGATCATTGGAAAGTGGCTGTGTGATTCATTGAATGTCAGTGTGTTGGATTGTTTTTTGTTTGTTTTATGCTGTCATCGGCTTTAAAAGCGTATCACTTTGAACAAACGAGCAAGTAAAGAAGATATTTTTCATAAAGATTTGCATGTATGTACGAGCTTTGACACTGGGATCATGAGTCTTTATTAATGAGTTCGATTTCATTTTATTACTGAAGTTTCTGATCTAATTTGTTTCTTCATAATTATTTCACCAGCAGCGCACCTTTTTATGAGGTATGATGAGATCATCATACCTCATTATATTGATTACTTGGACTGTTGCCTACCCTGTGCATCGCCATAATTTATCTGATAAATGGTTACTGTTCTTCGAACATACCTGAGATATGTAATCAATAAATATCTATCGAATCCGAGCCAAATTGTCACTGATTATTCACATAAGTTACAAATCTCTGGTATCGCTAACATTAATATTATGAATTTGTAAGTACTTGATTATCATAAAATTATAGTTTTTGTATTTTCTTAAAATATCGTGAAAGTTTTATTGTTTTACGGCTGTAAAATTGACAAATTAAATTAGTTAATAGTCTTGGCACAAGTGTAGCAAAGATATACACGTCTACAACCCGCATGGGTACACATCTCAAGACTTTCTTCCTATTTTCTAGAAGCCCTTCGCCCCAAATGACTTCAGGTATACGACCTCTATTTTAATGAGGTTATGAAATTGGCAGAGCCATCTTTTTATGAATCATACTTTCTATATTCAGACATCTCGTTTATTGATGTTCTTCTATTTATGTCCTCAAATTCAACTACGTATGTGACACTAGCTCGTAAATTATATTCTTCAAACATAACAACTTTCCAATAGCCATCAGCTTTACTACAATTTTGACTTCTGCAAGATTCTTAGCCCGCTTAAAAATCGGTAATTATCCCAAGGGAACGCACTCTCGGTCTAAAAAGTCCTGTGCCCTTCTATAAGGTCCGATATATTATCTCCATGCCAAAATTCATCAAAATGTATTCAGCGCTTTAGGCTTAGCGATGTAACAAACAGAAATATAGACAGAGTTACTTTCGCATCATTATTATGAGTATGGATTCGTTTCTGCATCTACTATTAGAACCAAAACACTCCAGTGTACAGTTAACAGATCATATTCTATCTTATTGTGGAAGTGCACGTCTGTAGGAAGCAATATATCAAAATCTCGTCCAATTATTCCCACATGTCTAACAGTAGCACCATGCCAGAACAATATTACTAGGTGTTTAGTCAAAACTGCCAACAGCTTGTCCAGGTATATTTGGCAGGATTTAGGGACTGTCTTTGGTCGAGTAGTTGTTAATTTAGTGATGAGTTGGTGTCTATTTTTGGGAATATTGTATAGCATATTTCTTAGCTTTTCTATTTCAGGTAATATCCCTAGCAAGACTAGCCTTGTATTCAGGGCCCTTGCCTTTCTACCCTGTTCTAGCATAGGATGTATACGTTCAGTGTTTACTTCACATTTTTAACATCTCTCGCAATGTTTTTTCATCAAACATTTTGCAGACATCAGTTTTGTAGATGAAGAATATTCAACAATGAGTTTCCCACCTTGACTTCTAGCAAATCATGACCTTCCAAACCTCGTGTTACCTCTTCATCCACCATTATAGATTCTCCCACGCCCTCACCTCTTGGCATCGCTACCGCGCGTTCTCCGGCTGACTCAGGAGCTAGGAAAACACTCTTTAATTTATTATAATGCTTACCATTTGAAGTTTGAACTCTTACTCTAACGTCATTACCGCACGTCGAGTGTTGATCTAAATATGTGTCTATTGATCTTGAAAGCTTTAGTTATTTGATGTGGAGCCTACTGGAAAATAGTTTTGATTTATTTTTATAAAAATCGCGAATTAATTTTTCATTTTACTCGTGTTTGCGTAATGGAATAGTTTGACTTTTTCTGAAGTCGTTTCCGGTCACTTTAATCATCTTTTGATATTTAAGTTAATTTATCAAATCTAATAGACACTAAACCTGTCGTCAAAAAGCATAATTATATACATTAAATAAAAATAAGATATTTTAGCAATTTACTGTTTCTGCCTTAAAGCTTAATCTCAAGATATTTGAGTCGTGTGATTCAAATGGAGAACTTAAAATCGGTTCTATTACTTTCGAGAGGTCTTTTTTGGTGGTCCAGTCGTATCAAAAAGACAGATGTGTTTTTCAGAACCTCTGCTGTTAAAATAGCGCGATCATAGAAGGATCAAATCAAAGACCGTGAGCTTAACAAATTTATCTACGAAGACGAGACATGGGTCACAGCAATTAAAATATTATCTAGGCTGATCGTGTTATGACTTCGTATCTCTAACAACCTTAACTACAAACAGTACTACCTACTTTGGAACATCTACAAAACTGTTGTGTTTCACCGGGATCTGCCTACTGAAAATAATAACCTTAGTTACGCTATAACTGGAACATATATTCCTATATAATTATAAATACATAATGTTGTAACGCACTTAAGGAGCTTAATAATTCTATTCTTAATCCGCATTGCAATACAAAAGTAGCCAAAATGACTGCAAACTGCACGCTGCGCTGTAAGGTTCTAATCAGAACAAAATAAGAGTAAGTCAAAATGCTATGTCGTTCCTAACAAAGTATCTTATCTCCAGGGCCGTGGTACGAGAGCTGGTGGAGACAGAAGAAGAGTTCGGTCGCGACATGCAGCAGGTGGTCTCCCGATACATGAAGCCGACGGACAAGGCGACAACCCCGAAGGCTGTATTTGACAACCGAGAACTGCTCTTCTCGAACTTCCGGCAGATCTGCGAGTTTCATAATACGTAAGTCAGCGTAGCTTTTAAGTATAATTCAGGAGAGCACTTCACGTATAGATACATAAAAGTAACGTAGATAATCATGCCTAAAAATAAAGGGGCCATGACCATCAGTGGAAGATGACCGATGAGTAAAGGTGATATCCAGTTTTACCTTAACGAAGAAGTAAAAGGTTTTGTGATAGGCAGGTCTGTGACAGGCAGTCATTTAGAACAACAACAGTATAAGTAGTAAAAAATTGTTTTTATGTTATTCAGATTCAATATCAGTATCCACAGCAAATAATGACTGCTCTATCACTCTTTAAAACATGATTAATTGTGTCTCCGTGATGTCGTAAGTCATGTTGTTATATTAAAAAAATCCATGTCTTACGCTGATGTAATTTTCTAGGGTCCTACTAGAAGGCATCAAATACTACGCCGGCGAACCGAAAATGCTCGGACGAGCACTTTTACGAATGGAGCGCGAATTCGACAAACACGTCTGCTACTGCCGTGATGAGCCACGAGCACAGCATCTGCTGGCCACCGACCCAGTTGTCAACAAGTATTTCCAGGTCAGAAAATTTTCATACTGAAGGTACTGGTTTAGTTTAGCAAATTTCCCTTGAGAAGCCTAAACATTTTTGTAAAGCAGCCTGACTGAAATTGCAAAGTATTCTGGTCGTGCGTTTGTTTTTTAGGAGCGAGCTTTGATTCAAGTTTATTGATTTTATTTATTTATTTAACCATTAATGTATACACACATTATACATAGACAAAAAGAAGGAACAGAAAATAGGTACAAAGGTATGCTTATTTCTAACGAAATCTCTTCCAGTATACCTGCGAGAGGAGAGTTGCAAAAAAAATATGTAGAGGGGAATAAAAAGAAAATATATTAAACAATTCACAATAAAGAAGATTAATACTGTATAGATAATTAATATATACTCTTATATACATGCATATCAATAAAATAAATATTACAATAATAAATACTAGTTAATATCATAAATATTATTTGTATTAGTTGCATACATAAACTAATACGGAATGGAAAGATAATGCTCTTTCAATCTCTTTTTAAAAACTGCAAGAGTTTGGCAGTCCCTAATATCAGGCGGTAACGAGTTCCACAACCGCACCGCGTGCACAGTAAAGGAGTAGGAGTAAAAGTCTGTAGTGTGGGAAGGTGTTTCAAGGAGATGCTTAAGATGCGACCAGCAAAGTGCCTCGGAAGGACGGGAGTAGGAGAAGCGTTCGCGGAGGTAGGAAGGCGTTTTAGGGTTGTGAAGGACGTTAAATAGCAGACACAAAATGCGAGAGTTCCTGCGAAGTCGAATAGGGAGCTACTTGAGCATTTTGCGAGAGCCTGAAACATGATCATACTTTTTGAGGTTGAAAACAAAACGAATACATATATTTTGCAAGCGCTCAAGCTTATTTAAAAGCGATGATGGGCTGAATAAGAGTTTGGGCAAGGGAAATTTTGTTGTTCAAGGGCAAAAAGCTCTAAAGGCACTTCAGCGAGTGGAAAGTGTAGTGCACCTTGCGACTGACTTCAGCGACATGGGCAGTCCAAGATAAATAGGAGTCCATGATCACCCCCAAGTTTTTAGCCGTCCTAGCGTATTCAATTTTAACTCCATTCAAACTGACTTTTACTTGCGACATCTAACTTTGGTTGGAGAAACTACGCTCAAAAAATTACATGATGCGCCATCTATCTTGCGTTTAAGACACTGCGTTTACCCACAATCAGCCCCATCTATCAATAAGTTTTAGAATCAGTGAGGAAACTTGCCGCCATGTTGGATATTCGTAGTCAATTATTTTGGAAAACTTACAGTAGATGGCGGTAGTAGTTCAGTCGATCTTATATCAATCTAATTATTATTTTTGTTTGATTCAGAACGCATTATCTTTACCTATCAATACAAAATCATATATTCAAGATAGAAATCAGTGTCAATAAAGTAAACAAAACTATTTTCGTCTCTCCAATGTTACCCGCTTATAGAATCATATCGCAGTTCCCAAATCGTCCTAATTCCGACTCCGCCTAAACAATTGATCTGTTAGCCCCTTTGATTGTCGGCGTGAGGATAGCCGGGCGCCGGCAGGTTCGAGAGTTAGGCAATCGGCCAAGAACTAGAATAGTTCGGATTTTCGGATGGCGCGTCGGACCGCGGTATGAGTGCTGTCAATTCGACCCGACTTCTCATATCGAGGGCAATCACACTATTCGCCTATAAACACGATAATATTAGAAGACTTTGGCTCGGAAAATGATAAATAGTTGGAATAAATCAGCTGACTGCTTTGCGGTTGCGTAGGCTTTCCAGATAGATCTGCTTGAAATGTGGGTGTTTTAGAAAATAGGAATTTACTTATTACCAATTTACGAATAATATTGGTTACTCAAGGGGCTCACTCACTTCAGTTAAGATTAATTCGGTGTTTTTCCGGCGTCCCTCCGTAGACTATGGTCCACCTTTCGGCTTGTGCCGCATGTCTCCTGTGCATGTGTGGACCTTGTCAATGCGGCAGTGAATGGTGTTACTGTAGCTGAATACTGGGTCAAACATAATAATTATTTCACATTTTTTTTATTTTTTTTATTTGCCATCTTCTAGATAAAAAGAAGAAGTCGATTAACATGTGACACACCAGTACCCACCCTTGAAGGTGTGTCCAGCCAGGCATATATATATACTGGGATATCGTATATATCCCAGTACATAAACATGCTTACCTACTTTCCGACAGCTGTTTAAAGACTGTTAACTATAGAACAACCTAGCAACTGTTTGCCAAGCCGCGGATCAAAGGACCAATCAATTAATACGTATTGCGAATTAGAAAAATACTCATGTGCCAACTTTTAACTGTTGAATTAATAGAAAATAGAAATTAATGATACTGTACGGTGATCCCGCAGATTTCGTAATATTAAGTAGGTTAAGCTACATCAGCGTTTGCATACGCGCGATCATTTAGTTTACTGGCTTATTAAAATAAGTGATTTTACCACACACAACACAGGCGGTTTAACTTATCATCCCCGGGTTTCCATCACCACAACTGTACAGAACAATCATCGTGCGAACTAAGTGTATAGACCTTCGTCGTACATTTTTTTTGGTCCTTCGAGCCGGATACTGTGATCACCAATAGTCACGTTTGATGACGATGAATCGGGAATAAATGCCACAACAGAAACCCGCCCCTGTGGGAGCTATTAGCCATATTAGTCGTATACATAACATAGTGTGAACGCCTGTATTCCTAGAGGGGTTGGGTAGAGGTGCGCCTAGTATACCCAAAGGGCATTGTCCAGTTTTGGCCATTTTTGAACTTTGTTTTAATTAAAATACAAATTACAAAGTACTATTTCCCATGTATTTTAATCTGCCAAGCCTTTCCCCAACTATATTGGGGTCGGCATCCAGTCTTACGTATTAGATCATGCAATTCTATCGCACATATTACCGGATACAGCTGAGCAGTGTTTTACATGTAGCGACTGCCTATCCGAGCTCCACAGCCCAGTTACTGGGTAACATGATACCCCTTGGCTAGACTGGTGTCAGATCTCAAGCTTCTGACTACCCGTAACGACTGTCAAAGATCTTCAAATGAGAACCGGGACCAACAGTTAAACGTTTGTTTTGTTTTATTATTGATAGACTCGCGCTTGAACGTGGTCAACGGTGTAGCAGGCTTGCCTAGAATTAAACTATTCACTCTTGACTTAAAGACCCCGAGGTATTAGCTATAGGGCAACACAGACTCCGGTAGAGAATTCCCCTCCTTAGCTGTACGTACATAATGAAAGTATTTCCAAAACGTTTAGAGCGTATGGATGGGACGTACGGCGATGCGCCATCGGTACATGGTGGACTATGTACCGATGGCGCATCGCCGTACGTCTTGAAGTCCGATGAGGAAACGGGCTAGGCATTAGATCATGCAATTCCATCGCACATTTCCCGAAATGCAACCGATAAGAACCGACAAATTGGCAACTCGGCGACGATGTTCAAGGCTTTGACTCGACCAGTGCCTCATCGCCGATGAGCTTCTTGGCTCGCTTTTCGTTCGACTCTAGTGCATCAAGCTGGTATTTGGCAGATCCGTCCCAGAGATGAGAACAGTACTTCATGCATGATCGAATATGTGCTTTATAGCTGAGCAGCTGTTCTGGCGTGAACTACCTTCTCACCTTCGCCAGGATCCCCAACTTTTTGGCAGCCAGTTGAGCCTTTGCCTCAATGTATGAGCCAAAATTGAGTGTCGATTTCAACGTTACGCCAAGAAGCTCAAGATGTTCCGTTGTCGTACGGTTACAACTCGGCAAGATGGAGCCGGGTGAAATTGGCTCATTTTAGCGGAGAATACGCCTGTGTTTTAACGGCATTGAACTTGACCAGATTGGCATTCATTGCCCCATTCGGAGACTGCCTCCAAGGACAAGCTTGAGCGCTCCACCATGGACTCAGGGAGAGACCGTGGAGTAACCTGCTTTCCTAGGCACGGAAGAAACTCGCTATGTAAAGATGGTCACCCATCCACGGACCGACCTAGGCAAGCGTTGCTTAACTTTGAAGATCGACCCATGCAGCTGTTATTATTTAGCCACGAGTATAACAGTTCTAAATGGTTATCGCGGCAAATGGAAACGTACAGTGTAAAACAAAAAGCTTTAACGTCATTTGTGGCGGTAGAGGTGCGAACTGACAAGACTCAACAAAATACGTAATGATTACGTGCGTGAGCATAAAAAATACATTATGTTGTTAAAAACTTTAAATGTATTTTAAACTGTTGACACGTGTTGTTTGAAAACGTGAGGCCTGTAAAAAATAATGAAAATATATTTGATTTTAGTACTGCTATCTCTATTCGAATCTTTAAATTCAAACCAAGAGATGTTGCTGGTATAGTCGAGAGACAAAAACAGGCGTGAGACAATAGACACCCACTATTTGGTGCTCAACTACCAACGCAAAGTCTGAGAAGCAGACACAGCTTTTTGAAATCTTCAATTCCCCTGTTAGGAAAGTCGGCCGACGTCCGCTGCAAATTGTGGCAGGATACTTTGCTCCCACCCGTTCACTAATTATCACCAAGCGAGCATCTTCCGCTTGCAAGCCGCGACTTATAAATTGTAGTTCGTGGGGCAGGTGCTTCACCTTAATTTTATTTCATGATTACTGCTCTCAAAACGGTAAAGGAAAACATCGCGATGAAACCGTCATATCCTATAACCAAAAATTCAAAGACATATGACATCCACCAATCCGCACTGGGCCCGCGTGGTGGATAACGGCCCATTTCCTCTCACACAGAGGAGGCCTGTGTCTCTGCAGTGGCAACATTAAAAGGCTAATGATGATGAGCATCTTCCCAAAAGGTTCTAAGGTGGTTCTGGGACCGCCTACTCTCGCAAACTGGGGCTACTTTGACGGAACAGCAGCAGGGTGTGGTTGTGGAGCGGAATCGCAAAACTATGCTCCAACGAAAACTGTTTTATATATTATTATTCTATTCTCCAACTTCTATCCTACCCTCCGTGCCCCAAAACATGCAGCCAAAGAGCTATGGGCTGCCACTGACGATACCGTAAAAGTGGCAAAGTATGGGGCCAATAATTAATTACTTAGTTGCTAGCGACACGTACGGCCATAAGAAGATTACATCAATGTTCCTTCACTATCTTTGTTTTAGGAACATAATCACAGATGATTGGTAGTTGTTTTTGTGACCTACGTACATACATAGTTAGTTAACTTTAATCCACATTCAAGGAGTTTACAGAGACAACAAACACACTGGCTGTCTAATATCGGTCTGGAACGTTCCAAAAAATTCTGTTCTCTACGTTCAAAGCACGGGAACACATTTGGAATATGAGCAGCGGGCAAATCCGCTACCTGCTTGGGACCTTTACTGGCCTCCTTAGAACCAACGACATGAGGATCAGCTCATGGAGATAGGCCTAACCGCGACACCCATCTGCAGGTTGTGCGGGGAACACATGGAGCACCTTGTTTGCACATGCGATACACTGGCTAGTAAGCGAATGAGTCTTCTAGGTGTAGGATATCCGAAACCAGACTATAAGCTCATATCATATATCATTGTAAAGCTCATGAAGATGGTTTTCAAAGAATTTGGGGAGGAGTAAAGTCTCTAGGGGACCACAAAAGATCCCAATGGGTCGAATTGTCCGAGTTATGTCTCGCGGCCTCTTAACAAGATAAGATAACAAGATTTATTTAGTTACCTTTTTACCCATGCAGTGTAATTCATTTCAACTGCAAACATTTTGGTCTGTAATTATAAGATGCAATTAAAATCTATTAATAGATCGCTAAACACTGCCTACGTATCAACACATAATTTAAAAGAGCAAGCATAAATTCTGGATTGTAAAAAAATATTTACGACAGCAGATGACACATTGGATATGAGGGAACGTATATCAAATGCCAAGAGCTGACCCTGATGCAGACTGTTATATTCTGAAGGAGACGGAGCGTGAAGGAGATGAACATTTTAAATAATATCAAGATGTTTAAAAAAATCTGAAATGTAATAAGAAACTCATAGGTGACTTATGGATGCCGTATCAGGCAGAAACTGTTAATAACTTGAGCTATTTAATGGAAGTTGATGATGATCATCATTTTTATCGGAAGACGTCCACTGCTGGACATAGACCTCCCCAACACTAGTGCCACATCGATCGGTCATGAAATTTAAAAGAGTAACCATGGAGTTTTTAAAAGAATAACCATGGAGTTTCTTGCCGGTTCTTCTTCATAGGAAACGACTAACCCGAACCGTGCACCTTTTGTCGACGTTTTATAAGTGCACATGTAGGCCAATGAAAAATAATAAAAAAATGATTTTTTATTTTGATTTTGATCATGTGCACCTCGGATGCAACGGACGCCCGCACCCTTCGGACGGACGATGTTATTACTGTCCTGTATGTGGGCAATAGGATAGCAAATATTCTTAGGGAGCATTTGTGCCAAGAACTTTTTTTTATTTATTTTTCGATAGGCTCGCGTTTGACCACTAACTCGCCTGATGGTAAGCGATGATGTGGTCGACGGTGAAGCACGCTTGCCTAGAAGTAACCTATTCACTCTTGACTCAAAGACCCCAAGGTTGTAGCTATCAGGAAACAAAGACTCCGGCAGGGAATTCCACTCCTTAGCGTGCGTACAATGAAAGTATTTGCAAAACCCTTTGTACGTATGGGTGGGATGTCCACCATGTACCGGTGGCGCATTGCCGTACGTCTTGTTGTCCGGTGATGGAAAGGGCTAGGCGGATTAAGATTGTGCAGTTCCATCGCACACTCCCCGAAATGTAACCGATAAAAAAACCGACAGACTGGCCACTCGGCGTCGATGTTCAAGGCTCTGGAGCTTTGAGCGACCAGTGCATCGTGGCCGATAAGCCTCTTGGCCCGTGTGTGTCAATCGACTCAAGTGCATCAAGTTGATATTTGGCAGACCCGTCCCCGACTTAACTCAGAAATAAATTATAATAATGTACAAACAGATGACTACTGTGGCTTCAATGTTCAAGTCATGTACGGGTCGTAAGTCCGTACACTGATTCGCCGTTAGTTGGTTGGAGAGAAACACGTCACAGTTAGATCCACTAGTTAAATATATTTGAGTTAAGTAAACTACAGTATAACTTAGATGGAAGGCGACTATTTTTCTCTCTTGGTTTGGATAATAACACGGCTATAAGATCACTATCTACGTTGGTTGCTTTATTATGATGTTTTATACGGTCAAATTATGACGCACATCGTTGGCCTAAAGTAGGTTGCGAGTATGCAGAAAAATGTACGGTGATGAGACCGTACAAGTCATAACCTTCATCTCTATTTAGAACTCTCAACTCAGCCATGTGACAATCCGCTGCTTGAGTCCTTTTCCAACCGAAAAACTGTTTTCTTATTCTTAGACTATAACAATTGTACTAAACGATCCGAAATTACCGCAATGCCCCCAATCCGTCCTACAAATTAATCACCAGCTATTAATTTTTAGGGCCATTCTCAACAACTATGAAAACCGTACCATTTAAAACAATATACGGTTTTTGCCTCTCGTTAAAACTGACATGGCGGTTGCCAAGTACGTAATGTGTGAGGTAAACTGCACTGTTTACAGAGCCTCGTGGATTACTGCCAAGTGTGGAACTGTGTTAGCGTAGCTATGTCCTGAGTTTGACTTTTTCTGCAATTAGAACGGTCTTGGGACAAGTAGGCATAATTAGAATGTTTACATCAAAATTCATATACGAGTGGAAATGTCAGGTTTAATGCCAAGATTTGGGCATTCAAATTCCGCTGCGAATAACAACGAAGGTATCACAAATATTTAAATAATTCAAGATTTCACAAATGCTTTTGAAGCTTTAGGTATAACCTTCTGCCATCTCACCTTCAATCTGCCTTTGTATTCTAGTGCTGGACAAGGTCTTTCTCTCATAGTTCTTTCCACGACTATCTTACCCAACTATTTTAGTTTATCGTCTCATGGGCCATGGCTAAAGCATCTCTCGCTGTTTTCCTCTTAATACATGGTGCATTGTAACGGATGGACGAATCACAGTATGATGGTGAGCTTACCGGTTCTTCATGTCTTACTCTGCAAGCTTTGTCATAAACTCCACATGACTCGAGTGTTCGGTTACTCTTGATACGAATTCATATATGTAAATTCTTGACTAAGACCGTGACAGTTAACCCTGGTTTTAGTTGCCCCGATCTTGCCCCATTCATTAAGTCATTCCACCATTTTATATATTATCATAGCCAAACTTTACAATAGGTGGGCAGACCTAAAGATACTAACAGCTGGCTTGTGTACTCTTTTGTCCACTCTTCCAACAAGTATTTCAACATCAACAGGATATATGGAGGAGGCGAGTACGTCATGAAATCAACAAATATTCGTCCAATGCATTTACTGTGTATTTAATAGACCACTCATATTCCAATCAATACCATAATTGTAATAGATCCTAAACGAATAATTTGGAACGCTAATCCGATGACTATTAAGTCAAAATAAGCAGTGTCGATATAAAATCCTACGCAACTCAAGCTCGTCATGATTGAGTCAAACCCAAAAATAATGTAACAGCCGTATTCATTTTCATGTGTCTATGCTTCCTTTGTGCGATTTTTATGCCAGCCACAGTCATCGGTTGCGAATGACGTTTGATTCCCGGTTACTAATAGCACCAAATGGATTTACAAACAGATGATGCAAGACTCGATTAGAGGTTTTCTGAAAGAAAATGTTATCTTCATCATTGCTCTTGTTTGTTTTACAAGTTCCAGCAAATTCCAATCAACTTTTTGCAGTCTTTAGAATTCTACGATATATCCATGCAGCTAAGTTGTATACAATAATGTAACGCCTAGTTGCATGGATATACATAGTAGGCATAATGCTTCGCTATACCTATGAACAATTTCTTCCGATCACATCTAGTTGATTCCATAGACACAATTAAGTCATGTTTTGTATAACCGACTTCTTTCAGAACAAAAACGACAATATCCACACACATTCCTTCGTCTCTTCACTAGCGTCTCAAATTGCTGAACTTGCAGCCAAAGTAGACCAACGCTAGTGCAGCTTTGCAACTGAAAGCTTCCAGAAGCCAGCAATCAATAATTCAGACATGTTATTTAAGCTCGTAATTATTCATAGTTTCTAATTCAGTGCACTTGCCTGCATTGCAAAGTTGTCTCGACACAAATAGACCGGTCCACTGGTTTCCGTGGGTGTTGGAGTAGACCACAACTGTAGTAATCAGGGGAACAGATACCTACATCTATCCACCCAGTCTAAATTATTATGTTTAAACTGCTTCTACTGAGATTGGAAGCGTAGTAGAAATGTCACTGCTCCCAAAATGCTTAATAGTAGAGATTTTTGGGACGTCTTAACTGTCCCAAGTGGATGCAACGAAATTGCTTGATATTTAATTTTGGGGCACAGTAATAAGACATCTGATTATCTTAAAACATAACTTGAAGTTATGAGTGAGATTTTCAGGTCATCTATTTCTACTGGTACTAAAAGATGGATGGACTGTGTGAGGAGTGATATGATAGAAAAAGGGAGTCAGTGATAGCGTGACAGGGGACAGGACGGTATGGAAGAAAAAAACGTGTTGCGCCGACCTCAAGTAACATGGGACAAGAGCAGGAAGATGATCATGACTGGTATGTGTGTTTTTGTAAGTTTTTAAACAGTCATTATAATAGATGGCAGCTCAGATATTTGGATGATACAGAAATGATTATAGAACACAAAGTTTTGCCTATTCCAGATAGCGGCTTCTGGAATTAATTTGCGTTGGACGTACTGTACCTACGCAACGAAACAGACCATGAAATGGATCCTATGAAAAATAATCTTTCAGCCTATCTTAATCTATTTGGCGAGAAAGGGTCAGTAACAGTTATCCAAAACAAAACGTAGCTGATTTATATGTATCACAGTTTATAAACAGACTTCGACTTGGCATCTCAAACCCTTTCATATGTCAATACAATTAATTTGCTCGTCTGCTACCTCGACACTAAAATATGCTCACACGCTTTTAATTTTCATAACAAAGGGGACACTGGTAACGACGCCCACCACCCGAAGTGCTCTTATCAAGGATGTTTCAAGGTTTGTTTGTCGACCTTGCCGCGAGAGCGGTCCAGTGTTCCCCGGTAGATAACAGTCCACGTCACCGGTGAAATGGCGTTATCCTCTAAAAATCATCGTGTCTGCGGGTGTTCTATGTTTAGCGGGCGGAGAGTACAGGGCCAGGAGAGGAGCAGTCGCTTGGAAGACGCGGACGCGACCACCTCGCTGCTCCAGCGCATGTACGACCTTCGACCACTCGCCCGAGTGAAGTGTGTGACTGTGATTGTGTTCTCGTGATACCTTTACCGACCGCCTCACGCTCAGGTACGACTTAACATCACAATTAGCATTGGAGGCTTTATAATTAGACCGGCTGTGGGCTGTGGCGAAAATATCGTGATTTTTTCCCCCTCGTTTCAATGTTACGGGTGTAGTGTTACCAGCAACGCGTCTGGTTTATTTCTAGTGCGGCGTGGGTGGATGAGTTTCGCGGCAATGTAATATTTTTCTGGTGCGCTGCGTGTGCGCTCGGCGAGTCGGCGCCGGTGTGAGCGGCGCGCGCGCAGGTTCTGCGCTAAAGCCGCGTGGGATGACCTTGACCCAATTTTTGCATATGTTTTAGGGATTAGTGGAGCTAATTATATCTCGTAGTTGCATCTCTAGCGATGCATAGACTACACATGTTGCGTCGTAACTGACAACAAAACAATGTAGGTATGAATGCAGTTCAGGCTGAAAATCTTATTGAAAAGGTATACTTTTTGATGTATATGTACTCGTCTTTTGTTTACAAATTTATAAATCCATTTCAGACGATGATGATATCTTTAAAAGTATCTAAGATAGAACCGATCAAAATAAACTTGTTGTTAGGCAAGCTTTTTATTACGTATTGCTAAGCCAGTATTTTATATTATCTGTGGTATTGTTGTGTAAAAGATTATTCCAAACAGTTATGAATCTCGTGCTCTGTTACATGTTGTATTGTTTGCTTGTCTCTGGTTTCGATAAACAATGAACATGGAAGACTAATTGGATCTTTACGTAGCACTATTACTTCTGATCAATTAAACTTCAATCATCAGACCGGTTTCACTGATTATGAGCTTTGAATTTTCAGTTTTCAATACTGAAACAATCTGAAAAAGTCTTTCAATCATAGTATTTTTATTTTGTTTTTACTAAACTAACGTTTAGTCAATTTAACGCCAATTATTATTGGCATTTAGTCAGTTTTTCGATGAGAATATTATTATACATCAAATCATTGACAACATACAACGTACAATAATTTTGTACTTAGTAAAAATCCTTGCAGCTTTTACAAGGCCGAATATTTTGCAAAAATCTTGATTTTTCTTACAAAACATATTTGAAATGTCACCTCAAACACAATTCGTTTCACATCATTGTGGTACTGACAGAACGTTTCATATCAAAGTCAGAATGACGAGATACTTGACAAAAAAATAAAATTTTCTCTTCAAATATTTTCTTGTAAGCCTTGATCACATCTGCTATTTGAAATAATACGATTGTAAACTTTACTACATTTACATACAGCGTATAGTTGCTTGTCGTTAGATCAATGAACAGGCGCAAAAATAATGCAGTCATTGCCCTAATTATTTATAGAGGTTACAACGTCGCGATTCTTACTCTAATCCCGCACAATTTATTTTGATTACACTTTCAAATATCGGTTTGATAGTTCCACATGCTAGAGAGATTAGGAAGAAATGCAACTAGGAATTGTTCTTAAATTAAAGTTCTGGTAGAAAATACACAGCAATAATAAATATAAAACGTTATAAATTTGAAATAAGAATCTGCTAATCAGCATTTAAACTAATTATATGTTGGGAAAATTGTTATAAATAAGATCTAAAATGAACAACTAAATGCAATAGAAACCAAAAGAGAAACCTAGTCTTGATAGAAAAAAGAAAACCGTGATTCCGAGTGGGTAGGTATCCGAATCTAATGAGAAATATCAAGAACATGCAACTGCATTCATTTTGCTATGGCAAAGTTTTAAATACCACGTCACCTGTTACCGCTGTTTATTAAGCGTAATCCCTTGGAATGTGGAAGGATAATCTATTTAATCCTAGCCTTATTGACATTCTTTCAATATTTTTTTTCTCAATTTAACCACCGAAAGCTAATAAAAAAATTCTTCAAAATCTTCATAATCTTCCTGCCCTTATCCCATAGATATTAGTTGGTGTCGGTGCAACAGATTGTTTTATTCCATTTCTTCTTCTCTCCAACTGTGACGATATCACTCTTTTTCTGTTTGAGGTTTTGTTTATCATACAAATGGATAATAATCATATTAACAAACGCGTGTAAAAATAAGAGAGGGGAAGAAATCATTGGATGCCCAATGCAAACAAAATCGTCTACATCGCTGTCAACGGGAATAGTGCCACGTTAAATGGCAATGCTGGTTGTTGATGATACTGCTTTGGCCGAAGAAAACGTCCGATCACGTAAAAGCATCTCTTTTCTTGTATAATTATCATTCCTCACAAACGCATTTTATCTTTGGCTGCCCAACATCAAAATAAACACCGCAAATTATTCAACGGAAGCAAACAACGCAAATATTTAGTTTCAAGTCGATATTTATGCGAAAATGAAGCTGAAATATTTTCAGTTCCCAATTCCCATCGTGCTTTCCGCTCTTGTTTTTTCAGTAACACATATTGCAGCAGCAGCTTGCTATTAGCGAAGCAGGCCATGCCAGCTCAATATGTCAAGGTGCCTTAAATATATTCTCGACTAGCGTATGTGCGCTAGTTTGATATATCGTCCGTTTCAATATTACTTAAAAGTCTGAATTTCTGTGCATTTTGTGGCGAGTGTTGTTTCCTTTGTAATGTTCTGTTGGTTGTTTTGAAAATCTGTTCAGGCACAACGAAATCGTGGGCGCGTGCAATAAAAACAGTGCAAAAATCTTCCAACTGGAGCTTAAAATGATCAAAACGATTGTAGAATGATCTCTAGATGTTCTGGGGGGTTACCATAAGCTCTTAGAGTTAGGTTATTTTGAGTGTGCGTAAGGGACAGATATATACAATATAAGTCATATACATCATATACGTTACCCTCCTGAACGGATTACGAAAATTCTTTGACTGGTACACAGCTACACTATCGAGGAGTGGTTATAAGTATTTTGTAACCCAAAAAGGCACTGCACCTGTGAGATAGACCACGGTGGCGAAGCATAGAAAAAAAAGGTAGTTAGTTATATAGAGACCACAAACAGTTTCATTTGTTTATACTGTTTAGGATGATTCCTTCCATGATGCACAGATTCCACTTCACTACAGATTTGCTCTGTTGCTTCATATTCATAATATTTATAACGACTTTATTGGAAAGCTTTTGTTACCATTTGGAGTCCTCGGTTTTTCCATAACGTACAATCTTATTTATTGCTTCTATTAATTCTGTTTCTATATTCTGAGATTCTGTCAGGTTTTCTCCTTCAATTGATTCTTCTATATATTATTTTCATACTTTTTCCCATGGTTGGCGCAATACGGATTCTTACTCCATTCTTCCCCATCAACCGTCAAATGCTCAATCATTCCTTTTTTTCTCATGTAATACCTCAATCCATCCATTTTATCTTTTCCCTATCCCATTATATTTGACCCAACATGTTTTCTTTATGTATAATGTGCGTAATGTTATAATTTGCACTTACTCTAATGCCAGCATAGATGCATTGCAATAAACTCTTCCTTACCTCATTAATTTACTAAGACTTTGAAAACTACTTATGACGTTAATCTTTCATGCATTACAATCTTCCCATGCTGTTGATGTTCACTTTCGTTATTGACGTCATAGACCATGCTGTTCATGATGAAATGTTTACTGCAAAGCTTTAGTGAAAATCGATTTATTTAGGATACATTTTCGATGACTTGTATCTAGATATAGATACAAGTTATCGAAAATATCGATAGCATGTTTTACAAGCAAATTTGCTCGTAATAACATTATTTGAATGGAACACGGCCTCATCTCATTATTATAATCTTTTTGCCCTTATCTCAATGGTCACGCAGCATTCCTTCTGCTCTTGTCTCAATAAATAACTTGCAATCTGCACTGTGTGTCATCTTCTATATATCTAGCCACATTAGCTATCACCTAAGTAAATATAACTACTTATTTATATAGTAAAACGAATCATTAACACGGGTGCTCGTTTCATGAAAGCTATGATATGAAAGCTAAAAGTTCATAAACCGCAAAATATATGGTAAAATAGACGTAAAAGCTACTCCTAAGAACTGAACTATATTTTGTTTACACTGGATGCAACTGAAGCGATTTCAGAACACCTACTTGAGGTAACTGATGACTCAGAGGAATTGTATCTTGATCGTGTCTGCTAACCAGACGCTACATTATAATGTGAAATTGCCACTTTGTTTAGTTCAATGTTCTTGTTTGCATTATTTTACTCTAAAATTCTCACATTTCTCGTCTTTATCTTGCATTACTTGCTGTTTCGAACCCAAGTATCGAAAACAACATAATAAGTCTTAAAATTATTGTATTAATCGCCTAGCTTCGTAAACTTCGTCATCTTCCTGCCCTTGTCCCATGATACTTGGGGTCGGCACAACACGTTTTCTTCTTCCATCCCGACCTGTCAGTTTTCACGCTACCACCGACTCTCTTTTATTTCATATAACTCCTCACACAGTCCATCCATATTTTCTTTGACCTCTTAAATATCTAATGAGATCAAAATGATTACAGCCAACAATACGAGTATTATCTGTTCCAACTTTTCGATTGTACTGTGTTTTTATTATTCACTATTTCAAATGTGATGGTTACTAACGATGCAATTAAGAAGCTATATATTGGCTAGGCGATTTCAACTGACTAATTTGCAAATACCATACGTTCGATACCTAGGCCTAATTACGTACAAATTATTGCACATCAAAGTGGTCCAATAAACCTTAATCTTGCAGTAATTGAAATATATTACAACTTAGAAACGAATAGTGTACCGGAGCGGTACAATTGCAGCCGTGTCAATATTCTTTAGTATTGCTTTTGAGTTGGTGCCAACATTGACGGGCAATTAGTGTGACATCCGATGAATGTTTTAGGCACGCATCATATTAATTATTTGCGTTCGATTTGAGTTGACAAGCGATATGTTGATATTTGTAGTATGAGAGATATTTTGTTGCAGGCGGTTACTACATATAGTGTATTTTAATAAAAGTGTTAGTTGATCAAGCATGTGATCCTAACAAACATGATATTTATCTGTCCAGCATAATGATTCTAAAATCTATAATTTTGCATCAAATGCACTTTGGTTGATTGCTAGTCAAAAGTTATTGATTCACTGGGCTTGATAGCTTATCTTAGGCAAATACTTAACTACCATGAAATTAGCAAAAAAGTGACAGATGAGCAGTTAAAATTGATCCAGCCCAAGAATTACAGCAATAAAGATATTGCTTTTCCAGATATATCACAATTAAAATTGAGCACAAAATGAGTAAATTATGTTAAGAGAACAGATGATAAAGATATCAATGAATGTTGTCGCGTCCATGACAATGCTTTAGACGAAGTAACAGACAAGCTCCACGCTAACGCACTACGTTCGCGTGAGCAAATTTTATAGCACAATCACTAAAATCGAGTCTAGAACAGTCAACATGACAAACTGTAACACTGTGACCCACAAAAATGTTATTAATGTTGTCCATTAGAATGTCGTCACAAGGCCAATGGTGGGAACGTTTATAAATAAACTTTTATATTTAATTTTATCGTCCTCACGATATTCATGAAGAAATGGGATGGTGATCTTAAAATAACGTGATCATCAGTAGCTTTATTGTTTTGTATCATTTGGTTCGAATTGGTTGCTAGATATTTCGACGGCTGCAGATTCATCTTTATTGCAGTCATTATTTGTAAAGACGAAAGAATTTTAAATAAGCGTGGCTATATTTACACACATAGAGAGATAGCATTACATATTTAATCGGGATCAGCTGTGATATTCTTTTCTCATTATTTACTCCTTCATTTTGATCATAAGTACGTAAGGAAACAATTTCTCTTATTTTATTTTAATCTTCATTTTTGAAATCTCAAAATATATAGAAATGTAATGTAAATATGAGTTTTACTATGTCTGGTTTATCTCTACAAGCTCTGTTGGCAGAGATCGTGATGTTTTTTTTGTTCTCTGCCATGTCGCCAAAATTTGTCTATTTAATAGCTTTAAAGAATTCTTTGTTTATTTATGGGTTTTATTGTCTTTTGATAGGTAGAGTAAGTTCATGTTTTCATTGATTTATTTCTTTTCAAACAGGATTTAGCAGACAACCTCAAGGACGACAAAGGTATCGTTGAACATCTGAAGCTTCCAATTCAAAGAATCAACGACTATCAACTACTGCTTAAGGTTCGTAATAACACAATATTTTTTATGATATTACCTAATTTTTGAAGTTAGTTTATAAATTGTGTTGTCGACATAGAAAGCCACCAAAAACTACCATTATTTTCAGAGGAAGATCTTCATATAATAATTTATCGAGACTGTCATCATTTATAAATTCATAAACCTTTATTATTGCAGCATACTGCTGATTGCCTATCTTCACAGACACGGTTGGATATAATATGATGTCTTTCACAAGATGCTCTTTTTCTTTTTCAAGTTCTCTCTCGGTTCTAAATCGTCTTACCTAAATCTTACGTATTTTCTTACTCAGGAACTAGTAAAATACTCCAAACGACTAGGCGAAGACTGCACCGACCTCCAGAAAGCCTTGGAACTCTTCCTCAGCGTACCGAACCGCGCTACCGACAACAAGTTCATTGCGAGCATCGAAGGCTTCCGCGGGAACATCTACAAGCTTGGACGACTGCTAACCCACGACTGGTTTACTGTCACCGACGCGGAAGGGAAGGCTAGAGAGAGATACGTCTTTCTCTTTAAGGCGAGAGTTCTCATCTGTAAAGTAAAGAGAGTCTCTGATGATCGCTCTGTTTTCGTGCTAAAGGATATTGTCAAGGTTGGTATTATTTTCTCTTAAAACTAAACTAGAAATGCCTGCGCGCGTAACTTGGCCATTTCCATCACTTGTCTGCAGAAAATAGACATATCTATTTCTAGACGAAGTGACGTTTTATTTCTTCATTTTTGACCTCGTGCCGTATACTATATGTCATTCTTTTCCGTTTCTACGATGATCATTGGTCATGGCACGCGTGCTAGTTAAAATCGTGTGTTTTAAATCTTCTTTCCATCTTAACCTAGAAAATGTCTAGTGTCGATAAAGACGCCGATGTTTAACATAAAATTGATTTGTACTTCCTTCGATTAACGAAAGTTTTAACCGTCTATACACAAACGTTTTCTCAGAATCAGCCTACACGTTCTAACTATATCTCCATTCATTACCAGTTCGCACGAACTTGAGTAAAACTCTAAAAATAGGTCAATTCAATATATAACCTTTTGGATATATTCCAAAATTACGTCTGGAATGTTACTTACGAATATTATATAGTTCCTTTATCGTTGCGAATTAAACTTTGTACATTGTTAGTGAATATATTATTATATTTTACACATGTTGTCTCAAGAAGACATTGACACCGCATCATTGAAATGGCAGCTTCTGACGACATTGAAGTCGCTATTTTAGAGCAAGGCAAGCTCACGACTTTTAAACCGACTTTCGAAAAAGGAGGAGGTTCTATGTTCGACTTCTTGTATGTTTTTTTTTTTTTTGTAGTTTAATTTTCTACTACGTTGAGAATTGTTGATCGTAATAAAGCTGTATAATAAATATTCTCTCACATAAGATTGTGTAAAAAATAGATAAAATACATACGAGTACCTTCGTTAAGAGAGTTCCTCAGATTTTCTTTATAAATCTGTAGCCAAGTATTTATATTTTCGGTTGCGTTTATTCAGTCACCAATTAATGGTCAACATTACGACATCGTTTTTAGTTGTACCATCAAGGTTCTGCCAGGTCCATTGCCTGTGCTCACGCTTTCTGAAGAAGTAGTTCATCATTGAGGCCCACCTTCTCCATAAAACTGGCGAGTAGGTGACTCCGGTGGTTCCGACGTTCAACTCCAATTTGCCCAACTTGCAGCTCTTCCTCGTCTCGTTTGCCCAGTTTTGCTTTGAAGTCCCCCATGACAACGGTGAAGTGAGTTTTGAAACCATGCATGGCTCTAGAGATATCCTCATGCATGGTCTCTACCTCGTCATCGGGGTGTGCCGAGTTCGGGGCGTAAACCTGTATGACCTTTAGCGAATTTCTTGTATATTCTGAGTATAAGGTACGCCACCCAGGTCGACACACTCTCGATCTTCACCACGTTGTTCACAAGGGGCTTGTGGACGATAAACCGGACACCACCCTGGGACTGCCGGTCACCCTCTCGGAAATAGAGCAGGTTACCGGATAACATTATAATACTCCATCGTAACCTGCACAATTCTTCCTCGAGTTCGGCTATCTTTGTTTTGTACAAAGTTAGCCTAACTACATTGTTTTGGTACATTGGTTTCGTACATTTTATGTGATGCGTGCACAACTAAACACACAAACAGACAAAAATACCAAAAACGCTGGAAATGGGTTCTGTTGGTTATCCTTAACACCCTGGCTATATTTTTGGTAATATTTTCGATGTACAAAAACGACTTTTCTACAGATTCATTATATGTACCTATTGATGATATTTTCTTCATAACACCCTTGATTGCAATTTATTTGTTTAATGCGACTATTTGTAAAATTGTATAAATAAATGACCCAATTCTTCTTTCCCAGCTACCGTTGGTTGAAATCAAGGACAACCCCGCAGAGCCGAACAAGTTCGAGCTTTGCCAGAAGGACCCACTGCTCAACGTTACTCTCACTGCCCACAAGGAGCAGACCAAGACCAACTGGCTTTCTGAGATCAGGAAACACGCTAGTGACGTCGGTAAGAACGATTTTGTAATATTTTTGTTCCTCCTATTGCTTCCATTAACTCGACTAATATTACAAAAAAACAGCCTTTTAAAAACCGGTATCTCGTTATTCTTTCAGTTGCTTTAGCCGAACACGCTGCTGACGACCTCCAACTCGAAGTAGAAGAAAAGGAAGAAGCCCCGGCAGAACCAGAAGAGAAGAAGAAGAAGAGAGAGCACGCAGAAGTAGCACAAGAAGCAGTAGATACCAAAGAAAAGCGCTCACGCGTAGAAGAGACTAAGCAAGTAGCAACTACAGAGGAAGCTCAACTTACAACTAAGAGAAAAGCGTCAGTAGAAAGTGAGGTTGCGACTAAAATCTCCAAGTCTGAAGTAACTGAAGTTTCTTCAGTTAGCGAGGCACAACAATCTATTAAGGTCAGCTCAGTCAGTGCTGCAAAGAGCGAAGTCAGTTCAGAAACTAAATCATCTGTAGCTGTTGAAAGCTCTAAAGTCACAGAAAAGACAGCGTCTGCTTCTGAGCAAACCAGCCAAGTTACTGTCGCAGCGGCTGCCTCAGAAGTAAAAGTAGCACAAGCGACATCCGTGCAATCAACACAACAGACATCAGTTCAAAGTACAACTGTTGAACTGTCGTCCCAAGAGACAAAAGTACAGGCAAGCTCTCAGAAGGCATCTGTCTCTGAACAGTCTGCAGTACAAGCGTCTGTAGAAAGTACAACACAAGTTGCTCAAAAGGCGACAACTGCTCAATCTAAAACTCAAGCAACTAGTGTAGAATCAAAGACACAAGAAGCTGCAGAATTTAAGACACAAGCTTCTGTCATAGAGACAAAAGTTGAAGAAACTGTTGTAGCGTCACAACAGTCTACTAATGTTCAAGAAGTAACTAAACAACAATCAGTAATAGAAGGAACTAAGGAGAGAACAGAAGAGAGGCACAGTTCCAGTGGCGCCGAGGCTAAGCAACAAGGTGCTGGTAACGGTCAAACTGTAACCGAAGGGGAAGCTGTTGAAGACGAGATGTCTAGGTATAGCCGCAGTTCGCGGCTCACTGGAGGTAAGATCGTCATTTATTTAACAGAAACCTTTAGCAGCAAACCAAAAATAATTGACTAGTCCCTGATTTTAATTTGTCTTTTTCTTCTATTCTGATTATTTATATATTCACAGAATAAACAGTATCCTTAAAATTATTACAGAGTACTCCAGTAGCAGCCGAAAAGCAAGTGGCGGTCGCTACGAGTCATCGTCTACATACGATAGCGGTAGTGGACTCACGTCTTCCTACTCGCGACGTGAAAGTGGCTCGCGTTTAGAAGCCTCCAAGTATGAATCGGGAACAGGTACTGAGGGAACTGCATCCTCCCGCTACGAGTCCAAGTACTCCTCGAAAACGGAAGGAGGAGGAAAATATGGCATTGAGTCTAGCTACGAAAGCAAATCTGAAGCTGGATCAAAGTATGGAATTGAATACGATGCCGCCAGCAAGTTAGACAGCATTGCTTCTAAGTACGGCATCGAATCCAACGTCGAGAGCAAATCTGAAAGATCTGATTATGCCATCGAGGGTGACTCTGTCAGCAAAATTGACAGCATTGCTTCAAAATACGCTTCGAAACGCAATAGTATCAAATCCAGAGTTGCGGGTGATGTCGAAGCAAGCATCGAAGCCAAATATGAAAGCAAAACTGAAAGCTCTGCTTACGGACTCGAGTCCGACTCTGTTAGCAAGATTGATAGCATCGCGTCTAAGTATGCTTCGAAGAGAAACAGCATTAAAGCAAGGATTGATGGCGACAACGTCGAATCTATTTCGTCCAAGACCGAGAGCAGTTATGAGACCGTTAAGAATGGAGACGCCTCTTATGAGAGCAAGTATTCATCTTCAAAGAAATCCATAGCCAACGGGTCGGTCAGTACTGGCTATGAAACTGCCAGGTCCATCTCCAAGTCCGATTCTCAAGAGGGAAAACCAATTTTCTCGAAAACCTTAGAAGGCCAGAACATTGAGCGTAAGTACTTGCACCCGAACGTAGAACACATACATAGAAGTAGACACACTATAGTGCTTGTACATAATGCTTATAGTTATCTAACTTACACTACACATTACTTTAACAACGCTTTGTACATTAAAACATATTTCCTTTCTATGACTATAAGAGTTCATACGGAAAACTTATTCATGAAACAATATTGTTCCATTCAAACATCGTCAACTTAATTTTTCCAATGTATCGGTAACCGAACTACCAATTTGGAAGAAATAAGTTTCTTTTGTTCCATTTAATAAGATCATACTAGCATATCATCGAGGTAAACCAATCCGTACGTACTCTCCCGTAACCAAGTTCTGAATCCCCAGCTGGTGAGAACGCTCTCTTCGAATGTCTTCTGCGTGATGCTGCTGACGTGAAGGTTAAATGGCTAAAGGACAACAAGCCATTGGCTGACCGCCTAATGGACCGATGCTCCATTTCCTATGAGAACGATGGCACCTTCAAGATGGAGCTGAAACACTGCAGGGAGTCTGATGCTGGTGTTTACACAGCTATCGCTGAAAACTCGAATGGAAATGCCCATTGTACCGCTCAGTTAGTCGTACACGAGTGTGAGTGTTGTTTATTTATTTATGTTATAAGTTTGAGAGAAATAGTGATCTGGTGGAAACCCGGAGCCATGTCTAAGTTGTACTGATTTAATTTTCGATATTAAAAATACAAAATAATGTTTGCAGTTGTAAAAATTCTTAGACAGATAAAATAATGAATGGATATTGGTTTCCCTCCAGTTACAGTCTATTTTCTCAAACTCAATCGTCAACTTATACAAATCAATTTTGATAATTATTTGAATATTGTTTATTATTATTATCTTCAAACTACTGTATGCATGCTCATCGCGATCACCGATTAAGACATTGTAAGGCGTATATAACACGTAGTTTGAAATCTGATCAGTTTACTCTATTTAATTTTCCTGTATTTTGCACTTATCAGTATTGTTGAACACCTATTTACTTACAAAATAAATAACATGAATAATATTAATGTAAATTTCAGATTTGAGGCAAGATTTCCGAAAAATGTTTTCTTTAGCTAATTGAGAGATTCACACATCGTTGAAAGACATTCCAATTTGTTACACAAAATCTGTCACACGTTTTACTATGCTTTCATATTATTTAAATTCTATCGTATTTATACAAAAAAAAAAAAAAAATATTTTAACTGCCTCAAATGCCTCTTCTTTACTACTCTTCTTGAGCATTATTCTAATTTGAATCATCATGTGGCAATTATAGTGACACCCGAAGAGCGCAAGGAGAGGAACGCTCTGAAGGCCCCGTACTTCTTAGTGGCCTTGAAGGACACCGAGATCATGGAGAACACGTACTTGCGCTTCATGGTCCATGTCAAGGGCGACCCTAATCCAGAGGTCAAATTGTAAGTATCTATTAATAAACGGGATTCTATTTTTTGTGTTTTTTTCTGTTTTGTGTAATTTCTACATCTCTTTTGACGTATCAAAGGCCATCTAAAATTCGTGTCGGCAATTCGACATTACCTAAGCTTCCATAATTCTATAACATGAAATAACGAGACTTTTAAGTAAAATTACACTAATAAAACACTCCTTTGTGATCAAGATTCAAACCCTCATCTACAGTATTGTTAAATTCATCTTCTTATTTCTTCTTTTTACCTCTCCTCAGCTATCGTGACGACAAAGAGATCCTAACCACCTCGGAATCAGACCGTGTGTCCATCATCCGCACTCGCGCCGACCGTGGCTGCTACGAGCTCGTCATCTCTGATGTACAGTCTACTGACGCAGGGAAGTACTCGTGCAGAGCCCTCAACATCTATGGAGATGTCACCACGGAGGCTACCGTCACTGTTGTTGGTGAGTTTACCATAATCACAAAAAACAACTAATCTGTGAATCAAGCCACTAACAGCAAAGTAGATGTAATAAACATTACTACATGAAGCGTTCCATTTATGCATTCAGAAGCTCAATTTAAATGTGAAAAACCAAAACAAGCAATCTAAATCTCAGTTATCGACTATTATTATAATCTTTATGAATTAAGCTTTACGAAAAACACTATATGCATACATATTATTGTGGGCATATTCCTAAGATTTCGTCAAATTATGCAACACCTTGAAATGTCGCCATCCACCAACTAAAATGAACACCCAAAGTTAACATTATGCACAAACGTACTCATAAAAGCGTCTCAATCATTAACAGTTTAAGTATAATTTAACCTTATTGGCAATAAAAACAGCATCATTAATATCGTCGTAATAAATGAAGAATTTTTGTGAAGGGATATAAATAAATTTAAACAGTTGGACATCCTCCAGCGCTTGTTTATGGTTCACTGTACTATTTATATCGTTCACTAGAATTAGACTGAACTTGTAATAGTTTTGGATGGTTGTTGACTTATTTCAATTACATTCTTGGTGTCTTGTTAGATCAGATGATGCTTGTGTTAATGGCCTTGGTCTGTTTAGCAGTTTAAAACTTTGTAATGAAATGAGTGTAAGCGAAAGTCGTATTCTGCTTGATCTTATCTTGCAGCTACAATAACGAATAAGGCTCATGATGTTTGTCACTAGGTCAGCCCTTCGGCGACTACAAACTTCAGCAGACAAAAACTCTGTCTAAGGAACCTTTGCTCTTAGTTACAAAAAAAAAAATTTAACCCACCACCAACGTTTACAGCAGTTTATTTAATTTAATTAGCGGTTACCCGCCGCGAGTACGAGGCCTAGGTATTTTTTGCTTTTTAGAGGTTGTTGTGTCGGAGGCTTTTTAAATAAAAAAATATAAATATTTCATGCTTTTTAAACTAAATATAATATACCTATTAGTAGACACGCTTCAATCGACAGACTATTGAAACACGTAATTATGATATGATATCTTTCGAAAAAATACAGATTCAAAGAGTAAAATGCGGAAAACTTTTGAACGGGACAACCAATTTTATCAATCATAGCTAAGAACACTCTCGACAAAGTCACCTTTCAAACAAAAAAAAACATAATCGAAATCGGTTCATCCGTTCGGGAGCTGCAGACACACACACACTCAGACACGTCAAACTTATTACATCCCGTCGTTTTTGCGTCGGGTGTTAATAAAATAGTTTAGCAACATTTTGCAAAATTTTCTCATTGGTATCGTTTTCATTTTGATGTCTTATTTCCTCAGATGACAAAAACATCTTCGGTGAGCTACTACCCGGTGGAGAAGGTCTGCTCGCTAAGGGAGAGAAGGCTTCCTTCACCTGGAAGCGAGATGGACAGGCTTTCGACCCTGAAGAGAGATTTAAGGTAGGCCAAGCATTCTACTTTGTTTCTTTTGTTTAGCAAACAGCGTACGTTCACAGTTGTATCAATTAAGATAATTTACCTTCGAATTCTCTTCTACTTCTATACATCACAGATTTTTCAAATCGACAGATGTCGTCTCTTAGTTGAATGAAATTCTTCTGCTGATGAAGTTCTTAACTTGCTCAATTTCTATCTATATATTTATAATCAATAAATTTAGCCTATCGCAGTCCACTGCCGCATCCAGTTTGTCGACATTTTTAAGTTTCTCTAGCAGGCCTTGCAATTTTTGTTTCCCTGGTAAAAAACTTTAATTTCGTGTCTAGGTGCTCCTGGGTGACGACGAGGACTCGCTAGCACTGGTGTTCCAGCACGTGAAGCCGGAAGACGCTGGCATCTACACCTGTGTTGCCAAGACCAGCACCGGCAACATTTCCTGCTCTGCTGAACTTACTGTTCAAGGTATGTAGGTGTATTTGATACCAGGTAACGTAAATTTTCAGCTTGTTGAGTGAATGCTGATTGCCTGTAAAAATTTACATGTTGTTGTTTGCAGTTTTATGATATCTCCCGTCGTTTCTAATTCACTGGGCGTATATGGTTGGGTCCAAGTTCTACAAGAATTGTCGTATAGATATAAACAAAATGCTCTCTGATCCAACTCTCAAGCTTAGGAAGAAGAGGCGTGAGATGATCCTGCAGTCTAATTATAATTAATAATGATTTCTCATTTCGATTTTTGTAAAAAATTAATTACTTTATATTATCATAATGATCTTATTTTCTTACTGAGACAATATTTTCTTTGCTAATTATCGTATCATCGCTCTCTATGGTTACAACACTGGTTCCTTGCAGTTGAATAGTTAATTGAATTTTCGCTCCGCTGATAATTCATATTTCTAAACCTTCCTAACTTTCTTAGGTGCTGTTAACGAGCTCCACCGTGAGCCCGAGAAGCCGACCCTGGTGATAGAGCACCGCGAAGCCATCGTATCAGCCGGTGCCTCCGCCATGCTGGAGCTCACGTGCAAGGGCTTCCCCAAGCCTACTGTCGTCTTTAAACATAACGGCAAAGACGTGGAGGCTGATACTAGGCACAAGTAAGACACAGAATGTTTGAGAAATACAGTATAAAGTGATCGTGTACCCAGCCCTTTGTCACGATAACATTATGAGAAAATTAATTAGACCTCTGACTTTAGTTGAGATATTTGGCTTCCTGGACTAAAAATACTCGACATAATCGCCAGATGGAGGGTCACTGTTACTAACTGGACATTCTTCTCTTGTGACACAATAGGGACCGTCAGTGAGTTTATCAAATAATATGGACACGTATTTTTTTCTTTAATTTGATTACGTGTCCAACTTTTATGCGCTTTATCTTTGTCAATTTTTATTGACAAAGCGCATAAGATTTCAGGAGTGGGGGCTAATTTCGTCACTAAGTCGGTATTAAGTGTACTAATGGCGTGACGTCACACGATATTTCAACGCATTATGTCGTCGTTACTCTATGTTTACGTGTCAAAAGAAAAATACGTGTCAATATATTTTTTATGAATCTACCTGACGGACAAAAGACAAATTTTCTGGGCACTTTTCACGTTGACAGCGATGTGGACGAATTTTTTGACGCCCTATGACCCCAGCCCTTCTATACGCGTTCGTAGTTTTATTTAATTTTTATTTAAGTGTATATATAGGTAATTATTGTTAATTAAGTATTTTATACTATATAAATTCTAATGAATAAATCTTAGCGAATATTATCGGTTCACATCCCTATTATTTGCAGCCACTTATTGATAGTTCACCAATTTTGGAAAGGTTGAAAATCCTGTCAGCTGAAAACTGCATTATAAAACCGTCAAAGATCTTTGACCCAAAATACAAGCATTTATCTACTACTCACATTCTAGGTTCCTGTACGAAGATGAAGAGACCATGTCCCTGGTCATCAAGAACGTAACTCAGGCGGACGCAGGAGACTACCACGTGACAGCTTCCAACGAACTGGGAGAGGACACCACCACACTACACTTGGTCGTTAAGGCAGCGCCCAAGATCAAGAAGAAGATTGAGAACCAGACCTGCATGGTGAGTCACAAACTTATATATTAGAAGTTTTACTACGTAACTGTTTCCTACCAGTTGTGAGAGGATACCACCACGATGCACCTGGTTGTAAAAGCAGCGCCCAAGATCAAGAAGATTGGGAACTAGACGTGTATGGTCAGGGTCGATTGTATTATAAATATATAAATGGTAATAGTAAATGGTCTAGAGAAGGCAATAAAGCTTGTAAAATTCCTGCAAAATGCAAATGCATTTGAACTTCACACCAACTGCATATTATAGTTTGAATGCATTTTTATTGCAATTGACTTACCTGCATCAAAACTGCTAGCCGAGGATTGCATTAAACTTGCATTTTACGGGTCTATACATACATATTTTATTTAAACTGCAGTTTGGCATTTGGATGCAGTTTTTGTGTAGTTATTATAAGTACCTACTAACTGAACGTCATTAGAACTGCTCGGCAATTACATGGGAACTGCGAAGTTTCGATGCAATTATGTCAACCGCAAGTTTGCAGGTGGCGTACATTTTATATGCAGTTCGTCTACTTAGCCCCTAATACAGTCACCGTGCAGTTCTTTTGCAGATTATTCTGCAGTCTATATTTTTACGATATTGACACAACGGACTTTGAACTCCTATCCTACTCGTTCGACATAAATCTCAACTTACTTGATGTCATGTTCAGACCATACGGAACCTTATCTCAATTAATTAAATTCATAATTTCCAGGTGTCTTCCACCCACACAGTGACCATTGAGATTGAAGGCACCCCCGCCCCTGACGTGACTTTCTACAAGGACGGCAATGAGATCAAGAGCTCAGACCGTATCATCATTGTCAAAGAGTCTGAGGAGATCTACAAGATTACCATCAAGGATGCCAAGCTGACCGATACCGGCTCTTATTCCGTTGTTGCTAAGTGAGTTAACTACAATTATATGATGCAGTGATTAAAATATTTTCGAGAATTGTGACATTAAGGGCCTTCCACCGCTTTAGTGCGATAAAACGGTAACTTTCTAAAGCATACTCCTTAGTAAAGGCTAGGTTAAAAGGTTTTAAAAACATATATATTTATTTTTGAAACAATGTACATCATTTTTGAGACAAGGTTTTTTCGAGTAACTTGCTTTAATAAAATAATTAACAACACGATATTCTTTCGCAACTTTTGATGTTTGATGTTTAAAAATATTTAACAATGCATGTCCTCGAAAAGAGCGTTTTCCAAGCAGCCAAACTGTGCGGAAAGTGTCACATTTTTTACTAGTGCTTTTTACTTTCCTGTACTTTTTTTATTTGTAACTCCAACGTCAGCCCGCCGCATAGAGTTTTTATTATTTGAGAAAAGTTTTAAAAATTAGTTAAGTACAGATTATCATTCATATAAAAGGTAAAACAAAACTAATACTTCATTTAAGGCGTTTTTAATTACTCTAGATTTAGATTTTGATCAGTAAATTAATTTCAAATATTCATTAAATATGTTTGGCAGAATGAATATTTTACTCGTGCCTTTTTGCGTTACGACGTGACAGCTATTTGCACATGCGCAGTAGATATGCCCGAGGAACTATGAACTATAGTTAATCTGTGGATATGCTGAGCGCCCTTGAATAAGCGCCATTTTATTGATTTCTTGCTTGGTTCAGATATATTTTTTAATTTCCTCGCACAATGCGTAGTAAAATTTTGTATGATACACGTGCGTAAGATGATTTCCGACTCGTGTCGATATATCCACTCACTCGCTTCGCTCGCTCGTGAATGATAATACCAATCATCGGAAATCACCTACTTTCCGCACTTGTAGCATAAATAACTATTAACACAGAAAAATTGATGGCTGGCATTTCTTCATAACGGAAATAGCATATTTAAATTAAATAATATTTTGTTAACAAAACTGTTCAAAAGGAGGTTCAATATTGATATTTTGGCATCGAGTGGGCGCACGGCCAGTACTGCGTTAACATTGGGGCGTATATATCGCCTTAAACACTGGTGTAGAAGTGTTAACAGACTCGTATCAAAGCTTGCATCATCAGCAAGTTCTCTGAAAAGGTTTATCTCTTTCTGATTTTAAATCCGCTGACTAAATTTTAATACGAAGAGCAAGCATATACCTTGATGTACGTCGAGACATAAAATACTCAATTGGGAAACCGGCAGTTAACCTAAACCTAATCTTTAACTTCGAAATTCACAAACGACAATTATTTCAAAAATGTTCTAAGAAGTATTTTTAATTTCGCTAACATACACAGTAAAATGGCAGTACCAATATGAGTGAGGTCCACTTAAAATTGAGTTGTGTTTGAAAAGCCTGTAAACTTCAAAACAGATTCATATTCTAACTCCACTCCTCACCTGTTCCAGGAACGAAGTGAACCAATGCTCGGACTTCTGGCAGTGGCACGTGACGTCACCACCCAAGGTGCTAAAGAAGATGGGAGAGAGCAAGGTGTGCGAGGAGAAGGAGACCGTCACCTTCAAGGTGGAGACCGAGTCTGAACCCGCACCGACTGTGTCCTGGTAAGCTTTAATTGATTGTCCCTTACTTTTAGCTCCTTTTGTAAGAACACCAAACGGCTTAAAGAGCTGATGCTGTATAATAATAATTAGGTCCTGGAAACAATTTTTTTTCTAGAGTGGACATGCAGTAAAGCACATAGGGCAGTAGGCACAATATAAATTATTTTAATCGCTATGAAAATGAGTCATAATTAGATTTATATCTGTGGTTATAATCATGTGTTCAGGTTCAAGAACAAGGTGGAGCTATCAGAGTCGTCGACCGTGAAGATGTCGTCAGTAGGCGAGGCTCACTCGCTGGTCATCACGTCTGCTGCACGCGCTGATGCCGGAGAGTACTCCTGTGAGGTGAGCCCAAGCCTTAAGAAAGTTACCTTAATTTATTAGTGGCTATAAGCTGTGAATTTGGGCAGTGACCTGCTTGGATATTTACAAAGATAAGACTTGTCAATACCGTCAAAAATTAATATAAAGTTTTCTAATCTGAAATCTTAAGGTTACACTAGTCAACGGCGGGAACTATTTTGTGCGCGGGGTTAAAATGCATTTTTCAATACAGTTGTTAAACATGGCGTACTTTCAGAGGCTATAATTATGATTCGAAAGTTAAATCTTACGCATGGGCATCTTTCTGTTACGCGGTCGTGACTTTTGTTTACGAGCTCGATCATTATGTTTGCAGTTTAGTTTTAAATTTATAAGTCAATTTAAAAAAGTTTAGTAGCAAGGCCTTTTAAAACATAGAATAAAATGGGATAGATTTTATACGAGGAAAAATTAATGATTCCGTACGTTTTAGCATTGAATTCTCATTTTTTTTTAAATTAGTTGTTTAATATATTTAATTACCAGTTTTAAGTTAATTATTTTCACATCAACGTTTGTCAAAAATCGAATAGGCTGTGTAGGCTGTATTCTTTGTAAAAAAACATGTCCAGTTGCAAAAACGCGCCATATTGAAAATTTTATTTTTTGTGAATAAACAAATCTAATTCTTTGATTTGTTTTTACTGTTTCTCACAACTGTATTGAAAAACGTCGTGTGATACACGGGTGTGTAGGTTATTGCAAACTCGTGTCATTAAAAACCCTCGCCTTCGGCTCGGGCTTGTTAATGACAGCTCGTTTGCAATAACCTACTTTCCACCCTTGTATCACAATGTACTATTTCAACACACTTGCTCATAAAGTGGCTCTAATTTCACCGCAATTAGGCACATAATGATACCTGATATCAAACTGTGACTTTTTCATTGCTATTATTCACAAGTGAGTTATAGTTTTTTTTTATGGTTTCCTGCCTTAATTTTAAATACTTTTAAATTAAACTAATTTTAAAAGTTTCACAAATCAATCCATGGAAAATTAATAAAATAAGTCATTAATTCTAATCCAGTTAAAATTCAAGTATTTTCAATATAATAAAATGTAACACTGTTAATCAATTAAAAGTGTTCCATTCGACATTAATCCCTTTCTATTCCTGTCATGGAAGTAGTACTTACTATATCTATAACATGATATGGGTAGTAATTACTATTTCCATGATATCCATTAAATACATAAAATGTGGCAAAGCAGCTATCTTCTAGTCAAACAATTCAGCAAAATGCTAGAACCTAACATATTGCTTGCTCATTTCATGCAACTTCGTATTCAACTAGATAATTTCAACTTGTACGTGTTTAATAAATAAAACATGCCCTCAAATATAACTTTTGTTTCTCTGCAATAAAGAAAACTTGAAATTCCCCATTTTGTACGTGGCTAGTACGCTATCCGCGAAAAGCTAAAAAAAAGAAAGTAACCTCATTGTTTTAGTCTATAGCCAATCGCCATTGTTAGAACTGACCGATGGAAAGTTCAAAAACTACTTCAAACGTGTCCTTGTTAAAAAAGCATATTATAAAATCAAGGACTACGTTGAAGATAAAAAATTTGGCTTTGACACCCTCTGCGCATGCGGCTTCCCTGGTAACTCATAAACGGCACAAATATTATGGATATCTCTAACTATTCTCAATCTCATTTTTTTTTCTCTTTTAATTAGACTTTTTACAATATTTTTCAATCATCATTATAGCCCTTAGCTAAGAATAGTTACAGCACTGATTACAGTATTTGTGCCACATGTTAAATTTAGTGTTGTGGTTTTTTTTTTTTTTTACCTTTGTATAGATTCTTTTACCTATTGTGAATGTGTGAACATTGTAGGCTTTCTAGTTTTCTAGATGATTGTTAACATTTGTTAACTTTTTATTTCGTGCATTATTTTTTTTTTCAATTTCGTACGACTTATTGTCGGGCCTACGTTGTCCCCCCATATCCAAGTACTAATGCTGTAACATGGAAATATTGTAAACAAAACAATTTAAAAGAGTAACCATGGAGTTTCTTACCGGTTCTTCTCCATAGGAAACGACTAACCCGAACCGTGCACCTTTTGTCGACGTTTTATATGTGCCCATGTAGGCCTATGTAAAATAAAAATATTTGATTTTGATTTTGATTTTGATGCGCGCGCATAGGAAAACTGATTAATTTACCCCGCCATTGCGAAAAAAAATTCACAACTCGTTTTCACTGTTGAAAATGATTTTTTTGTATTATTTTATTCACAAGTGTGTTGAAAAACATCGTATGATACACGTGTGTATTGATGATTACCGTCCTCGGCTCTCACCTAAAGGCTCGGGTCTCAATGGCGCCTCAGCGGTAATCACCAACATTACGCATTTGTACCATAATGTACTATTATATCAACCGACAACACGTGCGGAAGAGATAGATGCTGTGATGAGCAGTAGGAAGCTAGTTCGCGTACGAATACACACTTTTGCAAATTTGTAGCGAAATTGATAATGATTTAGGATGAAACCGAGCGCGCGAAATTTTACAAACAGACCTTTGGGAGTCTTGATATATTGAAAAAGCGACTAAACGTATCTGTTCAAAATAAAATTATTTGCATTGTTGAACTACTAATCTATCCCTGTATGGAGGCCGTTTTGCAATTTGCCGTCTTCTTATGGTATTTATTTGCGCCCAAAAATGAGTTAAAATTAGTGTCGAAATATGGAACTTTCGACGCTCATAACTTTCAAATATTTACTTTTTTCACTTTTTGTTTCCATACAGGGCTAGATAATGATGAGACAAATTTATATCAATTTTTATTTTGAACATACATTGTCAAACAGTGGAATAATCCCTAGACTACGTTTGTATGGAAGAATTTTCGACTAGTGTAACCTTAAGCTCAGACCCGTCAGATATTCTTACATTGACAAAAATGTACTTCATTTATTTGATTATTAACACCAGATGGAAAAAGAGGGGTATTTATAATTTTGACGTGTGTTGCTGTGTATCTGTCTGTGACATCATACCTCCTAAACGGATAAACCGATTTTGTTTTAAGTTTTTTTTGTTTATAAGGTTACTTTGTCGAGAGTGTTCTTAGCTATGTTTGATTAAAATCGTTTCAGCCGTTCAAAAGATATCCGCATTCTACTCTTTGAATCTGCGTTTTTTCGCAAGATATCGTGTTACAATTACGTGTTTCGATAGATTGTCGATTAAAGCGTGTCTACTTATAGGTATAATATATGTAGTATATTTATCATCATCTGCCTAGCCTTTTCCCAACTATATTGGGGTCGGCTTCCAGTCTTACCGGATTCAGCTAAGTACCAGTGTTTTACATGGAGCGACTGCCTATCTGACCTCCACAACCCAGTACCTGGGTAACACGGTACCCCTTGGCAAGACTGGTGTCAGATCTCAAGCTTCTGACTACCCGTAACGACTGTCAAAGATCTTCAAATGACAGCCGGGACCAACGGCTTAACGTGCTTTCCGAGGCACGGAGGAAACTCGGTATGTTGAAATGGTCACCCATCCACGAACCGACCTCGTCAAGCGTTGCTTAACCTTGATGATCGACCCGTGCGGCTGTTATTATTTAGCCACGAGCTCCTCCTATGTAGTATATTTATGTAGAAATAAAAAATAATTTTTGAAGTTAAAAACCCCCGCTTACCGGGGACCGCTCAGTAAATAAAATAAACTGTTGTAATTGTTGGCGGTTCCCCGTCGCGATTACATTACTTATTTTTTGCTTTTTAGAAGTTTTGTGTCGGGGGTTTTTTAAAATTAAAATTAAATTTTTTACTTAAAACGAACAGAGAATGGCGAGATTGAAGGCAAACCATAAGGAATACAAAAAAAAATGTAAACGATATAATGGTTACACAAGATTCATGTTACAGAAGTGCCGACTGACATAATCGTCTTTGTCAAGCTGCCTGAGGGGTGACCATAAGCTCTTAGAGTAAGGTTATTTTGAGTGTGTGTGTGTGTAAGGGGCAGATGTATATGACTTGTTTAAATTTGTCACTTACGCAATCTCAAAATAACCTTACTCTAAGAGTTTATGGTCACTCCCCTGATATCTACTCGGGTATAATTTGCCCTTTCTAGATCTCTCTACAATCACACAGATAGGAAACAAATGATCCAGTAAATAATACATAGCAAAAAGTCGTGTTCAAGTGTTCTGCCATTTATCCAAATTTGCTCTAATCACCAGATCCGCAACATCCACGGCAGTACCTCCGACTCGTGCAAGCTCAACGTCCGCTCCGGTCCGCAGTTCACTCAGAAACTGAAGGACACGTCCGCTAGTGAAGGAGATGTTAATGTTGAGTTCACTGTTGCTGTAGAAGCGTTCCCCGAACCTACTGTTAAATGGTAAGTGTAATATTAGTACTGTATTCGCAAATATTTTTTTTAAATTGTAACCAAATTGTTAAAAAGTGAGGTAACGTCCATTATTCAGTTGTAGTAATTCTGGTAAACCGATGTTCTAGGCAATTTCACAGCAGATTTTTTTATATAGTATAGGCTCGCGCTTGACCACTATCTCACCTGTTGGTAAGCGATGATGTAGTCGACGGTGAATCACGCTTGCCTAGAAAAAAACCTATTCACCCTTGACTTAAAGACCCCTATATTGTAGCTGTCGGGAAACACAGACTCCGACAGGGCATTCCGCTCCTTAGCTGTACGCACAATAAAAGTGTTCCCAAAACGTTTGGTGCGTATGGGTGGGATGTCCACCATGCACCGATGGCGCATCGCCGTATGTCTTGTAGTCCGATCATGAAACGGGCTGGGCGGAATTAGATCATGCAATTCTATCGCACACTCGCCGAAGTGTAACCGATAAAAAACCGACAAACTGGCAACTCGACGACGATGTTCAAGGCTCTGGAGCTTTGTCTTGACCAGTGCTTCATCGTCGATGAGCCTCTTGTCCCGCTTTTCGAACGACTCCTCATTTTCTCAAGCTGGTATTTGGCACATCCATCCCAGAGATGAGAACAGCAGCCAAATTGCGTAAGTATATTATCCAAAGCAAAAGAATCGATTCTTTCCCAAAACCGACTTTACGTATTGCATATTGATACGTAAAGTAGTTTTTGAGAAGGAATCGATTCTTTTGCTTTGGATAATATACTTACGCAATTCGGCTGCAGTACTCCATGCATGATCGAACTTGCGCTTTTTACAAGTTGAGCAGCTGTTCCGGTGTGAAGTACTTTCTCACCTTTGCAAGGATCCTCTCACCTTTGCCTCAATGATTAACTGATGAAGATTAACTGATCAGAGATATTAGGAAGAAAAGTTTAGATAAAAACAGAATAACATCTTTAGACCATAATATCATCACCCCGGATCTAATAAAAACATTGGTTAGGTACCTTATCATCCAAAATGTTAACGAATTCATGATTTTCTCTCTCCATATATGAAAAGATTGAACGCCTGGCACACATACATAACAGGATATGAGGTCTTACATAATTTAACCTCGTTTTTTTCATCCCAGGTACCTTGGCGACGTAGAAATAACCGAGAAGAAGTCCGTGTTCACTCGCGTAGACAGCGGCAACACTCACAAGCTGATCCTCAAGGAGGTGTCGGCGGAGTACTCCGGCAACTACTCCTGCAAGGTGTCCAACGTTCTGGGGGAGGACTCTTGTTCTGCTACCTTCACTGTCAACAGTAAGTGCGATAATGTACTCTATTATCAATGGGCAGAAGTGCCTTTTCTGAACTGAGTTTTATAAATGTAGATATCAGCTTATAGTACTCTACGATCTTCATTTGTCTCTTGAGGTTTTGCCCGAAACATCGTTTGAAATTCGAACGTTGTTTAGCAAAAAGATTGAGTCGCCAATTTGGTGTTTTTTTAGGGCTCCGTACCCAAAGGGTAAAAATGGTACCCTATTACTAAGACTCCGCTGTCTGTCTGTCTGTCTGTCACCAGGCTGTATCTCATTAGCTAGACAGTTGAAATTTTCAAAGATGATGTATTTATGTTGCCGCTATAACACCAAATACTAAAAACACAATAAAATAAATATTTAGGTGGGGCTGCCATACAACAAACGTGATTTTATTGCCGTTTTTTGCGATAATGGTACGGAACCCTTCTTGCTCGAGTCCGACTCTCATATGGTCGGTTTTTTTTTTACTATTCTTTCATGTACGTAAGGTTCGATGTTCAAAGTGGTCTTTACATACATCATACATATTATGAAGAATAAGACAACGTTGTGGTTTAAAAGAAGATGTAGTGACTAAAATTGAAAAGAGTATGTTGAGATAGATGGTTTGGCCATGTTGAGAGGATGAATGAAAGGCGACTAACGAAAGGTATTTACAAGGCAGACGTGAATGGAAACGCCGGGAGGGGACGCCCTAGAAAGATATACGTAGACCTTATTAGCAATGTTCTTCAGAAAGGCCAGGTGCGCAGTACTCATAACCGGCGTGCGTGTATGACTAGATGTATGAATGTGAGTGAGGCAAAAGAATTATGTAAGGATCGTAGCAGGTAGCGTTCTGTAGTTTCTGCCTACTCCCATGGGAAAAAGGCGTGAGTTTATGATGTATATGACTTGTATACATCTGTCCCTTTTTCACAGTCGAACAATGACACGTCAGGGTACGGGAGCAGATCTGGCAAGAACACGTTCTACGATTTCTGTTTCAAAATTATAAACAAAAGCCAGTAAAAATATTTCTTCTGCGAAATACTGTTTGTCTCTAATGTTTGTCTCCATTTTAAGTCCAATATGTCAAAATATCTTGTAGGATCCTAAAATTCTGTGTCGCAATTTTCAGGAAAGCCCCGTTTCACCAAGAGCCTGATCGACATGACAGTAGACGCTGGTAAGACCCTGAAGCTGGACGTGGAAGTGGAGGGCTGCCCTGAGCCTAAGGTCAAATGGTACAAGGATGGGAAGGAAGTCACCACTGATGCCAGGATCAAAATCGAAAGGGATACTAAGAGGTGTGTCAGTAGAAGCAAATATATTTTTTTAGAACGATCTGATACCACGATTACCGCCGCTATTGTAGATGATGAGATTTTCTTGCCCTTGGTAGTACAACGACTCCATTTGCCGCACTCTGTCTCTGTCACCTATGACCTAGACTAGAGTCAAGAGCAAACCCATTACAAATAAAAAAACTTAAAAAATAAAATACTTAGACTCTCATTCGGTCTGTTGTGCATTTTCTTCCCCTTAGGTCGTTTGTTCATGAAGCACCGCACGACACGATTTGCGGTCACGATTTTTAACACACGACAAACTGCAGACGGCCTGTCGTCCATTCGCTTGTTCACTAGACACGATACTGCAACGACACTGCAGTGCACTTGTATTGTTCTATAAACGTGTGAGTGACGAAACACGCGTGAGTCATGCGGTGCGGTATGTAGTGTCGTCAACAAGCTCATAGTTGTTTTGTACAGCCGCTAAATCACTGCCGCTAAACCAAAAGTATGCTGCAACGCGCGGTCGGCTCCGTTCGGGTGCCGTCGTATCCGATTGAATCTTTTCGGCTGCCGTCGCATGCGTTCGTAGCTGGAGCCAGGCGGCACCACTCACTCTCGAGAGTGCGCTGTCATTTGACGTCACTCATGTAATCATGGATTTAGAAGAAAACTGTTTTGAAAAAAGCCTACGTGTCTTTATGAAATTATTTGACTAAACGCTGCACTACCAGAATTGAACATACAGGCGCAAATACGAATACGTACGCAAGCGATAGAAACCGTACGGAGCCGTTCGTATGCGTCGATACCCTGCCGGACGCGATCGGTTGTCGCCGTATCCGTTCGTATCCTCTCCAATCCGATGTGATTAGTGCCGTTTGGTAGCAATTGTACTTAACAAGCATACATCCATCCATCCAAACTTTCGCATTTATAAACATTTGTTGTTGAGTAGAGGGAGAGTTCAATATATTCAGCTACAACAAACTGACTGAACCACCGAGATTGTTGTGACATAAAAAATCTCGTTCTCATTGACGTCCGGGTGTCGGTGGCGGCGCACGGTGTTACTTCACAATTATTGATATCTAATACGAATTTCGTTACACTAGGTTGGAGAACTACCACTTGTCAGTGACTCTGGTGAAGGAAGAAGACGGCGGCGAGTACGAAGTGAGAGCCGAAAACGAGTATGGTAGTGTCTCTTCTAAGAGCACGGTCACCGTCCACAGTAAGTACTCCAAAACACACCAAAATCAATCTTATGTTCAAGCCTTAGGGACCATTTTTTAAAATCATCATCCAAGGACGTATCACAAAATTTTACTTTAGAAAAACATCCTTTTGCACCAAAAAATAAGGTTGAAATTCAACGTCAACTAGCACATCCGTATGATTTGATCACGAGCCAAACTTGCAGCGAACACTATACAGAATGTCACAAACACACACACTTACTCTACACAAGTACATGGTAAGCCCACAAGAAACCATCCATCTGTCAAGAAACGACAGTATTGGCACTACAATGGAAAAACTTACTGGTAAAGTAGTTTGCATTAACGTAGATATTGAAACCTAGATTACTAGTACTACCACAATTCGCACGTTAGTTTGTTTTTTTGGTGTCCCTAGATACCGACCATTAGGATATGGTAACAAACATCGAAGCATTCAATAGACTGGAATGCTGAGTAGTCACTCACGACCATCGATTTGTCCTGCACAAACCTTTAAACCCATTTGTGACGTCTATAATTTAATACATTTTACCCATTTTTAATAAATCATGTTTTATTGTTACCACTTTTTTCATTGTGTTCAATAGCGCGAGAGATTCATTCTACATTGAATAAAGAAGCCATTATTGAAAGTGAAATTGACGACGAAAGCAAAAAAGGAGAAAAAGCTGTTGAAGATGATGTGGATAAGGGGAAGAAGAAATCAGCTAAGTTAGCCAAGACGGAAACTGTAGAAGAAAAGTCCATATGGGATGATGAAGAAGATAGCAAAGCAAAGAAATCAAGCGTTGATGAGGTAGACAAACCAACATCCCGCACAGCTAAAAAATCGGTGACAGAGCCTGAGGTAGCCGAAGAAAAGTCCTTCTGGGATGATGCTGAAGATGACAAGAAATCTAAAAAGGTCTCCATTGAAGAGGTAGAATCCAAACCCGCCAAAGGAAGGAAATCCATCACTGAACCAGAGGTGGCAGAGGAAAAATCGTTCTGGGATGATGCTGATGATGAAAAGAAATCCAAAAAGGTCTCCATTGAAGAGGTAGAAACCAAACCTGCCAAAGGAAGGAAATCCATCACTGAACCAGAATTGGCAGAGGATAAATCGTTCTGGGATGATGCTGATGATGGAAAGACAAAGCAACCCATTGTAGAAGAGCCAGAGACACCAGCCCCCAAAAAAGGTAGGAAGTCCATCACTGAACCCGAAGTTGCTGAAGAAAAATCATTCTGGGACGATGAAGACAAACCGAGTAAACCAACCATAGAGGAGATCGACTCAACACCCACTGATGCTGGAAAGAAATCCTTCTCTAAACCCGAGACGGCCGAAGACAAATCTTTCTGGGATGAAAACCACAACGAACAGGAAAAGAAACCGGTCGTAGAAGAGGTTGTTACTAAAAAAGATGCAGGCGAAAAGAGTGCCACCAAACCTGAGCTCATCGAAGAGGTTCCCATTCCTGAAGATGTCAAGTCACCAAAGCGTAAATCGGTTAAAAAACAACCCGTAGAAGAACCGTTAAGTGCTGAAACTGAAGGTATACACATTAAACGCTTCGACGCTTTCTCTTCAATTCAGCAAACAGCTTTTAGTACTATGTATGCGAGAATTTCACGTTTTCGCGCGAACTATGCATGCCTTTAACACTGTGTTTTTAACATCCCAAGTGTGATTTGTTATGTTTAGGCCGAGTTTTCGAAACAGTAACTACGTTCAAGACAGGCGACAACGGAGCTATTATAATGTCTAAAGTCAGCAGTACTAAGTCTCATGGCGCGATCGTCACAGGTCAGTATCCAGCTTCCTACCTTCTCTTCCCAGTTTTAATATCCATCAATCATCAACTAACTTTCCACCATTAATCGAGATTGCTTATAAATCTTCAAACTAAAGACATAACGCATTAGTCTCATCTTTTCTAATCCTACCTTCTAAACCGTTGTATGACCTAAAATCAACATAATACTATTTTAACTGGTAGGTCCGGCCGAAACGCACACTTTACACAAAATGACGTCAACATCACTTTATTATGATGATGATGATGACTTTTTCGGAGGCAGACGGTTGATACAACCGACCAAACCACATACAACTTCTTTGGAAGTTGAAGAAATTGCAAGCCATAGTTATTTCTTGACGGAGATGGGCCATTATAGTATACCTGATCATGTGAGGAGAGGTACTTACGGCATCATTGAAGAACCGCAGACGGACTCGGAAGCAGATACTGGATCTAGATGTGGAAGGCAAGGGGCCAACCGTACTGTATCCATAATGTCAGTCTCGGAAGACGAGATGAGCTGGCAGAACGAACCACTCTCTAGAGAGATATCCATCGAAGACCTCTCGAAATCCATATTCGACATTGACGAAACGAGGAAGGTATTCAGTAAAGATTCTTACGTCCGCCAGTCGTCTTACAAAGAAGACTACGTCATAGGCGAGGACGAAGAAGAATGTTTAATCGTAAGGGAAAAATCACAAAAGATATTCGAGAACGACATCACAGAAAAACTCATACACATTTCGAAGGAATTCGACGAAAACGAGTACAAATCCGTCGATAAAAAGATAGATAATGTTAAAAATAGAATTATAGAAGAACTAGTATTAGGCCCCATGAAAAACTTTGAAAATATTACGAAAGATGTAACAGAGACGACTGTTGAAAGAAAGAGAAAGAATGATACTAAGTTATTTAAACTTGAAGAGGAGGAAGTGGATGACGAGCTAGAAGCCCTTCTAAAACGAAGCCAGAGACAAAGGAGCATACTAGATGATATTCTTAATGTGGAAGACGTAAAAGGTAATTGTTAAATCAAAATATTAAACACACGGGGAACGTTGTACGATGAAAGAGGCTGGCATTTGATGATGTAACGCTACGCAGTGTATGTCAGGGGAGAATAACTTGAAAGTAAACGCTTTGAATCCGAAATCGGAAATTGCTGATGTTGACTCCATTAAATCTGTCATTTTCTTCTTTACTACAAACTAAACTGATTCTTTATAACTTTTCATCCACTAAGAAAATGGCAGATTCTTTCCATAATTATCCTCTAAATGTCTTTCCACATTTGACTAATGCTGTCGTATGTTTGTTTTAGCACGCATGCGTAATAACATTCCCTTCTGGCATACTAATCCTTGGGGCCCGGTGCGGCAGAGATACTAGTCCGATCAAAAAAATCATCATATCATCAAGGTAAGCGAAATATATTTCAAATGTAGTGCGTCGCTTGCATGGTACTTACGCTGTTTATGTTTATGGATCTTTATTTTATAAGTCAAACATCTTTTATTGGTGAGTATACAAACACTACAGAACAACCACACACGAATATTTCTGTGTCCTCCTAGAAACGCGAACCTGTAAGTATCCATAGGTAAGGTCGAGTAAAAACATCTTTAACTGCTGTATATACCTGCGACATTATTGAGCAATATTTTATGTAAATACACAAATCTTTAATTAAAAGGGCTTCGTAAATTTCTAGGCTTAAGTATGTGATGTTGAAATATTTTCTGTACATAGAAAACGTTAAGTTACAACACTAGATTTGTTCCTAAAGTCACTTCAAATGTTTCGTTTGCACTTCCTGGCCTATTGCTACAGAATAAATATTTTAAACAAACTTTTCAATGATGTAACTATTCTTTATTATTAATAATGGTTTGTAAAACTCTTCATCAAATGAGAGATGACTAAACTTCTACTTGGAAACAAACAAATCTGCTGTAACTTCGATCAAAACCTCTTCTTCATCCTGTTATTCTCCCAGCCTATTGCTACGCTGTTCTTTAGCTTTAAAACTACTTAGTCAGGTGGGTCACTAACCACCCGACTAAAACCAGGCCTTATCTAACACAATGCCCTTTAATGTTACAGCACCACCCGCAGTCAAAGGCAGCAGTATGAAGGACGGCCACGCCTACGAGTCCCTTCCCCTAGTTTACTCTGTAGAAGTTTCTGGAACCCCTAAGCCGACCATCCGTTGGCTCCATGATGGTAAAGAAGTCAAGCCGTGTGGCAGGTAAATATATTATGTGTTTACAGTGTGACTTTTAATTTCATTGGAAAACTTTCAGGTTCGAAAGTACTAACGAATATAACTGAGACATTTCAGTAATGTCTTGTTTACATTATAATATTATAGAACAATACTGATTAACGTCAGCATTAGGTCCAGGTGGAAACCAGGCAGTTGTTGTTTGAAAAATAGTATAGTTATTTTATAGTTTTCTCAGTGAGATCTTGAGATATACAATATAAACTAAATAAGTTGGACCCGTTAACTTTATAATAATACGTATCGTCGATACTAAAAGTTGAAGTTCTTATGTGCCAAATAAAAATAACTGTGTTATTTATTTCAGAGTTCACATCACCAACGATGGCGATCTCTTCAAGCTGGAGATTGATAGCGTACAGATGAAGGATGCTGGTAAATGGCAGTGTGAGATCATCAATGATCTTGGAACGCAGGTGCAGACTGCTCAGCTTTCGGTTTCGCGTAAGTATTTTTATTGTTATCTCTAGAAATAAACGGATATCACCCTGTTTCCTAAAGCCAATCTCTGATTATTAAAGTCAAATCTTATTTTGCAAAATGAGCAAAAGTTATACATACAGGTTAATCATATTAATGCATATAGGACTAAGGCCCAGTTTTTTTCCATTGGTTAGCATAATATGAATAACCATTGGTTGAATTAACTAAGGATACAAAAAATTGGGCCTAAGAGACAACGCATTAAAAAGCTCTCAGAAACAGTGAGTAGATTTAGAATAACCAAAGATGATTTAAAACCTGCTAGTTTGGTTTTAGTTTCTGAAATATTAGTATTTTTTGTTCATTGTCACTGACCAAAAAATACATGACAACAAATCAAAGCCATTCTTTTACGAATTTTAAAAAGGAGTTTCAGTATTTTGCACAACCATTTCAAAATGACTGCATTTCTTTTTTCTACCTCAAAGCTACTTAACGCGATTTATAAATCTACCAACAGCCGAGTCTGAACTACGCAAGCCGAAGTTCACCACTCCCCTGGAAGCCCAACGCGTTCTGCAGAAGGAACCCATCACGATGCAGGCTGTCTGCACGGCAGACCCTCAGCCCCACGTCTCCTGGCTCCTGAACGGAGTGGAGCTGCAGCCTAGCGCTACTATTGTGACGTCTGCTGATGCTAAGGATCTGGAGCATGGCTTGAAAGAGTGCACTTTTACGCTGTCTATTCCTACAGGTATGTTTTCATTTTGTATTACGTTCATATTTATCTTCTTTGTTTTAACGGGTGGAAACCATCAAAAGGCGTCTGGTCTTTTGGATAAGACTGTGTTGGCCTCTTATCTCACTAAAACCACCCCGGTGATCACCAACAGCACGTAGAAGGAGCCCCGTGACCACCCCGGAACCCCCTCTGTGCAACGCCTGTTAAGGCACATCCCTGGGGAACGTTCATACATCCAGTAATACACGCACGCCGGTTATGAGTACCTACTGCGCACCTGGCCTTTATAAAGAACATCACTAATGAGTTCCGTGTCCTTTTCGGGCGTTTGCGTTTAAACTGACGTCTGCGTTGTAAATACTTTTTATACCATTCGCCCTCTAAAAAGCTTATTTTATTCACTGAAAAAAGTGTTTTGGTGTTTGAATTTAGAACACACCAATATATATTCGACGTCCATCTCAATGCTATACAACCTCCTTGCGCTTAAAATACTCGATACAAACTCCTTGTGCAAAGAATATTCGAATTTCAAACTTCTTCATCGATTTAATTTTCAGTTTGTTAATATTTAGGATTTCAATAATGATTTTTATGATTTTGATTTTAGTTTGGGATGTTTAGTGAATACTTATTTGTATTGTAATTCTAATACTAATTATATTGGTGTTTAATTAATTATAAGTATGTAACGTAACGGAGGTGGTCACTGGCCCCTGAAACACAGATGCTGTTACCTAGCTCAGCTTCAATTTACAAAAAATGTGAAACCTTAAGTTTTAACATTTTTTGTACATTTTGAAGGTAATAAAACATTTATTTATTATTATTCCTTGTGCTTTTCGCTTAAATATTTCTTTTTCTCGTAGTCATGGTATAAAATATAGTATGCAACTCTTGAATAAAACGGATTTATATCGAGGGCCATGAATCACTCGCGTCGCTCAGGATTCTAACACTTGAATCACTCGCTATGCTCGTGATTCATCTATGGCCCTCGCTTTAAAACCGTCCTTTATTCACTAGTTGCATAATATACTATTGTTACTCGCCTTTCAAGTCTAATATTTTTACGCTGGTTTTTTTATTTTGCAGGTCGCCACACCGACACCGGAGAATACACTATCCAGGCCAAGAACAAGTACGGTGTGGGAGAGAGTTCTGCTCGCCTGGACATCTTGTTGAGGCCAGAGATTGAGGGGCTGCATGACATCACCGCCGTGCCCTTCGAGGAGACCACCTTCATCGCCAACGTTAGAGCCAACCCCATCGCTGAGGTTAAGTGGTAAGTCCCTTGGAACTTTATTTGTCTGGATATAAGGTCGAAAGTTCTACTGTGGCCTGAGGTAGCGGGGCTCCATGACGTCACTGCCGTGCCCTTCGAGGAGACCATCATTGTTGGCAAAGTTAGAACCAACCCCATAAACCAACATGAACATGTTTAAGTAATACAAAGTATTCTTAATCTGGTCCTGACCTGAATTCTATGGCACTGTACTGACCGTCACGTGTCTGAGCCGTTATTTTCTGATGCAGATTTTACTTACACTTTTTATTTATTTATTTATTTAAGGTTCACCAACAGTTGTTACAGATATTATACAGATAGGAACATATAAGCAATTCTGTCTTAAATCTAACTGCACAACCAATTATAGGCAAACACCACATGAAAATTGCTCTTCGTAATTATAAAAACTTAATGTACTTAAATTCTAGATAGTTATATTATATGAAATACTAATACTAATTACGTCTAACAAACTTCGATATTGAGTCTGCGTGGACGTCAACTAGGTCGGGCACCTGCGGGGTATAGGCGTATTAGCACCAAACACTGTATGGCGAATAGGCGGAGCTAAGAGTGTTACGGGTTTGCGAGGTGGTCTACGGGGTACTCTGAAATTGGACCTACATACCAACTGTGGGCAGTCAATGGTGTTATTGAGCAGTTTATATGCGAATCTCAAATCCAAGAGCTCCCTTCGAGCTTCCAGGGTTATTTTGTAGCAGCCTAGTTTAGCAAGGTAGGGGAGATATTTAAATTGCCTTCCCTTTGAGTACCCTCGGTATCGGATAAATCTTTTTTGGACTCGTTCCATCCGCAGAGAGTGGGTTGCGTAGTGAGGCCTCCATATTACACTGCAGTATTCCAGGATGCTTCATATAAGGCTATTGTAAAGAACTAATTTAGTATGTGGGCATTGAAATACCTTTCCAATACGAATGACAAATCCAAGCATACGTTGGGATCGACTGATTATGTTCTCAATATGTGGTACAAATGTGAGTTTAGAGTCTAAGATAACTCCCAGATCTCGTACAATATCTACCTCGCATAAGTTCACTCCATTTATTTGGTACGCCGAATTTAGTATATTTACTTTCCTGGTGAATTTATGTGGTTACATTTCGAACTATTCAACGAGATTTTATTATTATAACACCATGCAGACAATCGGTCGATATCTTCTTGCATTAGGTTTACATCCGGTTGAGACCTAATGGCTCTCGAAATTTTTAAGTCGTCTGCAAAAAGGAATATACTAGTATTGTGAATGACTAAAAGTTCATTCAAATTGATCTTACTGCTCGTTCATCATCAGGATGACTCTTCATCAACTATTTGTAGTTAAAGAAGAAGAAAAAGAATTAATGACTATAGCTAACCTAAGATTAAATTTGGCAATTAACTTCTTCATCAAAATAGGTCTTAGAGGCAGGGGTTTTTTTTTGTTAAGACTGCGACATCTGACTGACCATAAAGTCTTTGTTTCCTGGCGAGGATGAAATGTATATGATCTTTGTATAGCACCTTCTCCGAACCAAGATTAAAATCACTATTTTTTATTTTCAGGCACAAAGACGGCTACGCAATCCAGCCATCCTCTCGTCACGAAATCGTAGAGGACCTGGCCACCGAGACATACAAGCTCATAGTGAAGAAGGTGGGAGTGGATGACGGAGGAGTGTACACTCTCCACGCCAAGAACGAGGTCGGAGAGACCTCGCAGCAGGCCAGGCTTAGTGTGCACAGTGAGTACCAGTTCCTGAAGGTTTCGTGATTAGGAGACAAATAATTAAAGACAGGATATAGACAGGTGGATAGGATAGGATATCAAATAGCAGAGATAAAAATAAAATTGGCTAGCATGCCAAGTTAATGATTGAGAGGTCGATGTACGACTGTTATTGTTGTTGTTTTTGAATTTGGTTCATGAACTTGTTACGATGAGATAGGAGGTACATACTCGTATAAATAGTAGAAGTCATACATAGACGTTGAGCAAAACAATATCTCTTGCCACATATTGTGCAACAATGATTGTAACACATTCTATGAAAGCAATACAATCACTGTTGCAGTATCGGAGCAGTTAGAAGAGTAAATAGGAGCAAATACCTTGTACCCAACCAGTATCAAATGGGATTATGAATCAAGCTAAACTAAGCTATGGAGACCTAAATAATCGTCTTCATAGGTTTTATAACCATTTTGTTTTTTGAGGAATGTGAATAGATTACTTCTAGGCAAGTGTACTTCACCGTCGACCACATGCAGGTTGAGGGTGATGGAATGGGACAGGAATGCTCGTCTGTTGCATGCTGGTGGTCAGGATACCCTCGTAGATACCGTGGGTACTGGCTGGCTGATCACTCGCTGCTCGAAAGCTTGAGGAAGTGATGAAATAGCTTTGCACGAAGGCTGCGCTGACGTTCATACTCGAGGGTCACCAGTTTGGGGTATGCGGCACAGGGCGTAAAGTTCCGCAAACCTCAGTAGGAAAGGGAGGATCCTCTGACCAGACGGGTGTTATGTCTGGTCCGGGCAACTGCCCAACGGTTACTGTCAGACTGTTGTATGTGTTCAAATCGCGCCGGAAAATTGCTTGCGCTATGCAGGATTTGTGTGACGTCATGTCATTAGTTCGTAAGTGGCGGCGTTGGTGCCACTGCAATCGCTTACCATCAAGTGAGATAGTGGCCAAACGCGATCCTAACTGTAATAGAATCACCACCCAGAACACAACGTATCTCCACCATTCTAAATCAAAACTATACCTTCCACAGCCGGCGTACCCGTGTTCACCAAGCCCCTGAAGAAGCAAGCCGTCAAGGACTACGACGATGTGACCCTGAAGGTGCGCTGTGACGGCGTGCCCAAGCCTGACGTGCTGTGGTATAGGGGAGGAGAGGAGGTCCGCAATGATGAGCGGCACAAGGTCACTACAGAGGTTGGCGGACAGGTGGACAGTGAGCTCGAGATCAAGCACTTTGACGCTAGCGATGCTGGCAAGGTGAGACTGGCTTATGATCTCTGTTTTCAACCGACTTCAAAAAGGAGAAGGTTCTCAATTCGACTGTATGTTTGTTACACGATTACTCCGCCAATTATAAACCAATTTTGATAATTCTTTTTGGAACGAAGTTCCTTATCGCGCGTTGTGAAAGGGGGCTAGACGGAAAAAATTCTTACGAAAAGTTGGTTGTCACGACACTTTTTGCTATAGTTGTAAGCCGTGCGGCGTGCGCGTGTTTCGTGCATGTTCTAGCCTATACGCTGTTGTGTCATACATATATATATGTGTGTGTATGTATGTATATATATATATGTGTGTATATGTATGTATATATTTAGTTTCTTAACGCCAGACGTACTCAGGTAGACGCCAGACGTACAGGCCGACTCGAGTCGACACTACTCGAAAACCGACCCCGAGCCGCCACTAATAACGAACCGGCGATCTAATCAGAAAACCTAAAAACCTCCATATCTCGGAAACGGTTGGAGCTAGCTCAATTCTGAGTTAAAATTTGCCCCCCTGGCCACTGTCGCTTCAGGCCGGTGAACAAGATAGGATAACCCCCCCCCCCCCCCTTAACTGTTCACCTTCCCCCCCGCAATTTATTTTTACCCCATTCTAAAATATCAATATGAAAAATCTATAAAATCGTGCAACAAACCCCTCCCCACCTCACCCCTCCCCCCACCCCCCTCACTCCTCACCCGCTCTCATTTACTCGAAATCCTTTTCATAAAATAATTTTAAAACATTTTTTAGGTGAGATCGAAAATATACGAACGACCGAACCAACTATTCAAATTGTAAAATCCACATTTGTTAACTGTCACCTAGCGCCATCTGTCGCCATCAGATGGAATTAAAAAACATTAATTTAAGAAATAAAATTGTACCTCGGCAACGGGAGGAGATAGGCCAAATCTGACAACAGATTAGAATATACTATAAATATGTTATAAATTGTAATAAATATAGTATATTCTAATATATATATGTGTATACACATATGTATATATACTAAAGGAACTTCGTTCCATCCGGGTGTCCCTTGACACCTCTCAACTTTTTTTATTGTAAATGGTGCTTCTCATGTGGTCCCATTTAAATTTGTTCAAGATCTGACGTGTGGTTTTAAAGTTATCCGTATATTCATGATAATATAAGTTACCAAAACTAAAAAGAGAAAAAAAAAGTATTTCTAACAAAAAAAATGTACCGACTTCCAAAACAAAACACTACAAAGCGAAAAATAACTTTCTTTTCGGAAGTCGGTGAAAAAACAAAAAAAATGGGTACCAAAGACACCGACTTCCGAAAAAAAAGTTATTTTCACTTTGTAGTGTTTTAATTTGGAAGTCGGTTTAGTTTATTTTTGTTAAAAAGATTTTTGTATAATCTGTTTTGATAATATAGCTATGTCAGATTCTGTATTCCCAAACGTAATGGTTCCATTTTCGTTTTTTTTTGTTTTTGGTTTTATTCTTATGCATTTTCGGGTATACCATTTTTCGGGCTCTTCTTAAGTCCCTTATAAACTAAAATCTCGAAAAAAACGCAGAGAAAGAGAGACTCTTGCGTTCGTTATTTACCAAACTTTGACAAGACCGAAAAAGTCCCTGATCGGAAATAATCGAATGAAATCAATACTCCACGGTGACTGGCTTTTAGAAACAATAAGGGTCATTTTTTCAAAGCAAGTCTTATACAGTTTTTACTACTATACAACCCTAACATTAGCTAACATCCTGACTTCTTCGTTTACCCTTGCAGTACAAGGTCCGCGCCGTCAGCTTAGCTGGTGAGGCAGTCTGCGAGGCGGCCATCACTCTGGAACAGAAGACCCCTGGTTTCACTCACAAGTTGGAGAGACAGAAGGATGTTGATGAAGGAGAACCTCTCGAACTGAAGGCCAAGTTAGATGGCAGCCCCATACCTACAGCAAAATGGTAAGTTTTAAAGGATTATTATTATTTAGCCTTTTTTAATAATTCTAGGTTGACTTATGGTGTTAAGCCTTAAGTCGTAAAATGAAACAGTAAAACAGTCCTGCCTTCTTAGATGATTAAGTTTAATTAATTGTTTATTTTATTTAGTGTTGTGGACAAAGACCTGGAAAAATGTCGCCAATGCAGTACCGTTGCTAGTTGCTACACTGCAAAGGATTAAAAAAAAAAAAAAATCATCAATGCCGTACTGGGCATTGACTAATGTTTTTTTTTTTTTACCTTTGTATAGACTTTTTTACCGATTGTTTTGTGAATGTGTGAACATTGTAGGCCTTCTAGATTTCTAGATGATTGTTAACATTTGTTAACTTTTTATTTCGTTTTATATTTTTTTTTGTTTGTTTTTTTAATTTCGTACGACTTATTGTCGGGCCTACGTTGTCCCCCCATATCCAAGTACTAATGCTGTAACATAGAAATATTGTAAACACAAACAAATTTTTAAAAGAGTAACCATGGAGTTTCTTGCCGGTTTTTCTCAATAGGCTGGCACAACTAACCCGAACCGTGCACCTTTTGTCGACGTTTGATAAGTGCCCATGTAGGCCTATTAAAAAAAAAAAAAATGATGATGTTGATGACGCATATTTTTTGTTTTTTTTTTCGGTGTCTGTGGAAAAATAATGATTTGAAAAGAAATTATTAAAATTGCTCTTACAAGATGAATCCCACCGCAATATTCCCAAACCACTGTAGGAGTAGGAAACCCAACGGAGGAGTAGGAAAAAATAAACAAGATTAGAAGATTCTTACAAGATTAGATTGCACTTATTTGGTTGTACCTATCGATTTGAAAATACCTTGGTTAAATCTATTGATCTACTCGTCAGGTTCAAAGACGGTGCCCCGCTATCACCAGAGGACACCCGCGTGGTGCAGTCGGCCCTGCCTGACGGTACTGTGAAGCTCAACATCGAGCACGTCACACCCGCCGACTGCGGCGCCTACAAGCTGGTCATCTCCAACCCGCATGGAGACAGCTCAGCGTTGTGTGCTGTCGCTGTTAACCGTAAGACATCCATTTTTTTTATTGACCCTTCCAGACATAACACTACAGTAGGTTTATCTCTGGCAATTGTACTAGGATAAGATAGTAGGTACAATTGAAAGATTTCTGAAGAACTACCCAGGAGAAGTGAAAGCGTCGCCGAATATGTGAATAAATGAGTGCCATGAGCAACTCGAATTGTGAAGTAGTATTAAATTGGGATAAATGCAAGAAGAGAACAGCTAGCTTGGTGCACGGTTGGAGCAGTGGTTAAGCGATTGACTGCTGCGCTGCATGTCGCGGGTTCGATGCCCGCACGGAACAAGTATTTGTATGACTTGATGAAGATAGTTGTTCCGGCTCTGGATGTTTGTGTATGTGAGTTTAGATGTTTGTAAGCGCACCCACGATACAGGTGAAATGGTGTAAAGTATTATTATCAAAAAAAATACAGAATAGCTCTCCAATTAAAAGCGTTTTTCGTTCAAAATTTGTTAAAAGTATACAATTCACTTTACAGGTAGTCGTAACATTTGAAACAAAAAACTGCACCCAATGTACGATCCCAAAAATAAAAATGAATAACATTTCCACAGCCACACCAAGGAAACCATCCTTCAGCCAGGAGTTGGAGGACGTGAAGGCAGTCGTTGGCCAGCCGCTCAAACTGGAGGCCAGGGTCATGGCCTTCCCCGCGCCCGAGATCAAGTGGTTCAAGGATGGTAAGTAGTCATTTTATGAAAACGGACAATCGTAAATGCACAGGCTAAAAAAAGGTTCGAGCTCTTTTAATAAGCACCAAGATCAACCTCTAGGTTTGTTGATGAGCTAAGAAAATTCAATAATTTGCTTATCAAGGTTTTTTTTGAATTTGCTTATCAAGTTTTTATTAATGAAACAGGCCGAATTTTCCGTATTTTTTTTTGGTATATTTGTATTATGAATTTGTTTTGCATTTGAATTGTTTCTTTCGGTCATGTTTCAACTTATTTACTCTTAGTATTAGAACATTTTTTTTGTTCTGTTTAGATTTCAAAATGCATGTAAAACATTCTCTCTAATGCCCTTCTCAGGTCTGCCCGTCCGTCCATCGCAAGCCGTTAACTTCATCAACCAGCCGGGCGGCGTGATCGGGCTCAGCATCGACAGCTGCAAGCCTGAAGATGCAGGAGTCTACTCACTCACCGTCACCAACAAGCTAGGAGAGGTAAATATTAGCTATACATCACATCGTCATCTACCTGGCCTGTTCCCAGCAGGCTGGCTGGTTGGCTGGCTGTCTGTATAGCTGGTTAGCCAGCTGGCTGGTTGGTTGGCTGGCTGTAGGGCCGGTTGGCTGATTGGCTGGCTGGTTGGCTATCTGGCTGATTGGCTGGCTGTCTGTATAGCTGGTTAGCCAGCTGGCTGGTTGGTTGGCTGTAGGGCTGGTTGGCTGATTGGCTGGCTGGTTGGGTAGCTGGCTGATTGGCTGGCTGGTTGGCTGGCTGGCTGATTGGCTGGCTGGTTGGCTGGCAGGCTGATTGGCTGGCTGGTAGGCTGGCTGTTTAGCTAGCTGTCTGGCTAATTGGATGGCTGGTTGGCTGGCTGGCTGATTGGCTGGCTGGTTGGCTGGATTTCTGTATAGCTAGTTAGCTAGCTGGCTGGTTGGTTGGCTGGCTGTCTGGATGGTTGGTTGACTAGCTGATTGGCTGGCTGGTTGGCTGGCTGGCTGATTGGCTGGCTGGTTGGCTGGCTGGTGAGCTGGCTGTCTGTATAGCTGGTTAGCTAGCTGGCTGGTTGGTTGGCTGGCTGTCTGGATGGTTGGTTGGTTGGCTGGCTGTCTGGATGGTTGGTTGGCTAGCTGGCTGGCTGGTGTAGCAGAACACCTGAACAATTACATGAGAGCTGAGCATTTAACATGGAGCGACGGCTTTTCCTACCGCCAACACCCAGTATTTGAGTAACACTATACCTCTTGGTAGGACTGGTTTTTAGAATTTCATATTTCTGGCTACCCTTAACTACTGCTTGTACTACTACCCACTTTAGTTAAAGAAGACGTTGCTTTCAAGTTGCAAAGTACTTACCTTGTTTTTTTATTTTTTCGATCAATTTAAAATATTTATTTCCTCCTAAAAAAAAACCTATATACAAATACAAAGAGGAGAGAGAAACGGGCTCATTTTGCATAAAAAAATTCGTCCACATCGAAAGAAAAAAAAGAAAGAATATTATTACAAAGATTCCTTAATATTTTAAGGATATTGAGACCAATCATTAAACAAAATCCTAATGACACGGCTCTACACCACGTATCAAACTCTGGACAGGACTTAGATATGTAAGAACCATTCTGATCTAAAGCTTATTTTCTTTGAAGGTCGACTCTAAAGCGACGGTGGAAGTAGCGCAGAAGGAACGCAAGCCCGCATTCATCGCTGAGCTGCAGCCCACCAAGGTTATCGAAAGCTTCCCCGTCAAACTGGAAGTCAAGATCCTGGGTCACCCACAACCTACACTAAAGTGGTAAGATAAATGTATAGTTTGTCACAGTCAAAAGTCAAATTCTTTATTTTAATTAGGCCACTAAGCGGCGCTTTAGAACATCAAAAATTTCAATTTATAAGTAATAATAATTGATTCTACCGTCCATTCGGCAAAGTAGTCACTTACTCTTTAAAAAAAGTGATTTACAATACTTACATACATACGTTTATTCATCCAGAATAACACTACTATACTTAATATGGATATAAAGTATTACAGACACTAACAACTTTGTTATTAAAACACCAAATACCTGCCAGAAAGTCATACAATTTGATAACATTGCTACTGAACAACCGTTTAAACACATAAGAAAAAATCAGAGATTCCCACTGCTTCTTGTTTACGTCTTTTTAGTTTGCTTCTTAAGCAGACGGGCTTTTTTGATTTTTAGTTTTCCGTACCCAAAGGGTAAAAACGGGACCCTATTAAGACTCCGCGATCCGTCTGTCTGTCTGTCTGTTTGTCTGTCTGTCCGTCTATCATCAGGCTATCACGGTTCATGAGATACATCTCATGAACCGTGATAGCTAGACAACTGAAATTTTCAGAGATGATGTATTTCTGTTGCCGCTATAACAACAAATACTAAAAACAGAATAAACTAAATGTTTAAGTCCCATACAACAAACGTGTTTTTTTGCCGTTTTTTGCGATAATGGTACGGAACTATTCGTGCGCGAGTCCGACTCGCACTTGGCCGGTTTTTTTTAATTATCTTTTTATTTATAATTTTTTAGTTAACATTTTTTTTTCGGATTTCATTTAATATAAGTGCCCTATTTTTTTTAAATCACTTCTTAAAACCTTTATTTGAATACCCCACATGATGAGAACGGAAGAAAAAAAAAATTTGGTTGCCACATTATGGCGCCCAAAATCCAGCATTTTTCTATTTTCCAATTTTAATATAGCTAATGACATTAGCAAGGTTAAGACGAATCGATTGACGTAAGAATTATCAAATCGGCCAACGTGTTTGGTCTCTAGAACGCCATATGGGAACAAACATACATACATCCTACATAGACTGATAAACACATACACTCCTTCGGCAGTCAGGTAAAAACCATTGACTAGCATTTAATTGCAAATATTTCTTATTTTTATCCATTTTATTGATCTTCTTATTACATGTAAGTATAATGAGATCTCTTTAGCTTGCTCGTCAAAGTCAGTTGAAATCATTAAAAACTAGACCTGCTGCTGGATTGCATAATTTTATTGCTTTATCCATAGACAAAGATTTTAGTTTCCGATCCACTTGCACCAAAAACTTAATATAGAGTTACTTACTAATACGATGTTAAATAACCAATATGCCATACATACCGGGCCCGTGTTAGCCTCACATCATCATTATGTCGGACTTAGTAAGAAAACCCAGGGGGCCTAAGAGGTTTCTAAGGCCATCTACATTTGGAACCACTATCTACCTACCGTTCCAACCAATTAAAACCCTACGTTTTCTCCCACCAGGACCCACAACGGCAAGGAGATAGTACCGGACGGCCAGCGTGTCCGGGTGGTGTCGCAGCCGGACGGCACACACGCGCTGCTCATAGACAAGGCCACGGCAGCAGACGCCGGCCAGTACGGCGTGGTAGCTATCAACGACAAGGGAGAGACGGCCAGCAATGCTGATCTTACCGTCGCCAGTGAGTATTACTTGATGCTCTTCTTAAAAACCTCCTCGGGACAAAATACTTCAAACTGATCATAATCTATTGTTAAACAGCAATGTTGTGTTTCAGTTTACTGCAGTTTTCGACAACGGTCGTATCATCGTAATAATATATTATTTGTATTAAAACACAACCTTAAAAAGATTTTTTGAAATAGGTATAATGTTTCTAATAATAGTGTCCGCTTGAGGTCTATAAAACTATATGCGGAACAAAGTTTAAAGTCACGCAAACCTCCATTGAACAGGGAGGAGCCTCCGACCACCACACACACCACACTATGATACGCAATAAAAATTGAGAATTGAATTCAGACCAGACGGTTGGTATAATTATGTTTAAATTGCGTCGAAAACTTTACTTGCGCGATGCAGGCTTTTTGTGACGTCAGGTCATTAGTTGTTCCGGCTCTGGGTGTTTGTGTATGTGAGTTTATATGTTTGTAAACGCACCCACGATACAGGAGAAATTTCTAGTGTGGGGCAATGTTTTTAAAAAAACAAGAAACAAACAAGTTCGTATTTGGCATCATAGAAAGAAACTTTGTAATTTGGATTGCAAAGTTGACTTCTGCAATCTCGTGAATAACTAAAACAATCTCAGCAGATTAAAATTTGTACAAATAAAGATGATAAAAAATTAAAAAATTGATAAAATAAAATGTAAATATGAAAAAAATAAAGATTAAATATTTAGCGAAACACAACAATTCTCACAACTGACAAAGAAGTGTAACTTCGACCAAAATAACCACCACATCTTAACCTCCCCCCAGGCCGCTCGGACGACTCTGTCCCACAAGAGCGTCCCCGCTTCATCCACGGCCTGCGCGACCTCACCGCGGAGGAGGGCCAGCCCCTCTCCGTGTCGGCGCCCTTCGTGGGCAACCCCATCCCCGAGGTTACGTGGACCAAGGACGGCCTGCCCATCAAGCCTAGTGAGAAGATCAGGCTCACTTGTGATGGAAAGAGGGTGAGTATTTTATAATTACATATTCATTCAAATTTGAGACTAGAAAAACAACTAAAAAAGAAGCTTGGCGTAAATATCACATTATGGATATATTGCTAGAAGCTTCGTCTTCGTTAGAATTACTTTAGAAAATCATTAAAATAATAAAAAATCTTTTATTGCACAGCTATTACCGATTTTAATTCATAATATTATATTTTCATGGCTGGTCTACCATCCATCCAGCCATTATCCTTATTGATTTGGGCTTGGCATAGCATCTTCTAATTCCAATCAGTTTTTTCCTTAAGAGCGGCCAACCCGTCAAAATTTTATACAAAAATTTTATTCAAAAACACGTATTTCCTGAAACAAATTTTATGAAATTTTCGAAAACAATTTTTCTATATATCGAGTTTGTGAAAGTTTTATGAAATTTTCTAAATAATTTTCACTTTCTCTCACTTTTCACTTTGCCTCTTTTTCAAAAATTGCACTGGATGAAACGACAAGCTTTTTGACCATACTCGCGTTGACGATAGACGGACCGAGGGGTCCTCTTAATAATCTCCTTTCTAGCTAAATCCTCTTTCATACAATCCATACAAGCCGTGCCTGTTGTCTACCAAATCATTTAAAATAATCTATCTTACACTCTCGCAGGTCGGCTTAGAAATCAACCCGGTAGAACTCCCCGACGCGGGTGTTTACTCCATCAAGCTGGTGAACCCTCTGGGTGAGGACGTGTCTGAAGGCAACATCAACGTGCGCAAGGTTTACTCCGCACCCACCTTCTCGCAGAAGTTCACTGATCTGCAGCAGGTAAGCATTCACTAGAAGATAAGCGGCTTTAATCCCTAGTTCAAAATAATCCATTATTGTTCCTATTTAAACCTACTTCGCCGACTGTCGTGTGTCGTAGATCGTGGGTTCGAATCCAGGCAGACAGTTACACACTTACAAAATATTATTTCACCACCACTGCTCTAAAAACGATGAAAGAAAACATCGTGAGGAAACCGGCATGTATCCTAGAACCAAAAATTCGGAGATATGTGACATTCACCAACCCACACTGGGCCCGCGTGGTGGATTACGGCCCATTCCCTCACACATATAGGAGGCCTGTGTCCCAGCAGTGGGAACGTTTAAAGGCTGATGATGATGATGTACCTATTTATTAATATTTGAAATAAATCATGAAAGAGTTCATTAATATCATGAAAGAGTTCGAGAACACCGTGGCGGCTGTATTTGCGAACATTAAAAATTTCTCCCTACCTAGCTATACAGGTTGCGTCAGACACAGACGCAAAAAAAACCATGGATTCAGTACATGATTCTGGACCACCTAGTGTTGGAATAAGTAAGTAGTTTCGTCGGTGTCAGACACACCCTGTATAGGATATTCCAATCATGCAAGGCACCCATTACAAGAATTCAAATAACCTCAAACCGTGCCCATCTTCCGCAGCTACCAACATTCGACGCAAAATTCCCGGCGCGTGTATTCGGCATCCCATTCCCCGACATCACGTGGTACAAGGACGGCTCCCCGCTGCGCCACAGCGACAAGTACAACCTGAAGCGCGACGGCGACGCGTGCTGTCTGTACGTGCGGGACCTGACCCTAGGGGACGCCGGCCGGTACAAGTGTGTGGCCAGCAACAGGGAGGGAGAAGCCACCTGTGAGGCTACGCTGGAGGTCGTGGATAAGATGTGAGTACTCTATAGTCTGTACGTGCGGGACCTGACCCTAGGGGACGCCGGCCGGTACAAGTGTGTGGCCAGCAACAGGGAGGGAGAAGCCACCTGTGAGGCTACGCTGGAGGTCGTGGATAAGATGTGAGTACTCTATAGTCTGTACGTGCGGGACCTGACCCTAGGGGACGCCGGCCGGTACAAGTGTGTGGCCAGCAACAGGGAGGGAGAAGCCACCTGTGAGGCTACGCTGGAGGTCGTGGATAAGATGTGAGTACTCTATAGTCTGTACGTGCGGGACCTGACCCTAGGGGACGCCGGCCGGTACAAGTGTGTGGCCAGCAACAGGGAGGGAGAAGCCACCTGTGAGGCTACGCTGGAGGTCGTGGATAAGATGTGAGTACTCTATAGTCTGTACGTGCGGGACCTGACCCTAGGGGACGCCGGCCGGTACAAGTGTGTGGCCAGCAACAGGGAGGGAGAAGCCACCTGTGAGGCTACGCTGGAGGTCGTGGATAAGATGTGAGTACTCTATAGTCTGTACGTGCGGGACCTGACCCTAGGGGACGCCGGCCGGTACAAGTGTGTGGCCAGCAACAGGGAGGGAGAAGCCACCTGTGAGGCTACGCTGGAGGTCGTGGATAAGATGTGAGTACTCTATAGTCTGTACGTGCGGGACCTGACCCTAGGGGACGCCGGCCGGTACAAGTGTGTGGCCAGCAACAGGGAGGGAGAAGCCACCTGTGAGGCTACGCTGGAGGTCGTGGATAAGATGTGAGTACTCTATAGTCTGTACGTGCGGGACCTGACCCTAGGGGACGCCGGCCGGTACAAGTGTGTGGCCAGCAACAGGGAGGGAGAAGCCACCTGTGAGGCTACGCTGGAGGTCGTGGATAAGATGTGAGTACTCTATAGTCTGTACGTGCGGGACCTGACCCTAGGGGACGCCGGCCGGTACAAGTGTGTGGCCAGCAACAGGGAGGGAGAAGCCACCTGTGAGGCTACGCTGGAGGTCGTGGATAAGATGTGAGTACTCTATAGTCTTCTTAACTCCTATGCATAATAGGGGGCAAGATTATTTAGCACAATTCTTCTTGTCTACCTCTATGGGCATACGGGATGTGACAATGTTATGATATAGTAGTTGTGATTATACAGCGACAAATACAATGTGACAAGAGATCATTGTATTTTTTGTTGTATTTCCTCTACCAATTTTAGCGTATAAGAAGTCAAAAGAAGCAGAAATGGTTACAATCCATACGGATAAATATTGAAATGCACTATCCAGTTTTTCTTCATCTCGTATAGTAAATTTATCCGACTACCAAAAAAAACACCATTCTTTAATAGCACGAGGTCCCATTGCTAAGAAAGAAAATTTGATTAAAGAGAAGAAGACATGTACACACAATTCAATAATAGTTATTTATGCTACAAGTGCGGAAGGTGATTACCGATGAGTGGATAAATCGACACGAGTCGGAAATCATCTTACGCACGTGTATCATACAACATTTTACTATGCATTGTGCGAGGAAATAAAATATATCTGAACCAAGCAAGAAATTAATAAAATGGCGGCCTTATTCAAGGGCGCTCATGCAGCATATCCACAGATTAACTTTTAGTGCGCATGTGCAAATAGCTGTCACATCGTAACGCAAAAAGGCACGAGCAAAATATTCATTCTGCCAAACATGTTTCATAAATATTTAAAATTAATTTATTGATCAAAATCTAAATCTAGAGTAATTAAAAACGCCTTAAATGAAGTATTAGTTTTGTTTTACCTTTTATATGAATGATAATCTGTACTTAACAAATTTTTTAAACTATTCTCAAATAATAAAAACTCTATGCGGCAGGCTGACGTTGAAGTTAAAAATTAAAAATGTACAGGAAAGTGAAAAGCACTAGTAAAAAAAAGTGACACTTTCCGCACAGTTTGGCTGCTTGGAAAACGCTCTTTTCGTGGATATGCATTGTAAAATAATTAACATTTACTGTAATTGAACATAAAATTGTATGTTCTTGTTTAATCAACTCTGCTTAGTACAAAATTATGGAATATTGGGCTCTTAATTCACATTTCAAAGATTATTTGAACGGTTCATTTAAAACTGATACCAATAGATAGCGCATTTTTAAATTTCTTAGGCATTCACTCGATTGTTAAATATTGCTTTGTAACACATTTTGGTGCAAAAAAAACTGTGAAAACGTGCAAAAAAATACTGTAAAACGAACCTTCACTGTATTTAAAGAAAAAAATATTCTCGAACCTAGTAAACCCTTACACTTGCAAGTCGCTGCTAACACCATCTATTGCCGTGAAACGGGATCGAACACGATTAATGTACTTACAAAAATAACAAGATTAATCAGATGAAAAACATTAGTTACGTCGGCACGATTTTTTTGTATGGGATGAGGCATCTGTATGCTAGTATTATATTATCTGTGTTAATAGTAATCATTCTGCCTTCTTCCAGCGCCCGTAAGCAGAAGGTGGAACCGCCAGAATTCCTGAAGAAGATCGGTGACATCGAGGTGTTCCGCGGCATGAGCGCCAAGTTCACCGCCTGCGCCACCGGTACTCCCGAACCTGATGTGGAATGGTTAGCAAAATGACACTTTTTTTTTTTAACACAAACGGTCTTTCTGCAAAAAATCTGAAACAGATAGAAAACTCATTCAAAGGCGAACGCGTACCGGGCACGCCGCAGTGCAGCGTAGGTAGGCCTCTCAGAACGTGGACCGAAGACCGAGTTAGAGTCGTGGGGACCCGTTGGATACGGGTAACGTTAGACCGGTTTTAGTGGCATCCGAATCCATCGTCTAAATTTTATTGACATTAAGTTATAATTATGATAACGCAGCTAGAAAAATAAATTATGTTTTTTACAGGTTCCGCAACGACGAGAGGCTGTTCCCTTGCGAAAGAATCCGCATGGACAAGGAAACCACTGGTCTTCTTCGCTTGACTATAAGTGGAGTAGACCCTACTGATGTAGGCACGTACCGCTGCAGGATCTACAACCCGCACGGAGAGGATACGTGCAGCGCGCAGCTTACTTATGATAGTGAGTATAATTACTTAGTGTACATGAGTAGACCATGGTATTTATTCCTCCTTTTTAGGGTTCCGTACCCATAAGGTATCTCATGAACCGTGATAGCTAGACAAAAAAAAATTAAAAATTTCCCTAGATGATGTATTTCTGTTGCCGCTATAACAAAAAATACTAAAAACAGAATAATATAAATATTTAAGTGGGGCTCCCATACAAAAAACGTGATTTTTTTAGCCGTTTTTTGCAATAATGGTACGGAACCCTTCGTTCGCGAATTCAACTCGCAGTTGGCCAGTTTTTGTAAACAGCTACGTATATTGTAAGTCTAAAACTTGCATAGCAATCCTTCCTTACAAATTAGCATCAACTGATGGAACCATAAAAATTTAGTTTTTTTTTTCTCAATCAGGTTATACCAATCATTGAACTTACAAAATGATCAACTTTCACATAAATCATCATAAAAAAATATGAAGAATACTCTAAAATTATCTTTTATCGTCAGCCCTGGAACCACACACCAGCAAGCGCCCCATCGGCGACCAGTACTCAGACTTTGACAAGATGAAGAAGACCGGCATCCCTATGCCTCTAGCAGACAGACCCATCATCAGGAGTATGGCTGATAGGCACCTGACCCTAGGCTGGAAGCCTTCTATCCCTCATGGACCGAGGTTCCCGGTCACCTATCAGGTAAGAAGTGGCCTAAGAGTTTTTTGTAAAATAGGATTAAGTCTAATCTTATTTGCAAGAAGAGAGGCACCACAACGACGTAGGTAACTTGTCTTGACCGTTTTGAATTGTCAAAGTAAATGAACGAATTAAAAATAACTGTTGGACAACATCTCTAAATGACACTTACTAAATCATTGCATTTTTTTTTATTGTAGATATGGATTGAATTTCATCAAAAATAAGAAGTAGTCATAAGATTTCCGAGCAAAGTGGCTCCAGCATCACGTTTAGTGATTGCCCAAAAATTTTCAGTGACACCGAAGCCGCTACATACACACCTGGCGGGCGAGCACGGCCTACTGACACATTTTTATAACTGTTTGGGAGCAAGAAACTTTATAAAATGCGTGACTTAAGCCTATCACAGAGGCCGTGCTCGCCTGGCTGTTATGCAAATTTTAATTCAAATTGTAGGTATAGCATAAAAGGTTCTAAACAATTCAGAGGTGTTTATGAATTTTGACTGTTATAGTCAAACTCATCACATTATTTTTTTATGAAACGCTGTTGCCTTTACATTTATTAATATACGCCACGAATTCTGTCCTTAGGTTGAGATGTGCGAGTTGCCGGACGGCGACTGGTTCACAGCACGCACAGGACTCCGGTCCTGCGTGTGCGACATCCGCAACCTGGAGCCCTTCCGCGACTACAAGTTCCGCATCCGCGTCGAGAACAAGTACGGCGTCAGCGACCCCTCGCCCTTCGCCATTACGCACAGGTAATATCAAAATGTAAAAAAAAAAATTAGCTTTGGTTGTCCCACTCCTAATGGTCAAAGAAAGCAGACTTCGCTGGTACGGTCACATCCTATGACATGGAGTTAGAAACCCTATCATAAAGGCCCAAAATATCCCCGGCCGCCCGCCACCTGGTGGTCAAGTATGCAAAAAGAGGTCCTGAAAGAGAAACTGAGCGCTCAGACATCCCAGAACAGAGCTATCTGGCGCAGACGTAAAGGAGACCCGAACCCATTTAAACTGGGAAGAGGGATGAACAAAGAAGAAGAAGAAGATTTTCCCCGAATCCTTCCATTTCTCTCGGTGTTTTGCTTAATCTCGCCAATTCTCGAGAAAGTCATCCAAGGCGTCTCGCTCCAACCACTTTTTGTCGGTGTGCCGGGACGCAACACAACTAAATGTTTGGCGAATTCGAGTCGAGTAGCTTGGCTACGTAATAAAATCGCACGGGTGGATCTTCAAAGTTAAACATCGGCAGCCGAATTGCGTAAGTATATTATCCAAAGCAAAAGAATCGATTCCTTCCCAAAAACGACTTTTCGTATCAATATGCACTACGTAAAGTCGGTTTTGGGAAAGAATCGATTCTTTTGCTTTGGATAATATACTTACGCAATTCGGCTGCAGTTGTCGCGGTTGAGCGGTGGATGGAAACTCCGCCGTGCCTCGAAATGCACGTTAAACTGTCTATCCCGGCTGTCAGTTGAAGATCTTTGACAGTCGTTACGGGTAGTCAGAAGCCTGAGATCTGACACCAGTCCAGCCAAGGGGTATCGTTTTTCGAGGTTTCTGGATTATTGAGGTTAGATAGGCAGTAACCCATTTAAAATACTGGTGATCAGCGGCATCCGGCTAGACTGGAAGCCGAACCAATTTAGTTGAGTGACTTGCTAATAAACCGAAAAAAGACTAGGCAGATAGTTTACCTCTTAATGCCGGAACGCAGATCTACGCGAGACACAATTGTTTCAGTTAATTACAGCCTACGAGGGCTTAAACCCAAACACCGGTCTCAGTATTTTAATGTTTAATCTTGTATTTCATATTATGTTTGTATGAAATAAACTAATTTTATATCTTTTCTTTCTAGGTCCAAGCTTGAACCAGATCCACCAAAGTTCATCCCATACTTGGAACCAGGCATTGACTTCAGACCAGAAACGTCTCCATACTTCCCTAGGGACTTTGACATCGAACGTCCACCCCATGATGGCTATGCCCAAGCTCCAAAGTTCCTTCGCCAGGAGTATGACTCTCAGTATGGAGTCAAGGGCCACAATGTGAACCTGTTCTGGTTCGTGTACGGGTACCCAAAGCCAAAGATGACGTACTTCTTCAATGATGAGCCCATTGATATCGGGGGCAGGTACGACTGGAGTTATACCAGGAATGGACAGGCTACGCTGTTTATTAATAAGTGAGTATTTTGACTTATTTATTGATTTTTTTTTATTAGCCTCCTCCTAAAGCATAAAACTTTTATTTAGGGGCGGCATTTGATATTTAATGTTTGATGTTATGGATTTTAGAAATTAAAAGCGTTCCTTTTTAGGGTTCCGTACCGAAAGGGTAAAAACGGGACCCTATTACTAAGACTTCGCGGTCCGTCTTTCTGTCTGTCTGTCACCAGGCTGTATCTCATGAACCATGATAGCTAGGCAGTTGAATTTTCACAGATGATGTATTTCTGTTGCCGCTATAACAACAAATACTAAAAACATAATAAAATAAATATTTAAGTGGGACTCCCATACAACAAACGTGTTTTTTTTTTGCGATATTTGTACGGAACCCTTCGTGCGCGAGTCCGACTCGCCGGTTTTATTTTTGTTCCTTACAATTTTTGTAGAATTTGCATCAACTTACCGCCATTTTTAAGCAATTGTAAGCATAAAGGTAATCTACTTAAATTGTTGACAAATTCTACTTTATCATTTTCGTTCCCCAGGATGCTAGAACGTGACGCCGGCTGGTACGAGGCGGTGGCCACCAACGAGCACGGCCAGGCTCGCCAGCGAGTGCGCCTGGAGGTGGCGGAGTACCCCACCTTCATACGAAGACCAGAAGAGGTGGTGGTGCTGCAGAGGAATACTGCCAGGATTGAGGCCAGGGTCACGGGTGTGCCGTATCCTGATATCAAGTGGTACAAGGATTGGCAGCCGCTTGCAGCTAGTACTAGGACTAAGGTAGGAAGATGTTTCCTGCAGCCTAATTGCGTAAGTGAATTCGGCAAAGGAAACGAGTCGATTCTTTCAAAGAATCAGAATCATTTCTTTCAACTTTTGTGAAACTAATTTGTAAAGTGTACAAACGGGTTTTATGGGGTTTTACGCTTGTCAAATATACTTGACATTTGTATATTTTGCATTACACAATACCAATAGTGAAGTTTTCTCGATTATTCCCCTTTCGTTCATTCTTTACAATCAATTCTACGTCAAAATATTGGTAATGGAAAGGAGCATAACCTTTCCGTTTCAGAGTGTAATATGCAATACGTAAAGTCGTTTTTGGGAAAGAATTGACTTGTTTGCTTTGCCGAATTCACTTACGCAATTAGGCTGCTGATCTTTCCGTATATACCTACGGTTCTTTTTGGTCGTTTTAATCCCATTTTAATTCTGTCATTTGAATCCAAACTATAATATGGCCAACAAGAAGGTACAATATTTAACAGCTCAATCAGCTGACAGCGGGGGCGATTTTTTTAAATTAATATTTGCTCTTCTCTCTTCTTGTCACTTGACCTTGGATTCTTTATGTTCTCTAACAGTCTTTCATCTCTACTAACTCAGTTAAATCGAAGTACAACAAATACACATTATAATTATATAAAATTAGTTTTATTACTTTAAAACATTTGTTATTTAGTGGAGAGTAGCCCTAAAAATCTGCTGTTTTACTTATTTATTTGTCGCATCAAGGCTGGCCGATAGATGTGAACCATCGGAAAGTCAGGATGTATTCCCTTAGGTTAAGACATCGTGTGTGGGCAGGTAGGTGGGTATAATCGTGCAAATGAAATCACATAAGTTATTCGATACACTGGGTTTATTCAAATAGACACAAGTTACATTCCTGCTAACTAATATTATGGATCGACACTGATTCTACGACGTCTTAGCTCTACGGCTGTCAGTACTCAACTGCTCTGTTCCCCGCTACGCAAGTGCTTATAAAAGCGCGCCAATGCGTAATTGCTCTTGTTTGGCGCTAGGGGCGTGCTTGTGATTTGACTTTACGTCCGTACTATTGACTAAACCCGACATATTTATTTAAAATAGTACAGTCACATCACATGCATTAAACGACTTGTGATAACATTGCCGCCCAGTAATAACAAATCTCTAGTATTAATTTAAGATGAATGACTTTGTTAGTAAACATTGTATCTTCAAAATGGCTGGAGTATAAGTAGGTATACCTAACTATATTTTCCAGATAGAGTGTCACTGCCTGAGTCACTTGGTTTATTGTAGAAGCAACAATGAGCACAAACAATATTAGTGATAAACACTAATATTGTTTATATGTACATATGACAATTTATCATTCCTTTCCACGCATGTCACAGAGCAGCAACCAAGTGCGAGACAAGTTTTTGTTTTTTTATTTGTTTTATTTTGCCAAAACCCAATTTTTCAGAATTCTTTAACATAAAACTTACTAATGTGACAATTTCGTGGTGCAGATCCAGTTCATCGAGCCAGACACATGCCTTCTGGTGATACACGACGCGATCCTGAAGGACGAGGGTCTGTACTCAATCTCCGCGCGGAACGTGGCCGGCAGTGTCAGCACGTCTGTCATGCTGCATGTGGAGGAGTCAGAGCATGAGTACTCCTATAGGTCAGTATATAACACTTGGATTTGGTACCCGAAGACAAAGGAGTGTGGTACACCCACCTTTCGGCATTTTTATTTATTATTGAATAGCTGTGCCCGCGGCTTCGCTCCCGTCAACTGCCTACCCTACCCTACCTACTCTACCTTACTTACCCTACATGCATACCTAGACCTTACCTACCCTACATATCTACCTACCATATTTTTTGCATGGTCATTCTTCCGCGGAGAATCAGAAAATGACTTCAAATGCACAACGCCATCTATCGAATATGGAGTTCAACTGTCCAAGTATCTGAATTGCGTGTGTTACATTTTATTCTCTAGGTATTATTTTTGGAAATATTTTCGGTGTAAAAAAACGAATTTACTACAGATTTATTATATGTATTGATTCACGTTTAACCACCATCTCACCTGATGGTAAGCGACGGTGAAGCACGTAAATTAATCCCTGAAAGTCTTTGTCTAAGGCACAAATACTCTAGGATGCTAAGGAAAAACAACTAATTGAAAACCCTCACTCAGATGACTTAGAACGACACTGGCTGAGTATCGAATTTACTAACGAGACCCGAAGATGAAATACGGTTTTTAAGAACTAATTTTCAAATGCAGTTTAGGGCGGTTACACACTAGATCCGATCCGTGTCCGTGAAACTTCGGTCCCGAAGTAGCCGTAGTACTTCTTGAAGACCACTGACTTATAAACCTATGGACTTGCCATACCTACGAAATTAGCGTGCATACCTACAAAGATTGGGCAAATAAGATGGCTGCCCATTTGCACTGACTTATAACCTCAATGGCCCATTTGCAACTGTTTGACAGCACAACTACACAGATAAACGTATATATACGGCACACAACTACCAATTTTTTCGGCAATCAACATGGCGACCGGTCACGCATAGACATGATTTTGACGTCACTCAAAAGTGTTACCAAGTTTAGTCCTTGACAAACATTTAGATGTCTCTCTTTTCATATGCAGCTCTTGGTTAGTTAAAAAGAGACAAAACGCTTTTTGACATGCGTGTGTCGATATTATAGATATTTGTATAACTATTCTTCATATAGTAGAATATGTCGTCTCCATAGTTTTCCTACCTCATTGTTGTAGACAAGCTTACGCACTACATACGCACACTATCCATAATAATCTGTCATAGTTCAGAACATTTTGAACTCGGAACTCAAATCACGGACGTGAAGTAGGTAACCGCCCGGATATCAAATAGTAATTTGGAGAGATCGATTGATCGGGGAGCTATAGCATGGTTTTGTTTCCGTTCTCGCTGTCTTGAAGTGTCAGCGATCAGAAACAAGAACAAGACCTTCTCTTTGCTTATTAGATTTATGTATACTCCCACAGAATCCGCGAGCATCCTCCGCGCATCAAGCCGAGCACGAAGCCGTTCGGCGACTTCTACGACCTGGGAGACGAGCTCGGCAGAGGAGTGCAGGGCGTCGTGTACCATGCTGCTGAGAGACTTAATGGTATGTTACCTGGGATTGTTTAACTATATAGGGTATCCTTTTAGCATATAGCATGTTGGTGAAGCCTTGAGCAAGTGATCACACACAACGCGCCAAGTAAATGAATTGATGTTGATGTCCCTCGTTAATTTTGTCTCCAGAAACCAGAGAAAACCAACACAAAGGTTATGTGTTCATGAGACTTTCTACTTAACCACGTTAGGTGTCGTATTTTCTAAAAGATTTTTTAAGTGTGAAGCAAAATATCATGCTCTCTGTGGCACCTCCGCCGACGAGTAAGCGAGTAGCTATCGACCATTTTCTCGCTGAAGAAACGTACAAAAGATGTAAGATCCCGTGTCAATGAAAGATACACATATAGTAATAGTTGATCGCTGGCTGTTCACACTGCCGGCGAGTACTCTCACCACAAGTTTGTCGCAGCGACAAAAGCTATCAAAGTTATACTCGCTTGGCGATCAGAACTTACGCCGAGAGACCAACCAGAGGTCATTTCTTCTTACAACCGTCGCACAAGAACACTCGCTTATAGCCGAGCGACAAAACTATCAGAACTATAACACTCGGGACTCACTGCTCGCCAACTCGTTTTTAGTTTCTAGCTTTACTCGCTACTCGCTGATCGTCGACGGTTTGGCTATACCGCAATGTGGAAGCAGCAAACAGCTGTCAGAAATCGATGCACTATAGTTATAATCCACCTGTTCAACTAACCTTACGATGTACTTCTCTTCTCTATCTCCATCTATCGACCACACAACTGTTCGTTTGACTGCGCATTCACCTATCATCTGGCAATGAATTATTATGTATTGTGTTCAGCAATAAAATGAATTTGAATTTGTACGTCTAGCTGATTTCGTAATTTTATTTCCACAGGCCGTAACTACGCCGCAAAGATAATGCACGGCCACTCCGACCTGAAACCTTTCATGAAGAACGAACTAGACATCATGAATATGCTGAACGACCGTCACCTCATCCGTCTCTACGACGCCTATGAGCACGAGCACACCCTGGCGTTGGTGATGGAGCTGGCTGGGGGCGGCGAGCTGGTGAGGGACCGGCTGCTGAGGTCGCAGGGGTACACGGAGAGGGAGATCGCCGGGTACATCCGCCAGCTGCTGCGGGGGGTGAAGTATATGCACGATAATAGTGTCGCGCATTTAGGCTTGACGGTGAGTTTTGTCTTTCAATTTGTTTTCACTCAAATATTTTAAAGATGTTTACGGCAGTGCTCTTCGTTTCATTTAAATGTTACAGAACTTTTATTGTTTTTTTTGTAGTGTTACAATTATAATTGGTATCTAGATTCGAGCGATTCAAAAATCATCAAAATGGTTGTCCAGAACTAGCGCTTTGGCTTAAATGCCTCCAAAATAGTATTCAGTTCTAAAGGACTTCGTTTGGCTAACTTAGATTTTATTCAAAAGCACCCAAAAATTAATTGTAGGTTAACTTTATCTGGCAGAATATTACTTATATTCATCTGGAGATTCCCTATCCATACACTGTAAAACAGGTTCTTGCTCAATAGCAATGGTAAAGTGGAGTATAATTTTAGTACATATTTTTAATTATACGGCCATTCAATTAATTTATTTTAAACCCTATCCCAGATCGGCGAACTCCTCCTCTCCCACGCCGGCAGCGACGAACTGAAACTGTGCGACTTCGGACTCTCTCGCAAGATCATGTTCAACAAGCACGCCTCCCTCGACTACGGCATGCCCGAGTTCGTGGCCCCCGAGGTCGCTGGTGGAGAGGGCGTCTCCTTCGCAGCTGACATGTGGAGCATCGGCATCATCACCTACATCCTGCTCAGCGGCCACTCACCCTTCCGAGGAGTCAACGACAGGGAAACCCTCACCAGAATCCGTGAAGGAACCTGGGAATGGCATGATGAAGAATGGTGGTCTCGCCTCAGTACTGAGTCTCGGGACTTCATCTCTAAGCTGCTGATCTTCAACTGGCATGAACGTATGGATGTGAATTCTGCACTGTCGCATCCTTGGCTGGGATTGGCTGATAAGATCTATCACGAGGAGTACCAGATTACTACTGATAGGTTGAGGAATTATTATAACTTGTATAGGTGAGTTTTTTGGACATGTTTTTTTGAATTAACCGACCTCTACATTAAGAAAAACGGTAGTAGGAATGTGACCAGCGAATTTTGCCTGAAGCAAACAGGGACGCTTAGACAAAGATCTTCTTTAGTCGACACGGTTGGTGTAGTGGTTGAGCGATTGGCTGCTGCGCTGCGTGTCGCTGGTTCGATTCCCGCACGGAACAAATATTTGTACGGCCTACAGATAGCTGTTCCGGTTCTGGGTGCTTTGTGTATGTGAGTTTAAATATTTGTAAACGCACCCACGATACATGAAAAAAATCCTAGTGTGGGGCAACGAGTATAAAAAAAAAAACAAAAAGACTTAGCTTCGTAAAGTAAAAATAATACGAAAAAATAAAAATTTACGCATAAAACTAAAGTTCATATTCGTATGGAACGCACGGAAATCACGCCCTTACTTTTCTTGTCCAAATTTCGAACTCACAATATTTGATTTTCGTGACCTTTCTATAAAGTTTAAAATGCAATGATTGACGCGTGTACCTGATAATGCATCAACAGGAATATCCACACACGATATAAATAATGAATGACATCACGGCTGCTAGCTGTCTGACACACTAGATTGGCTAGTAGTCTTGAGTTTGACACGTTTGGGGTTGTAGGACATGCTTTAAGAATTTCTTTATTTATTTAGTATATCTAAGAATGTGCATTCATCCTATCTGTCCATAAATGGCCAGCTAATATCAATGTGCCACCATAGAATTTATTTGTTTAAATTGAAGACGGGATGACAACTTGAATGAAATGGCTATCTTATAATTTCTATTTTAAATATCTCTCCCGATATGGCCAGATGCTGTCAAAGTTTTATAAATCCGAATCAGATGATAACATTTTTCTGGCCTCAAAAAATATATCAAACATTTTTCATGTGTCGAGATTCCTCTCTTATAGTGTAGGCGTTAGATTTACGACCAATTAATCTCGTTGCAACAATAAGGGTGCACTTACATTTAAGTGTATAGCGAAATTTGTCTTAAACGCACTACTAACGTTCATATGCCACCAGATAATTACAAACACCGTCAAACAATAATAAACCTAGCGAGATAGTAAACTAACGAAAAATTTTAGACAGAGTTTGTCATTGACAATAAAACGTATCAATATTGGATAGTTTATAATCTATCTATGTATTGCCGTCAGATTGTGATACCCTGCACCAAGGAACAATCGGACAGAGTTTTACAATTTGTCTGTTTTTTTGTGATAGACTTGAAACCGACCTCAACATCGAAGCCTAGATAATGGTTACTATCACCCAGTTAAATTGCAAACTTCTAAGCTAACTTTTTAAACATTTGCGTTCGCCGCACTTCAAAGTTCAATGCACATGCACCCTAACCCAAACCGGAAAATTACAATGATTCAATACTTATGTCACACAGATATATCTGGCAGATATATCCCTCAATCAATTACATCGCGCCAATAACTAAAATAAGAAGTTGGCATCTTCAGCCACGCATCACAAACGTTGGTAAACGTTGTCAATGACCATGTGATGGTACGTCGACGTGGCTTTGACTGCCAGCCAAACAGTAGTATGTAACCTCTTGAAGGGAAACTAAGTGGCCAGAAAAAACATTAATAACTTAAAAAAATAAGAAAATTTCCAATAAATACGAAAATTTGCCGAAAAGAACTGTAATAAAAAATACGATAATTAAAGTGTAAATATCTGTGTGTAACACGATGAAGGCTATTAAAGGAGTGATTGATTGGATCAGGGACTGGACAAGCAATGCACAATGCCGAAACTGGTTCCGTCGGAAGCCGCTCAGCGGAGCCTACGAGCATCCTTCCAAGATGGTGTACCCGCCTGGAGAGACCTACACTCCTGAAGGTTAGTCCAGTGTCTTTATCTCCTCTATAACATTGATCTTGGTTTGTTCTTACTTGAAGACCGAAAGTCAAAACTGTGACGGCAGTCGCATGACCAAAACCTGCCAGCGTTTTTACGCAGTGGTTGCGTTTTGAATTCGCAAGGTAGTTTTAAGTGCCCTACGAGCTACCTATGCGACTGAAACTAAATTGAAGGACAGAGTTCCTTGTTACATTACAACCTTCACTTTCTTCTTTATCCCGATTTATAGGATGGCACCTATTTTTTTTTCTTTATCCTTACTTAAAAGTAGGACGTTCTATGCCTCTACGGCATGAAACAGCAGCAGCCTAATTGCGTAAGTGAATTCTCCAAAGCAAACAAGTCGATTCTTTCCCAAAAACGACTTTACGTATTGCATATTACACTCTGAAACGGAAAGGTTATGCTCCTTTCCATTACCAATATTTTGACGTAGAATTTATTGTAAAGAATGAACGAAAGCGGAAGAATCGAGATAAAACTTCACTATTGGTATTGTTTAATGTTCGAGTTTGATGAAACATAACGCAGTAGATGAACTTCAACTCAAAGGAGGATGATTATATTTTTTCCAAATTAGTTTCGCAATACCGAAAAAGTTGAAAGAAATGATTCTAATTCTTTGAAGGAATCGACTCGTTTGCTTTGGAGAATTCACTTACGCAATTGGGCTGCCGGTCTCCTCTGTTATCATATCACCGTGAAAACTCGTATATACTTTCATTTTAGCATTCTAAAAGTTGTCTATAAAATCTCACAAAACCTCGTTAAGTTATTCAAGTTCAAAGGGCCCAAAAATGTGTTTTTTGCACAATTTTTTCCTTGTCCTAACTACATAAGATTCACTAATGTTCATTAGTTTTCGAGCTCTGAGCCAAAATAAATTTTTTTGTTGTTTATTTTTTGTACTAAATGTGCGTATGGTTATATAGGCTGGCAATTATGATTTTATGCTCAAGAGAGCCGTTTAACATTAAAATTCACGTTTTCTGGTATGTTTTGCCAGCAATATTATCAATTTTGGGTAGTTTTTCAATAATTAATAAGTTAACGGTATTGAAATATACTCCATAGCATTGTTTACGCTTTAGTTACGGTGATACTTTTACAGCACACTACTCTGTATCTGTATATGGCATAGCAACCCCATAGATTACAGAGTATTTTTTTTTAATATTAAAACATAGTTTTTCACTTACATACTTTCTTTTTTTATATTTTGAACATGCTTGGTATGCATCTTTCAAACAACAACTGTATAATTTAGTATGTAACTATGATTTTGTATTCTGCAGACACTCCCGACCGCGCCCCTCATGATCGCGTGCCGGGTGAACATGAACTCAACTTCAAGGAGTGGGACCATCCCGACTGGGAAGTGTCCGCCACCTCTGAGAGCCAGTGAGTAACACATTCAATTTATTTACCTGAAATCGATATTCACGTGTTGTAATTGATTCATTTAATGTAATTTAGAGAAAATTAAGCTAAATACCAAAAAGGTTATAGCCAGAAATCGGGCATACTTGATTAAAAGTTTAAGAAAAATATCAATAACAAGTCTAATCTGTGCATAAAATTGCTGTGCGACTTGATAAACTATTTAGGTAGGTATTGACTGAATTTGTACTTAAAGCAATTTATTATCTAACAAAAAATATTAGGCATTAGGTACACGAGGTTACTATTGACTCAAATAAACTTTTCACCGCATAAATATTCGAAAAAGGTCATTGGACATAATCTGACCCACCTTGCGATGATTGGCGGACATCAATAAAAATAGTTCCAAACTAAAGAAATTAATAATGTGACCTTTCATTGCATATATTTATTTGATTCGAAATCGATGGAGAAAAATGTACCAAATTGTTTAAAAAAAATAAAAATCAAACGGCTTCAGAGGACTTATTTTTCGTCTGTACCTACATTTTGTTAAAAATGAGTTATTGCCTTAAGTTTCCAGAATTTGATCGTTATTAGCGAAACTATCGGATCATGTAATAATTAGCGTGTTTCTTTGTTCAAAATCAACAGGTTCGATTCTTGGCTAAGAATATTGAATTTTCAAAAGTTCCTTGCAGTATTAGTTTTCATAAAAACGGCCCCGAGACTACTTTCAATGTTTATAGCTTTTCCTCATAGTTTCGAATTTGGCCCACTTCAAAAACTTACCCTTTATACAATTTTTTTTTCAACATTCCCGTGACTCACATTAATGTGATCAATTCCATAGTAAATCAGAACCATATATCAATACATTCTACTATATTTCGTTTGTGTACGCCATGGGTATGGTTTCCATACTAAGATGCCCAGTGACCTTTTAAACTGGCACGGTCCGATACTGAACTTTGCTTTCCTCAACTTTACTTTTCCTTCCATTACTTAGTCAATCAACTCAGCCAGTCTACCGCTGAAAACTAAACACAGTCCTAATTCTTTATTTCTGTGTACTTCCAGCTACCAGAACGGCCCCGACACGTACCTACTCCAGCTGCGCGACACGCAGTTCCCGGTGCGCCTGCGCGAGTACATGAAGGTGGCCTGCAACCGGTCACCCGGGTACAGCCTTAACGTCTTCGACACTTATGATCCTAGGGTACGTATAGTAATTTAATTCAATACTTATGAGTCTAAAAAATATTTAGTTAAGTTTTGTGATTGTGATTAAATGAATAAGCTAGTTTTAAAGTGAACCAAAAAATTGACAGACAATCACATCTGATTTGCGTATAATTTCGATTTGCCGAAGGTTTTAGATCCATAAATCGAGTGCTTTCTTGTAATGGCTAAAGTTTCTTATAATCGTCCCACATCTAGAATGAGTTTTCTAATAATTAGAAAACTCATTCTCTGCTGACGATGAATTTTTTTTTTTTAAACCATACTTTGCTATTATATACTTGTTACTTTTACAGACCCCCATCATCCACGAGCGTCGACGCTTCACGGACATAATGGACGAAGAGATCGACGACGAACGTCGCGAGAGGATCAACAACTACGGCACCGAGTCCTACACCATCCGCCGACTGCGGCACGAGCTCGGCACGCGGCTCGACTCCTACGCAGAGGCGCAGGCCCTCATGGAGTCCAAGAAAGACGGACAGCTCCCATTCTTCCGCGAGAAGCCTCAGCTTCTCCCAGTCAGGGAAGGAGAGACTGCCCAGCTCTCCTGCTTCGCCGTAGGAGACCCTAAACCCGCCATCACCTGGTTCAAAAACGACATGGTTATAGCTGAAGGACAACGCATTCAGATTATCGAAGACGAAGAAGGCAGGTCTACTTTGAAATTCGAACCCGCTAAGCACCACGATATCGGATTCTACAAGGTTGTAGCGAGGAATAAGGTCGGACAGACAGTTGCCAGGACAAGGATTGTGGAGGCAACTATCCCAGATGCACCAGACAGCCCCACCGCTGCCGAAGTATCAGATACTGAGGTCCTTCTAAGATGGAAGCAGCCTAAATACGATGGTAACTCCACCGTCATCTGCTACAGCCTCCAATACAAGGCAGGAGACAGCGTGGAATGGAGAGACGTCGCCGACAACATCGACCACGAATTCTTCGTCGTCCGCAACCTATCTCCTGACACCAGCTACCAGTTCCGACTCTCCTCCCGCAACAGGATCGGATGGAGCGATAAGGGCATCCCCACACACTTAGTCAAAACCAAAACATCTGGAGGACCTAAAATAGAAGTCACCAAAGCCATGAGACATTTGCAACAAATGACGGAATCCGGACAAGAAGTCACCTTAGACGAGAACAAACCCAAGCTTGACTATTCCATCGAGGATAGACCAGTAGAATGGGTGTCTTCTCAACAGTTCACTGAACGATACAGCTTTATTTCCGAGTTGTGGCGCGGAAAGTTCTCGATCGTCGTTAAGGGCATCGACAAGACAAACGACAACGTTGTCGTATCGAAGATTCTGGAACAGAGACCAGACACTGAGGTCCAGATTCAGAGGGAGTTCGAATGCTTGAGGAGGCTGCGGCACGAAAGGATATCTAACTTGCTAGCTGCTTACCAAGCACCTGGGTCATCTGTATCTGCCTTAATCTTAGAAAAGCTCCAAGGTGCTGATATCCTTACTTACCTGTCAAGTCGTCATGACTACACAGAACAGATGGTAGCCACCATTGTCACCCAGATGTTAGATGGTCTCCAGTACCTCCACTGGCGAGGATACTGCCACCTGGACCTGCAGCCTGACAACGTGGTGATGGCTTCCGTCAGGTCTATTCAGGTCAAACTGGTCGACTTCGGGTCTGCACATAAAGTTACCAAGTTGGGGACCAGTGTACCGCAAGTTGGTGACTTGGAATACAAAGGTGAGAAACAAAACCGTTATAAGTATCGTAGTTATTTCTCCTACAAGATTAAATAGCTAAAAAAATATTGACCACTAACATTTTCAAAACCTCCATCAGTTCAGAATTAAAGACCCAATCAAATCCTACAGACTTTTTAGCTTTCAACTAAAATCTCTTTCCCTTCCCTCCACAGCACCAGAAATCATAAACGACGAGCCAGCGTACCCTCAGACAGACATCTGGGGCGTCGGCGTGCTGACGTACATCATGCTGTCCGGAGTGTCGCCCTTCAAGGGCAGTGACGACCAGGAGACCAAGCAGAACATCTCCTTCGTGCGCTACCGCTTCGAGCATCTGTACAAGGAGATCACACAGGTATGAACAGCGATTGTAGGAGTTTCTGTCCCACTCGTGGGCAAGAGGCCGCGCTTCCTTCTTCCAGTTCTGTCGTCCGTCCCGTGGTCTGCCCGCTGCCGCGATCTGCGCGAGCGGGTTTTTTTTATATTTTAATTTCTACCCAGAAATTAACGCAAAGCAAGCACTATCCGGAAACATCCAATTATGCTGATACTTGGAATATTAGGTAGTGTGAATACTTTTATTAGTGCGAAAATATCAAATACTATGGGAGCGCGCAGACTGGGTGCGAGACAGTCGTACGTACAATCCGAACTTGTTGGGATTTAAAACACGATCGCGAATGTTAACCCTTTAATTTGCAGTGATCATACTGAACGACATACTGAACAAAAAAATATTGTTCACTTTCTGCTGATATGTTCTTAGTTTTTAACCGACTCCAAAAAAGGAGGAGTTCTCAAATCTTTTTTATGTAGGTATATACACCGATTACGCAGAAATTTATAAATCGGATCAGATTTAGTTTGATACGGAATAGCTGCCATTTGGTCCCGTTAAAATTTAATATAGTTTGGCCCAGTAGTTTTCATTTAATGTTTATCTACACTCACAACGTAATTATGTTCCAATTATGAATTCAAAAAATATTGCATAAACACGTACTTTATATTCGTGGATAGGTAAAATTAAAAAAATAGTAGATTATTGCATCGAGCACAAAGTAATTCATTATTGCACCGAGTGCCTGATTTAGAAGGCGAGGTGCATAATCTGCTTTTCTTTCAACTATTACCTATAGGAATAGTAGATAAATCACTTTTTTAAATTTCTTTCATTTTGAAATCAGAGTTAGCAGCAATCATTTTTTAAATTTGGAACAAGTAGGATAGAAATGAATAATACGTACGTAAAAAAAAGTATTGATATCGGCTGGCTGAATAGAGCTAATCCATTGAGATTGGCAACTTTGGGTGCGATAAAAAAAAAAAAAAATGCAATAATGAAATTTCATACATTTTTATTGCTCTAGAGCATTAAAGACTCGCTTTGTACTAAGTTTTTAGTGTGATTGTGATGAAATTAAAGCATAGTTGGAAGAAAAAACCATTATAGTTCAACATTTTCCTTCGATTTTCAAACAACTGCATCATAAAATAACTTTTTTTCTATTATGATACAGGACAAATCCAAGAAGTTAATCACTAAGGAGATTCCATCAATTATTTTTATTTATTGAAATGCCATTTTTATAGTACCTTATAAAAAAAAATTGATTCCAATTTTAACTTGTCTGTAACAGTGCCCGCTTTAGGCTTATTAAGCACTGCCATTTTTATTTGCGCGAACTTTTGTCTCTTTCCACCTGTTCATAGAGCTCAAAATATTCGCGCGAATTATATTCGCGCTGCGATGCGGTGGATTCTGTTGCAAAACACGGATTTCATGCGGTATTATTGCCGCACGATTTTTTTACCGCAATTTTATGCGGTGATGTGCTGGGTTTTGGCGCCATTCATACGTTTTGCAGGTTTCGTTGTACTGAATTTCATGACTTTTTAAAATTCTTGCTTAAAATGTCTGATATTAGTGAATGTGAAGAAAAATTGACGCCGCCAAATATTTTAAATGCGGCGAAGGAAATTATATTATATGATGCATTCATCACGACTTTATGGCATGGAAAATGCAAAAAATATGATTAAGTAGGTTCAATCCCAAAATGTATGAGTGTAGATAAAGTAGTGTATGAAACTGCACATAACTAGGTATTAAAACATTCGTGTGAATACTATTAAAAACCTCGCCTACGGCTCGGTTTTTAAACTCACACTCATGTTTTAATACCCCTTATTATGCAACAGTATCATAAACTACTATTTTTTTTATTATTAATGAACATTTTTTTGTGTGTTCGCGGATAACTTCGTCGTTTATGAACCTTAACTATATAAATTTTGTTGAGTCGTTTTTTGTTGGAAATGAGATATCCTAAGGGTGGTACAATGATAAGGAAACCAGAATCTGATGATGTCATCCCAGAGAACTCCTCAAATATTATAGGCATACATATAGCGATTTTGGTATTTTTATCAACAATGCAAACATTTACACTCAGAAAGTGTCATTTGGTGATATGAAACTGATGAAGAAGACACCAGATGGCCACTGAAAATGTCACGGGTATAAGATATATCGAATAGCTAACTGACTATGATGAAGCAAATTCTTATAAATAAAAGGTACTGATGAAAATAGTAACATCGAACTGATTTGATGATGAAGCCAGAAGTTAGGCACTGGAACTCTGAAATAAAACAATGAATCTTAGACGTGTTTGGGCTTATTGGAATCGTCATGAGATTTACTTGGGCTATAAATTTTCATGGTATTTGGAGGCACCTACCAAAACTAAAAAGAGATAAATTAAAAACGTTTTAACGAAAAAATCAAACCGACTTCCATAACAAAACACTACAAAGCGAAAAATAACTTTCTTTTGGAAGTCGCTGTCGAAAAACGTACCATCGAAACACCGAATCAAATACCAGTACCAAAGACACCGAATCACCGAATCGAACACCAGTCGGTTTGATTTTAAAAATAATATAATAATAAAGTTTTTTATTTTAAACGTTTAGTGGTACATAATGAACAATTTCTAAGTAAGGTACCTATAATTCCCACAGTGGTACCAGAATAGATTACCCGAATAACATGTAACTTGAACATAACCGGTGGAACGAGAGTGTACCAGGGTGAACTGTACCATCTGCGTACCCGTATATAGCATACTGGCGTGATGGTTTGCTATGAAATGGTGTAAAAAATAAACAGAATTGCGATTGCAGCAATCCCTAGAGATTTGCCGTCAGTTATTGAAGAGTTCTGTTCTATAACTCCGAAGTTCATCATCAGATCTTTACTAAATTTAAATGGGACCATTTCAAAGCTTCTTTCAAACAAAAAAATAATTTTGCAAATCCTTACTATAGAACCGAACATATATATAGGTAGGAATATATTAAAATCCGAATGAGAATCTCCTCCGTTTCGGGAAGTCGGTTAAAAAAGGCGCTATAGCAATAAGTCTTGTAGCGATCTGCTACAGTAGGTACTATGCAGCTGATGACGGAGCCGGAAGGTGGTACAACAAGATAGTTCAGTCATGTTTTGGCTCATTAAAAATGTATTGACCAGCGATATTACACAAGTTGGTGCCCAGGGTCTGGTGATGGATCTGGGAAGTAGCCATAGAAACTCCTCAACCAAACAAGATCGTGTTTTATTGGAAAACTAAAAGCGTTTGTTTTTTTTTCAGGAGGCGACCCGCTTCATAATGTTCCTGTTCAAGAGGGTTCCCCTGAAGAGGCCGCTGGCAGAGGAGTGCTACGAGCACCGCTGGCTCACACAGAGCGACTTCATGAACAAGAAGCGCGAGCGGGCGCGCTTCCTCGGCAACAGACTGAAGGTACACCTTTCTTACTTTCAACGTTTACTAGATATATTTGGCAAAACTGACTATAGTACCCTTTATGCATGATAGACACTTGAATGGCGAAACCAGGGGGGTGACCATAAGCTCTTAGACCGGTATCAATTTGAGATCGAATAAGGGACAGATGTATATGACTTGTATACATCTGTCACTTACTCGATCTCAAATTGATACCGCTCTAAGTGCTTATGGTCACCCCCCTGTTTACTGAGAAAAGCATGGGTTTGCATTTATCACTATTGTATTGTGTTGAGAATCTCCTCCTTTTTGGGACGTTGGTTAAAAAGGCGATTTATCAATAAGTCTTGTAGCGATCTGCTACTGTAGGTACTATGCAAGCGAAAGACCAACTTTGGGGTTCATAATAATTCACCATGAAAAACAACATTTAAGTACATACAGGTCAGATTGGGAATATTATTATAGACTACAAGAAAAATAAACAAATTACTAACCCAATTGCCTTCCACAGGAGTTCTCGGACTCATACCATGAGCGCAAATCCCGAGAAGCATCCCAGGCAGACACAGTGGCGGCAGCCTTCGGCGGAGCCAGGCAGTTGATGCGCTCCAACAGCATCCAGGAGGAACTGCTTACCAACTTCTCCTCACATTGAGCACCCACCACACTTGGGGCTTTAATCTTTAAAGACACAAGGATAGAATCGGTCTTGCTGTGTAGATGAATGAGACTTGTTACTTTCTTTTTGAGTAGACCTTAAGTCTGAATTTTCTTTGTTATAAAATGTCTTATACTTCTTTCGATTCAAAGTCGATTTTAATACGTTAGGTATAAAGCTCAATTTAAAACCTAATACGGCCTACCTAGCCTAGAACGGTCAAGTTTGAGTCCCATAGATTTTTTACTTTCAATTAATTAATTTAGTAATCTGGACTTCGATTTGACTGTAGGGTTGAACCGACTGTCCATTGTGGTTTAAACTGAAGTTCCAAGTGTGTACACAAAATACATTTTTCACAAAAATCATGTACATTTACGTCATCCAAACGAAAATCTAGTCATAATGAAAAAATGTTACGACGGTTTTGTTACTGTTAAGCTATTTATTGTGTACAAATTTTTACTATTTATTTAATAAATTATTTATACTAATTGGTATATTGATGCTGCAGTATTAATTGAAGTTAATAAAGAGCATTGATTTGATATTGTTGCATTTTTATTTCATTACAGAAACACAACCCAAAAATCCTAAAAATAACACATACATAATGTTAAATACAGGCCTTCGGATCACAAAGCCAAGATGCAAACACTGGGGCCCATAGCAATGCTGCGACTCTTGGATCCTACCAGGTCTATACCCGCGAAACTGCGATATGCAGCAGCGGTAAGCTAGGGATTTGTTCTTTGAGGATAACGATTCTGTCAGACAGGTGGAAAGTAATACACGACGGCACAACTTACAAATAATACTCAAGTTTGTTCCCGCGGTGGTTTCCTGGTCAACCCCGTGTGGTCGGGGGTTATAGGGAAAATATATATAATAAAGGGAAGAAGGGACGTGGTCTGGGGCGAGATTCCCTGCAGACACCTAGACACGCTCCCGCCAAAATTCCCCCGCTGCGCGCGAAATATACACAAAAATGCACGGGCGGAGCACAATACAACTCGCAGATGGCGACCGTAGTGGTTTTAGAACCCAATGGCTGGCACGCGACGATGGGAAGAGACCAGATGGGATGACCATAATGCCTTGCGCCATCCCATCTTCTTAGCACGGCGGGCTGTGCTGGGGTGGCTGCTGCTGGTGCAGAAAACCTAAAACGGCGTAAATATAACAACCTTATTGGAAGTTATATGTTTGAGCCGTTTGGGGTTGAAACATTAGGTCCATGGGGTCCGAGTGCGCATCGACTTTTTCGAGAAATTAGCACAAAGCTCGTTGACTCTTCACGTGACCCGAGGGCTGGCCTTTTCTTCAGCCAGAGAATCAGCATTGCCATCCAACGCGGCAATGCTGCCAGCGTTCTGGGCACTTTTCCCGTTGACATAGATGTGGACGAATTTTTTGATGCACAATGAGCTCTTTTCCGTCGACTCCCTTTTGTATTTGTGTATAGGTTTTTTTTTTAGAATAAACAATTGTATATATGTTAATACTACTGGACTATTAAAAAACTAACTCCCGGACTATAGTAAAATAAATAATTAAGTTTGCCTAGCTCCTGGACTGTAATAAACACGCCCTAACCTAATTAATACCTTGAATACGAAACAACAAATTGGCGAAAAAACTAAGTCCGCTTACTCCGAAAGGGACCTAGCGTGATAATAAATAATAGAAAATTAACGAAATAGATAGCGGCTACGAAAGTACCGAAAAAGAGGGTAGTCTCATGAGACAATAATAAAATATACAGCTAGTTTGCGAAAAAAATTGTGGGTAGATTAATAAAGTCAGTTAAAGAATTACAAAATTGAAAAAAAATTGTGGGTATTACGAAAAAGTTGTCCGAGGTGGGACGCTAGTTGTAAGGACAATTGGCATTAAAAATGTGGGCAAAGAGCCCGAGTTGGGACGCCAGATGTAACAGGGGGTTGTGTAGGGAGATGAACTAAACACGCAATATTGGAGTAACAAGTGTTTATTTATAAAATTAACTGACTTTAATTACAATAATAAATAGTTATGTCCTAAGCTATAGTCTAAGTTCCTAAAGGTGCGGCAGCGTCGCGTGTCATGAGCCTAACGAAGTCAGCACAAGGAGCAAATGACACAGTACACTGCTTCCTCCTTACCCTTCCCTCCGGACCTCTGAGGAGTTCAGACGCGTTTTAAGTTATCCACTTTTTATTTTTAATTATAAATAAACAAAAATTCGACAACTAAATTCCGTGCAAATATTAGGAGTGCATATCTTACACAGAAGCTTACGCGCTTGCCTACTACATACGCAAGTCTTGCGTGTGTGCGACGAGCGACACCTGATCTCGTCTTCGTCAGTGTGCTGTAGCGGATAAAAGTACTAAAACACAAGCAAGACTGTGAGTAAAGGATCCCTTATCTTATTGGAGGTCAACTTATATTAGACGGAAAGCAGTCTTGTTAGATTCTGTCGATTGCCACCAGAATAGGTTGACCCCTGCCACATTAAGTTGCAATTAGCCTCTTCAATCTACTGGCAGCCTAGTACTTTGCGAACAACGAGAATGCCGAACGACGGTTCACCTCTGCCACAGTCGGTAGCGACGCGGAGGTCTGCCGCGACATTGCCTGTCTCAAATGTGCAGGCGCTTGGCACACCTCTTAGTTCATCCGAACCTAACTTAAATCTGAAAAATGACCCTCCTAATGCTGAGATTTCGCCAAATATTACTTTTAGAAACACTAAGCGTAAACGGTCGGATGGCACCGATGAGACCACGTTAACCCATTTTATGTCTGAGATGAGGGAAATGTTTCGTGAATTTAAACAACAACAGGACGAGAAATATGATAAGTTGTTTTCCGTTGTAAATGATATACGCGATTCCTTGGACTTCCTATCTAAACAACATGAAGATCTAAAAATACAAGTGAACGTTCTAGAAACGGAGCGTGAAGAAAACTTAAAATATATAAACGATCTCGAAAGGAAGCTTGAAAATATGGAGCAAAGCGCACGGTCTACTTGTATCGAGATACGTAATGTTCCTTGGTGTAAATCTGAAACGAAACCCTCACTGTTGAATACTATTATGGAAACTGGTAAATTGCTGAACCTTACAATCCAGCCGCGAGACGTCAAAGATGTGTTTCGCATAAAAGCAAAGGACCCAGCCGTCAAGCCAATAATAGTCGATTTTACCACTGTACTGCTTAGGGAAGATTTTCTCCTGAAATTTCGTAACCATATTAAAAATAGCTTCAAACTGACAACTGAACATCTTAAAATAAGTGGCCCTGCAAAACGTATCTACATATCAGAAAACTTGTCAGCCAAGAATAAAAGACTTTTTTTTCTGGCTAGGGATGCAGCTAAAACCAACCAGTTTGAATTCTGTTGGGTCTCACATGGGAGAATTTATGTTCGCGAAAGACCTGGTTGTCCCCATCTGCAGGTGAGGAACGAGTCGGATTTAGCGAGCATTGCGAAAACAACGTGACTAGTCATTATGGCATCAAAAGAAGTCGCTGTATGTCTAGTTCTTATGTCATTATATCTCCAGCTCATGCATGATTATCCTAGATTTTTGTTATATTCTAAAACTTCATTTAAATTATCATTTGTAGCCTTTAACATCACACACTCTCCACATACACATTTTTCATCCACAAGCTACTTACTTCTTCACAACCAATTTACACCCCATTTACTCCAACACACACACACTCATACTATCCACAACTTCTGTGTATCTATTCAGTCAGATAAGTTCTTAGCGTATTTATTAACTCGATATAGGCGATATTACATAACTGATTCTAGAAAGTCAATTATTGTTTGCTTTTTTAGACAATGCAATCCATCTCCCAGTTTTAGTTCCCCGGTTGATGATTTAATGTTCAATGAATAACTTAACTTCTTTAACGGAAGAAGTCGAATGTGTTTCTGTTTCTAACTGCTACACGAGCTCACCGGAAATGAGTGGCAATTTTTTTAATAGTGCATTGCATGATTTTAAAATTTTTCATACTAACATACGTAGTCTGAACAGTAATTTCAATAATTTATTAGTATATTTGAGTAGACTAACATATTTACCTGATATTATTATTTTAAGTGAATGCTGGTTAAGTAAATGTCAAATAATACCCTCTATAGGGGGCTTCAACTCTTATTCCTCATCGTTTAAAAATCAAAATGATGGTGTGGTTACCTACATAAGAGACTGCTTAAATGTTATTGTAGAGCAACCGATGCTCAATGATGCAAACTGTTTATTACTTAAGTTTAATGGTATAGCAGCGTTTGTCGCCGTATACCGGTCTCCATCTAAAAGAGATTTGACACAATTTTTAAGTAGTCTCGACCATTTGTTATCAAACTTATCTCAATATAAAACTGTTGCTGTAATTGGCGACCTAAATATAAATATTATGTCCAATTGCACCGACTACTACGCTGACGAATACCTGACTCTTTTGGCTTCTCATGCAATGCTTCCTGCCCATAATCTTCCAACGAGACTTTCGAACTGCCTGGATCATGTGATTCTTCGCTCCCATACCTCTGCCACCACTCTTGTACTTGACTCTCTCATTACCGATCACTCACCTACTGTTATTTACTGTAACCTGAAAATTAAAACTTATGCTCATAAACAGTCTATTAATAAAATAGACTTCCCTGCGGTGGTCGAATGTATTAAAAATACTAATTTTTCATCAGTTTTAGAATCTCAAGATCCTAATTCAGCTACGGAATACTTTGTGTTAACTATGTCCTCTGTCATTAAATCTCACTCCCACACCTCAGTCATTCCCAGCAAAAAACGTATTATTAAGCCGTGGATTACTCCTGGCCTTCTGAGATGTATACGGCACCGTGACAAATTGTATTGTGCATTTAAAAAACACCCGGATAATGAGTCACATAAGTTGGTTTTTCACCGTTATCGCAATTTCTGTTCCAATATTTTAAAAAAAGTTAGACGCGAATATGAACGCGCCGAGTTTCGGAAGGCCAAAGGTAATCCTAAAGATACATGGCGGCTTATTAAACAGATCGCGAACCTAAATCAAAACAGGTCAGCAGCTTCGGAACTATTAAATTGCTCTGCAAATCCCTCTCAATCGGTGGATAACGCAAATGACTATTTTTCTAACATAGGCAGACAATTAGCTAGTCGAATTCAACAAACAGATTTTTACAAAAACCTTGCTTCCAGTAATTTCAGCTCTTCTCAATCTCCTCCTTTACACTCAATGAGGTTGCTGGAAGTGGATAGTACTGAGCTAGAAAACATTATTATCGGTCTCAAAGAGAAAAGTTCTGCTGGTCTTGATGGTATAACTTCAGCTGTTGTGAAAGCTACGAGATATACTATTATTCCAATTCTTGTCCATATTTTTAACTTGTGCCTCTCTAAAGGTACCTTTCCCGACATTTTTAAAACTGCGATTGTTCATCCCATCCACAAATCCGGAGACAGAGACAGTGTCTCAAACTACAGACCTATCTCTGTGCTTTCCACCTTTTCTAAAATTTTCGAAAAAGTTATAAATATTAGACTCACTAAATACCTCAACAAATTTAACATATTAGCACCAAATCAGTTCGGTTTCAGAAGTGGTAAATCCACAGATGATGCTGTCTTAGAACTTTCCGACACAATTGTGGACAATTTTGAAAATAAGCGTAAAACTATTGGTATCTTTTTAGACCTCTCAAAGGCTTTTGACACTGTCTCTGTCCCCACCCTTCTTTCGAAGCTGGATGGTATGGGAATTCGCGGTACTGCATATGACTTATTCAGTAGCTATCTAACAGGCCGTAAACAGTCCCTTAAGATAGAAAACTATGTAAGCAGAGAAGAATCTCTTACTTTTGGGGTTCCACAGGGCAGTGTACTGGGGCCAACCCTATTTCTCATATACGTGAATGAGCTGTGTCAGTTACACCTACCCAACTGCAAAATTATTACCTATGCAGACGACACAGCTCTAATAATTCATGGTAGTGATTGGAGTGAGGTTCAAATAAATTCAGAACTGGCCCTAAACTGTGTCATGAAATGGTTAACCAAAAATCTCTTAACCCTAAATATTAGTAAGACCAAATTCATTGCATTTTCCACCAATAGGTCTAGTCAACCTGCAATTCCTATCGTGATTCGTGCTCATACATGTGCTACCTCTTCTCCAAACACTACTTGTAGCTGTCCTAAACTTGACAGTGCTCAGACTATCAAATACCTGGGTATTTTAGTGGATAGTTACCTTAAATGGAAACAGCAAACGGATGCCACAGTTACACGTCTAAGGAAGCTTATTTATGTGTTTAAGAAACTTAGATCGGTTGTTGATTTTGACAGCTTAATCACTGTATACTTCTCGCTAGCTCAGTCGGTATTAGGTTATTGCCTTGTTGTATGGGGAGCAGCTCATAAAACGACAATGTTACGAGTTGAACGCGGACAGCGTGCGATACTTAAGGTTTTGGCAAAGAAACCGATGCGATATCCAACAACGGCGCTGTATTCTCTGTGTCAGGTTCTCACTGTAAGAAAATTATTTATACTACAGGCCATACTCCGTAAACATTGCCAGCTTGCCTATGATCCGAGTATCGGCAGCACAAAACGCCGGTCTGATAGGATATGTGGTATAGTAGTTCGCAGAACTGAAGCGGCACGCCGTCACTTTAAACACATTAGTTCCAAAATGTACAATAGAATAAATAAGAAAATAAATATCTACTCGTTAACTAGGAAAAAACTCAAAATTAAATTAAATATCTGGCTAAAACAATTAAATTATGACGAAACAGAAGAACTTGCGGAAGTATAACTCTCACAACCCATCACACGCACACATACAAAACATACACAATTTACACAAGCACACACACACACAACCTCTCTTCGATCCACACAAATCCATTTTATTTTACTTATTTTATTTTACTAATAATTCACGTCTGCATTTTTGTTGTTATTATATAATTGTAACTGGAACAGTTTTACTTCCTTACCTGGAGAGGGGCGTTGATAACCGCGACACAGTTTTATACTACTGCGGTTATCATCGTTTCAATCTGTTTATATCTGTACGTTTTTCTTGTTCCAAATAAATAAATTTGATTTGATTTTTGATTTTGATTTGATTTTGCTGAGCAAGAGGTGCAAGAGGTGACCGACCTAAGTCAGTGCGATGTATGCTCCCGATCCATACCGAACGCAGACTGCTTTCTTAGTTTTTTTTTTCTACGTGGCGTCTCGCAGTATAAATCAAAGTGATTCGATACTGCTTAGCCGGACTTTGCCTGCTGAGACTAAGCTATATAGCCTCCAGCTAGGCGCAAAATTTCTAACCTAAGCGACAACGCTGAGGGCTACCCCAGTTGGGGTCGAACCTCGGCTCAGGGCGTCGCTGGGGAACAACTGTTGCTGGATCTAACTTAATGAATTTACTTTCCGTTCGTAAACTACCTAGGTGGAGAACAACGGATAAGAAACTCCTTTTATATCTAATACTTTAACTAATGCTCAGCTAATCGCGGGCTGGCGGGACTTATTAAAAGAATACGCGACGGGCCTCGGCGGCGAGGACGGAACGAATCGGTTTGTTTACATTTGTATCTACTCCCTGCGGCTCTTAAGGAGCAGAGTAGAAAGGTCATGGGCTGCTTTCTTAGTCCGATCTCGGGTCTTTTATATGCGCCGAGGGTCTCGTCGGCGCGTGCGGCGGCGGGGCGAGCGGGTAGCACACGTCGGTTTGGCAGATGACCACCTGCAGTGCCTCAAAGCAGAGATGCCTCAATTGCCCCTTCATGCAAGTTTAGCTTAATTGTTCAGTGTAAGAAGCTCTAGATAATTAAATAGTGTTCTCACTTTTCATTCCCAGGTTGGACCAAGTTGTTGGGGTTTTTAAAAGTAGCCAAAAAATCAATTAACCTGCAATACTATAATGTGTCTGCCTATACTATCTGTTCCTTCAGAATGAGAGAGTAATGTTGTATACATAGTATCCTGCATATTTTTTTACCTCTAATAGTAATTTGTTGCATTTTTATGTTCACTGCTCCTCGCAGGCGTCGTTTGCTAACGGTATGAGGCCATCGAATCCAATGCTCATTTCACAACCTTCACAAAGGCAGTCACAAATGGAGCATAACTAAATGTTTTGTCGCTATTGAAGAGAGGCGCTTGGAAAACCAGCAACTCCTTATTGGCAACCAGTAGACGATGATGTATAAAGAAATAAGCGAGTCATGGTCAAGAGAGACTGTACAGCAAGATTTATGTGCATCCATCAGAAGAGGAAGTTAATGCATGCCTGGAACATGATTTTAATATAAATACTTATAGATATTGTGCCTTATTACAAAAAACGGTTTTACTAAAAACCCAGGTTTAAACCTCATAATGTACGGCGAAAACAAGGTTAAAAACATGGGTTTTGGTTAAACCGCTTTTTGTACTAAGAGAAATTAAGTTAAGTTTATGAGAGATGTTAGAAATTTTTATACAAATTTAAGTGCAAATACTGGAAAATTATTGCTACTGTGGTATGAGTTACTTAAATTATACTAACTTAAATAGTGATAAAAGATTCTAAAAAATATTCTTGAGATTAGAAACAAAAAGAGTCTGTATCACTACATAGTATAAAACAGTCGCTTCCCGCTGTCTGTCTGTCCATATGTATGCTATCTTTAAAACTACGCAACGGATTTTGATGCGTTTTTTTTTAATAGATAGAGTGATTCAAGGTTCAGGAAGTTTATATGTATAATACATGCAGAATATAGTAGAGAAACACTGATAATTTTCGACTTTCACGCAGGCGAAGCCGCTCACAGAAGCGATTTATAGAATAAAATTCTATTACTGGAAAATAAATAAACGGGTGTATCCCACTATTCCTATTAGGTATTTCTATTGATAGAAATACTGGGCCTGATTCAGACTGATTGTCCCACTATTTCTATTGCTGTCGGCTGCGACAAAAAAACGCTGCATCACCTCTTATGACGGCGTGCACATATAAACTATTTATTTATTTCCTCTTTAGATAAAACCTCTTGATCCTTGATCATAGTTGTAATTGACTGTTATTGATAGACAGCTGCCATTTTATTGCTTTACGAGATAGGTGTTCGTTCGTGTTCGTTTGTGTTGGTTCGATGTCGTGTTTTAATTTTAATCTATTCATTAAAAATGGTAAACTTTTCAAATAACATAACTACGTTTTTTTGTCGCAATAGAAATAATATAATTTGTAAAAAACGCTGGTCCACTTTTTCTATTTTGTATTTCCATGGAAATATTGGGATAGATACACCCAAATAAATCTGAGTTTTATCATTTTGAGTTTTTTTTTGTTAGCCAATTAAGGTTACACTAGTCGAATTTTTTTCCATACAAACGTAGTCTAGGGATTATTCCACTGTTTGACAATGTACGTTCAAAATAAAAAGTGATATCAATTTGTCTCATCATTATCTAGCCCTGTATGGAAGCGAAAAAGTAAAAAAAAAAAATATTTGAAAGTTATGAGCGTCGAAAGTTCCACATTTCGACACTAATTTTAACGCATTTTTGGGCGCAAATAAATACCATAAGAAGACGGAAAATTGCAAAACGGCCTCCATAAAGAGATAGATTAGTAGTTCAACAATGCATATAATTTTATTTTGAACAGAAAGATTTAGTAGATTTTTCATGATATCTAGACTGCCAACGGTCTGTTTATAAAATTTCGCGCGCTCGGTTTCGTCCTAAATCATTATCCATTTCGCTACAAATTTGCAAAAGTGTGTATTCGTACGCGAACTAGCTTCCTACTGCTCATCACAGCATCTATCTCTTCCACACGTATTGTCGGTTGATATAAAATGCATTTTAACCCCGCGCACAAAATAGTTCGTGCCGTCGACTAGTGTACTCTTAAGATTGAGCATGTAGCCGGAAGGCAGGTTGTGAAGGTTGCGGGATTCCGCTGGATGCGAGATGCACGCAACCGGTCAATGTGGCGATGCTTGGTGGAGGCCTATGTCCAGCGGTGGACGTCATTCGGCGTATAAGATGATGATGAAGCCGGACCATTAAACAGGATTCACATTACAACAAATATTATTTAATATCCGTATATATCAATTTTAATTATAGAAGCTACTAATTAACCTATGCAATCGATACTAATATAATAAATGCGAAAGTAACTCTGTCCGTTACCTTTTCACGCTTAAACCGCTGAGCTGATTTATAGGTATGAAATTTGGTACCTATGGAAACAAATAGTTTGAGACCGTAGGTAACTATCCTATGTCCTTCATAGGATATTTTTTTTTTTTTTTCAAATTCAAATTTATTTATTTTGTGAACATAGGTGATTACAGGTGTTTTTCACTATAAATATTTATTGTACGAACTATGTCCCGCCGATAGGCATACAAAATTAGATTAATTCTCAACAATACAATCAATAATAACTCATAATCAAATAGGGAAATGTCATGAAAATAAGTACAATTATATAGAAAAAAGAAAAACATTTGATCAAAATTTGCCATCGAGATACTCCTTGACTGAATAATATACCTTGTCATTTAGTAGCTTAAAGAGATTACTTCTAAATTTATTATTATTCTTACTATTTCTAATATGATAAGGTAATTTGTTGTACAATTTTGGTGCCATTGCGTAGACACTATTATAAGCAAAAGCAGTTCTGGTGGCTATTGTTTCTAACTTATCTGAGCGACGTTGACTCTTTACATGATTAAACAAGTGTATGTTGGTTTTTACAAACATCAAAACCTCATAGATATACAGCGACGGTACCGTAAGAATATTTAAATCCCTAAAGTATGGCTTACATGTATCTGTTGTTCTTAATTTGCAGATGGCTCGGATGCATCTTTTTTGTGCTAAAAGTACAGAGGATATATTTGCAGCATTACCCCAAAATATGAGTCCATATCTTAATGCGGAGGCTACATACCCGTGGTATGCCGTCAGGAGAGCGGTTTTGTTTGCAACTTTACCTAACATATAAAGGGCATAAGAAAATCGGTAAAGTCTCAAACAAACACTATCGATTTGAGTTTTCCATGCCATATCATTGTCAATATGCAATCCTAAAAACTTTGTAGTCTTCGATTCTAGTACTGCGTCCCCTTTGTACTCGATTTGGTATTGTGTTGATTTTCTTTGTCGAAGTTTAAAATCCATTATTTTAGTTTTAGTTAAATTAATCTTAAGATTGTTGGCATTTAACCATTCTATAATTGACACCAGGTCTGTGTTTATATCTAATTCAATTTCTTTAAAATTACCCTTGTCGAAAACAATAGTGCTATCGTCTGCAAATAAGCACATCTGATGACTGCTTACATTGGGGAAGTCATTTATATAGCATATAAAGAGCAATGGACCTAACACAGAACCCTGTGGAACACCACACGAAATTAATCTTGTACTTGAGGAGTATACTGTTTCAGTTTTTGACTTAATGTTTACTTGGCTAATCTGAGTAAACTGCTTTCTCCCTTTCAAATACGATTGCATAAGGTCAAGCACATTACCTCTGATGCCGTAGCTATAGAGTTTTTTCAATAGTATTTCATGGTCAACATAATCAAAAGCGCGCGTCATGTCCATGTACATTGCTACAACCGGTTTTCTGTTGTCCATGTTGTGGTGTATTTTTTTAAGGAAATTGTACACTGCCATATTAATAGTTTTATTTTGCCTGAATCCCATTTGTTCCTTACAAAAAATGTTGTTATTTTCAAAATACTTGTTGAGCCTATTATAAATTACTTTCTCAAGAATTTTTGAAAATATAGTAATTAACGCTACAGGTCTATAATTGCACATTTTTGTTTTGTCATCCTTTTTGTGTAGTGGCTTAATAATCGAAATTTTTAGAGCTTCGGGAAAAACTCCCTTGTGTATACAGGCATTTATTATATCACATAACACTGTTGCAACAATAGGTCCTATTGATTTGATCACGCTGGTCTTTATGTCATCATACCCTGTACTGTTTGTATTTTTGAGGTTCTTTATTATAGTTATTACTTATTTTGGGACTACTGGTTCCATGAACATAGATTTGTGGGATTTTAGAACATTCGTGTTATTATAAGTTTGTCAATTTTCACTGGATTGAGTTAGGTTTACGAAATAATCATTGAAATTTTGCGCAATAGTTTGAGGGATTGTAATACATTTGTTGTTTACCTCAATAGCGTTAATATGTGTTTTAGGGACGTCACTTTTCAGATTGTTTATTATTTTCCAGGTAGCTTTAGACTTATTATTACTAGTTTCTATGTAGCAGCTGTTTTGTGCTTTTTGTGTCTGTTTGATTACGCGGCGGTACCTGGCGCTAAATGTTGATAAAGCAGTTTTTGTGTCTTTGTTTGGGTTTAACCTATATTGCCATAGTAAATACCGTCTCTTTCTGCTGCAGACTTTAATGCCCGGTGTGATCCACTTTGGTTTATGAGTAGTCGATATTTTGCATCTTACTATTGGGAAACATAGGTCGTAGAAAAGTTTGAATAATTCGAAAAATGCATTAAACTTTTCATTAGGGTTATTTGCTTCAAAGGTGTCTGAAAAACTCAGGCTGCCTATGCATTGCCTAAATCGATCCATGTTTTCCTTGCTATAATCGCGTTTTTGAACATAATAATATTTCAATGCACACGTCTGTTGTACAGGAAACTGCATCAATTGCGCCAAGTGGTCAGATACCCCTAACTCTAGTATCTCACTATTACAACCCAGTATATTGTGAAAAATATTATCCAGGCAAGTACCACTACTGGGCCTAGTGGGTTTCTCAATTTCGATTTTAAGATTGAACTCTTTTAAGAGATGTTTAAATAGAGAGGAATACTTAGTTTTTGTAACATATCGATGTTAAAGTCACCGCAAATTATAATTTTGTGCTTATTTCTATAGCAGATTTGTCCCAATATATACGATAATTTGTTAAAGAATATTTCCATTTTGTTTGGTCTTGGCACTCTATATATACATACTATTGTAATTTTATGATCGGTTAGCTCAACCGCACAGGATTCAAAAATATTGCAGACATTTAGGATTTTCACAAAATCCAACTCTGTATATCTAATATAGTTTTGTATTATTGTATTATTATTATTTTTTATTTTTTTTAATATGCAAGACCCACCGTTACGTTTTTATCTAGTAAAGGAGGTAGCTAAAGTATAATTTGGAATTTTCAAAAGATCAACGTCGCTCATCGTCATATTGTGTTCTGTAAAACATAAGATATGTACATATTTACCACTGTTTGAGAGAGTGTCTATAAATTCCGTAATTATTTCACTCTTAGCCAGCAGTCCATTTATGTTTTGATGTAATATACGTAGGTTATTGTACACGAAAAAGATTGTTGTCTTTAGAAGTTAGACTACTTTGACATTTTTTTATTACGGGGAAATAGTATGGCATAGTTCCAATTTTATGCGTCATGGGGTTTAGTACTGTTCTATTCTTAGTGTTAGCCGACATTTCTACAGTCTGAGGCTTAAAGTAATAGGGTATTGTACCCTTTTTAGGAATAGAGTTGCAATTAAAATGTAGGTTATTGTTTTGTAGGCTTAGACCTTTCATATTCTTCTTAATTTTGGAAAAATTCAAATATTTGCTATCATAGTCATTACAGTCAATTACATAGTTAATAGTTTTACAAATATCATTAAGTTTAAGTTTAGCACAATTTATATATGAGCAATTTTTGTATTTTTTACATATTTTCATTATGGAATTATTTAGCTTGTTTATATCTATATAATCGTTTTTAGCTATGCTTAGTACGATAATTTTGTTGCCGCTGAAATACTCTATAATTTTTTGAATTTGTGTAAACACAGATTTTTGGTTGTAGTCGTGTTCACCAAGAGATATTACAAGTTTGTCATTGGTTGCTAGCTTTATACTTCGATAGTGTTTTACTATCTCACTGCTCAACGCATTTGGCTTCGTTTCGCTTATGATCACATACTTCTCATATTGCGTTGTTTTTCTTGAATACAGGAGAGCTGAGGCAAGGCCTACACATTGTTGAGCTCCGAGGATAACCAATTTTCTGTAATCTGCAGGTTTTCCTTTATTTTTGATTTCGTAGGTAGGTATTTTCTGCAATTTCTGGGTATGTGTAGTGATTGTTTTCTTTGGTGTTGTCATTTTCACTTGTAGTCTTTCAATTTGTCTTGTTAGGTTTGTTATCTCCTTGCTTGCTTCATGTAGTTGTTCTTGCAAGTCGTTTATTTTTTTATGTAAATTTGCAAATGTATAGTTGTGGTCACCTTTAGAATTAGGTGTTGAGGTTTGTGATGAAGAGGTAAGGTAGATGTCGCTGTTTTGGGGCAACACAAAACGCCTTGCAACTCTTTGCATACTGTTTGGTTTATTTGGAGTCGTCGTGGAATGACACAGTGACTTTAGAGCGGAGATTTGTGTAGTCAGATTTTTATTTTGAGTTCGCAAATCATTATTTTCTAATATTACGTTTTCTAATTCGAGCGAGTTCTTGAGTAAATTTTGATATTCTGTCTTGCATTTCGGAGTATGTTTCAGTATCAACCAAAGTACCGTCTATACTCTTGGACAGTTGTTGGTTTGGTGGTAGTTGCGTCGCATCTGTCGGACTTAGGTAGGAAACGTCCATGTCTATTTCGCTAACATTGAAATTTAGTCTTCGTCGCTGTTGTGTATTTATGTTGTCATGGCATGTTTGAATAAACGATAAATGGAAAACTTATATATTCAAAAAGAGCTTCGTTTCCACAGGATTCGAACCGGCGCCAGCGGACTTCTGGATCATATGTGTCCACCACTCAGCCAAACTCACGTTGTTTGTTATTGTCAAAACTATGAAGTACTTCCAGCGTCCTGTACTTTTGTTTTATTTCGATAGATGTCATTCGTTGTGTTATCGTGTTGTAGCGTTGTAGTTAGCACATGTTCTAATAGATGGTGCTGTATTCAGTATGTTCAACAAGATGACTTGCCATTGACGATCTAGCATATCAGAAAAAATATCACTTTATTTCACTGTTTTCAGACCGTGACGTTTGTTTTACAGTAATAAGGTGTTGTATTTTGTTGCACACTTTGTAATTATTACTATTTTTTTCCTTATTTTACAGCACAGTGTCTAATGTCACTTATAAGAATTGTTACCGTTATTTGTTGATTTTTGAAATATTTTAGATTTTACGCACTAATCACTTTGTACTTCACCTTCTTCATATCTAGTTCAGTTTTATATAAAATATTCAGCACATTTACAGTACTTTTAATCACTTTTACTATTTTTAAACTCAAATTAACGCGAATACGATGTAAACAGTGGCACAGTGGCGCCAGTTAAAAAATAGGATTTTATCATGGGAATCTTCTTTATGGGGGTGGAAGTTTGTATGATGAATTAATAATATCTCTAGTAAGGCGGCCCACACACCTACAATATTATTTCTGTGGGGGACTACCCTACAGAGTGTGTGCAAGGAAACTCAAGAGTAAATTAAAATAGCATACAAAATTTATTTTGAGTACTTCTAAAAAGTAACACGTAAAACACCAAAATTATGTCATAAAGACAAGCATCAACAGAACGTTGAATTTTCATATTTCAATCAAATAAAGACAGGCTCTAGCAGCCAGCTATATTATGCACATTAAAACCTAATAATTTCCTGATATAAAAATTGGCTATTCGAAATACTAATACTACGCAGACGTAGTTGCAGGCAACAGCTAGTTACATAATTATATAGGTAAATTAAAATTCACATTAAACATATGAAACGCCTGTACGCTAAGAGCTAAGTCGTTTTCCAATAGGTATGTTATTAAATCCTGAGAAAGCCTGTAGGTAACTATGGATAAAGTGTCTCTGTCCCGGGATCTTGTTGAACCTTGCTAATTCTCTCGCCTGTCGAGCTCTGTTAAAATAATTAATTTTCTTAGCTTCTTCTAATAAATGTAGCTTTAGCTAACCAATCTGGCAAACTGGTAAAAACTTATTTTAATACAGCATTTTATTTTAGCTTCTGCCAGCGGCTTCAACCACGTGAAAAGTGTTTTCTTATCCCAAGGGTACATTATATTAGGAAAAAAAGTAGCCTTTGTGCTACTCTTAAACCTACCTAGCTGTAATCTATCTATATGCAAAATTTCATCCAGTGCCGTTCTGGCGTGATTGAGTAACAAACATACATCCACACACACATTCAAACCAACAAAACTTCCCATCCAAACTTTCACATTTATTATATTAGTTAGATTAAAATCCAAGAAGAATTATGTTACGCGCAAAAATAGTGGCTTTTGGTTTTTACAGATAAAAACGAGCATATTCAACGCAGTTTTTTCATAAGGAATACCAAAATGTATGAAGAACTGTCAACTTGCTCGACATTGATTAGTTCTAACTCACGGCCGTCACAGCTTAGAGCGGTATCGCGGCTTAGCGAATACCAAACTTAGATTCGTCGCTGGCACCAGCACTGCGCTCAAGGCTGTATCGGATATCCTTAGAGAATAGCACCCCAGGAGTCGGCTTGATGCGACGCCATTGTTGTTGTTTTACAATAGCAATATTCAAAAAAAAAAAAAACAAAAAAAAAAACTAAAATGTTTATTTCCTTATTACACGTTATACAATGGTATACAGTTGGTGGCGTCCCCTTTTAAGCAAATAGATGCCTGTACCAGGAGACGCCGCTCTTTTATATCTTACGAGTGTAATAAATTACAAAACAAAAGTGCAATGAAAGTTAATAGTCTATTTTTTTGTTTTTCTATCCATAGTCTGTTGGTGTGTGTGTGTGTGTGAGTGCGAGCGTGTGTATGTGTGTGTGTGTGATAGTGTGTGTGTATGAGTAAGTGTGCATGCATGGCTTTTTTATACGGAAGTGGTTTGTGTAAATAGACAGTTTATAGAAGATTCTCTGTTTCATCGTAGCATAACTTATTTATCCACTTAATCAGTAACGATTTGCATTCTTTAAACGGTTTAGTATGTATATCTGTTAATTTATTTATTTTATTATATAAGTAAGACGAGCGTCTGTCATACTGAATATTTGCAAATTCTGTTTTTACAAAATGGGTACAAGCAACATTGTGTTTCCTTCTTCTGGTTATTATATTGGGATCTAATGGTAGGGTTTTATGTTTTTTTAGTACAATGTGTATAATATATAATTTTCGAACTGATAATAAGTTAGTAATTTGGTATAGCTCATAAGTAGGAAAGGTCCTTTTTTTGAAGTACATTACTTTTATTAATGTCCGTTGCGCTCTTTCAACATCAAGAAAACGTGTTTTACGCGCGCCTCCCCAAATGGAAATACAATATATTATTACGGATTGAACTAACGAGACATACACTTCATTTAGATGATTTTTTGATATGCCACTCCTTGGGACAATATGTCGTAATGTTTTGAAAATCCAAATAAATTTTCGTATTCTCGCAGTTATTTGTTCGATTTGGGGATACCAGGACAGGCTTTGGTCCAGCATTATACCTAGATATTTAACGTGGTTAACTTTATTGATGGTTGGACAACTACAGTCGTAATCAGCCACACTTCCACACTCATGTATTTTAATGTTGAAATCATGACTTGGTTGGACATTTTTATAAATGGTGAAGCAGATATAGTTAGTTTTGCTCGTATTTAACGTAAGGAGATTAGTTTTTAGCCATGAAGCTACTTGTACCATACCTTTTTCTGTATTGGTTTTGGTTTCAGCCCAGGTTGCGCCGGTGAAGACGATTGCGGTGTCATCGGCATACGAGAAAATTTTTGCTTGGTTGATTGTCATATTACATAAGTCGTTTAGATAAATGAGGAATAGAGTAGGACCCAAAACGCTTCCCTGAGGTACACCGCATGTTACATCAACGTCCTCGCTGACCACATTCTCCAGCTTAACCTTCTGTTTTCTATTTGTCAGGTAATCAGAAAATATAGATAGTTGTGAATCTCTAATACCAATTTTTTCTAATTTTTGGACAAGGATGGGAATAGAGACCGTGTCGAAGGCCTTTTTTAGGTCTATAAAAACCGATAAACACCACACAGAAATTGGTCTATAGTTATTAACATCCCCCTCCTGTCCGCCCTTGTATATAGGGGTTATTATTGATTTTTTTAAAGAGTTAGGGAAGATGCCTTGTTTAAAACAAAGATTAGCTAAATGCGTTATTACTGGAATTATTTCATATTTTGCATGTTTTAGATACCTAGTTGAGATATTATCCCATCCTGGGGCACTATCTGATTTTAGAGAGTTTATTATACAATTTACTTCATTGTTATCTGTATCTAGAAGAACAAAAGATTTAGAGAGACTAGGTAAGGAACGTAGGTATAGGTTTAGGTCATTCTGGGTTACGGTTTGTTGGATGTCATTAGCAAGTTGGTTACCAATATTTGCAAAATATGTATTAATGTAGTTTGCTGATTCCGTAGGTGATGCTTTTAGATTAGTTAATTCAGAATTAGTTCTCGTACATTTATTTGTATATGTGATGGTTTTCAGGTTTTTCCATAGAAGTTTGTTATTGTTCAACGATTTATTAAGAATGTTTCTTTCGTATTTATTTTTTAATTTTTTTATAAGGTTGTTGCAATGGTTTCTGTAACGAGTGTATGTTATTTTTTTAATTTCAATATGGGGGTCATCTCGATATTGTTTTTGGAGCTTATTTCGATTTTTTATACATCTTAGGATGCCTTCTGTGATCCAGGGCTTAATTATTCGTTTACTTTTAGGGATCGTGTGAATAGCAGTATTTATTTTTAGTGACTCAATAAGATTTTGTATTAAACAGTCTGTTATGTAGTTAGGATTATCACAAAAAAGTAATGTCGATAGATTTTTTTCCTTTAAATATTGTAAAGCACTTTCAAAATCAATTTTTGTAATAGTTTTTGGTGTAATTTGGCAATGTTTTATTTTAGATAACGACAGAAAGGTTGTACGGTGGTCTGTAACAGTAGTGCGTAGGATGGCAATAAATGCAGAATGCCGTTTCCTGTTTATTTTTAACATAAAATGGTCAAGACAATTGGTTTCCCTTGTAGATAAGGTGTGACCTGAGAGGATACCATGACCCGATAACATATCTATGAAACATATGTATGAAATTCTATTTTTAAATTCATATGCTTGTTCAGTATTTTTAACACGCTTTTATTAGCTTGGTATGTATGTATCTATGTATCTATGTATCAATGTAACAATGTATCAATGTATCAATGTAACGGAATCTTTGAACGTGATTTTCACCCACTTCAAAACGTTGGATTGTTTTGAAACTTTGCACACTTATCAAGGACCGATGACAATGCAATAATTTAAACAGTTTGTCCCATTATCCTTACCAATAAAGCGTGTTTTTTAGTTTTTAGAACTACAATTTATTAGGTTTAATATTGATATTAATGTCACCAGCAATTATGACATTTCTTTTGTGAGAACTTAGTTTATCTAAATGGAGTGCCAACGAATTTATAAAATATTCCGCGTTGGTATTTGATGGTGAACGATATATACCTAAAATTACATTATTCAATATATTCAATTGTAGACAAGATGCATGGCTTATGCTCAACTCTGAGACACTGGCTTTTAAGGTGTCCTTGATATACACCACAACGCCGTCATTTTGGTTTTGTTGACGAGTAGTAGCATAGGACCGATATTTAGTTAATGTCGGTATAGGCTTATTTTGGTCAAGTCTGCATTCAGTCAGTATTATTACGTCCGTATCAAAGTTAAGGCAAGACATATTTGCTATGAAGTCATCGAAATTGCAATATATGCTCCTAATATTTTGGGCGATTATGGTAAGGTCACTTTTATTTATGTTATAGTTGTTAGCAAGTTCACTACAGTCACATTCTATCGTTCTCGCAATACTCAAATTATCGATGTCATTTAAGGTTTGTATTATATCACCCATTATTATGTTTTATAAAAAACACGGTACACTTTAGAATCAGGGTAATGTTTACATAACAAGTTTGAAGCCGTAGGAACTCATGCCATACGTTTATGGATTTTAGGGATGAATAATACTTATTTTGTACGAAATTGTTTTTTTTGTGAATATTAATCAATGTATTTTTAGTTATTTTAAGATTTTTGTATCTAAACATTGTACTATTTAAATTCCTGTAATGACTTAAAATTGACTCAAATGTAAATAAACTTTTAGCTGTATAATATGTATGATAGTTATAATGTGTGTGTGTGATTGTTGTTGTATTTAGAGGAGTAATGAATAATGTAATTTGTGTGAATGTCAAGTAAGTGTAACAGACTTTACATACCCAGTTTGATGAGCACCGATAATAAGCAAAATAGCAGTGAAGACAATACTGAACTACTTTATGATAATTTAGTCATTGATTGATAATTAGCTGTTGGATTTGTGCTTCGCTTTTAATTATAATGGTTGGACAGTCGTCTTCTCTTTTGAGGTATACCCGTCCATATGCAGTCCAGCAGTATTTGTAAGTTTTTGACTTCACGAGCTCACGTGCAAGGAAGTGTAGGCGTGCAGCCTTTGCAGTAAGTTGCTCAGTGATAAATATAGGGGTATCCTCGTTTGTGCGCATGTCCAGGTGTTTGGCACATAGTTTTGCTTTTTGTTTTATGTTAAATGCCTTACAAGATTTCAGGATATTGTTTTTTATCAGTGTTGAGTTTGTTTCCACTACAATTGGTGTATTATTTGCATCTTTTTTTGCACGTACTCTGTATATATCACGGATAATAGTCTTGTCAAACGGACAACCCACTGAGTTCGATAGGCTTGTAACCATATGAATTAGGTCGTCTTTGGTTTCGTTTGACTTCTTAGGTACGTTTTTTATTTCAAAATTAGCCTTTCTACAGTCCTGTTGCATATTTTCTATTCTATCCTCCAAAATAATAATATATTTTTTATCCTCCTTTGTTTTGTCCTGTAGAGATTCGATTTTTTTCTTAAATTCTTCGTTTTGTGCCGTCAAGAAGGCGATGGAACTTTCGATATTACAACTTGATTGTTGTATTCCTTGAAGTATTATGGCATTTTTTTTAAATTCATTCTCTTGGGCTGCCATCATCTTGGAAAACATAGACTGCATCTCTTCCTTAAATATAGCAAATTCTTCAACAAAATCTTCTTCACGTCTTCTTTTTTGCCGGGATGTTACAAAGTTAGGGGGAGTTATATGCTCCGGTTTCTGCAGCCCTACCCGATCCAAATCCGTTTCCGACAAAGATTTATCTAAGTTGCGCTCCATTCTGCTGTCGTATAACGATTATCCTTCCGTAAACAGACGTAAGTTACAATAATAACAATCGGTTCTTGTCGTAGCACAGGTAGCCGCTCTGCTGTAGTCGTCGTAGCCCGTAGCTTGTGACGTCACGTTTCGTAGCGACACGCCTGATGCTTGCTCCGCCTCCGTGTATGACAGAGAGGGCAATTATGGTGATGGTCTTTTTCACTCGAGGGTGGCGGGGGGCAGGGCCCGCTTGTTATCGGAGCCGGCGACTGCTCGTTTACTTTCACTTTTAAATAGTTGTACTTACGAGTTTATTGCACTAATAATAAGATCTAAACTGGTTAATATTTTGACTTTAGTTTTAGAATATTTTAACAAATTAGGTGCGCACGACTGCTCGCAACAGAGATCCAGACGAAAGAGGTTTTTTTTTTGAATTTTTTTGAATTGCAATAATGTAACCCAAAGTAGCGAAATTTTGCCTAAGTATAAAATTCATTATTTTGCGTGCGCTGAGAAAACTATTGTTTTTTTTTTTTATTATTATCTGCCTAGCCTTTTTTCCCAACTATATTGGGGTCGGCTTCCAGTCTTACCGGATTCAGCTGAGTACCAGTGTTTTACATGGAGCGACTGCCTACCTGACCTCCACAACCCAGTAACTGGGTAACACGATACCTCTTGGCAAGACTGGTGTCAGATCTCAAGCTTCTGACTACCCGTAACGACTGTCAAAGATCTTCAAATGACAGCCGGGACCAACGGCTTAAAACGGGAGAAAACTATTGATGATAAATTATGTACTACATGATTAAAGTACTCATTAATACCTACAAAAGTCTGCAGGAGAACATATCTCACTATCATAGTTAAGTCACAATAGCAGCTTTTGTGTTCAAAAATTTAATTTGATCGCTGGTAGAAACAAATGTTGGTTACATTCGTATTGATTCTTCATTCTTATTCAAATAAATAGATAAACAAATTGGTAGGTAGGGTAGGGTAGGTGGGAAGGTAGGTAGGTAGATTAGGTGGGTGGGTAGATAGGTAGGGTAGGGTAAGTAGGTTATGTAGGATAGGGTAGATATGTAGGGTAGGGTAGGTTGATCGGTAGGGCAGGTGAGTAGATTGGTAGGTAGGTAAGGTAGGTGGGTAGGTAGGGTAGGTAGTTAGGGTAGATAGGTTGGTGGTAGGTAGGTTCATAGCCAGTTGACTGAAGTGAAGCCGCGGGGGTCAGCTAGTACTGAATAAAGTTTAAACAACTTTGACATGCAGTTTCTTCGCTGGAAGATTGGACCTCACAAGTCAATGTCCGCACAAATAACATTCGCCTAACATTCAAGAATAGTTATTTATGCTACAAGTGCGGAAATCATCTTACGCACGTGTATCATACAACATTTTACTATGCATTGTGCGAGGAAATAAAAAAAAATATCTGAACCAACCAAGAAATTAATAAAATGCCGCTTATTCAAGGGCGCTCAGCATATCCACAGATTAACTAATAGTTCATAGTTCCTCGGCCATATCTACTGCGCATGTGCAAATAGCTGTCACGTCGAGGCACGAGCAAAATATTCATTCTGCCAAACATATTTAATGAATATTTAAAATTAATTTATTGATCAAAATCGTAATCTAGAGTAATTAGGAACGCCTAAATGAAGTATTAGTTTTGTTTTACCTTTTATATGAATGATAATCTGTACTTAACTAATTTTTAAAACTTTTTCAAATAATAAAAACTCTATGCGGCAGGCTGACGTTGAAGTTAAAAATTAAAAATGTACAGGAAAGTAAAAAGCACTAGTAAAAAAAGTGACACTTTCCGCACAGCTTGGCTGCTTGGAAAACGCTCTTTTCGAGGACATGCATTGTAAAATAATTATCAGAATTAGAAATCAAACAACATCATTATCATGGTAAACCGATTTATTTAAAATCCCTATTTAGTGTACATGCAAAAAACTCGTATATATTCTTTAAATACTTAGACATGTTTCACTTGCTATCAGCTTTCTATGGTAAAATATTTACTGGTGTATTTTTGTGGCAATCCTTTATATTACAATACTAAGTAAGCAGTGATAGGAAGACTTGATTATTATTATTATTACTTGATTATAATTATTTTAATCACTATCTGAAAATGATAAAGTGATTATGTAATATTTGACTTGGGGTAAAATATGTGGTATATTTGACTTGGGGTAAAATATGTGGTCAATGGGTTTCTGATTGTAGTAGAGGAAATATACAACCGAAAATAATACCAAAGTAAAAATAATAACCCTGTTTTTGCTGACGCGCCGCCGGGCAAAAATAGATATAGAATGATGATCACATGAAAGCTGCCCAACACTTCTTTTAAGCACATTTCTTGCCAGAAAAAATCCTGAAAATGTGCCCGAAACAGACAGTTCAGACTTACTGGATTATTTATCAGTCCATAAAAAATACACCAGTATTCCAAACACAAATGCATAATATTATTATCACTGTTTTTTGGAGTATTTATTACATCATAATAATATAATATTCGTTTATAATTGGGAAATTTAGCATGGGATATTATGAATTATTTTCATAAATTATATTTTTATTCAATTATACATTAATAACTTGTTATTTCATTACCAATTTCATCATTTCTGCTGAAAAGCGTCTACTGCTGGAAATAGGCCTCTAGGTACTGTGGGTCTCGCATGCAGCGGATTGCCGCAGCTTTGACTAGGTCATTGCTCCACCTAGAGGGAGACCTGCAACGCTGCGTTTTCCGGTACTATTGATTACAAAAATCATTTTTTTTTATCGATTATCACTTTTAACATCAAAACATATAATAAATCTGTAGAAAAATAATTTTTGTACATCGATAAAAATTCAAAAAAAAATAGCCAGCATTTTTGGAATTTTTGTCTGTTTATTTGTGCACGCATCACGTGAAATGTACGAAACCAATGTAGATAACTTTTATACATAAAAATTGTGCGTAACTTGAAGAATTACTTAGTTTTTGTTTCATCGCAATCGGTTCACTCTATCAAAAGTTAGATGAATTTAAAGTGTTCAAGAAGTAAAATTATCACAGCACACGCAATCCAGTTACTCGGACAGTTGAACTCGCTGTTCGATAGATGGCGTTGTGCATTTAAAGTCATTTTCTGAATCGCGGTGTTAAGATTTTACGCGAAAGAATGACACTAGAAAAAAATATTGGTATATAGGTATTTAAGGTAGGCAGGAAGGTAAGTAGGGTAGGGTAGGCAGATGACGAAGTCGCGGGCACAGCTAGTAATTAATATATTCAGCTATGTATCATTATATTAACTATCATTGTTGGTTTAAAGTCGTAGTGGCCCAGTGGCTAAGACCTTGCCTCTCGTGCGTGCGGTCGTTGGTTCAAATCCGGGCAAGTACCAATGTGACTTTTTCAAATTCATATGTACTTTCTAAGTTTATCTTGGACATCACAGGCTACGGTGAAGGAAAACATCGTGAAGAAATCTGGACTTACATAGTTAATGTAAGTCTGAAATAGCCAAGTCAGAGGCCTGTGGGGTTCGCAGAGGTGGTTTAATTAAATCTGACACCAGAGGTGGCATTATACGAAAAAGAAAGAAGATTTATTGGTTTAGTCAATATGCATCACAAAATAATTCATTGTACTGTTAAAATTTTGAATTCTATGATCACTAATAATATTGCTTGCTGGTGTAACTACATTTTATACAAGCTTTTTCCCGCGGATTCGCTCCCGTGACCCGCCCCGCAGGACTGGTTAAGCTTTTCGGGATAAAACATAGCCACCAATAGACCACCAATAGTTTAGCTTTTAATCCGTGAAAGACTTTTTAAAATCGGATTAGTAGTTTCGAAGATTACTTCCTACATCCAAACTTACAAACTTGACCTCTATAATATTAGTTTGAACAAAAGGTGTTTTTATCATGATATAAACTTTAAGCATACTTTTGAACTACCTAGATCTAGAATTTATAATCAATTAGAACGTGTGAACATCCCAAAAAATCTGAAAATCTCACTCTGTAAATTCATTCCGTTATTCCTGAAAAGGATTAATTATTTAATACTAGCTTTTGTGAGCGGCATTGCCCACAAGTAAGACAGAAATCATCTCTAGGGTGCATACTCCTGGTAAAATTATCCTACATACATCCTTATCCAGGATATGGTCTATCTGTTTGCCAAGTTTTATCAAAATCCATTTATCCGTTAAGATGTGAAAAGGTGACAAACAGATAGACAACCAAAATTACTTTCTCTTTATTATAATCCTTATTGCCTTACTAATATTATAAATACGAATGTGAGTTTGTTTGTTACGCTTTCATGCGGAAACTTCTCAACCGATCATTATGAAATTTTGTGTGCGTATTTTGAAGGAAATAGGACACTTTTTTACGCGGGAAAAGCCGCGGGCAAGTGCTAGTATTAGTTAGTATAGAAGTATGGATTTCCACAGATGTTACATTGGAAGCACTTTAAAGCAGCTATTCAATTACTTTTTGTATTGTTTCCCATGCTAAATTTCCTAAGATAACCGTTTTCTAGCGATACAATGGTGAGCCGGTAACGAAAGTTTCATCTCTTTCCATTGACAATGTATTCTTGCACTTTCGCCTGGAAATCCGTTTTGTTCTTGTTGTACATTTCTGCCGCTTCTATGTTTAATGGGTCTTCGAAATTTAAGAGATCCTGAAAAAAAACATACTTACTTTAATTTAAACCAATTGAAAATCAATCCCTACAATATTAAAGACACAGTTTGTAAGAAACAATAAAATAACAAAAAAAAATATTATAATAAAGCGTGCGGTGCTTTTTAAGGTATTTTCAAAATAACTTTTTTTTACCAATATCTGTCAATAAAATATTATAATAATTAACATCAAGCACCTTTTTTTTCAATAAAATAATTTTTGTTGTTAATCAAACTATTCTTAATTTAAAAATATTTAAAACTATTTTCTACTTTTTAGTTTTGTTTTCTATTAAAGCGTATTTTTTAGTTTTTAAACGACAATTTATAAATGCAACTACGTCCCTGTGATGGGAGTGGGTAATTAGCGTCCCTACTGCCGTCCCTGGATGTGATAGATGTTTCTCAGGCTCCCCTTTGGAACATTTATTTAAGGGTACACTAGTCGACGGCACGAACTATTTTGTGCGCGGGGTTAAATGCATTTTATATCAGCCGACAACACGTGCGGCAGAGATAGATGCTGTGATGAGCAGTAGGAAGCTAGTTCGAGTACGAATACACACTTTTCCAAATTTGTAGCGAAATGGATAATGATTTAGGACGAAACCGAGCGCGTGAAATTTTATAAACAGACCTTTGGCAGTCTAGATATCATGAAAAATCTACTAAATCTATCTGTTCAAAATAAAATTATTTGCATTGTTGAACTACTAATACTACACTACTATCCATGTATGGAGGACGTTTTGCAATTTTCCTACTTCTTATAGTATTTATTCGCGCCAAAAATGCGTTAAAATGAGTGTCGAAATGTGGAACTTTCGACGCTCATAACGTTCAAATGTTTTCTTTTTTTTACTTTTTTGCTTCCATACAAGGTTAGATAATGATGAGACAAATTGATATCACTTTTTATTTTGAACGTACATCGTCAAACAGTGGAATCATCCCTAGACTAAGTTTGTATGGAAGAATTTTCGACTAGTGTAACCTTAACTCGGAATTAGTTGCTAGCAAGTGGTTAAATTACAAATGAAATGAAAACGAGCTCGGTTTCGTCCTAAATCATTATCCATTTCGCTACAAATTTGCAAAAGTGTGTATTCGTACGCGAAATAGCTTCCTACTGCTCATCACAGCATCTATCTCTTCCGCACGTGTTGTCGGTTGATATAAAATGCATTTTAACCCCGCGCACAAAATAGTTCGTGCCGTCGACTAGTGTACCCTTAAGGTTTTGCCACAAGAAAACATTAACTTTGATCGTTGTTAAACGTTTTGGGTGTGATTAATAGGGATATCTAGATCCTATCTGATTGTAGATAGACAGATTACAATAGCAATATTATTGTATTTTTTATTAAATAAAACGTTTATCATAGATCTGATATAAAGAATTAATGGTCACTACGGAAAAACTTGTATCAGGACTGATCTTTTGGCTACAATTTTATAAATAAAATTAAAAATATATCTGGGAGGCTTGATCATCAATGGAGCAATCTAAGACTAATCCACAACCCAGCTTTATTTTTTAGTCATCGTCTTCATCCGCCTAGCCTTTCGCCAACAAACATTTTGGGTGTAATTGCCAGTCTTACGAGATGCAGCCGAATATCAATATTTTAATGAATATCACTTACAGTAAATAAAGCATTTAGTCCCCACACAACATCCTTTAATCTCCGAGTAGGCGCCCAGCCGTGCTCGTCGATGGACGTTTGTCTTAGTAGTGATAGGCACACGTCACCATCCACATTGATGTTCGGGTGCCACAACCGTGTTTGGCATTTTACTCGTGGTGGCTGGAAATAGATAGAACATAATCAGTTAAAACAATCAATCAGAACATGTTAGGTAACAACAACACATAACTTCCTATATAGGCAATATTAATTGGGAACATTACCAGAAAGGAGAGGGGGCGGTTAGGTAATTAGTTCCAAAGTGCATATACATATAAGTGGAAAATATATGATATAATGGGTATCATTAAAATTAATTTAAAAAAATACTATATCAGTAAAACAATTAAAATAAATTATGCTGAATATAAAATTACAAAACTTGAATTGTGTTGGTAATAGCAAAACCTTGGTAGACCTACTACAAAATTAATTGTAGTGAACGTTTACAATATCAATTAAATAAAACTCAAAATAGATGTTTGACATGAATGGTAAAAACAGCTGTTTAATGAAATGTTCACAAAACATGATAAAACAACATAAACAATTACAGACTTTTGAATTTTATTTAAGGTTAATTAATGAACACAATGATAATAATTAGCATAACACTAAAAACTAGGTATTTCATACAGTATCTTTTAGGCATTTCTAGAACAATCTATGACCTCTATAAATTCTGATATTTGAGGACAGTTTTGCCGTTAACGAAATATTAACGTTGATTTATCTTCGTCAACTACCTAGTTAAAATTCGTCAACGAGTTAATTTGCTGCCATTGTCAACTTTCAATGAAAACCATAAATTGAACTATTATTATTCAACGTTGCGACGTTCAACGAGTATTGCTCCTTTTTAGGGTTCCGGACCCAAAGGGTAAAAACGGGAACCTATTACCAAGACTCCGCGATCCGTCTGTCTGTCTGTCCGTCTGTCACCAGGCTGTATCTCATGAACCGTAATAGCTAGGCAGTTGAAATTTTCACAGATGATGTATTTCTGTTGCCGCTATAATCTTAATAAAATACTAAAATCAGAATAAAATAAGTATATATGTAGGGTTATACAACAAACGTGTTTTTTTTTGCCGTTTAGTGCGATAATGGTACGAAACCATTCATGCGACTCGCACTTGGCCGGTATTTTTTGTGTATAAGGACAATGTGCGATTCGCCCCATCCATCTGAAACCAACCTTGTGAGCAAGATGTCATTAAACATCTTTGTTATGGCTGTGTGCAATGTATGTAGAAGTATTAGAAAACGTTTGATCGAGGTTCCGTATGGTGGCAGACGTAAAGAATTTCACCATCCCATGTCTTCCTGTGGGTGTCGTATGAGGCGACTAGGGGACAGCGGTCCCGTTTTTACCCTTTGGGTACGGAACCCTAAAAACCGTGATAAAATCCGTGACACAAGCCTACCACAGAGGCCATGCTCGCCGGTCTGGGCAAACGAGACGATGATAAGTTGCAAGTGGGGCAATTTGGAGATGGACGACGGAAACACCGGGGTCACCTACTGGCCAGTTTTATGGCGAAGGAGGGCCTCTATATGATGAACTTCTTCTTTAGAAAGCGTAAACACAGGTAGTGGACCTGGCAGAGCCCCGATGGTGCAACAAAAAATGAGATGGACTTCATCATGTCAACCAAGAAGCAAATGTTCAATGATGTCTCTGTGATCTATATGATGAATTCCTTCTTCAGAAAGCGTGAACACAGGATGTGGACCTGGCAGAGCTCCGATGATGCAACAAAAAATGAGATCGACTTCATCATGTCAACCAAGAAGCAAATGTTCACTGATGTCTCCGTGATCAATTCGTTGAAAACCGGGACATTAATATTAAGCTTGAAAGGTATCGACTGATGAAGTCCACGTTCCATCCAGCACAGATCCAGGTTTGCTCTGCTTGAACTCCAGAATCGTTTCGAGTACCAAGGGAGCTCCGTGGACGAATACAGCGATGGGTTCGTGGAAGCTGTCCATACGGCCGGGTCTAAGTTTTTCAAGACCCGTCGTACAGATAGAAACAAAAAGCTCTCTGATCCAACTCTCAAGCTTATGAAGGAGAGGCGTGAGATGATCCTGCTATCTTCAGATGAGGCGTGCAAATACACCGGCAGCTCAATAGACAGATCTCTAAATCCTTGAAAAGAGACCTCCGCCGCTTAAATACCGAGCGTATTAAAGACGCGATTGAGCGAAATAAAGGCTCCAAGATGTTTTCAAGGGATCTGGTTATTGGGCAGAGCCAGCTCACGAAACTGAAGACCGACAATGGCAGGATCGTATCCGCCAAACCGGAGCTTCTGAGGGAGATCGAGACATTATCTGGGCACTAACATTAACATTCATTAACCATGACAGTTTAAAAACTTATATTATATGGGCAGTTGTACACATCAATCAGCAAGCCCGTTGCGAGTCTAGCAAACGACCTAAGAGCTAGATTGACCCGACACTATACCGAAGGTATCCCGGATGTCAGCCTGTACGAGATAAGGATGGCCCTGAAACAGCTTAAAAACAACAAGGCGCGGGGTGATGACGGAATCACAGCCCAACTCCTGAAGGCGGGTGGGAAACCGGTACTTAAGGCCCTTCAGAAGCTGTTTGATTCCGTCATACTCGAGGGCAAAACGCCTCAGGCATGGTGCGGGGGTGTAGTGGTACTCTTCTTCAAGACCCGGTTGAAGAACGATAGGCCCATCTCACTTCTTAGCCATGTCTACAATTTGTTTTCAAGAGTCATCACGAATCGTCTCGCGCGCAGGTTTGACGATTTCCAGCTTCCCGAACAAGTCGGATTCCGAAAAGGTTTAAGCACCGTAGACCACATACATACGCTGCGGCAGGTTATACAGAAGACCGAAGAGCCTCTTGCTCTCTGTTAAGCGTTTGTGGACTACGAGAAAGGCTTTGATTCAATCGAGACTTGGGCTGATGTACTGCAGTCTCTCCAACGGTGCCAGATCCACTACCGGTATATTGAGGGGTTGAAATATTTATACAAAAACGCAACCATGTCAGTCCGTCTTCATTATCGGACCTCGAAACCAATTCTTCACCAGGGCTATGCTCGGAGATTCCTTGCGTAATCACATCAGAAATGAGGATATCCGCAGGTGAACAAAAGTCACCGACACAGCCCGAAGAATTGCCAAACTTAAGTGGCAGGGCACATTGCTCGCAGAATGGATGGCCAGTGGGGACGAAAAGTCCTGGAATGGCGACCGCAAACCGGAAGAGGATACGATGATACTTTGGAAGGCCTCCTACCAGGTGGATTGATGACCTGGTTAAGGTTGCGGAAGGCGCTGGATGCGAGACACACAAGATTGGTCAATGTAGCGACGCCTGGGGGCGGCCAATGTTCAGCAGTGGACGTCTATTGGCTCAAATGATAATGATGATGATGTTTCTACTCAGATGACCTTTCCTTTTTACTTTTTCTTCAGGTTTAGGACTGACTGGACACAAGTCACTATTATACATCATCTGATTCTATGTACAAATATCAATTAATATTATTTACAATTGTACACATTGTTGTTGTGTTCAAAATCAACTCTTTTACAAAATTTAAAAAGAATTGTTGCGTTTACATTCATTAAATTTATACCATTAATGTTGCAGACGAATTCAACTAGTTAATTCATAATTAGTTAACATTAATGTTGTTGACAGGAGATCAACGATTGATTCAACTAGTTCATTGACTCAACACCCATCTCTAGTTTCTAGTTCTCTTAGTAGTATTTTAAGTAAATTATCGTATAGATTTGTGAAAACAACTGTAGACATTGCAAAATATAATTTAATTTGAATAGTGACCTTTAACACTAGCCAATATAACTAGTAGTTTTGGATGTATTGAAGGCTCACTAATACACAAACAAATTATGGGAAGAGATACTTACAGCCATATTATAGTCGTCTGTCACAAAAACACTGAATTTAAACTTGCCTCCCTGCCAATAACCCTCATCAGGTGTAACAGTCAATATGAACTCACTCAACACGTTAGGGTCTTCAAAATGTACACTACACGTGGCAGGGAGGTTCTCCTCCATCTCCTGCACTTCCTTTATTAACAATTTATCCCTGACTGATATTCTTCTCACCACCGACTCGTTAGTAGTCAAACCATTCGTCGTATTCGTAGGCTCTGGGGTTACAGGCTCCTTTTTCAATTTTCTATTAAGTGTAATCATTGTTTAAATCTATGAAGAAATTAATTTGAGAGAAACTATAACATAGCAGAAGTATAAAATAAATTAAAAATACGATTTTTTTGCAGCAATGCAAAAGTGCAAAACGCTAATTTTATTCGCGTTTGTCAAAATTATGACAGCTTGCTTTTTAATTTTATTCATGGAAATTTCTATTCTAAATAATGGCCTTTTAGGCTAAGATCTTTTTGTCTGTTGTCCCTATATTCCTTCCTTCTTCTTTCGTGTCGATTAACTCAAATTATAATCTCAACCACTCAGATTTTGTCTGTATGTAGCTCTGTCTCTCAAGTATGTAGCTCTGTCATTCACTACGTTTAAATCCCGTACAGGTGATCAATCATGAAGGGCAGAAAGGAGGTGGGCCTTATCTTGCGAAGGGCCCCCGCACTGGCACTGTGTTTTGGATGAGCCTATAGTACTCCATTTGGCCAGGTCACAGTATAAATATGGACACACAGTACAGAATCTAGAGTCTGGCAAATGAAAGTAGACACTCGAATTATTTGCAAATTTTTATATGGCAATGCTGTAATAATGTCAACATCAATTTTTGGTGATTTGTTGTCACTGACTTATAAACCTATGGACTTGCCATACCTACGAAATTAGCGTGATACCTACATAAATCGGGAACTTAAGATGGCTGCCCATTGGCCAATGAGGTAGGCCATTTGCAACTGTTTGACAGCACAACTACACAGATAAACGTACATAAACAGCACACAACTACCAATTTTACTCGGTAATCAACATGGCGACCGGCCACGCATAGACATGATTTTGACGTCACACAAAAGTGTTACCAAGTTTAGTCCTTGACAAACATTTAGATGTCTCTCTTTTCATATGTAGTTCTTGGTTAGTTAAAAAGAGACAAAACGCTTTTTGACATGCGTGTGTCGATTTGATAGATATGTGTATAACTATTCTTCATATAGTAGAATAGGCCGTCTCCATAGATTTTCCTTCCTCATTGTTTGTTGTGGTCTTGATAATGGCATTTAATAAGTAAAAAATTAATAAAACAATTAAAAGCGGAATACGGGAGATGTAGTTTCGCATGATGTCTAAATATCAAGAAAAACTTCAGGAGAAAGACGTCGAATTCAAACAAAAACAAGATTGTTTACGTGTGGTGTTAGATTTCATAAGTTAGAATGACGCTAATAAGTTGAATAAACCAAAATTATTATAGAATACTGTTGTTTTTTTTATTGAGATTGATAAATAATATCTAAAATATTACCTACCTCAATTACCTATAGTATTTTTATTCAGACGAAATAAAATAAATAATTCTAAAGTATCAAATTAGGTTATTCCAGGTATGTCTTACAAGTTTTAGGGTTGCTATGCTGATTTTTTAAAATTTTCCGCGCTTTTTCAGTATCTACTTTCGTTTGCCAGACTCTACCTACAAACGCTCGAAACAGAACACTCACACAAACATGCGCATAGACGAGACCTACGGATATATAAGTATAAATATATATCCTTATCTACCTACCTACCTACTTTCCTACCTACCTACCTACCATCGCGGCTTGCACTACTGACAGTATCGCGACAACTGCCTAGGGGTATAGTCGATGCGCATTTTTGTGTGAGTGCGCCGTTTCGAGCGTTTGTAGGTAGTTTCCGTACTGTTCGTCCCTATTTATACAGTGGCCAAGTTGTTTCTACAGCGGCCAATCCGCAATCGGTTTGGAGATTTCTAGATTGGTCAATGCAGTTCGTTTGCAGGGGGCAGATGCTCTGCCGGAGAGATGAAGTGTAGAGGAGTAGTGTATGTATGTTTCCATAATTCACGTATCACGTCAGTTGCGCTGGCTTTCGAGGAGGTCGCATGTCTCAAGAAGCTCTTACGACTCTTCAGGCGCGAAGGTTGGAGTTGATGATAAAGGGGGTTGGAACAAAAAAAGGAACGAGACAGTTGGCATCTCCTATATGAGTGAGGGCTCATATAGGAGATGCCAACTGTCCCGTTCCTGTTTGTCCTTGTCGATAAGGTTGGCTACTTCACGACGAACTTCTGGTATAGCTCGCACGCCAGTGGGTACAACATCACAAGTGGGTTGGTTTTAAACACCCAGTTATGATGCGGCAGGTACCTATCTATTTTAACGCTATGTCGACTTCTCTAGCTGCAGCACACTGGGCAGGTGAACTCTCTGGCAGAAAAAGACAAACATGGACCAGGTGTGCGTAGAACTTGTGTCGATGCTCCCCAGCTAGTAGATGTTAAGCGGCGAAGGACATTTTTCCTAGTCCCAACTTTTTGCTTAGTTTTTAAGCAGTGGAATTTAAACGACAGGGACCTATGGTGATGCCCAGGTAGCAAGGTAGAGTGCAGTGCTCTATGGCAACGTCTTGCCACGAGATTTTAAGGGTCCTATTTGACCAACGGTTGCGTAGATGGTAAGCACAGGATTGGGTTTTAGATGGGTTTGGGCTTAGAGCATTTTCACCATAGTAGGTACTTTCCAAGCGTTTCCAAAGCTTCCGTGAGTTTTCTTCGGCCTCTTCGAAACTGTGTGTCTGGGCGGCAAGAGCAAGGTCGTCTGCGTGTAGAAAGCGTTGCGTTAGTGCAGAACTAGGGAGGTTTTTTGTGTAAATTTTTAAAATGGCCGGAGCCAGTACGCTACCTTGAGGTAGCCCGTTTTTTTGGCAACGCCACCTACTTTTGGTGTTTTCAAGATGTACTTGGAAGCTACGGTTATTTAGGATGGCTTTGAGAATTTGGACGAAACCTGTATCTTTTGTGAGTTTGCTAACTTTTAATAGAAGTTTTTTAATGTTAACTGTGTCATAGGTTGCTGTAAGTTCTAGATCATGAAGGCCTGACAACAACCTGGAACGCGACTCTATTCTGTTTAGTTCGTTGTTTACTGGTTTCAATGAGGAAGGTTTATAAGTCAGTGACTGGTTTACTGTAGGTTGGGAATCTGTATTTTCTGACAGCTGACTAACAACTTTTCATTCATTTCGTTCATTTTTGCGTCAAAAACTATTAATCAGCTGCGAATTTATTGTGGTGTGTAATAATTATTTACTTTAGTATTAGACTTTTTTAAGTAGTAAAGCACGCTAAATAAATATTAGTGTATCGTGATGGCAGATATTACATGGCCCTGGCAGTACAACTTTCCTCCCTTTTTTACGTAAGTAAAACTTGATTATTTGTACTGTTATACAAACATCCGAATTTGGACCAAAAACATGAAGTTATTTGGAAAATCTTGGAAGTATATAAACGAAGGGAACGCCCACATCGTTGTTCAAATATTAGATACTGGTTCCGTACTACGTCTAATTAAAGAAGATGAGAAAACGGAGCATCAGAAGAATGTCTACGACTCCGTTAACTTCGTGAATTGGATCATGGTGCCATTGCTTGAAAACAAATTCTATGGTAGCGAAGAAGCAATAGAAATACCTAAAGACGATTTTGCAGAATTAAGCAAAATTCTCCTGCCGTTTCGCCCAGTAAATAGAATATTCAAGTCAGTACTCAGTCAAATTGCCATAAAAGCCCCAAATTTGTCTATAGTCAGTCCTATATGCGCCACCAACTATTGTATAGAGATCAAACCAAAAGAAGGTTTCATGTCACCTAGTCTTAGAAAGTATTCCAAATGTTATTATTGTTTGAAACAACATTTGAAACTGCAATCAGGAGCCATACCAGCGACTAGTCAATACTGTCCACTAGACTTATTTTCTGGAGACAAAGAGAGAATGAAATATTCCCTGTTGAATATGACAAACAATCCTCAAAATAACTTAAAACTTTTCAAAGATGGGACATTGATTTTTCATGAAAAATCATCTCAATGTGAATTAGATGTAATTGTGAAAAACATGAACTATTTTAGCAACTCAAACTTATTTTTGGATTTTATCGTAGATATTTTATTGAGTGATAAAGATGTGTCTTATATACACCTAGAGGTATCTAAAAAAATGTTTATGAATGATACTTCCAATCAGTGTTTTGAAAGCAACAATCTGAACTCCGACACATTTCTTTATAAGTTATTGCAACTACAAAAACTATCAGAAACAGACCCAATTGACCTAAAAGATGTCAAAAATAATTACACTGATTATGTTTCTAAATTAATAGAAGAACTGAACTCAAAGAACTTGGATCTAAACATTCAAAATGACAGAGATGAATTTCTAAACACTACAGATCCCATACATTTGGCCTTAATATCTGCAGTGGCAAAAGACTGTTCAATAATGATAAGTTTTTCAACTGATTATGTGGAGAATTACCCATATGTTGAAGTTGGGGAAACTAAGATATTTTATAAACTGGCTCTGACTGACTTGGAACCAAAATCTCCTGCAACATTGTCAAAAAGAAAAGATACAGAGAAGAAGTTGATAGAAATCTATGAAAAGTATACAGAAACTATATAAGAGAGAAGAATGTAAGTATCCTGACTATTAAAATAACAAGTTATTTGAATAAATCCTTATGTTTTTAGTAACATTATCATCCTAAAGCAATCTATTGTCTAATAAGACAATTTTAAATATGAGATAAAATCTAAATGATGGGTTAGCCAAAAATTCCATTTACAGTACATACTAAAATTACAATAATGACTTCATTCCTTGTTCCAGAATTCAGCCACACACAGAAACAAGAGCAAAGCAACTAGAGGCATGGGAACAACTCATCACAGAATACTCAAAAACTACAAAACAATCTACCATAGACATAAGAGAATCACAGAACAGTCCACTATTTAATAACACAGAAATTAACAGAAAGTTGTCTCAGGAAGCCATTCTGACTATTCTAGAGGATATGGCAAAGACTGGCAGGGCGGCACCCCTGGACAAAAGTAAAAATGTATGGGAGGTTTACTGGCACTCGCTGGATGAATGGGGCAATTTGATTTACAACTGGGCTTGTAATAGTGGAATGAATAACTCAGTTTGTACTCTGTTTGAACTGAGGGAAGGCGAAAATACTGTTGACCAAGGTGAACATTTATTTTATGTGTGTTTTGTGTAAAATATAACATAGCAGAGAGAGGCTTTTGCCCAGCTGTGGGAAATAATAGGCTTGTTAGAATATGTATCATGGCCTAAGCATAATTCATGCTAAAGTCAAGTTTAGGACAGACAATACCACTACACAATAGTCGGTCAATGAGCTTGCTCAATGCTCATCTCACAATGCTCCAGACATAAAACCTTTTTCCATTTGTCAGTGAACACATCACAAACAAGTTTAGCATCCAGAAGAATGTTGAGAGCAGAGATTGAGAGGAGACTGGGCATGAGCATGCATAATATTTTTCTAATTTATTTTTGTTCAATAAGTGCTTTATTTCAGACTGCAATTTTTTTAAAGTTTCCACTCCCTCCATAGAAGTTCATAAAAAATATGGTAAAGGTAAAAACTAGGTATAACATTTTGTTTTATTATTTTCAGAGTTCCACGGCCTTGACATGAGCGTGCTATTGAAGGCTTTAAAGAATTTAGAACTGAAAGGGAGATGTGAATTGATGGAATTTGACGACAGCCAAGGCGTTAAGTTTTTCTGAGACCTCTATGAGATAGCTAGCTCTGTTTCTATGTAATTATAATAAGTACACAATTTTAATACAAATATGAAAGTGTTATAATGCATTTTGTTAAGTTATAAGCATTTTTTAATGTTGCAATATATATAATTCGTATTTTTAATACATTGTTTTGTTTTTGTCCTGTATAGCATTTTCAAAATGTTTCCTTGGTGCCTCGGAAAGCACGTTAAGCCGTTGGTCCTGGCTGTTATTTAAAGATCTTTGACAGTCGTTACGGGTAGTCAGAAGCTTGAGATCTGACACCAGTCTTGCCAAGGGGTACCGTGTTACCCAGTTACTGGGTTGTGGAGGTCAGATAGGCTGTCGCTCCATGTAAAACACTGGTACTTATCTGAATCTGGTAAGACTGGAAGCCGACCCCAATATAGTTGGGATAAGGCTAGGCAGATGATGATAGCATTTTCAAAATGTTTAGTGTCGTTATTAGGCTCTAGATATTAGTTATTGGAGTTTAGGAGCTAGTACAAATCTGGAGAAGCTAATTGCTGCCAAATAAATTTCAACTTTGTAGTAGTTGAAAAAGAGTATAAAATAAAATGCTACCACACTTTGTGGATACCAGCACTTTGAAATATGGGATCCGATTAAGATTTAACCTAGTTATCTGGGATCCATTTTTGTAATTCAAGATTCCCTTGTTAGACTTTTTTTTTCGGGTTGTAAATCATCGAATGTCTTCTCCCGCTCTCGGTGAAGCGGGAGGGCGTGTTAGACTTTTACTGAGTACAACCCACCCGTGTTCATTCAGTTGCTTGAGCCAGGGCCACGGTAACTCCTTCAAATTTATCCGCGACCCAGATAGGCATCGGCCCTTGCGGACTCCATCAGTTTTTGCTGACATCTCTTTGAGGCGCGCGTGGAACACTATGCGCCGTCGACTCGGGCCTGGTCCTTATCGGACGAGCTACCCATTACTCGCAGTCCGCAAGCTCGCGCCTACGGTGGCCGGGAATCGGCTTGCGACTCCCAACGCTCAGGGCGTCTCCTGCGGTGGCTAGGGGCGTGAGAACGTCGCACGCGTTTCGCTTCCTCCTTCGCGAGCATAACTGCATTTTTTTTTGGGACAATACCACCGCACTATTCCCAAACCACAGCAACTCCTGAAAGCCAGAATCAACAGTGGTGACCACCAGAAAAGCGCATTTAACTGTCTTGGATCCCGCAACGAAATTAATCAGAAAAAAATAATGGAGGAGTAGGAAAAAATATATACAATATATACAGTTCAGAGCATTACTGCTTCGCAGAAGGAGGTGACGGCTTCTAATGTCCTCTCGCTCCGTACCATGGCCTGAACCAGAGCCCTCCACGAGGACACGGCGGTTCGCCCAAGTGGGGCAAACCTCCACCGTATGCTGTCGTGACCTCCGGGCGATCCACACTATGGCTACTAAACAGGCACCTCCCGGTGTCCGGTGAGGACCTGCGTCAGGTGGAAGGTGAGGACGCCGTGACTTCTCTTAAGCCACTCCTGCAAAAACGCCATCGCTGCAATTGTGGCGTGCCCATCCCTTGCTAGGCTTAGGATCCGTAAATGCAATCTGGGACCTAAATATTAAATGTAAGGGAGGTGGTTTAACAAATAATAGACACACATTGTTTTATGTATTATTTTTATTTTAATCAATCCGTGTAAAATTGTACAATTTCAAAATTGATCACCTACGTTATATGATACACAAATTACATTAGAAAAACTTGTAAAAACTTTACAAATTGTATTGTTATAAAAATCTATTTACTATTGCATATTTTCATAGTTTTAGGGTAGTTGATCCATTATTTAAAATTTTGCTCCCATATTGAATTCTGGGCTTCGTGTAATTCGAGACAGTTCGAAACAGTCTGGGATGACATTTTTAGGCCAACTGCAGTTTACCAATTGTTTTATTTTTATACCTACACTTTTATTTATATCCCGTAAAACATCCAGTAGGAATCTATCCGATCTTTCTAGAATTAAAGGATTGTACAGATCGGTCTGCACTTTTTGAAACCAAATTATTGCAGAAGAAATGCCAACTTTTGAGAGTTGATTCTGCTTAATAAGAACAAATTTACATACAATCCTTTATCTCAATAAAAGTACAGTCACATACAGAATTATGTTACACATACACTTAACATTTAATTAATTATTACTAGTAAACAATCAGTCTTCAACCAAAATACAATTTTAACAACTATGGATTTTGCTTTAACAACAAATAAGTTAGAAACTATGTACAAGTGTACCACCGTTAGTTGATGATGTCCAAAATTGTAAAACGAAGATATTTTAAAAATTGTGCCTTCCCATTGTACTCTACTTACTGATATACATACACACTACACTGGGGTATCTACGCAAGTTTTGCAAAAACTGTCTATCTACCTACTTGTGTAGGGCTTTTATTCTGAAAATCACCAATGTTTTGCTAAAACAATAATTATAGTAGTTTTTATAATATTGTGCGATGGGAAAAAAATAGTAACAAAGCTAAAATTTGTACAATGATATTCTGATCTTCAAAGAGAATTATATTTTTGCAAATATCGAACGTAGGTACCCCATTTTAATACTTAAATAGGTGTACAGATCTACACACACCTTTAAATCTTAGTATAGGAGGACCTTACATCGGCGATATACTTACAATTATCTACAAACTATTACATCACAGATATTTTACAACAGAACTATTTATATTATTATTTTGGAATGTAAACAATTATTTTATAATATGTATAATGTATCTATACTATCCACACAATTCATAATTAAAATCATAATTTATTATCAACAAATTACATAAAATTGTAAATGAGCGTTTAGCTATCTTTGTCAGTAGCTCTATGACTCCAATTTTACCATTTCAGTGGTCACAAAATGTCCATACAGTCACGACAGTGTGGTCGTCAACAATCAATATTTTACATCCAAAATTCGAGACTACCCGCAAGAATTATTTTTCACATCTCAACCTTATGGCCTCAATAGTAGCCTCTACAACTTTGCAGTCGGCCTTACGGCTAAACCCGTTATAGGAAGCCAGTACTGTCCTGAAACACACAGGCCAGTAATGGCCAAATCGCTGGCTTTATTTACCGACATTATTCAACTAAAACTACCTTACAAGTGATCGCTACACTCTAAAGCAGCGTTGCAGTAACCGTTGCTGCCACGTTCGACCGTCCCATTGGCTACATTAGTGACGTTCCCATTGGTCTTCTCCGCGCAGACCACGAGGTCTACTGAAGGAACGATGGCGTTCCCGTTCTTGCTCCCCGGCGGGCGGTAGAACCACCACGCGAGGAAGAAGAAGAGAAGGGAACAGAGCTTGCCTACCAGTGCGATGCCCAGCATGTACCTGGAAGAAAATAAGAACAAGGTAATTACATATTAGGTGGCCAAGACAAAATGAAACAAGAAAATTGCTACTAAGTAGGATCTCAATCGCAAAAGAGGATCCAAGGAACCTAAAAGTTGTTGGAAGACTTTGGCAAACTTGTAGAATTGTTTTATGCATAAAGAGTTATTCAAAAAAAAATAAACAAGAAAATTGCTACTAAGTAGGATCTCAATCGCAAAAGAGGATCCAAGGAACCTAAAAGTTGTTGGAAGACTTTGGCAAACTTGTAGAATTGTTTTATGCATAAAGAGTTATTCAAAAAAAAAATAAACAAGAAAATTGCTACTAAGTAGGATCTCAATCGTAAAAGAGGATTCATGAACCTAAAAGTTGTTGGAAGACTTTGGCAAACTTGTAGAATTGTTTTATGCATAAAGAGTTATTCAAAAAAAAAAATAAACAAGAAAATTGCTACTAAGTAGGATCTCAATCGTAAAAGAGGATTCATGAACCTAAAAGTTGTTGGAAGACTTTGGCAAACTTGTAGAACTGATTCATGCATAGTTAAACTGACATTCTTCATTCCACTTATTTTTTTGGTCAGGCAATGCCAAGAGATAGAGTTTATGCTGAACTCAGAACCTTGCCTTCTTGGCCACAGGAAAATAAATACAAGCTGAGCCCAAACATTATGTCAGCACCAGGAAGCGAGATTTTTTTTTACACCTTTTGATACTTGAAGCCTCAGAAAAATCCTTACCTGCTCATATTAATATTATCATACTGCAGACAGGCGCCAGTCTTGTTGCACGAGGTAGACCACAGCGAACACGACAGGTCGATGAGGAAGCCGAACAGCAGCGGAGCTGGTATAGTGCCCAGCAGCCGCACCTTGATCCACTGGATGCCCAGCGCGAACGAGCGCTGGTCTTCTCTCACACATCTGATGAGGATAAAGAAAAGGATTCATGATAGGCTCGCGTTTGACTAACATCTCACCTGATGGTAAGCGATGAAGCACGCTTGCCCAGAATTAACCTATTCACTCTTGACTTAAAGGTCTCCAGCTTGTAGCGTAGGCTTGAGTAAAAGTTGCTGAGCTTCTTGGAGTCCTCATAGCAAAAAACTCTGCAATCATTTACAGCCAAGTACCTATCTCCTTTGAAAGATATGCTGTGCTGGAGGTGCTGGAAAATTTGGATTCTAAAGTTCGCCAGCAGCTCATGCATAGGAGGGCATTTCCCTTGGGTTGATAGTAGATTTAGGCGGATAACCGTATAGGCGGACCTATTTACTCTTCGGTTGCCAGAGTTTAGTATCGAATAAACGTGGATATTGTGGCAATATTTCTGTTTTGTAGTAAATGCTTGTATGAAATCTGGTCATCAATGTTGGGGCCTCCACACAAAGTTTATTTTGTAAACATACCTCAAGGTAGCTGACAGCGCAGGCATGGTAGCCAGGAACGTAAAAAGCATGACTCCGAAAGACAGACACACGAACACCCAGAGGTACGGACAGTCTGTGGCGCAGATACTGTTGATGGCCTCGTACGAGATCGATGAGTTTGATACTGGAAGAATAGATATGAGATTATTGGTTATTATCTTCTGGATTCCTAAATGAATTAACCTACCAAGAGAAAGAGTTTTTTTATTAATAGTTTGCATGAAGTGGTTGATTTTCCATTATCCTGGCATTGAAAAGAGGCAAGCGGCATAAGCATAAATCCAACTTCCAATGCCGGCCCGAACAAAGACGAGTGATGCAAACATGCCCAAAATCGACAAATTTCTGCCTTGCTCAAACTCCTTCGATGGGCAAACAACCAGACTTCTGGTTATGGTCTCTGCTATAGTACTTCGCTGCAACAAAGCTTTAACTACAAATCGAGCTTGGTTAAGCCACAGCCTTGGTCACTCACCTCCTTCCAGCTCATAAATAGGCAGCGTCATGTTCTCCCTGGTCGTCACACAGGAGCACTGGTGGAACAGCTGCGCGGCTCCTGCCAGGGTCTGCCTGGTGCAGCCGGCGTGGCAGGCTGAGTAGTACACGGTACCATCAGCTCCACATACTGGGGAATAGGGTGCGTTGATGCAGGAACAGTCCGTGTTGCACATCGCTGTTAGGCGATCGGCGCTGGAAGGGGCAGAAAGTGGAGGATTTCATTAATGGAATCTCTGAGAAGTAAAGTGGAATGGAGAAATAATTTGGGAACAAGAACAGGCACATGAATAAGGGGGGTTAAATTAAGAGCTAAAATGGAGGTAAACTTGCACTCCTTTACGGCGTCTTAAAGAACTTTATATCCAAATCATATTGAAATATCCAGATCCTCATGTTACTTGCAATATGAAGATATAGTGTGCAAAAAGCTAAACAGAAACCTTTTGAATATCAATCCATGCCTCGGAGCACTTAAATTACTTAAAATCTGAGGCATAAATCACTTAAAATTCCCACGACAATATCTCTTCCTCCAATTGATGAATCTCGTTTTAATCAGAACCCTTACTATAAATTCTACTTACCCCGATACCGCTGGACTATTATACATGACAGTGACCCCAGCGAAGGGGTAATCATCACAAGTGAGCACGAAGCTGAAGGTGAAGGCGGCTGCGACCACGGTGGCCGCCACACACAGCTTGATGATGCCGGCGCACGCCAGCTGCCAGCGCTTCACCAGCCAGCCGCCCAGGAATGTGCCGCCGCCTCCTGCTGGCACTGTGATCACTCCTGAAAGATGGAAGGAGTGACGTTAACACTAGTTCTGGCATAAGCACGTTTGAGACTTCAGAGCCTATCTTTATAACGAGGATTTGTGAAATAGCCAATGAAAACTCGCCACTGAATTAGCAGATAATAATAATTAAAAGTTTAAAGACTAGATAGAAACCTGTAGAAAAATGGTGATAGTTTCAGAATCTAAAGAGCCTGACAAGATCCTTAAGGGTACACTAGTCGACGGCACGAACTATTTTGTGCGCGGGGTTAAAATGCATTTTATATTAACCGACAACACGTGCGGAAGAGATAGATGCTGTGATGAGCTTTTGCAAATTTGTAGCGAAATGGATAATGATTTAGGACGAAACCGAGCGCTCGAAATTTTATAAACAGACCTTTGGCAGTCTAGATATCATGAAAAAAACCGGCCAAGTGCATGTCGGACTCGCGCACGAAGGGTTCCGTACCATTATCGCAAAAAACGGCAAAAAATCACGTTTATTGTATGGGAGCCCCCCTTAATTCATTTTATTTTAATTTAATCATTACTATTTTTTGAAGTGAATATACAACTAAATATTCTGTGAATATTTCAAGCGTTTACCTGTTTCCGTTATTAACATCGAGCAAAAAACAGAAAAAAAACACGTTTGTTGTATGGGAGCCCCCCTCAATTTATTTTATTTTAATTTAATAATTATTATTTTTTGAAGTGAATATACAACTAAATATTCCGTGAATATTTCAAGCGTCGACCTGTTGCCGTTATTATTATCGAGTAAAAAACGGAAAAAAAAATCACGTTTGTTGTATGGGAGCCCCCCTCAAATATGTATTGTCTTCTGTTTTTAGTATTTGTTGTTATAGCGGCAACAGAAATACATCATCTCTGAAAATGTCAACTATCTAGCTATCACGGTTCACGAGATACAGCCTGGTGACAGACGGACAGACGGATCGCGGAGTCTTAGTAATAGGGTCCCGTTTTTACCCTTTGGGTACGGAACCCTAAAAACTACTAAATCTATCTGTTCAAAATAAAATTATTTGCATTGTTGAACTACTAATCTATCCCTGTATAGAGACCGTTTTGCAATTTTCCGTCTTCTTATGGTATTTATTCGCGCCCAAATATGAGTTAAAATTAGTGTCGAAGTGTGGAACTTTCGACGCTCATAACTTTCACTTTTTGCTTCCATACAGGGCTAGATAATGATGAGACAATTTGATATCACTTTTTATTTTGAACGTACATCGTCAAACAGTGGAATAATCCCTAGACTACGTTTGTATGGAAAAAAAATCGACTAGTGTAACCTTAAGTCAATAAATTCAGAACAGGAACTATTCTTCTTCAACAGAGCCAAACAGCAGAACTCTTCTCTTATGCTTAATTCGACTATCCTGAGCATATTACAGAAGGATAGATTACGTTAAAGAGTTCGGACAATTTGCAACCAAAAAAAAAACATATTTCTTACCCAACAGCAACGCAGCTTCTGACGCATTTACAGCAAACTGGTTCTCAATGAGTTTCGGCAAGAACGCAGCGAACCCTGAGATGAGCATGCCCTCACTGGCTCCGGCCAGATTCAGGAACAGAAAGGTTGGGTTCTTCAGCAAGGCTGCAGCAGCTTGTGGTAGCTCATGCAAAGCGCTGAAGGCTGCAGACTTGGATGCTGCGCCCTCATGGGCTTCTGATACTTTTGATGCCCGGATTTCGGCTGCACCTGATAGATGAAGATGACCTCGTTAATAAAGTATTAGGTTCATCATCTGCCTAGCCTTTTCCCAACTATATTGGAGTCGGCTCCCAGTCTTGCCGGATTCAGCTAAGTACTAGTATTTTACATGGAGCGACTGTCTATCTGACCTCCACAACCCAGTAACTGGGTAACACGGCACCCCTTGGCAAGACTGGTGTCAGATCTCAAGCTTCTGACTACCCGTAACGACTGTCAAAGATATTCAAATGACAACCGGCAGCCGAATTGTGTAAGTATATTATTCAAAGCAAAAGAATCGATTCTTTTGCTTTGGATAATATACTTACGCAATTCGGCTGCGGGACCAACGGTTTAACGTACTTTCCGAGGCACGGAGGAAACTCGGTATGTCACCGAAATGGTCACCCATCCACGGACCAACCTCATTATCAAACGTTGCTTAACCTTGATGATTGACCCGTGCGACTGTTATTATTTAGCCACGAATCGCGAAATGCGAAACGAAACGCTCCTAGAGAATAAAGTACTAGGTTAAAAATAAGATAACATGCACGTAAAGTGCGGAGATTAATTTTCTTGTGTGAAATTGAGTTTCAGCATAGTTCACGTAATACGAGGATACCTAATTCATCGTTCTTAATGTGACGAGAAGAAAGAACAAGGCAAAACAGAATCTCAGAAAACTTACCAGGTAGCTCATGTGGGAAAGCCATGAGTGGTATCGATACGATGAGGCAGAGGAGGGCAGACAGGATAAAGCCTATCCACCACGCGCCGATCCACACCGAGCTGACAGGAGTTACTCCTAACCTGCAGAAAACAGAACAGTTTTTGTAAGACTTACGGATTTTTTACAATGCTCATGTAGGATATCACCGCCAACATCAGCAACAGATAAAGAAACATTTCAAGGCTATTTTTCTTTTGTTGATAAAAACTTTCCTAAAAAATTATGGGGACCAGCAGCCTTATTGCGTAAGTGAATTCTCCAAAGCAAACGAATCGATTCTTTCCCAAAAACGACTTTACGTATTGCATATTACACTCTGAAACGGAAAGGTTATGCTCCTTTATAGATAGATCCAAAATAACTTTGTATCTACGAGTGGTAGGTACCATTGACAGTTATGTGATGGTACCTGGTGCGGGAAATACTGTCTCACTCAAGCAGGGGTCAAGTGAAGATATGTAAACAACGCACGCACCCATCCACCCACATAGGCACTTGACCAACGCAAACAGTGACTTGCATAGCTTGGCCAATATACCTAAATCTACAATACAAACAACTGCAAATACTTCAAGATAAAGGCACTTGTGCGTATACATTTTTGACAGTTTTTCAAAATTGAACTCCACATAAAGCCATTTTTCGGTGCAGAAATGAAATACCCACGAGACCCATTTCCTGGCATATTAACTCCCATAAACACCGTAGCTAATTTTCGTTCCCTTAAGGTCACAAAGAAAACAGCTCGACAGCTTAAAACCTGCCTCGAATTGCATTAAAAGTGAAATAAAAACTCCATAATATCGCTTTCATACTCGCTTAGCTCACGCTACCCTTTTTTGAATATGTCCCTAGACAAAAAACGAGCAACAGATCTGAAAACTCCGTTATTGCTATAATAACTTTTGTAGGCGCTATTTTCACGAGGGCTATTAGGTGGGTAAACAGAGGGGTATTCCGTGTTGCAAAGTATACGTTATTAGGTAGCGATGCCCAATTGTTTTCTTATGCAAATCGGACGTTTACTCAACAATCTAACGTTGCTCTGCGGTTCGCACCGGCAGGCCAGAATGCACAGGGCCGGAATTAGGCACATGTAGATCTAAACCTAATATATTATTTTTTTGTAGACCGAAACCACTGATTACGTTGACGGAAACCGAAGTAGGTTCTTGATATCGGCAGCTAACTTTTCTTAATTTCTCATTCTTTTTTCAAAGAATCTAAGCTCTACGGTTTTAAAATCCTGTAAAATAAGTTAATAGCTTCTATGTTAATATATCTTCGGGGTCGCTCTCAGTGTGTTCGCCTTGATGAGATATTCTCTGATTGGTATGATCTCACTGCTGGTGTACCTCAGGGTGGCGTTCTCTTTCCTCTTCTTTTCTCTATCTTCATAAATACTGTTACCAAGGTTATCACTTCCAACTTCCATCTTTATGCAGACGATTTACAGCTCTATCGACATTTCTTGCTTGCGGACGTAGACGTAGCAATCAGTGACATGAATCGTGACCTGAGACCTTAGTGCGAGTTTTTACTCACGATCAATCGCGTTAACGTTAACGCCAATTTGTATTGAAACTGGATAAGCGCCGTCTGGTGACGGCAAGGCAAAACCTCTTTTTTTGTATACATTTTGACATAAGAGATCGTTTACGTTATCACGAGTGAGTACGTTAAAAAATTCGCACTAAGCACACTGGAGAGAATTAGTGAATGGGCTAAGTCTTATGGCTTACAGATTAATCCTTCCAAGTCCCAGGCAATAATTATAGGTAGTCGATGTTATCGCGCTCCGCTTGATATTTCTACTTTAACGCCATTGTCCCTTAACGGCTCGACAATTGCTTACACTGGAACGGCTAAGAATCTCGGTGTCTTATTTGACAGCAACCTTTCTTGGCGAGCGCATGTAAATGAAGTTAGTCGTAAGGTGCATTTTTCTTTTCACTCTTTAAAAACTCTTCAAAGTTTCCTACCCTTCAAAACTAAAATTTATTTAGCTCAAACTTTAATTCAGCCGATCATACATTATGCCGATGCCTGCTACCTGGATGCCACTGAGGAGCTCTTAAATAAGCTTGAGCGCTTGCAAAATCTGTGCATTCGTTTTGTCTTTGGTCTGAGGAAATACGATCACGTCTCTCAGTTCCGCAAGGATCTCAAGTGGCTCCCTATCCGTCTTCGCAGGAACACTCGAATATTATGTCTCCTGTACAACATCCTTTTTAACCCTGCGTACCCTGGCTACCTGCGCGATCGTTTTTCTTTTACTCGCCCTGCTGATGCTCTGTGCAGATCCCGCCTTAAACTACATCTCAATTTCCCATCCCATAAAACCAATTTCTATTCTCACTCCTTCTCTGTTCATGCAGTACGATTGTGAAACTCACTTCCACCTAAAATCCGTGACTCTCAAAATGTAACTTTATTCAAGAAACGAGTCAAAGAACATTATCTCTCCACCATCTTGTAATTTTATATATTAAGCATGTGTATGTATTTTTATTTTCTATATTTATTAAGTTAAGGTATATGTGTAATTTATATATGATTAGTTAAGTTATTTTGGTCTATTTTAAGTTTCCTTGTTCTTTCTACACACTGTGTCTTCGTTTTTATCATCCAACTTTCCTATCGCAGGTCTGCTGGAAGAAATTTCTATTGAAATAAGCAGTACCTTTGTGCTTTTCAATCTGTATTATTTCTTTTCTCTGTAAAGTGTTTTTGTGTGTACATAAATAAATAAATAAATATATGGACGCAAATATACTGATTAATGGGAATCCTGTATGTAAGTACATGCGGCTGTAATTGCACCCCTTGCATGCGCCTCTTTGCCCACGGATCCGGCCCTGTACTAACACAACGAGAGCCTACAAGTGGGCACACTTCTCTTAAAATGAATTAGAATAATAGAACCGCTCCTGCTGCCTGCCTTTTGATTGAATTATAATTTCAATGTACTGTTCTCTGACGTACTTGAATGTGCTATTTAAAGGCACATTAGTCTCGGTTCAAAGGCATATTTTTTTATTCTTTACCATTAGCTACTAAAGACGAATGTAGACGTAGGTAGGCATGTAATGTACCTACCAATAACAATACGATTGGGTGCTCGTTAGGTTCAAAGACATTTAAGAATATCATTGTGTTGGAGTTCAACAGCCCGAAACAAGGTAACAACTTAATACGTAAAATGAGGACATTAAAATCTCTTGATTGAAATTATTTACGCATTTTGATTACGTTGCTTTTAATTTTGCTTTTCAATAACGAAACATCAATACCTCTTATAGGCGTAATCAAATTAATCAAGTTATAATATCTAAAGAAACCCTTCGGTTATATTTTAATCAGTAAACGAGAGAACTCATATAATAAAAAGTAAAGCCATGGTAAGGAGGTCGTTCAAAACTCGTCCCGCGGAAAATCATATTTCGTTTCAGAAGCCATGAAAATGTAAAATGGTGGAATTAATTTGGCTGAAAAGTTGGCTGAGCAGCGTACCTGCGTGGTTCACAATGAGATGAAAGCGAGAGGGCAAGTTGGCTGAATGAAGCCGTGTCGGTGCGGAGATGAAATATTAAAAAAATGTGAACAAGACGCGGCGCGTGGCGTGGAAAGCGCGGGAAACGGACTGTCGAGGTTATTGTCGTTTGCTTAGTCGATTGGTGCACAAAGGAAACAGAATACATACAAATGAATAGAAATTAGTTGTTCTGTTAATTTAGCTTTTCCTTCCTTCCATCCAGCAAAAGTTATTTATTGACAAGCTGCGGACTGTTTTACTTAAAATTTAAAACAAGGAGATCCTAAATTTCGTAGTTAATTGCCTAATGGAATCAAAATACAAGAACAGAATATAATGGTGCTTACGTTTCTGAGTCTACGCTGAGAAAGTCTGTGTAGATGGTGAGCATCTGACCTCCGATCACGTAGCCCATCGCTGGGCCAACCACTGCCATCGTGTAGTATACACCTGAGAACAAGGAAATGCCTATGTTTCAAAACATATAAACTTATGAATAAGGTACCTTAGGGTTCTATCTTCTATGACATTACCTACAATTGTTTTTTAATTGTCATATTTTTACCATCATTCACCTGTCCTTAACTCGTTTTGGTGATATCCCAAACTTAAACAACGGCCAGCAAAACATCCACTAAACAACCTGTAAGGAGACACTTTACCTCGACTTCGCAACGCCATTAAAACGAAAAAAAGAAACCATAAACAGAACCTCTTTTGTCTCCATCTTCTTAAAAAAAAAGAAACAATTTAACCTCTCACCCTCTAGATCGACACACATCGATAGCTCCATTACACTTTACAATACATTACGCTACGGAAAAACACAAGAAAATAACGCTGGCGTGTAAAAAGCATAAGTATCGCATTTCTTAGCGGGCGCCCTGTTTTCACAGTTAAAAGCTGCGACTTAGAAGTGGATAGGGAGTGTACGTAGTGGGAGATTTTTGTAGCTTGGGATACAGGTGTGAAAAATAGCATACCTACCTACAGGTGAGGAAAAATAGCAAGAGATATAGCAATACAATGGTAAAGTTGGTTTTTATTCATTTAAACTTCATGTACAACAGTGGTACATAGGCGGACTTAATGCCCAAGGCATTCTCTACCAGTCAACCTTTGGGTTAAAATGGACAATGTTGTAAATGGGTACAAAATAATATCGAAAAATATCAACAAATACCAATAAAAAAAACGAGGAACCTATTAATAATCACCATGACTAGACTTCTGACTCTAGATGAGAGCTATTTATTCTGACTTAAATAGTAGTCACGAACTTTTCTTTTGAAAGTGAATTTGCTTTCAACCTTTTTAATGCCAAAGATGGATTTTCAGGTTCTTTCAGGGGTTTTGTCATGTTAAACACGCATAGTGCTACATAATTGCCTTATTATCAGCCGAAAATATCTATAGACTATTCCTGGGGGGTGACCATAAGCACTTAGAGCGGTATCAATTTGACATCGAGTAAGTGACAGATGTATACAAGTCATATACGTCTGTCCCTTATTCGATATCAAATTGATACCGCTCTAAGAGCTTATGGTCACCCCCCTGAACATGATACTTTCAACGATATTCAGGAATGTTTTCAATGAGAAAGTAGAAACAGTTTGGCGAAGGTAGAACAGTAAGAGTTTTAATAGAATGTCTGTGAAAGACTAATTCAGGATCACTAGTATACCTAACCTTAGGAACAGGTTATTCAAACAGTTAACAAGGCAATATTTACGTAATCCAAAAAAAATGCCTAGGTTACAAAACATCTTACAAAAGTTTTTACTACATTTAAAAGTCCAAATCTTCGCTTCTCAAATCACAGCCCCAAAATCTTCCCACATATCTTGTGCCCAACCCTTACCCTCGATATCTCTAGTGGGGCACACATTACGCCATCTACCGGCACTCTGAATACGTTTCCTTGTCCTCGGAGACTCTCAGAGGGAAGAGAGTGCCGGATCGACCGCCAGATTCATTCCAACTGTTTGTCATACGAGATTGGAGGAAAAATTACTTTTTTCAAGTGGTTAACGGTTTAAGATTGAAAATTTTGGTGCGGGGTTCTTTGAGAGAGGGTAGATATAAACTCTTGAAATCTTGAAACTTGTGAATGATGATAAGACTTTATTTGTAAGAACTCACACTAACACTTTAAAGTACTTAAGCCATAAAGATCTCTCTCATAAGCCTAAACAAATATGAAGTAAGAAGAAAAGATTCATTTGTTGACACAAAAAAATTGTTATGTTTGTTTTCTAGTACCACCGATTCCATTACTGAGATTTTAATTTGCGAAAACCATTTTAACCGCCATTCTAATTGCTATGCCCATTGTATGAGTAAGATATACCAAAAATTATATTATCTGTGACCAGAGTCACAATCATGCACCACAACAAGCTATTCAGATGGATACTGAAGTTGCTCTACTATAAATGAATTACATGGACCAAAAACTATGGTCCATATGCGCTTAAAGAAAACACAGACAACAAAATCTTACCCAAGTATTACAGTAATTAAACAAAGTATCGATCAGCAACATCCCATGACATCTGAACAAACATCCCACCGCATCACTCCGCAGAATCCCATTAAAGATGGAGTGTCTGGCAAATAATCGCAGCTCCTGTGCCTATCGAGTGCAATTAATAGAGCCCGAACACGGATATGCATTAATACGTTTCCGACGCAAGTGTACGCGGAGACTCGAAGTTGGAGGTATAGTCAGGTCCCAATGATAGCGGGAAGCTTGAGACATTTGACGGTGCTAGTGAAGATAACATGCGGGTCTGACTGCGGGTGAACTGCGTAATTCTTATTGACCGTAATCTCGTCAAGTAGCAGTTGTCTACAATCACGGTCGCATAACTAATATCCTACACCCCAACAGGGATTGTGATCATATTCAAACATGGTTTTAATTTCAGCTTGGGCTGTGTGCGTTCTCTTTCAGCTCTTCTATGTCAGATAGAAAATATAGTAGGTATGTAGTGTAGTTGTGACACTGGGCAAATTATTGGTCCGCCTTTAGAAGATAAGAGCTCGCTAGCTTTTGTTTTTATTTTATTGCTCCCGTTCTTCCTTGTGAAACTGCACGCACCGCTGTCCCGCTACTTTTAACACCCCAGCCTTATGTGGGTTCTCGACAATGAGCTGTTAACTTAGTTTTCTCATGAGATAAAGTATGTTTAGCTGGGTTTGTTACAAAAAGCTAAAAGAATTCCCCTTTGTTTAGGTAATTAAGTAGTTATTGTTGTTTTGATTTAAGAATAGATAATATTGAAACAGTAGACGCTAGAGATCTAGCATGACCTAAATAATCTTAGTCTTTACACTGCTTTTTACTTTAAAATCAATTAACTGATGATATGCTAATGCTGAGTCGGTAACCCTTTTGGAATATGCATGATCAGGGCAATTTGTCTTTGAATTTTTTTTTTTACTATTAAACAACATTTATTTTTAAATACCAAGAAATTACAATACAAAATAATATGTAACTACTAGTGTTAAATTATTGAACGCCCAGGGATGGCGCTCTTTCAGGCCCTAACAAACATTGCACAGAAGGGTTTCCGGGGTGGTCTGTTGAGAGAGGTCACGGGGCCTCTTCTACATGCTGATGGTGGTCAGGGTGGTTTTAGTGAGGTAAAAGTCCCCCTGGTATTTCCCCCAAAAGCCCAGGCGCCTTTAAAATGTTAACAAAAAAAGGCATTATTGCACCTAGAGTTTTCAAATACATTTCCAAAAAACTGGCTAAGTGCGAGTGGGACTCGCGCACGATGGGTTCCGTACGATTATCGCAAAAATACGGCAAAAATCACGTTTTTTGTATGGGAGCCCCACTTAAATATTTATTTTATTCTGTTTTTAGTATTTGTTGTTATAGCGGCAACAGAAATACATTATCTGTGAAAATTTCATCTGTCTAGCTATCACGGTTCATGAGATACAGCCCGGTGACAGACAGACAGAGAGACAGACGGACCGCGGAGTCTTAGTAATAGGGTCCCGTTTTTACCCTTAAGGTACGGAACCCTAAAAATTTTTGCCTACCTTACCTATAGATAAGATATTCAAACGAGCATGAAATATGCACCCAATCCCCGAAAATATTTCCACTCTTTTAAACCTGTCACCATCCAAACAAATAGCTAATCACTTAACCCTAACATAACTGAATAACCTCCATCTTCCATAAACAATTTTCCCCAACACTAAACTTCCGAGTAGAGGTCCATTCGGCATTCGGCCCATACGACTGTTATAATGCGGTCATATCGGCGAGTGCTTTCTTGTGTTTATAGCTGGCAACCCCGCCGGAGTGTGAGGGTTAATAACTTTGAATATGGAACCGTTTAGAGAGCTTTTGTTATATTTTACTTTATGTTTTCTTGGGCTTGTCGGTTTTGAAATGGTGTGGTTTTGTAAAGGAGTCGATTAAGGAAGTAAGTAATCTGTGTGTAAGAAATGTACAACTTTTCTATACATTCTAAAGAAAATGAGACATCCAATGAGCCCTCCCCTTTTTATACGACTTTGTATATAAGGGTTATGTATTCGTATATATTTTTAAAAGTTATTGGTAAAATAAAGATTTATTTGTTCCAAAGAAAATCGTGAATTAAGGTAACGTTACACTAGTCAACGGCACGAACTATTTTGTGCGCGGGGTTTAAATGCATTTTTATCAACCGATAACACGTGTGGAAGAGATTGATGCTGTGATGAGCAGTAGGAAGCTAGTTCGCGTACGAATACACACATTCGCAAATTTGTAGCGAAATGGATAATTAATTAGGACGAAACCGAGCGCGCGAAATTTTATAAACAGACCTTTGGGAGTCTGGACATCATGAAAAATTACTAAACGTATCTGTTCAAAACAAAATTATTTGCTTTGTTGAACTACTAATCTATCCCTGTATCGTGGCCGTTTTGCAATTTTCCGTTTTCTTATGGTATTTATTAGCGCCCAAAAATGCGTTAAAATTAGTGTCGAAATGTGAAACTTTCGACGCTCATAACTTTCAAGTATTTACTTTATTCACTTTTTTGTTTCCATACAGGGCTAGATAATGATGAGACAAATTGATATCACTTTTTATTTTGAACGTACATTGTCAAACAGTGGAATAATCCCAAGACTACGTTTGTATGGAAGAATTTTCGACTAGTGTAACCTAAAGTATGTTTCCCGGACACGACTCATAAGTTGGAAAATTAACATTTTAAGCAATAGGTACAGATAGGTTCTTTTATTTTTCCTCTTTTTACCCGGCTGCAAGGAAAGGGTTATGTTTTTCGCGCGTATCTTGTATGTTTGTATGTTTTTAATCTTATAAATTCATAGACATATATAACATACGACTGGTAAAGTATCTAGTAGTTCAGGTAGTTTTATCCATATATAAATATTTGTGTACAGATTTTACTTTAGTATTTATTTCTTTTTAATTTATGCACCTGCCAGGGTATCTCTACACCACCCTTGATTAACCGGTAGAGAATTCCTCAGGCATTCAGTCCGCCTATTTACTTGTATGTTGCTAAAGTTTAAATATACGAATAAAGTAATCACGATCGTAGGTGGAATTTTGATCCGGTTTTTTAGGAAAAAAATTACCTACCCTTTACGCGCTGTTTGTGAAGTAGGTAGGTATAGCAGAAAGTTACGCATGTAGCTTAGTAAAATAATAAGAAAACTTTCATCGAGGTCTACCTCATATTTTCCCGTTACCACTTAGTTGAATGGCATACCGAAGCTACGGTCTCAAATGGCGGTACAGAAGGAAATTGATATCATTAGCTATGGTCGGCTTCATACAGCCTTATTATAATGCTGCCAGTAACTTTTCTCATGAGAAATATGTAGGCCTCGTTCTGATTAGTAATTTTATACTAGTTCACTACCCAAAGCTTTTGCAGAGGCTTTTTGAAGGCCATTTACTTTATTTGAAGGGTCTAAGAGTCTACGCACCTAGCCAAAACCGCGTTGATGCTTTTTTTCTGGAATATTCCTGTGGAATTCATACTTTTTTTTTTTTTTTTTTATTTGTGATGGGTTTGCTCTTGACTCTAGTCTAGGTCAGGTGACAGAGACAGAGTCGACGATGGAGTGAGCTTACCCAGAAGACGCCTGTTCACTCTAACTTTGAAGAGATTCGGGTTGAATGCGTTCGGAAACACTGACGTAGGTAGCGAGTTCCATTCATTCGCTGTGCGCATTATGAAGGATGTTTGGAAGCGTTATACTTTTGGGTGCATCTATCTCATTGTAAGAAAGAAAGCCCAGATCCGAAGCGTATAATTACAATCTGAGGCACTGTACCTACCTACTGAATAATATAACTGCTATATCGAGCTATGTATGACTATTAGAGCTGTCTCTCTCTCTCTATTATCGCTAATAAATTCTACTGCCATATTATTAGCTGATTCTGCAAATCCTTTCGATATTTGAACGCCGATTCCCTATTCGATTCGCTTATTACCCATATAGTTTTTCTTTCTACATACACAAACTAACTGGTGGATGTAGGAAAAGCCGAGCGTGAAGAGCGGCGTTACGCCCGCGCTTTGCAACAGTTGCACGAACACAAACACTGCAACTGCCCGAGCCCCGTTCTATAAGTGTTAATAGTATTAGCGTTACACTCACCCAAATAAACAGAAGACATCTTCTTGGAGACGTTCTCGTCAATGTAGGTGACGCCGAGCGTGAAGAGCGGTGTGGCGCCCGCGCCATGCAACAGTTGCGCGAACACAAACACTGCAACTGCCCACGCGCCGCCCTCTGCCGGCACGTTGCCGTCGCAGCTATCTGTCAACTGGAAAGAGGAGAAAATCTTAGAGGGCATCATCATCAGCCTTTTTAATGTTCCCGCTGCTTGGACACAGGCCTCCTCTCTGTGAGAGGGAATGGGCCGTAATCCACCACGCAGACCCAGTGCGGTTTGGTGGATGTCACATGTATGGGTAATCTTATCAAAGAAACAGAGATCTTATATCCGAAAAACATTATTAAATTTACTTATGAATTTTCTAAAGTATCATGTTAAATTGAGGGCGATTTTTACTCGTATAATTCCAGAATCAGAGGGTTTGAATTAATTACAAAAAACGTTTTGCTGCGTAATTTTGTGGTTAGATTAGGTTGAGATCCCATTACAAGAAATTACACTAATTAAATAAATTAATATTATTTAAGTCGGATAGGAAGACAAGAGAAATCGGAAACCAAGTAATAAGCACAACGCTATAAATTTGTATCTAGTTTTAGAAACATTCATAAGTATATAAGTATGTTTGTCCTGAATTAAACATACATAATTCAAACCAGTAGCCAATAAACCCGTAGAATCGGAAAATGTAATCGAGCTGCATTTCTGCGTATTGGAAGCCGTCTGGAAGTTAGCTAATTAGTCAGAATGCGTTATAAGGGCTTTCGCGTTCGGTAAACAATACATTTCGCACCGGCTGCAGTCGAAACGTTAAACTTGGACGTAGTTTAGGCTATTGCAGTTATTCAATTAAATGCTCATATTGAAAAAAAATGTTTTCTAGCCTAAATTTAAATGTAATGGCAACCAAGTTATCATAATAATGATGAAAAATTCAATGAAAGCAAACTATAATCATGTTTGAATACTTAACCGCTCTACCCGTTGTTCAGAGGACATTTTCGGGCAGATATGGATGGTGATTCAATCCGATTAATCACAGAGATCGGTCGCATTGTGTGACGGAGGCCCCACATTGTTGGCAGCCTGGCTGAATGCACCGCGCCTGTGCCCGTGCCCACATTCAAGTTCATTCATTCATTCATTTAGGTGCCATCCATAGACAACAGCCTAAAGTTTGAACGGAGAACGTAAAATTGAATGGACATTTGAGCGGTAAAGTTTTGATTGAAAACGGTCTGTTAATACTACTTTAGTTGTGATCTTAATTAATTTGAAGTTTAGTTTCTAGTGGGTTTTGTTGGTCTGTGTGAATTCCAGTAGTTAAGGGTTTGTTGTGATGGTCCTTTATAAACTTCAACTTCACCTACCTTAAGTTTGGTTGTTTTTCTTAGTTCAACCGTTTCCATGAGCAGGCGAATTGATAAAAAAAAATCTTTCATATAAATTGAGATACAGCAAGAGACTGCAATTTTAAATATCCTAAGAAGCTCATCTTCTTTTGCATTTTGAATATTTTTCTGACCCTCTGCTGCAGTTTTAATAAAAATTAGATAAATTTTACAATCTTTTAGCCAAGTCATAAAAACAATTGCCTCAATAATCCAAAAATACTTTATCAATTAACGTAATAAACAAGTTAAATTTAACAAAAAAACCCCGACACATTTTTATTTCAAGCTACATAATTTATCTAGTCAAAGACACGCTTCGTTTAACAATCTATTGAACACGTAATTATGATACGATATCTTGCGAAAATACTCCGATTCAAACAGTAATATGCCCATAGCTTTTGAAGGGCTGAACCGATTCTCATCAAAAATATCTTAGAACACTCCCGATAAAGTCACCTTACAAACAAACAAACGAAATCAAAACCGGTTCATCGGTTTAGAAGCTATGATGCCACAGACAGATACACAAAAACACAAATACACAGATACACTCGTCAAAATTATAACACCCTTGTACATGAACCCCCCTTTCCGTCGGGGGTTAAAAAGATTAAAACTTCCAGAGATCTCGAATCATTTTACCTCTTCACAATACTATAGTTTACAAAAAACCCGCCAAAAGCGAGTCGGACTCGCGCACGAAGGGTTCCGTATCATTATAGCAAAAAACGGCAAACAATCACGATTGTTGTATGGGAGCCCCACTTAAATATTAATTTTATTCTTTTTTTAGTATTTATTATTATAGCGGCAACAGAAATACATCATCTGTGAAAATTTCAACTGTCTAGCTATCACGGTTCATGAGATACAGCCTGGTGACAGACGGACCGCGGAGTCTTAGTAATAGGGTCCCGTTTTTACCCTTTGGGTACGAAACCCCAAAAACCAACTCACCGTCCGATTGGGTGTACAAAGATCAGCAGCCTCGTTCCCCGCTATCTTATAGTTAGGTACGAGGAAGTGTGGCAGCGCGAACAGCAGAGACCCGGTGCCCATGAGCAGCACCCCTAAACCCAGCCAGCGAGGCTTGGAGGAGCCGGTGCGACCGCCCAGGTACGTGACCGGGGCTAGGCAGGCGAAGGAGGCCATGTCGTACCTGTAACGAAGATGATGGTTGAAAATCAAGTCAACATACGTTAAAACCGGCCAATTGCGATTAGGACTCGCGCACGAAGGGTTCCGTACCATTATCGCAAATAAACGGCAAAAGACACGTTTTTTTATGGGAGCCCCACTTAAATATTTATTTTATTCTGCTTTTAGTATGTGTTGTTATAGCGGCAACAGAAATACATCATCTGTGAATACATCATGTGTGTGTTTCAACTGTCTAGCTACCACGGTTCATGAGATGCAGCCTGGTGACAGACAGGCAGACAGACCGCGGAGTCATAGCAATTGGGTCCCGTTTTTACCCTTGGGTACGGAACCCTAAAAACTCAGAAAAAAGCTCTAGATATGCCTAAAAGATGCAAACGCTGAATTGTCACTAAGTAAGGGCAAGGTTTTTATAGGCATTGGGACGAGATGTAACCACCTAACAGTTCTCGACCACAGCAACTCCTGTAAAACCTGCAGCCTAATTCCGTAAGTGAATTCGGCAAGGCAAACGGTTTGACCGTCATCAATCGAACAATCACATACACGGAAATCCCCATCGCGTCTTTCATCTCGCATGTGATTGGTCGGTTGATGGCGTCAAAACCCTTTGCCTTGCTGAATTCACTTATACTATTAGGCTGCTGAATCTACGGTGGCTATCATCCAGGAAAGCGCAGAAACAATAGGCAATGTCTCGGCGCTTTTCAGGCTCGATTTCGAGTCCCAGACAAGCAATTAAATTTTTATAAAATAACAAAAATAAGTCAACATAATTGGAGAAGTACATAATTTGCGATGAATGTGAACAGGTCCATTGCGAGTGGACTGCCACAACAGTGGCCGTCACGATACACACATACCTACTGATTCGTAAATACACTAATAATTACTCACCCTCCAGCGATAACTCCCGTCTGCATAGATCTTAAGCCAAACCTCTTCTCTATGGTGGTGATAACCACGTTCACGAACCCGTTGACCACCATACCTGACGACAAACAAACATAATTTGTTAAGAAATTAAGCAAAAATTTGTGTCTATATTGTATTTGAAAGATATATAAAAGGTCCAAAAATAATATATTTTCATAGGACACAATAACATAACAAACAATATGAAAAATTACAATAAAAGATAATATAATATGTGGATGCATAATTTTCTCAGAGGAATTGATGTTTTGAATACAAGCAGACAGTATACGTCACAACATAACTCATTTCGGCTAATTACCCAGAAACAATGGGACTTGTAGCAATTAGCTGCATCAATTTATTTAATTTACGCTCTCAACAAACAATACATTTCAGAGTTTTCAGTGCACGTGTTTGAGTCGTTCCTACCACCAATATACAAGGTCAATTTAACATAACTGGTGAAACTTCAAAGCGCTAACAAAGAAAATTTAATTCAAACAAATGTCACTAGATGGCGCGATATGCATCGATTTCTTTCCTTTATTCAGTATCGTGCGTTTACAAACATATAAACTCACATACACAACACCCAGAGCCGGAACAACCTATCTGTAGGTCATACAAATATTTGTTCCGTGCAGGAATCGAACCCGCGACACGCAGTGCAGCAGTCAATCGCTCAACTATTCTATTCTTATCTATTGAATTATGTGTAAAGGTCAAACCGCACTACGCGGCAGCGGAACTGCGCGACGCGACACTTTATCTCATACAACATATTTCGTCGCGTCGCTCCGCTGACGCGCAGTTACGCCTAGTGCGGTCTGACCTTAAAATTAACATTTTCTAGAATTGATCATAAAAATTGTATGTTCTTGTTTAATCAACTCTCCTAAGCACAAAATTATGGAATATTGTGCTCTTAATTCACATTTCAAAGATTATTTGAACGGAACATTTAAAATTTATTCTAATAGTTAGCACGTTTTTAAATTTGTGAGGTATGCCATTCGATTTTTTAATTTGTATTGTAACACATTTTGATACAATTAAACTGTAAAATCGTGCAAAAAAATACTATAAAACAAATCGTCAATGTATTTAAGGAAAAAGTGGCACGAACCGAGAAAACCTTTTTACTTGACTGCAACCATCTAATATCTACAACCCAGTCACTGGGTAACATTATTCATCCCAAAGCGATAATGGTTGTTAAACTTTCGGGCTTTGAATACCCGTAGATCTACAAATATCAGCCGCGGGTTCGATTCCCGCACGGAACAAATATTTATATGGCCTACAGAAAGTTGTTCCGGTCTAGTTGTTTGTGTGTGTGAGTTTATATAAGTTTGTAAATGCATCCACGATACCGGAGAAATTCCTAGTGTGAGGCAATACTTAAAAAACAATGTTTACTATTGGTGCACCCTTTCGGGGAGTGTGCGATGGAATTGCATGATCTAGCATCGGACTACAAGACGCACGGCGGCGGCGATGCGCCAACGGTACATGGTGGACATCCCACCCATACGCACTAAACGTTTTGGAAATCTAATACCTTTAAACGAGCAATTCTTGTGTAATATATATAATCGGAATCTCGGCAATGACTCCAACAATTTTCATGAAATGTAGTACGCAGGGGGTTTCGGGGGCGATAAATCGATCTAACTTGGTTTAATTTTTAGAAAACGTCGTTTTCTCTATTTTCACCCGAGCCGAGCTCGGACACCCAGGTACTACTTTCATTATGCGTACAGCTAAGGAGTGGAATTCCCTGCCGGAGTCTGTGCTTCCCGATAACTACAACCTCGAGGCCTTTAAGTAAAGAGTGAATAGGCGTCGACCACATCATCGCTTACCGTCAGGTGAGATAGTGGCCAAGCGCGAGCTTTTATATAATATTAGTATTGATCAAGTAACTTCTACTATACCATTTCTACACTCCCCTTTTAGAATTAAAATCAACTATGCGCATATCAAAAACCAAATCAATTTTCTGTTACCAATACCGATTTTCAAAAATAGTCGTTCAGAAATAACCGGCCGCTAGCCGTCCGTCGATTAAAGTTTCATGTTCCGATTCGCATCCGGCACCGGACGGTGACGGACGGCCGGCGGACGGCTCGTTCGTATTAACTGGAATAGACACACGTCGTTTTCCATTAGGTTCCTATTTGTTTTATTAGGCAAATCTAGATTTGATTCGGTTTATTTTGGTTGCAGTGATGTAGTCGTCGTGAAGCGGTCTAGAGTTAATTATAGATACATTCTTCTTAGTGTATTTTTTAAGTGTTTATTAATTAATGTAGACATCTTAATCTGTATATCTGAAATACTTTTAAAAATGTAAATTTTCAGGGTTTTTAAATGATTAAAAAAAACTCAATTTTGAATGTCGTTGGCGTTTAAAAATGATGAAACAAAAACAGAAATAACGTGCATGCCGAGTTTAAAGTTATAACTTAGTTGTGTTTTTTATTCGTAAGTCTGTTTTAGTTTTTTTGTAAAATAAGTTTTTATACAGCTACAGTCTAGGTACCTACGCACGTACCTCCTAATCTCCATTAAAAGTTCAATACACCATAGCAATTACTGATTTTCAGCCTTGAAAATGCTGAATTTTTTTCGTCAGATATATGAATCTATAATTATGGCTTTTCCATATCAAGGTTAGCATCAGCTAAACACTGAAAAGTGCCTATACCATTACACACATAATTTTCATAAAATAAAAGTCATAATTATTATGTAGTATCATCATGAAAAACATAAAAAATCTGGGACAATGTACCGTGTAATGATTTCCTGTAATTTCACATAACTTTTTATGTAAGTATATTGGCCGGTGATATTTTCAGTAAATTGCATAACTTTTCTAATTGTTTGATGGTCGGTGAAGATAAGGTGGTACTTTGAAAGTTTTGCTATCAATGTCAAACACATTGGGGGCAATTTGGATTTATTTGGTGTCAGCAAAAGTAGGTTTAAGTATACGTTCACACAAAACATCCGTATTTTCAGGATCGTTTTTAACGGAACCGTCACTACTGGGGGTAATGTTCACACCACATTTAGTCAGTGTACCACCAACTTTCAAATAAAACGGATCAGTATCTTAATTCTGTTGTGTGTGTGAACTCGCTCATACAACTACGTACGCCACTGCCAAATAAAAACGTATACAATAAAGCGGACCCGTAAAACGGACTACTGTATATTTTGTCGGATCGGTATTTTTTTACTGGATCTGGAATATTATCAAGTGTGTGTACACGATCTTACAACTTCTTACGTCAGCGTCGAATAAAAACGTATACGATAAAGTGGACCTGTAAAACGGACCTTTGTGTAAACGAGCACTAAGTTGTTTTGTTGTCAAAGTTTGGAACCTACCTTGAATATACATACATTAGCGAACGCCTCGCGGTTTTCCCGATCCCGTGGGAATACAGGGATAAAAAATAGACTATGTCACCCGAGGATAGTGTAGCTTCCCAACGGTGAAGGAATTTTTGAAATCGGTCCAGTAGTTTTTAAGTTTATTCGTTACATACAAAAATATCTCTCTATAATATTAGCTCTCTAACTCTTTATAATATTATTAGTATAGATCATCATCTGCCTAGCCTTTTTTCCCAACTATATTGGGGTCGGCTTCCACTCTCACCGGATTCAGCTAAGTACCAGTGTTTTTCATGGAGCGACTGCCTATCTGACCTCCACAACCCAGTAACTGGGTAACACGGTACCCCTTAGCAAGACTGGTGTCAGATCTCAAGCTTCTGACTACCCGTAACGACTGTTAAAGATCTTCAAATGACAGCCGGGACCAACGGCTTAACGTGCTTTCCGAGGCACGGAGAAAACTCGGTATGTTGAAATGGTCACCCATCCACGGACCGACCTCGTCAAGCGTTGCTTAACCTTGATGGTCGACCCGTGCGGCTGTTATTATTTAGCCACGAGCTCCCCTCCTATAATATTAGTATAAATATAGGTAAATAAACTCACGCCTTCTTCCCATGGGACCAGGCAGAAACTATAGAACAGCTGCTACTATCCTTACATACTCCTTTTGCTTCATCTTAGTTCATTCATCTGGTTATACACGAACCTACCTTGAACCTTTGTTTGAAATTAACTACGAATTAAGCACGGTAACGATATTACCTCTAACCACAGAATTTTTCTTTGAAATATAAAATCGTTGATACCTTATACCTACATAGGTTGATGAACTCTTCGTAGAAATAGCAGTTAATGTACCACGGCATTTAATATTTCAGCATAATACATTTTACGTATACGAAACAATTGTTACATTCTTTGAAACAAATTTGTATTATGTAGGCAACACGGTACAAACATTCGAAATTTTCGAATAGCCTTAAAATTGCTATTATGGTTTCAATTCTCGTAAATGCAAAAGTAGTTTTTATTGTTACACCAGTTACACCTTTTGAAATATCTTCGTATTTAAGTTAATTTTATAAGAACTGTCCTTCACGTCATTCAACTTGTACTTGTAGTTAAGATCAAAACATCCGTATTGGGCAAAAAAAAAGCATAGAAGTCTAACAAATTGTCATCTATTCGCATCAAAATGAATTGAATATTTTGAAAGCAAGATATCAAGCATGAATCATTTGAAATACAAATCAACTCTAATTAATTGTATCTAGATTTTAAACGTAATATTTGTTAAAAAGCCTGAATATTCCGGATACCATTTAGTTAGGAACTTATAACAATAAAGATTATTAGACATAGATTGTCAATATTCCCAAAATTTTCTTCAAACGGCCATTTACTTACAAAAGAGTGTTAATAAAATTTATTAAAACGCTAAATCGCGAAGGGTAAGCACAAACAGAGGGTACAAAACGTTTAGATGCGTGATATTCATGCGACGTCACGTTCGATGCCGAAAATATTGTCTAGGGCGGCGATACACCGAGATTATTCATAATTTTGACCCTATAATGGGGCATTGGGTTATTCATTACAGTGTTATAGAAACGCTTTTAAAATAATCGTTTCTGCAGAGTGATGTCGATGAGGGTTATATCTTTTATTTAATGTATATTTTAATATTTTACTATTTATATATATATTATATGACACTCAGCGATATTGTAACGTTTTATCACTATTGCCTCATATGTATATCCGATTTTGTAAATTTTATCCCTTTAAAATATTAGTGTAAAAAAACCCTGACACAAAAACCTATAAAAAGCAAAAAATAAGCCTCGTACTCGCGTCGGGGAACAGCCAACGTTTACAACAGTTTATTTTATTTACTTAGAAAAAAACCTAGATTCTCAGAGTAAAATGCAAATAACTTTTAAACGGCTGAACTAATTTAATCAAACATAGCTAAGAAGATGTGTGATGAAGTTCAATCTCGACAAAGCCACCTTTCAAATAAAAAAAAAACAAAATCAGTTCATTCGTTTAGGAGCTATGAAGCCACAGACGGACACACAGATACCTATCTTATTCCGTCTGGGGTTAAAAAGACAATACGTCAGTGTAAGTTACCTCTATTTTTATGCGAAAGTCTAAACAAACAAATCTAGTTATCTACTTTTTTTCAAGTTCATTACTAAACGATAAGTTTTTAAAACTGCCTTTTGCCTGCTATTCAATATAGTTACTTATGCAAAACGTGCTAAGTAAGACATTAAAGTAAAGTTGAAACATAAAACGAGTTTTATCATTTCCGAATCGAATTAATTACTTATTCCTCATAAGAAAGAATGTTTAGTTAATTAGACAATAAATATCTTAATAGAAACCAGTTTGCATGTTAATTATTTACTACCGCATTTGGAATTTACTTAAAAGTATACGAACTAAGGTGAACGACATCACCACATGATAATGTTGAAGAATTACGTACAATCGCGAAAGTATATACTCATATATTTTACTAATATTTCATATACATAAAAAAATTGTGAATAAGTAGTTGTCGTTTTAAAGAAGAATGAATAAAAAAACATGACGCCTTTTACATGATTTCTTGCACTATGACGCACCCTGGCCAGTAAGCTTCAATTACTGTTATATGCGTCACAAAATATTCGTATTCTAGTCTACGGCTCTTGTAGATATGAGTGACATATCAAAAACACCATTATTGTTTATGGTCTCAAAGAAACCGATGTCGGAAAACGAAAACTCTGTTGGAAATTCTATGTATCTAAAAGTATTTATTTTATGTTCGAGGCATCCCAATAGAGATTTTAAAGTATTTTGGATAACAATATTTAAATTAAGTAATCTATGTCCCTATTGTTCAGTGTGCTCCCAACTTTATGCATTTCACAAAGTATCTCAAATGAATGCCTAACAACAGTCTGCCTACGCCGAGCAACCTAGTTGGCGTGATTAATAGCTCCCATTGAGATGAGATGTGCAGCATCATCCCAACTAGCCTGGATACTGGGTTTTAATTAAACGAGTGCTTTTGTTAACAAGATTTATGTTTAAGTATGGGACTTCAATGGATGGAATGGATGAACAAGCTACTAAGGTGTAAAGGTGCTGAGGTAGCGAAGTGATTGTTATTATTTTTATCAATTAAGAAAATTTTGTCTTTTCTGAATTGTTGGGAGAAGAGTCAGCTCTGTCTTTGTCTTAGAGGTTCCATGAAAGCTAAATGATTATTGCTCGGGTCCACGAGATTAGTTTTGCAAGCTATAGCACACTTTGATATCCTAGTTTAAACAAGTAAAATTTAAGAACCCCCGACACATTTTTTCTAATTTATCTAGTCAGTAGTAGACACGCTTGGATCTACAATCTATCGAACACGTAATGATGACACGATATCTTGCGAAAACAACCCGATTCAAACAGTGAAACGCCCATAACTTTAGAACGGCTGAACCGATTTTCATAAAAAACGAAATTAAAATTGGTTCAACCGTTTAGGAGCCATGAAGCCACATACAGATACACAAACACACAGGAACACACGACAAACTTAAAACCCGCCTCTTTTCCGTCGGGGGTAAAAATAGCTTCGTACACGAAGGTAGTTCCAATAATTCATTTGAAGGTCCTCCCTCTTGCTTTGTTCAATTTTTTTTTCATGTAATTTGCATTAAAAGTATGTGCAGAAGTGAGTTACGAAGGCTTATTTTCAAACAGTTATCATCAAGTGGAGGTGTTATATGCGCCCAGGAGTGCCAGGTGTACAAACACACAGTTCAATAACTTTGCTCAATGTCGTTTGCACATTGTTTGAACACTATACACAAATGTTTTCGCGATGGTTCTAAGCAAGCATCTTCGCTCAAGACAAGTAATAAATAAAAGATTTATAGCTACTAACAAACTAAAAACAGATGTTAGTAAACCTATTTTCTTAGATTGAATGCAAATTAATTATAATTATTTCATTCAAATGAATCAGCTGAGGGTCTCGTGGCTAAATAATAACAGCCGCACGGGTCGATTATCAAGGTTAAGCAACGCTTGATGATGTCGGTCCGTGGATGGGTGACCATTTCAACATACCGAGTTTCCTCCGTGTCTCGGAAAGCACGTTAAGCCGTTGGTCGCGGCTGTCATTTGAAGATCTTTGACAGTCGTTACGGGTAGTCAGAAGCTTGACACCTGACAACAGTCTTACCAAGGGGTACCGTGTTACCCAGTTACTGGGTCGTGGAGGTCAGATAGGCAGTCGCTCCATGTTAAACACTGGTACTTAGCTGAATCCGGTAATACTGGAAGCCGACCCCAATATAGTTGGGAAAAGGCTAGAGTCAGATGATGATAATTCAAATGAATCAGCTAGCACTACAGATTGCAAGATTGATTAGAATCAATATCATCGATCACTTTTATTTAAATAGATATTTTCTCATCCGAAAGTTGTGGTTGCCTTATTACATTACTTAGAGCTCACCCATATCCGTTCGTCATAATCATCCACGGCCCGACTTTACCCACTGCTGGGCATAAACCTCTCTTTTCTTGTTCGAATGCCAATCCCCAAGTTCCTGTGCCGACCTAATCCAGGTCATATACCCGCAATGGCAACAATGTCGCCCATTTCTCCGCCAGCCGACGAACACTTCTTCTTCTAGTCCTTGGTCTACATTCGATCACCATCACCGCCTTACTCAACTTATCATCACCGTGCCGGTAGACAGACTTAAAAAAATAACTATTCCATCATTCAGTAAAATAGATTATCCTCTGATAACTGACTGAAGTAAGATAAAAAGTTAGGTGCCTAACTGTCCCTCTCATACTTGATTCATCACTCGATTACCCATCTCTGCCAATCACTGGACAGCTCATATCGATCTCATTGTGCAGTCGATTCCAATATCAAAATGCAGCTTTTCGACATGCGTGGTCCGCCATGCTATGGGGTATTGTGAAATGAATGAAAAGTCTATGAATTAGTTATAATTTTATAGGAGCTAATAATTTTACTTTTATGACAAGTCAAAATATAGAACTATAGCGTATCTGAATAAGGTCCATCATCGCACTTCATAAAAGGAGTGCCATGCATTTTGTTAGGTATGACAAAAGCTTCGATTCTTTTGCAGGCTTTGGTCAATTAGAGCATAGTAGACACTAAATGAAATATATGTAGTTCTTACTAAGAATTATAACCCTTATCATGCAGATAGATACTTTGTGAAGTTAATCGAATGGTTCAACAAAATAGAACAGCAAATCGTTTAGTCCACCATGCCACAGCCCCGCCAATTAACAATACACTAATGATTGCGCAAGAACAGTAACAGTTGTAGGAAACGTGTCATTATGGTGTGCTAGCCAGTTTAATAACCCGTTATTACTAATGTGTGTTGCATACCTAACCTACCTGCATACTGATACTACTATGAAATGCGTTAAATCACCATAGATCATAGAATATGTCTACACATATTCTATGATCTATGGTGATTTAATGCATTTGCTGCAATGGACACCTATTAAAAAAAACACAGGCCATAAATATTGTTAGTAATTTGTAAAGTACGACCTAGGGCAACTTCTACGCATGTACTACACCGGAGCTACACTAGTGCTACAAAGTGCTACGCCAATGCTACAAAGTGCTACGACAGCGCTACGCCAATGCTACGTCAGTGCTACAAAGTGCTACGCCAGTACTACGCCAATGCTACGTCAGTGCTAAAAAGAGCTACGCCAATGCTACGTCAGTGCTACAAAGTGCTACGCCAGTGCTACGTCAGTGCTACAAAGGTGCATCGTGAAGTATATTTGTCTGTTGACTTATCCATAATGAAGCAGGTCATTCTAAGTTATGTAGGATTGATTTCTTAATTTGTTTGTCAATTATTTTACAATTTAGTTAATTGACCATATACAATCCACGTTAATATCGATAATACCTAAAGATTTCTGACGAAGAAAATCTGATTAACATAATAACCTATTTTAAGATGCCTACGCACATACAGCCTTCTATGTGGGTAGGTATATAATCAGTTAATTAACAGTGGTGTAATTAGAGACCAAGCAGGCAGAACAACTTGCTTTAAACCCTAACGCCATTCAAAATTATCATATTTTATAACCTGATCAAATCTCTCTACCCTGACCCAAAGTTCAATCATTTACGATCCACTTCAACTTGGGCTGTGCGGATTTAAAACTGTCCGTAAATTTCCAAATACCGCCATCCATTTCACCTCAAGGGAAGCATTTAGTCACACACATTAATACTAATAGTAGGAATTACAAAGAAAAGTCGCAAAGCACAGTAATATGTCTGTTTAGAATCCAAACTAATGTGGGGTATTACCGGGTCTCGGCGGAAATCCCGGAAAACAATGGGACCGTCCCGGAGTGGTCCCGGACGACGCGTGATGTATGTCCGTGTAGCCGATGGATTTCCTAGACTTCTTTATAATTAGAACTATAAAGTATGATAGCTTAGGTGGGGTCATAGCAATATTTGTGACTAATGATTCTGAGAAGATTTGTGCAAGCGAGAACATTTTGCTAAAGGTTTTCAAATTCAAATGTATTTATTTGTGACACACAAGTAAATGATGTTGTACATACATGGTGTTAGTTACAAATATTTTGCTGGGCATACAACTATTTGTTTTTAGGGTTCCGTACCCAAAGGGTAAAACATGACCCTATTACTAAGACTCCGCGATCCGTATGTCTGTCTGTCTGTCTGTCCGTCTGTCACCAGGCTGTATCTCATGAACGGTGATAGCTAGACAGTTGAAATTTTCACAGATGATGTATTTCTGTTGCCGCTATAACAACAAATACTAAAAACAGAATAAAATAAATATTTAAGTGGGGCTCCCATACAACAATCGTGATTTTTTTGCCGTTTTTTGCGATAATGGTACGGAACCCTTCGTGTGCGAGTCCGACTCGCACTTGGCCGGTTTTTTCTAAATACTGTGTACAAGCTGCTTATTGTAACATAATGTGAAACTATAAGTAAGATGTTAAGTTTTGAAATAAAAACATTACACAAAGAGGAAGAAATTAAAATTAAAATACTATTACAATACTTAACAAATAACAATACTTAATAGCAATCCTTAACACAGAATTCCTTAATAACTAAAGTACGAAATCTGGTAATATACAAATCGGAGAAATTGGAGTTTGATAAAGTTTTTATTTATCATCTAAATATTCAGTAGGTAATAACGATAATATGCTTTGTTTAAGGTGAAGGTCTTTTGTGGTCTTAATGGGTTTAATTATTAAATATTAGTACTCGTAGTTTATAAAATATTTTTGGGGACATCCCTAGGAAACATATTTATTTATTTATTTAGGAATAACCAACAGTTACACATTTAAAACTTATGGCTAATACTATAAGAACATGATTTAAAAAAAAGTAAAAAAAACAAAAAAACTTTATAAACTTTTTGAATAGAGAGCAGATTGATGGGTTTTTGATCTAAGCTTAGATCAAAAACCCATCAAACTGCTACCTAGGTCACCTTAGTGGCGTTTGGAGGATAGCTTAGGGTTTCAAACTGTTTATGGTTATTTTTGATAAACATGGCATCTTCATAAATATATCAGGACGGAAGTGTTAATATTTTCAAATTAATAAAGAAAGGTTTGCAGCTATCAGCGTTTTTGATCATGCATACTGCACGAAGACAATATTTTTTGGCATCGGGCAAAAAAAAAAAAATATGTAAAGCACAACAATGCTGGTTAAGTTTTTTTTTTATCGTTGCCTTTCATTCAAGGCTGCGCAAGAGTCTACAACTTGTAAAAATGGAATAAGTTCAGTTCAACAGCTTTGAAAAATGGTTGACTAGATTCATCTGTTTGACAATTCAAAAGTACCTTTAAATGGTTTAGTTGAAATAAATATTATTGTACGATTTTGATTTGATTTGTTGCTAAATACCGATCATGAAAGCACCTAAAACATATTGCGTACCGTAACTGAAGAAGTTTTTTTTTTTAAATATGTTTTCAAAAGATATAAGATACAAGCTGAACCTAATAACGCGTAAACTTCCTTCCCGAGTGACATATTTACCGACGCATAATTTTACCCAGTTTTACTTTTACTTTGCCCCCCCCCACCCGCCGACAAAGTTACCCCACCCGCCGGTAACTTTGCCCAGTATTATTCAGGAGTGAAGCAAACTTGAAATTAGTTTGAAAATGATGTACTCCGTAATAGAGTTTTCTTGACGATGTTTTGATGCAAGTCGTTTAGAATTTTTATGCTTGAATAAGATGAAAAAGTTTCATTTTTCAGTACAGTTGCTGATTTCTTGTCGTCTTTTGAGTTTTACTGTAAACATACTACACTTGGCGGAGTCTTCTTAAAGCGGAGTACTTGATAGAACTGAGAAAGTAGCTTGGACAAAATTGTGTTTAATTTTACATCTTAAAGTGTGCTTTAAAATGCTCCCTACAATTTCATCCTCCTGCTGGGCTTTAAGCTTATTGGACCAACATTAGATCCGTAACTGTCCGTGGTCCTTCACGATTTTTTATCCTCGGCAAAGCACTGATGTCATTGACATATATATTACTTCCGTAACAGATGTTGATTTTTTCTAGCACGTATTTTTCCATACAGATTTTAACAAGCTTTCGGCGTTTTCGACAGCTGAAAAGCGCGTTTGCTGAAAAAGCCGTATGATTCGGCTTATAATTATAACTATTATTTTATAGGTTCAATACCATAGAGGTCGTTATCCTTCTACCGACAACGACCTCTCCTCCAGTCCCTACTAAAACACTATAAAGAAGTAAGTTACAACAAGTTATGAAGTAAGTTCACGGTTGAAGTGTCTTACTTCAGCGTGCACGGTTACTGAGCACGGTAAGCACGTTAAACACGTGAGCACGGTGCGATCGAGACGCTATTAATGCTTGCGAGCTAATTTACCTGGTGTAAGGGCCCTTGAAACAGCGAATAGTTTATCGGAGTGAGGCAATTTTTGCTGCGTCTACAAAATGATTTGGGCAAAAGTTTTTTGCATGAAACTTTTCCTGGGTTTGTTTATTTAGGTAAATTTTGTCAGCTAAGCAAATTCGTAAGATGTGACCATAGTACAATAGAAAGACATTAACCGATACCAAAATGGCTTGAATAAACAGGTATTCCATGGAATTGATATTTAAACGCCCAATTTTGTTTTTAAAAAGTCACATGAGGCACGACAAGAATGCCCTGCCCATACAATCAGCTAGACCCTTGTTCCTAAGATTTAGTAGACCAACTAATTATTTAGTGCACATTTTGTACCTTTTCAATTATTTGGATTAAGATGTTGTGCTTAACAAACTCTCTCACAGAGAGGAGGCCTGTGTCCCAGCAGTGGGAACAATAATAGGCTGATGATGTGTGATGTGATGTGATGTGTGCTTAACAAACAAGTTTAGATAAGCATGGCAACAACTGCATACGTCAACAGTATTGATCAATATTAATAGCATAGCATAGGATTCAATTAATAAATTAACTTCTTAAGCCCCGCGTATTTCATAGCCCTAATCGAACATATGTTTATAACCAGTCTTGAGGGAGCGTCGTTTATTGCGGAAATAACACGTAATTAGCTTCAAAGGATCAAGATCATTCAGTTGCCTAATTAACGCGATTGCGAGTGTATCAAGTCGCGGTAGTTATGACCCTTGTGTGATGTTGGCGCTTCGTGACTTCTTGAAAAACAGCTGGTGTTTGGGTTTGAGGAACGATTTTTCTTGATTTTTGAAATAATTCAATGACTTCTCCCGCTCTGGATGAAGCGGGAGGACGTGACAGACTTTACTGACAACCCACCCGTGTTCCTTCAGTTGCTTGTGCCAGGGCCGCGATAACTCTCTTTCAAATTTATCCGCGACCCAGACAGGCATCGGCCCTAGCGGACTCCGTCAGTTTTTGCTGACATCTCCTGTTTTCTTGTGGGAATATTAATATGATCTTTAGTTAGCTATTGGAGCTTCTATTTCATAGCTTTCTATATCTAGCATAGTTTATTGCCTAATTAACACAATTGTGTATGATATCGTGAGCGAGTTTATCAAGGTGCAGTAGTTTACGAGTCGTGACTTCTTGCAAAACATTGGGTGTTTGGGTTTGGGACGTGATCTGTCTATTGTTTTGGCTAGGTGTTCTGGATAGCTATGCTGGATAAGGTTCTGTGAATTATCATACCTATTATTTTTCGTGACAATATCCTTTATAGCACAGTATACCTACTATTTATATTATACCGTGTAGTTGAGCACCGTGTAGTTGTCGAATATCTGTCGTGGTGGATCATTGGCTTAGACCTAGTCTCTCGTGCTTGAGGTCGTACCAATGTGACTTTTTCAATTCTTACGTACTTTCTAAGTTTATCTTAGACATTGCTGACAACGGTAAAGGAAACATCGTGAGGAAACCTGGACTTATAGTCAGTATTTGTAAGTTTGTGCTTCATTGGTGTAATTGCTGCAAGGCGTTTCAGTGCGAGGGTAAACTAATAAATAAATAAACCTTAAAGTTCACAAATATTGATACGCAAAGTTTATTTATAAATTGTATTTCAAAGAGCTTGTTTCTCTGTGGATATTGTGTGAAATTAATTACTACACACGCCTTTTTTTTTTATCGATAGGCTCGCGCTTGACCACTATCTCGCCTGATGGTAAGCGATGATGTGGTCGACGGTGATGCACGCTTTCAGGATAATCAAAGTTTTCCTTACTTCGTATTCTTCCATATTCAAATAAACCTACTTTATCACAACTACGGTGCCCGGCTATGCAACTAACTACTATAGTTTAATTGTGATAAAGTCAGTTTATTTTTCAAGAACGCTATCAGAAAAATCTTTAATCGAGACTGCACAAAAAGTGCAACAAAACCTCCTGTTATGACAAATGGCAGATTGCAATGAATAGCCCCACAATCTGTGGCTATTCCCGATAGCCTGTAGCCAGTGTAGCTCATAGCCGGGCTACGATACCGCACAATATTAGCTGCCAGGACCACTCGCGTGTGTCCGACACTTTTAAACTGTTTGTGTCGCCAACTCGATACACTCCATCGAGAGCGATTGAGTTGGGGGCTCACTGGGGGCAGGACGGTTTTTACAAAATTTTATTTAGTTTCCCATGCTGTCCCGGTGTCTATATCCAAAACTTCCAAGTTAATTTTACCCTCTGCACGGTGTTCGATTGAAATGAAAGTTTGCTTATACATTGCTCGTGGCAATGCATTTTTAATAAAACCGATTATCGATAAAAACGGCAAAAATAATATACGTTTGTTGTATGGGAGCCCCACTTTATTTATTTCTGTTTTAGTATTTGTTGTTATAGCGGCAACAAAAATACATCATCTGTGATATAAATTACAACTGTCTAGCTATCATGGTTCATGAGATACAGCCTGGTGACAGACAGACAGACGGACCGCAGTGTCTTAGTAATAGAACCCTTTTTTAACCTTTGGGTATGGAACCCTAATAAAAGCATGTTTAAAAAGAATAAGTAACACTTATTAGGACTAGTTTTCTCTTTATTAGAAAATACAGATGGATTGTGCAAGGAGTTGTATAAGAAAAGGGAGTCAGTGATAGTATATCAGTTGACAGGACGAAATGGAAGAAGAAAACGTGTTGCGCTGACTTCAAGTAAATGGGACAGGGACAGGAAGATGATGAGTTTTCATCTCTCGTTTAAACGACGACAACTCGCCAAAGACCGTAAAGGAACAGAACGCGCAATTGTTACATACCCGCGCGACCCAAAATTTTGTGGTTTTTTGTACTTTTTATTTATTTATTTATGTACACGGTAGATCAAAATGTAGATAGTTAAATTGTCTTTGAGATGCTGACAATTTCAATAAAATACGCCCAGCGGTTTTGGAGCAATTGTCGTTTTTTTGTCCCTGTTAGAAATAATTTTATAAATTAATTGCACTATACTATACGAATAAAACTCCTAATTTTCTTAGATCAGGTTATTAAGAAAATGGTCTAATGTAACATATACTTTTTACGTGACGTTTTTCTTGACGAAAGACTTTTCACGTGATTCTCATTTTAAAATCAGCTACTCTGGGGTATCTGCACCATAAACTCCCCTTTTCGCTCCCCTCAAATGGACAACTGCCAGCCATAGACCCTCTTTGTAACACTGAAACTGATTTCAGACAGTTCAGTAAATTGTCTAATAAAAATAAACATTTTCCTCTAAAAATGAAAATTCTTCTCTCATGAAAATAATTAAATTCATGCTTAATAACAAAGAAATCTCGGGACGTTTAAAAAGAAAACTAGTGCTGATTGAGTAGCAGAGATTCTAAATTAAATTTTTCAGCCAGAACAAATTACAGCCAGTCATTTTCTCTTTCTTTTTTCAAACCTTTCATATTCGCTAATTAAAAACATTTTAGCCCATTTTTCTCTCGGTGTAGCCCCAGTTTTTACGGTTCACTGGTCTCATACAAACACAGCCGTCTTGTAGCCTGTATGTTGCTGTTAGTTTCCACACACGTGCTGTAGTAAAGTGTGGTGAACAATGCTATTAGCTGATGACCCTTCGGCACCTTTGATGTGAGGTGTGGTGTGATTTGTTATGGCCGTATGTCGCGACACCACGTCATAGGAAAACGGGTTATTCAAAAAAGTTTGATGAAAGTGTGTGTGTGTGTTTTGTGAAGTTTGTTAGCTTTTTAGTAAAAGTTTAATCGTGGTTCTTGTGTCTTTGTTGACTAAAAACTTGAATCAATTAATTACACTGTTGTACTATCTGTTGGGGGCATTGACAACGCGTAAAAATATTCTTATAAAAATTACTTTTTAGTGCCACAAAAAGTCACTAAACGCAAAAGTTCTAAACCAATCCTGGCAGATAATTTACAAACTACATTGCAGCATTTCTATTCTGTAAACAACTCTCCAGGAACAATAAAGTGAAGAGATCTGTAAATCCATAGCTTCGCCCTTCATTCAGTTTATTCTATTTTATTAATTGGTTCCCAACCGTTGTAATTCAATAAATATTTAATCTTAGTTTTCACGATGACATTTGAAGACGTCATTAGATTTTTTATTTTATTATTGATAGGCTCGCACTTGACCACTATCTCACCTGATGGTAAGCGACGATGTGGTCGACGATGTAGCACGATTACCTAGAAGAAACCTATTCACTCTTGACTTAAAGACTCCCAGGTTGTAGCTCTCAGGAAATACAGACTCCGGCAGGGAATTCCATTCCTTAGCTGTACGCATAATGAAAGCATTCCCAAAACGTTTGGTGCGTATGGGTGGAATATCCACCATGTACCGATGATGCATCGCAGTACGCCTTGTAGTCCGATGATGAAAAGTGCTTGGAGGAATTAGTTCATGCAATTCCAACGCACACTCCCCGAAATGTAACCGATAAAAAACCGACAGACTGGCAACTTGGCGCCGATGTTCAAGGCTCAGGAGCCTAGACTCGACCAGTATCTCATTACCGATGAGCCTCTTGGCCCGCTTTTCGATCGACTCTAGCGCATCCAGCTGGTACTTGGCAGATCCGTCCCAGAGATGAGAGCAGTACTCCATGCATGACCGAACTTGCGCTTGATACAAGTTGAGCAACTGTTCTGGCGTGAAGTACCGTCTCACCTTTGCACCTTTGCCTCAATGAATGGGCCAAAATTGAGGGTCGATGTCAACGTACCGCCAAGAAGCTCGAGATGGTCCGTTATCAACACGGTCACACCACGGAAAGTAGGAGCCGGATGGAATTGGCTCATTTTGGCGGAAAAAAGACACGCCTGGGTCTTAGCAGCATTGAACCTGACCAGATTGGCATCGCCCCAATCGGAGACTGCCTTCAAGGACAGATTCAAGCCGTCACTCCGTCACTCTACATCAACTCATAGATCAAGCTAGCACAGGTGAACAAACATATTTTTTTCACAAACAACTTAATTTCGAATACACTTATTCATGCCTGACTACCCACCACAGCATACACCCCCATGGCACTCGCAACTCGTGTCCTCACGGCCCAATGAACCCAATCATGCCGAGAACTACTCGACTCGTATAAACACAGCTCTTTATTACACTAAATCAGATATTACGGTTATTGGATCGTCTAATATCCAGCTAGTCAGGGTTGAGATGTTTACCTGAGGGCCTAGTGCGAGTTTTTATACTCCCTCGATCGCGTTAACGTAAACTTTCGCTTATGTTCGTATAGAATTATTGGTGCCAATTTCAAATTAACGTTTACGTAATGAGTATGTGTAAAAGCTCGCACTAAAGGCCACAGCTTTTATTTTTATCGTCAAAGTTAGACCGAAGAGACACATGACAAAACCCTACGAATTATTATTGATAAGTTGTGCCTCCTGCTCCACTAGGGACACACCAGAGTCAGAGACAACAAATTATTGAAAAAAAAAATTGGATTGGTGTTTAAAATTTTTAGCGGACTAAACGGACAGACAGTACGGCCAGAAACACGTTGCCTATAAAAAACATGATAAACATGATTAGTGTCAAATAGGTGTTAGATTGCACGACACTAAACAATAGCATTCCGCAGTCATCGATGCATAATATGCAGTGATTGGTTATAGCAATTAGCCATGTTCAACAATGCACTTTTACATGAATAAAATGTCAATAAATATAAATTAAGTACTTATTTACTACGATTCCACTAAGACTGCTACAACATTTAGGTCTTATGTTTCCAAATTTGCTCGTCCTTTTCTATCTGACATCACATCACATCACATCAAATCAAATTTTATTCCTTGCTCTACCTTCAAAATTCTATACCCGGCTTCGGAAAAGAAATTATCGACACATCACAAACTAACCGCCAAGTAAAGCGATTGGCTGTTATCACAGTAGCTAACGCGCGTTGATAATTTGTCTCATTAATTTTGTGAAAATTTACGTACCAGAAACTGGCCTCTAGCCTCATACATATTTTATAAAATCACATCCATACTTAAAGAACCCTTGTACTTCCAAATTGCATTCCATCACTACGTACATTGCCGAACTTACCCGAAGTTTCCCGAAGCTAAGTTTTCGTCTCATAGCTACAAGTTGGGTAAGTTGCTCGCTACATTAGCCGCTAACACCTGTCGCCTGATAAATTGCTCGGTTTAACTTATACTCAACTTGACGCAACTTATGCTGTTAGCATGCAACTTAATATTAAGTGCATATTTCGCATACTTGCTTGGGGTAATTACGTCCTGTTTAATTATTTAATGTTAGAATATAGACCATAGATTTGCGAGACATTTTTTTTTAAATTATTTTTGACTTATGTTGATTTAACTTAATGCGATATGGCACTCCTCCTGTTGAAAACTTATGAACTATTCTTTCTTACGCGACGACTATTGCCCTGAACCGCCGAATTTTCGTTGAAAAACGACTTTGCAATGTCAAACTCTGCTAATTCAGCAGTATCCATCATAGTCTATGAAAACTAGGCTGTATAAAACTAATATGTTAACACAGCTGTGTAAAATCGTCATCCCAATTTATTTAGGGTCGGAGCAGCATGACTTTCGTAAAGGTCAATCGGTCTGGAAATTACAAATTATCAAATCATGTACATACTAACTCACCCATAACACCCGTGTCAAAACTTACAACAAAATGATTAATTCCACAATACATTATATCAGTAAGACCTGCCAATGACTTGCGTCCACGTTTTCATCAGAACAACTTCAAACAAGGTTGAATTATGCAAGTTATTAATCATAACTTTGACGCGTACATTTACACGCGGTAATTAGTTAGCAGTGTTGGCACCTTACTTAGGTACCTTTGCCCGAATTAATTAAAAAAGTTGTGATGTACGGGGGGTAAGTCCGTCATGTCATGTTTATGGGATTATGTGGATTTTTATGATGTTACCAAGTTTAATTTGAAACAAGTTGACGGGCTTAGCGGGTTTTTGGTGTCATAATTGAGTTTTTGAGGTTTAATTTTGTCTCTGACTGTCTTTTTTGGGTTATAGGTGTCACTTTATGATTAATTTGGGTTAAGGGAATTTTTTATTTAGATTGTTTTTACGTTTTCGACCCAAATTATATTTAGGTCTAACTTCTCTCGGTCCTGTCGTGTGAATTTATTCAAAAGCTATTTAATTGTTTAATGAACTGAACTGTTAACGGTGTTTAAAAATAAAATACAAAATATTATTCTTCGAACCACTTTCAACAACAAAACCTGAAACAAACAAGTGTATCTACAATCAAATCTAAGTAAAACAAAAGAAATCTAGACGAGAGTTTCTCTACACTGGCTTTAACAAGAACTTGTTCTAAATTGGCTTCACCTGAGTAGGGTTGCCATTTCAGAAGAACATCGACAGGGTTCGGCTCAAGTTTCTTCGATGGACATCTTGAATGTGGATCGTGGATCGGTTCTTACAAAATCAAAATACACGGTATAACAGCAATTGGTCGTCATATTTAAAAAGTTGCTTCTGCCAATGGAAATTAATAGATAACTTCCGTCAAAGAAATCATAGTATTTTATTTTATTTGTGATGGGTTTGCTCTTGACTCTAGTCTAGGTCAGAGGTGACAGAGACAAAGTCGACAATGGAGTGAGCTTACCCAGAAGAATTTGTGGTAAATAAATACTTTTCTTTGTAGGTAAATTCCCAAAATGAAAATGGACTTTCCATACTAAGTTATCATGAGCTGTGTTAAATTAGTATGGTAATTTTATTTAGGTTAATATTGTTCTTTTGAAAAGTTCTGACAATATTTTATTCAATAATTTTGATTGCCACTAACGCCAACGACCTTGAGGGAACAAAACGCGCACTCGTTTCACACCCGCTCGACCCAAAATTTAGTAGTTTTTTGTACTTTCCTTATTATTCTAAGACTTAAAAAAAACCATCAGATCAAAATATAGATAATTAAATTGTCTTTGAGTTGGTGTAGATTTCAATAAAATACGCTCAACGGTTTTGGTGTGATTGTCGTGTTTTTGTCCGTTTTAGATATAACTTTACAAACTAATTACACCATGTTATACGAATAAAAATCATAATTTTCTTAGATCAAATTATAAAGAAAATGGGCTAATGTAACATATTTTTCCATAAAATTACGTTTAGCCGTGAAGTCGTGGCAAAGACCGGCTATTTAACTTCGGACATGTCCGGACAAATCCAAACGGTTGGTTGGTGAACTCTCCGTCCAAGTTCGTACGACAACAGGTGTGCAGCGTGGCTCATAAAACTTCAGACATTTTTATAGCTTTCTAGTTTTAAACTTTAGCTTAACTGAGGAGAAAGATCTATATTTATTGCTTTTGCTGATTAAAAGGAGTTTGTAAGTGTTATTTACTGGCTATAATTAGCTATGCGGTTTAGTTTGTTTTGTTTGTGTTGCAGGTGCAGTTTTTAATTTTTATATTAGTAAACTAATATAGTTTTGATTAAGCATTTCATTTTATAGTGGTTATTAAAATTATTAAGAAAAAATAATCTAGGTAGGTAAGGTATTTTTTTCTTGAAAGTATGCTGAAGGGCAAAGGCCTCCACCATATTGTCCAAACAGGTTAGGCACTCCTTTCTTGCGCCTTCTTATGAATTTTCAGTCTGATTTTACATGATTGTGTCTATTTTTTACCCACGACGGAACGGAGACGGGCGTTTGGGGTGAGAGGGTATTTTTGCAAATCCATGTTGCCATTTTTCTCCAAAACTATTAGTCCGATTTTGATGCAGTTTTCAGTTATGGGTTCAGGTTTGATTGGTGCATGTTTTTAAAGAACATGTTCTGAATTAACAAGTGAAGAATGTGAAAATATTCAGGACATTTGAAAAGTGAATTTAAATAGCTGTATCTTAGCTACTTAAATTCACTTTTCAAACTTTTAAACCAAATAACACAATAAGCACAAGTAGCACTATGTATTATGTACACATAACGTACAACATTATAAGTTGCTCCCCCAATGGGGTGCGGCCACAAATCATGGGTTTATAAAATTTACGCGGTGAGTCGCGAGCCCCGCACGTTTTTGAAGGTGCGTTTACATTGGTCGAGTTAGCTAGCTGGTGTCATTAGAGTATTATATTATGTGTCTATGTTTTACCTGTAGATAACTTCAACAAGTTTTTTACAAGGATGGACGGCCTTTCTGACCAGCTGGTCTTTTTGGTATTTTTGTCTACTGCCCCTTGGGTAACTAGCTCTGTAGCTAAACTATTCTCGTATTGATCGTGCGTGAAGAAGTACATTTTCATTGCATAAATCATAGGACATGCATAGGTTCACAAACCAATAAACACTTATTATCGACTAGAATAGTAACACACTACAGAAAATAGAAAATACATCTGATTTTGGTCAGCCAGCCGGTGAATAGGTATCTTCCGACTGCACAGCATGATTGTCTTCTTGTTTACGTCTTTTTAATTCGCTTCTTAAGCAGTCGGGTTTTTTGATATTTTTAATTAACTTTTTTTATTTATAAGTTTTTAGTTAACATTATTGATGTTCCCATTGCCGGGACACATGCCACCTCTCTGTGAGAGAGGGAATGTGCTTTAATCCAACACGCCATCCGATCTAGTGATCTTACAGCGCATTATTCTATAGCTCACACAGCATGCGAAACAAAAACACATACTTAAATTAGAAGGACATTAACTTATGCTACAATCTTTTAATACTCTACTAAACCACTGACCCAATGTAAACGCATCACAGTGATATTTCAATGTAGGGGATCAGGGAGGGTGTATATTGCATTCACTTAATAAGATTACTTTGTGCAATGGTTTCATATTGAGGTGGAAATTATTGCTACAATATTTAAATTTTTAATGATGATAAATGATAGCTAATGTTTGAAATAATTAAAAAAAACATAATGTTTTTAAAAAATTTGCACTCTATCTTGGCCCATCATTATATAATAAGATAAATGCAAAAGTCCCGACTTACGGATTGAGATATCGTATCTGCAAAAAGACTGTTCGCTCCTATTTACTGAACCTTAATTACATTGAAACAGAAGAACTCTTAAAGAAGTGATCACGCTAACACAAACATGCATCACACACAACATAGAAAACTAATACACACTACACTAATACAAATACACTACTCACAATCACTCTGAACATATTTTTTATATAATTTTCTATTTTTTGTTGATTGATCATTGTAATTTATTTTATTAATTATTAATTCTTATCTGACATTCAATTAAGTACCTAACATTTTACTTTAATTCCAATTCTATTGTTTTTATTTTATTTTGTTAATTGATTTTAATAATGAAATGTTGACAGCATGTTCATGATATAAGTCAACCCTTATTTTTACGACAGGGGATCGCAATCTGTTTCTTCTAAACACAGGTGATTTCATCTCCTATCTAGAAGGACAGTACTGCACCCACTAACTAGATTAAGACCTTTCTATAATACTTGTCTCTAAAAAAAAAAAAACCGTAATTATATTAGTCTTAATTATAACGGACAATTAATTTGATTTCACGAACTATACTTTCATTTTCCAGCAAAAATAGTTAGGTCTGCAGTATTCCGGTATAGACCACCGAATTTAACTTCTTCAGATTTCAGTGGAACAACCCAACTGCAGAGCCTGACACCAAGATCTGAAAACTGGTCCATCATTTAATAGCAGGAGGACCAAAAATCCCTCAGTTCATGCAGGACCACGAACTCAAATAGTCCTTCCACAAGCCTACATCATCAAAAAACCCGCGTGTTATTATAAAAGCAGCAGTGTACACCTGTTGGCGATTCCGGGCGCGAGTGCGCGAGTGGCGCGCCATAACTCCTCGCCTCGCGCACACCGCCACGCTAAACTTAATGCAGATTTATGGGAAACTAAGTTTTTTACATGGATTTCGATATACTGGATGGGAGCTTATTAAGGAATAATCCTGAAAAATAAGAATGAAAAACGAATGGCAACGGACGATCACTGGAAGAGGTGAGATGAGTTGAGAGAGAGTGACTGATCTCATGAAAGAAAGTGTGCACACCTTGAGCAGATCCATGAAATTCTAAAACAGAACTAATAGATAATGCACAGTAGTCCAATAACTAAAAGTAGACATAAGATTTTCTAAATATGCATCATTAATACCAATATTTTACAATTAGTGAGTTACAATTCAATTAAATATCATTTATTGTTACGATGCGAGTCGATTCATAATGGAATGGATGCTTTTAAACACTTTTTTTTTCAGAAACGTTTTCACAAAATTATATTGGAAACAGGCGGAAAGCACTATTCTTCTCGCACACAACATCGTCTTCTGCATCTGAACAAAACTTTTCGGCGTCAAGCTAAAAACAATAGTCTATCTAGTTTCCCTACATCCTCGAAGCTATAGCACGGCGGGATGGTGTCGTGTTCCACCACGTAATGGCTTTTGAATGCCGCCATGCTCGGCCACTGTTGCTTTTGTTTATACAAACTTTTTACTCAGTATAATGCGCTATATTTTATTTCACGTATGCTCAGTGTTTGTGCAGTGAGCAGGACATGTTTATGGACTGGGAATTTGTAATAGCAATTTTTGAGACTGTGCTGTGGTTCACGAGTTTTCCCACGGAATTAAGAGGAAATGCGGTAGCTAAAAAGTCATAATTCGAGCTTTGGCTCTCGCCTATTTCCTATATTGTTCAATATTGGACCAATTTAAAAGGTATTCCATAAACTGAAAAATAAAGATAAATACTGTGCCCCTATGTTTTCCTTATTGATGATACATCTACATCTTTAGAAGCACTATAACCCTCAAAAAATGCTCAAAATTGCGCTGTCAACAGAGGCCTAGTGTACAAGTGACTACTATAAATGAAAAATGTAGAAGCTCACATATATAAAAAATTATAGTTCTAAAAACTAAAAAACACGCTTTAATGGTAAATTGAACTAAAAAGTCGCTAATCCTGAAGATCTTGGTAAGGCTAATGGGACAAACAATTTAAAAACGCACGGTAGAATCAACTTTTATTACTTGTAAATTTAAATTTTTGTTTGACTTGCAATTGTGCCGCTTATTGGCCTAGTTGAATAAATACATTTGCATTTTCATCGGTCTTTGATAGGTATGCAAAGTTTCAAATCAATCCGACGTTTTGAAGGTGGTAAAAACAGATGTTTTATTCCATTTATGAAATATCTTTTAAATTTGTCCAATACTGGAGAAGGAAAGAGGCGAGAGCCAAACCTCGAATTATGACTTTTTAGGAAATTCAGTCGGAACTCTCTGCCCACATTAACAATATTTTTAGTTTTTAAGTATTCAAGTTTTAGGGTTTCTTACGGCAATAACAGGAACAAGAATATCGGTCCGCCATAGAGGCTTTATTGAGATCTATGCAACATAGAAATCGAATTTTAATTTTAATTATGACTGAAATTATCCGTCGTTAAGTTATGTAATTGGTTTTCTGCCAACTAAACATAGCAGTTGACATGAGATTTGACTATTTAACAGTGTGTTAGTTCATTTTTGAGCTTACCAAGGGTCAAATATTTCAGAAATGTGTGGTTAGTTTCACATGCTTGTTGAATGCATTAACTATAGGCAAATGCAGGTAGAATTTCATGCATTTTTTATTTCCCGATACAATCAGTGTTTATACGCCTGGGCACACTAATTTGGCGTGGTAAACGTACTGCAGTCACGTGACCGTCATTAACCGATATCTTTACCAATCAATAACTGTATGCAATAAGGAATTAACGCGCGTCGAAAGTGTTTCAGCAGCCAATTTGTTTATGTAGGTAAATAGTCAGGAAGTTAGTTAATTTTATCGTTTTAAAGTAGGTAATATTTAAAGGTAAACGAAGCTGAGAACATGAAAGTTATGTGTATGAATTGAGAGGAATACCAAACAAAGCGCAAATTCGATCATGCATGGAGTGCATCAATTGTCACCCACAAACTTTAAATAGTTCTTAAATGCCTGAAAGAAAATCCCTCTGCAACAAATGTGAGGCTTTTTCTTCACCCTGGAAAACAATATAAACCCCGGGTTACCTTAATAAAAGAGAAAGAAAAGCAGGAAAATAATAATGCATCCCCATTTGTACCGCTTAAGAAGCCGGCGCTGGAGCAACAATATTAACACTTTGCAGGTATTTCCGCGAAGCTTTTAACCTTTTTCTGCGAAATGACTATAGAGTGTTTTGCATGGTATTATAGGAGTCAAGTCATAAGAGATAGCGGGAGAGTATTTTGGCAGACGAAAACGACAGTGATAGTGATTGGCAAAGGTCTCAAATGTATTGGAAAGTCACATGATTCTCCTCTTCTAAATCCTTTTTACCCGACTGCCGAAGGAGGGTAATGTGTTTATCAGTCTATGTATGTATGTTTGTTCCTAAGTGGCGTTCTAGAGACCAAACGCGTTGGCCGATTTTGATGATTCTTACGTCAATCGATTCGTCTTAACCCTGCGAGTTTCACTGACTACATTGAAATTGGAAAATAAATAAATGGCGGATTTTGGGCGCCATTTTGTGGGGATTTTTTTTTTCTTCCATACCCTTCATGTGGGGTATCAAAATAAAGGATTTTAAGAGGCGATTTCAAAAATATTTAACACTTGTGTTTAAATGTACCTAATTCTAAAAAAATAACTAAAAAGTTGTAAATAAAAAGATAATCATGCTGTGCAGTCGGAGGATACATCTGGTTTTGGTCAGCTAGCTCGCGAATATGTATCCTCCGACTGCACAGCATGATTTTCTTCTTGTTTACGTCTTTTTAGTTCGCTTTTTAAGCAATCGGGTTTTTTTTATTAACTTTTTTAAACCCTACGTAACCTGGATATCGCGATCGCTTCTCCTATAATCGCCCCGCCAAAGTCCAGTGTAGATCCCACATAACGCATCATCTAAACTTCCCTCCCACAATACTAATTTGTATTACCATTCCTTCTCTGTTCATGCAGTACGACTGTGGAATTCACTTCCACCTAAAATCCGTGACTCTAAAAATTTATCTTTATTCAAGAAACAGGTCAAAGAACATTACGTCTCCAACATCTTGTAGTTTTATATATTATACGTTGTATGTATTTTAATTTTCTGTGTATGTAGTTAAGGTATATGTGTAAATTATATATAATTAGTTAAGTTATATTATTCTATTTAAGTTTCCTTATTTCTTTCTACACACTGTGTTTTCGTCTATCATCCAACTTTCCAGTCGCAGGTCTGCTGGAAGAAATTCTATTGAAATTAGCAGTAACTTTATGCTCTTCTATCTGTATTCTTTCTTTTCTCTGTTAAGTGTTGTGTGTACATAAAATAAATAAATGATTTTGATAGGGCTTGACAATCCCATACACATTTGTCATTTTTTACAAGTTTTATAACCTTGCAACTAGTAATCGATTTTTCAAGCATTTCCTGGCATTCTTTTAAGCTGAAACTTGGAAACCTAATGTTCTTTCGGAAATCGCTGGCAACCAGGAATTAACTTTTGGTAAGACTTCGTAAACAACTATAACAAATGAAAATTAACGGTCAGGTTATCCTAGCCTTTGTAAATGCTTCCAGCTAAAATTCGCTACATCTCATAACTTGGGACCTCCAGTTAATTTTGTTGGCGAATCGCCGTGTAAATCTAGTTATCCGGCCCCAGTGGGCCGAGTTGCTGTTTTTTTTTATTAATTAATGTATTTTATTATTTCATTAACCCTTTCCGTATTTGTTTGGAGTTTATAAAGGCTTCCTGTGGAACTTAAGTGTTTTTGTTAGAAGCCGACTGGCTAATGTGATTATGGGTTCGTTTCGTGTTATGCTCTATAATTTGTTGTTTTTCATGATCATCATCATCAGTTCAGCCGAAAGACGTCCACTGCTGGGTAAAGGCCTTCCTCCAGCGTCGCCACACTGATCGGTCCTATGCGTTTAGCACCCATCGGTCTCCCGCAGACTTGACCAGGTCGTCGCTCCAACTAGAGACCAACGCTGCTTCTTCCGATACGCGGTCGCCACTCCAGAACTTTTCGGCCCCAACGTCCATTCTTTCTGCGAGCAATGTGCCCTGCCCACTGCCACATTGCTCGAAATAACCTATTCACTCTTGACTTAAAGCTATCGGGAAACGCAGACTCCGGCTGGGAATTCCACTCCTCAGCTGTACGCAGAATAAAAAAGACAACCCAACAAGCGCCACATTTTTTTTTGGTTTATTTAATCAACCAGTGACTTCTCCCGCTCTGGGCGAAGCGGGAGGGCGGGCGTGTCAGACTTTTACTGACTAAAACCCACCCGTGTTCCTTCAGTTGCTTGAGCCAGGGCCGCGGTAACTCTCTTTCAAATTTATCCGCGACCCAAACAAGCGACACCAAGACAAGTGAAAATCTATCATCGAAAGCTTGGCGATAGTGATTGTCAAAAAGGCAAAATTGAATGGGATTGACAAGCGATATCTATAAATCACGTAATCAATAGGGAACTATCCGCAAAGCTGCGCTCAGATGGCGCCACAGGAATCGGTGTAAACAAACTAGAGAAGGGCGTTTTCGGTTTTTTGCTCAAACGGTTATGTTTGTGTTTTCATATATATATATTTTTTTTATATGTAATGGGTTTGCTCTTGACTCTAGTCTAGGTCATAGGTGACAGAGACAGAGTCGACGATGGAATGAGCTTACCCAGAAGAAGCCTGTTTACTCTAACTTTGACGAGATTCGGGTTGAATGCGTTCGGAAACACAGACGCAGGTAGTGAGTTCCATTCATTCGCTGTGCGCATTATAAAGGATGTTTGGAAGCGCTTGGTTCGAATTGGTGGAATGGCAACAAGGTAAGGATGATAACTCGCAGTGCGTCTAGATGTCCGATGGTAGAAGGGGGCTGGTGGGATGAGGTCGTGATCAATCACTTACATTTGGACATTTCGACTATCGCCTTCGCTGACACCGAATGCCACTTGTCTACAGACTCAGAACCTCATGCGCAACTAGCGACCGCTAGACCAACGAGGTAGTACATCACTTCCAATGCATAACAAAGTCAAAGTCTAATATCGTAAAATAACTATATTATGCCATCGTGTTGAAACAATCGCGCCTAGGTGGAAATCAAGGTGAAATTGTAAAAAATATAGTTAGGGCTGCCGTGACTATCCCACGATTTTAATGCATAGTAACTTGTGCGTTTTAGGATACCGTAGAGCAGGGGTATGTAAGATATGGAGGAATCGCAGTATAACGAAAGCCACTAAGATCAGGCTCGTCCGTGCGCTTGTTTTCCCCATATTTCTGTACGCAGCTGAGACATGGACACTACGAGAACTGGAACGGAAAAAATAGATGCTCTAGAAATGTGGTGCTGGAGAAGAATGCTTGGCATTTCTTGGACAGAATTCCGAACTAACGTCTCCATACTCCAAGAACTCGGCATCAAGCAGCGTCTATCAGCAATAGTACAGTCTCGCATACTGAAATTCTTTGGCCATGTCTCAAGGCGGAATAACGACTCCATTGAGCGCCTGGTGGTGCAGGGCAGAGTGGACGGTAACATACCACGCGGGTGGTCACCGATAAGGTGGACCGGCCAAATTAAATCTGCGATAGGAGGTCCAGTAAATGAATGCACTAAACTTTCATCTAACAGAGCCAAATGGAGAGAGATCGTGAGGCGAGTGACAAGAAAAATTCATCGTGACCACGACCGCTCTGTCAAGAGCGAAACGAATAAGAAGAGAGCAGGGGTTGGCAAGTAATTTTAAATGGGGACCGGAAAGTGTTGAAAAATTTAGTTCTAAAACACTACCCTTAGATATATATAACAATATTATTAAAATTGAATTGGTAGGTACGTATTTGGCAATATTTGGCGGTCCAAGTTCCGACTTTACGTGGTCCGCCTGTTGCCGACCGATGCCGTGGAGTTTATTTAAATTATGAGAAAATTGTAAAATATTGACATTCAAGATTTGAATAAGCTTCTAACAGTTGTATTCTTTCACAGAGGCGAGGCCTGTGACCCAACAATAAGAACATTACAACGGCTGATTATTCTTGCACTCTGCGTATTCTCGATTTCTAATTTAGTTTTTTTTTAAATAAAACGTTGCCCCACACTAGGAATTTCTCCTGTATCGTGGGTGCGTTTACAAACATATAAACTCACATACACAAACACCCAGAGCCGGAACAACTATTTGTTGTTTGTTTGTCTATTGTTCCGTGCGGGTATCGAACCCGCGACACGCAGAGCAGCAGTCAATCGCTCAACCACTGCGCCAACCGTGCGCCCAATGGAGGAAAAGGATTTCTAATGTAACAACCATAAGTCAGTGTATGTGAATATTAACTAACTAGCTGTTCCCCGCGGCTTCGCTCCCGTGGACCACCCCACAGGACCCGTTTTCGGGATTAAAAAATAGCCTATGTCACTCAGAAAGAATGTAGCTTTCTATTGGCAAAAAAAAATATCGGTCCAGTAGTTTCGGAGCCTATTCGGTACAAACAAACAAACAGAAAAATCTTTCCTCTTTATAATCTTATTATTATAGTATATCACATCACACACATCACATCATCAGCCTATTAATGTTCCCACTGCTGGGACACAGGCCTCCTCTCTGTGAGAAGGAATGAGCCGTAATCCACCACGCGGGCCCAGTGCGGGTTGGTGGATGTCACATGTCTTCGAATTTTTGGTTCTAGGACATGCCGGTTTCCTCACGATGTTTTCCTTCACCGTTTTGAGAGCAGTGGTGATGAAATAATTTACACAAAGTAAAGCACCTGCCTGGGCTCGAACCCACGACCTAAAACTTGTAAGTCGCGGCCGATACCACTGGGCCACCACTGCAATATAGTATATAGTATAGATAAATAACATTTCAGCACACTATGTGGTCACTCATATTTTCATTGAAATAAAATAAAATTGTCTATTGCCAGATTTACATCCAAATAAAATAATATGAAACATATAGAAGAGTACAATAAAAAAACATGGTTTAAATAAGTAATTGAATATTGAAAGCACTCACGATCGATTGTACTATTTCGTACCTAAAGATATATATTTGTTTTGTAAATGAGAGATAGTCGAGTCTGTTGCTTGGCTAGATCCTGTATTTTTTTTCACATTTCATCATAAACCTTCAGCGGCCATAATTAGCAAACACAATAGAAAACAATGGCATCTACACCTAATTCAGGTGTCGCAGCCGGCGAGAGGTAAACTGACGAGTTTCAAGAGACAAAACCAATGCCAGCTTCAAACAGGTCGCTGATGATAGGATTTTATACTTAAAATATTCAGATCATTGATATCGACTACTATGAAAACATAATTATTTACCTACGCAGCCGTTTCCAGGTGCTACAAACTTCAACCCTGAACTAAACAAATTATTTTGCCCAAATTGCGTTCACACTCCTAATGAAATTAAGCTCTAATACATTTAGTAATCGCTTACAGCAGCCTGTAACCCTTCTACTCAATTAGCGTTACAATCAGACCCACGTGGCGACACGGGCATGTTTAGTTAATTTAATTATCGCTTCATAATGGACTCGCCCGCTTCATAGGCAACCCCTATTACTGTGAGATATCATAATTGCATCCATAAGGGGAACTGCTCTTCCCCACATTTTAATGTCTTCACCTGCCCTCTGTGTAGCACTGTTGGGTATTAACAAAGTTTTGAACTCAGTAGATCCAACATTATCATCACCATCATCATCATTGTCATTTCAGCTGAACAGTAACCATAGCTTCCACCAAGCGTCTGCAAATCGACCGGTCCTGCGATTCTCGTAACCAGCGGGTTCTCCTACCTACATTTTGGGTCATCTCTAAATGATAATAATGATAATGTTAGTTTAAAGTTCTTTAGTTTATAAGTTTTTTATGTTTTTAGTTTGCTGTACGCTTTGGTGCAATCTGTTAGTACAGCAAGCAATTGTTATGATATAAATAAATAAATAACAATGCAAAGAAATCATGGGCTGCAGAAAATAAACTGAGACGCGTTCACCGAAATTTTCAAATTAAAATAATTTATTGTGGATCATAGGTACATAAGATATTGTGTTGGTTACTGGTAGATTTGCTTTGTCCCGCCATTGAGGCATACAAAATTCATAACATCAGGCTATTTAAAATACAAATCATCAAATTGTCATGCAATACAAATAAAAATTAAATAAGTATGATATGTAATGTCAAATTATTAATTAGTAATGCTACAAAATAGTAAAAACAATTAAATAGTGTCACTTCAGTTTGTGAGTTTACAAATTGCACCCATTGGTTTGTTGTACTTTACGCACATATTTATTTAAAAAACTCGATGTTATTTAGTGCCTGATTATCAGACGTTTAATGCAAATCTATAAACAATTAGAATTTGTAATCTATATAAGTTGCCAAAACACCTCAGTGATTTTTACAATTATGGCCCTTAGTTTAGAAGATTAAAGATTGCGTCCAACAAAGGTGTTCCGTCGATAACGACAACTTTTACATACATCAAGTACACAACTCACTCATTTTACCATTCCATAATAGATAGGAACTCCACAATAGAACGACATAAAAAGAATTGCCTACGGAACAATACAAAACAACAGGTACCTGCTATTTGTTCTACAATTTTTGTACCGGCACAGTTTCATGTCGGAAGCCAGTTTCATATATGGAAAGTGTGTGATCCGCGTTCATACCTAGCTAGCACAGATTCTCACTGTTACAATATGCGTGTGATAGTGCTTTCTACAATATTGTCTCCGGATCATTGGTTATGCTCATTTGCATCTGAGATTACAATCGCATTGGTAATGTTAGGTGTCGTGCGTGGTAAATTGTAAATGGTTTTTTAAATAAACTTGGTAATTGGAATGATATTCGTCTGTAAGTATCTAATTATTCTACCATCTGAATCAATACAGTCAGAAACGCGAATACTTTTTACTATCTTGGATTTTATTTTAACTTCATGCTTCCACGGATGTAATGGAGACTGTTGTTGTGGAACCTAAATCACATTATATGCTTCTTCGACGAACAGCCAGTTGATATTCCTAATCCTACTACACTACATAAACGTGAACGTTTGCGAGGATGGATGGAAGGATGTTTGTTACAATTTTACGCAAAAACTACTGAACGGATTTAGACGAAACTTCACAGAAATATAGCTGCTTCGCTACCTTGGACCACCCCACAGGAACCGTTTTCAGTATTAAACAATAGCCAATGTTACTCGAAAATAATGTAGCTTGCCATAGGTGAAAGAATTTTTTAAACCGGTCCAGTAGTTTCGGAGCCTATTCGGTACAAACAAACAAAAAATCTTTCCTCTTTATAATATTAGTATGGATACATCAGAATAAAACATAGGCTATGATTAATAAAGATTTTTGGGAGGAGTACTAATACCACGCGGGCGGAACCGCAGGCAGCAGCTAGTAATAAATAATATTCAGAAAGTGTTAGAGTAATTTGAGAATTGTCCTAATTGGCCTTATCTAATGTTGACTCATTCTCAAAACTTACACATGTGCTACTTAATTAGATGATAACTAATTCCGCATAATCGGAACAAAAGATTGATCAGAAATGGCACGTGGAGCCATTGCTTGGAACAATGAGTAATATGGCCCTGCCCTATGCCTATCTTGTAAGTTGATACTGTGACGTCATCGTGCTATCATCATTCGGACTTTGGGAGGAATGTAAATTGTTGTACTAAAGGTAGGTACTACGATACAAGGTCGATGAACTTGTTCTTTGCCTATACGCTGATTATCTTGCACAGCACCTTAGAGCTGGGTTCCAGTTTGACAAGTAAAGATCCTGGTAAAATTGGGCAGGTTGATCAATCTTTTTACTTTGGTCTTAAGTTAAAGAACGACTGCTTTTTTTATTTTTTTTTATTTGTAATGGGTTTGCTCTTGTCTCTAGTCTAGGTCAGAGGTGACAGAGACAGAGTCGACGATGGAGTGAGCTTACGCAGAAGAAGCCTGTTCACTCTAACTTTGAAGAGATTCGGGTTGAATGCGTTCGGAAACACAGACGCAGGTAGTGAGTTCCATTCTAGTTGCTATGAGAAATTAGATACAATCTGCCAGAAGTTATCTTTAAATTCCGTCATGTACTCGAATGATAAAAAATTGCTGCATCAGCCACCAAAGGAATTCCTTGCTGCGATTTTAACAATACTCAATTTTAAAACTATGTAGTTACAATACAGAAATAAAATAAACAAAAGTAGAAGTTAAAATAAGTTAATCGCAAATCTCAGTAATCTTACCTCACGCCACACTATAACGTTTACTGTCTATAATAACACTGTAAATCTTATGCCCTAAAAAAAAAACTATTGGTTCGTCTTGAACGCTCCTATATTTTATTTATGCTAAACCTTTTGGCTCACAATCCAGTAAATTACAAGGAAAATCTAAAAGTAGAGGTCCAAAAATCTTCAAACCCTGTAATTTGGTTAGTTTATATGACTCACCCTGTATGGCGCCGGCCCAGCACAGCCAGAAGAGAGCCCACTTGGCAGTCCTGAAGCGCTGTAGCCAGGTGGGGCGGAACACCCCCCAGCCGCACTTGAGCGACTGCTCCTCATCGTGGGCAGTTCTCTTGGGGGAAGCCGGTGTAGTCTCTGTTGTGGCCTGGGGAGAATCAAAAGGATAACTGAGTTTGCAATATAATAGCGGGTTTTTTGATATTTGATATGAAAATACTTAAAAATCTTGCTGATATGTCAACCTTGCCGCGATCGCGATCGTACAGAAACCAGAAAATCATGAAAGATTTTAAGAGTCCCGCAGCCTAATTCCTTTCCAAAAACAACTTTACGTATTAATAGGCAATACGTAAAGTCGTTTTTGGGAAGGAATCGACTTGTTTGCTTTGCAGAATTCACTTACGCAATTAGGCTGCCGTTTAGGACACCCATAGAACTCTCAAATGGCAACAACATACGGCAGTTAAAATAAAGATTTAATGTACATATTTACCAACAAGCAATATAATATAATCAACCTGAAGTTAAGATATATGAGACAGTGGGCGTTTCCGAGTTAAAGCATTCGAATCATACCGTGAGTTATGTGCTGGTATTAATATCTACAAGTGATTTATATGATGGCTTCATAAAAATAATTGTATTAGATTGGAGATAAACGGTGCAGTGATTACTTTCTATCTTTCTCGTGGATCAAACAAAGTAGATTTATTTGCTGATTTATTGATATTTTATGGGATCCTCCCAGTAGAAATCGACACTAAGAAAAGCTAAAATCGCCAGCTTTACGTTTTATAGAGCTACGGTTGGGCTTAAATTCTTGTAATAAACTTAAAAAAATACTTTTTTTTTCTTTTCTTAAAACATAGTTTTTGAGTCCCTAAATTTCGCAGTTGTTCGCGTGGTGCACAGTGAGCCCAAGTTTTTCGAAGTTTCAAAACTGGTCCATACAACATACCAATATATCAGAACTATCTCAAGCTTTGCGATTTTAGCTTCGATTATATTATTATGTCAAAAATATCGAAACACGGGTTGTCTATACAAATAGCTGTGACAAGTTAGTAAGTGGGCATATCATATTATGCTCACAAACTGAAACACACGTTTGCTTTTTCACCTTTGTTCCTTATGATGTGATCTGTGGATGGATGGGGTGAGAAATAGACGCCAAAGAAAAGATGGATGCATAAATGATATGAAAACTGGGGGGTGACCATAAGCTCTTAGAGTAAGGTTATTTTGAGATCGCGTAAGTGACAGATGTATACAAGTTACATACATCTGTCCCTCACACACACTCAAAATAACCTTACTTTAAGAGCTTATGGTCGACCACCTGGAGTCAGTAATGGCGTGACAGTTGACAAGGCGGAAAGGAAGAAGGAAACGCGTTTCGCCAAATATCATGAGACAACAGACAAGGGCAGGGAAACAATGCCAAAAAAAATTGAAATCGTTGTTGCTATTAAGACATATTTAGGAAACGGACGGTCATTTCTGCATTTTACAAAAATTGCATGTTGCAAAGCGAATTTTGATACCTACTAATAAATTCTAGTAGGTCATAGAAGTTGCAGTAGTACTAACTGGAGCAGAGCACAATCGTGCCTATAACCTGAACACATGCACCACGAACCTTTGACCTGGATGTCGCAATGCCGTGCTTTTCATCGAAACCCACATTAATGCATTGTTGAAGGTCTATATGGCGCCGCATTATATAATTTTCTACATGTAACTAGTAATCAGGTGTTTGTGCATTTAGTTTTTTTTATGGAGATGACGTTAGACAAAGCAGGGATAATCATATGGCCAAACTTAACCACGGCAAGCAGTTAAAAGGACTCAAAGTCAGTAATTAAACCTGTTGTCCGAACTACCCTATCCCGATCATGATCGATTTGACTTGCCGTATAACCGTAATGGTAGTTTTTACTATAAACACAACAAGTAAGAACCGATCCAAGGTTACAATGGTCATCTCCATCAGACTTTTAGTGTTTCTGAGTGGGTACTGACAACAGCCCATAATGTCATTCGTAGTACAATTGAGACTGACGAATTATATGCACGAATCTGCAAGGCTTTCAGACTCACAGAATCGACTCGCCATAAGGAATATGGTCATCCATCTTTAACCTTACATCACAGGAAGAAAAAATTGTGCTAGTCTCTCATGCATGCATTTTATCACAAACAGATTGAAGTGTTAAAAATAAAAACAACTAAATAATAAAGACCAAAACGGGACGCAGTGGGCGTTTCCGACTTATGGAACCGTTTGAATCATACCACCTCCGTTGATACGACAAAGTAATTTATTAAATTAGATAATTTTGCTCAAGTTCATTGCAAGGCGATGACTCCTGAGTCTTGGATGCCGACGATTAAGTCTGTTGATCAAGCAAATTGATTGCTATTTAATCATTAGGCCCGGTGACCATTAGTCGAGCAAAGTGAAGATACTAATATTCAACTTCATTTAGCGATCAGGAATTCTAAATATGACTGGATGTTTTTAATATCTTGTGAACTATGGATGTGAATTAACCACTTTTTTAAAACGAACATGATTATTTATTTCTGTTTTATACCACAAAGCATTCTTATCATCTTCCCGGTCTTGTGCCATGTTACTTGGGACACATAATTCTAGTTAAATTACGTTGTGCCAACTGTCATGCTATTACTGAGTCCCTTTTCTTTCAAATCACTCCTCACACAATACATCACAAGAGCATACCACAAGGACTCTGTATCGTCGTTGGCCACAAGGCATTCTCTACCAGTTATTTTGGTTTGAGAATGTTTATTTATTTATTGATCTAATATAGGCTCTGATCATCACTCATCAAGTCATTAAAGATACCATTGTCATAATAATTTATATAAAAGATCTACTATTCTATAATTCTATATAAATTGTTATCATGTCTTTACTTGTATAGTGGATAAGAACATCTTAAATATTTTCAATATATGCTTAGGCTTTCAGCGCACACAAGTCAAAAGGCAAGCAATACCATTTGAATTCAAGACTAAATTTGAATATATAACAGAGCAAAATCTCTTCACACTATTAAGCGTCACGTGTGTGTCATGAATGGCTGTAAATGGGTCCATACAGGCCACACAATGGCCTCGTAGACCAACAATAACTTGTATCCTGTGCTTTGTGCTCGAGTGCTTCATACTTTGCCACCAGGGTACCAGGGCTCTTCTGAAGCTATTGACTGAAGAATGGACTCATTGAATGTGTGATGTTTTAATAAGGAAGTTTGATGAGTATTGTTGGTTTGTGCTTGGTGGTAAGTCAAGCAGTTGCTAGGAAAGATTTGCTTGCCAAAGTACTTAGTGAATTTTATAATCTTTTACTAATATTATAAAACTGAAAGCTTTGTATTTTGGGAGCAGTGGTAGCCCAGTGAGAGCAGTGGTGGCCCAGTGAGAGCAGTGGTGGCCCAGTGAGAGCAGTGGTGGCCCAGTAAGAACAGTGGTGGCCCAGTGAGAGCAGTGGTGGCCCAGTGAGAGCAGTGGTGGCCCAGTGAGAGCAATAGTGGCCCAGTGAGAGCAGTGGTGGCCCAGTGAAAGCAGTGGTGGCCCAGTGGTATCGGCCGGCATGTCCTAGAACCAATAATTCGAAGACATGTGAAATCCACCAACACGCACTGGGCCCGCGTGGTGGATAACGGCCCATGCCCTCTCACAGAGAGGAGGCCTGTGTCCCAGCAGTGGGAACATTAATAGGCTGATGATGTGATGTGATGATGTTGTATTTTGTTTGAACTCGCTAGCTAATCTCTGGACTTACAAGCCGGATTAGCAAAAATATTTTTATAGTTCATTTGGTAGCCCAATTCTCGAGGATGATCATAGGCTATTAATTAACATCACGCTACGAACGTTAGGAGCTCAGCAAAATGAAAACAATTCTGAAAGAATGCTAAGCGGAAAAAAGTAATAAGTCAACTAGTATATTAGTGACGACTGCAAGAAAGCCAAATCATAGCAGCAGCTTCTGTATAATTAAACCCATTTAAAAACACATACGGCTGAAGAAAGGCAGAACCATATTATTAAATCACCTTTCGTGATAAATCAAAGCTTCTGGGATCTAACCAACCCCAATTAATATAAGCCATAAAAATAACCTAATCACTTATCAAGTTGACAGCTAAATTACACCATGGTCCTAGCCTACTAGGTCGTTAACATCAGGCTTCAAGGTCTGAGTTCGAAGTACCATGTGAAGGCTAGTTGACGGTAGAATAGCTTATCAATTTTGTATTAGTTGTGGTTGAGTTCAATGGTTTTGGAAATAATTAGTTAACGTAAGCCGTTGGTCCTGGCTGTCATTTGAAGATCTTTGACAGTCGTTACGGGTAGTCAGAAGCTTGAGATCTGACACCAGTCTTGTCATGGGGTACAATGCTACCCAGTTACTGGGTTGTGGAGGTCAGATAGGCAGTCGCTCCATGTAAAACACTGGTACTCAGCTGAAACCGGTAAGACTGGAAGCCGACCCCAATATAGTTGGGCAAAGGCTAGGCAGATTGATTGATTGGAGTAAGGCTACTAAAGAGGTAGTTTTGGTATCGATCGGGGTTTTTTTTTAGGGTTCCGTACCCAAAGGGTAAAACCGGGACCCTATTACTGACACTCCGCGATCCGTCTGTCTGTCTATCCGTCTGTCACCAGGCTGTATCTAATGAACCGTGATAGCTAGACAGTTGAAAATTTCACAGATGATGTATTTCTGTTGCCGCTATAACAACAAATACTAAAAACAGAAAAAAAAATTTAGTGGGGCTTTCCATACAACAAACGTGATTTTTTGGCCGTTTTTTGCGATAATGGTACGAAATCCTTCGTGCGCGAGTCCGACTCGCACTTGGCCGGTTTTTTTAAATATTTGTTTGTCAAATAATTTGTGTTTTTTTCTCGTTACTGTACTAATCACAAAAAACATAGACTTGTTATTTTTAAATATGGTTTTTGTCTCGTTCTCTGGGCTTCGATATTTTGCTTTTTTTTTGCAACAGCCGGTCTATTCTGTAATAATATCAAGGTGGACCCTCAGATGAAGAGAGCTTGAATTGAGCTGACATTCTACCGATACTAGGGATTGACGGCCAATTTTAATCTCACTTCACCTATGTTTTGACGGTGAATTTTACGGAATAGCACTGCTGGCCCATGTATGTATGCTTTTGTGTAAACCAGATACGATATGCATCTATTATAACTAGGGTATTCAGCTGTGCCTACAAATAACACTAAGATCTACATTTACACACGGTTTAGAGCACTGTAATAATCCCTTTAATTACAGCGTTTATTGCTAAGAGAGATAACGTAAATCTTTTGTTTTGCGAGTGTATTAATTACCGTCTTTGTTTCAGGCTCGTGAAAGATATTCATACTATTTGTTTTTAACACGCTTTTATTAGCTTGGTATGTATGTATATATGTATCAATGTAACAGAATTTTTGAACGTGATTTTCACCCCCTTCAAAACGATTTGAAACTTTGCACAGTTATCAAGGACCGATGACAATGCAATAATTTAGTCATAGTCGAAGTCAAATTCAATTATATTTATTCAACTAGGCCAATAAGCGGCACTTTTGAACGTCAAACACTACCGTGCGCGTTTAAATAGTTTGTCCCATTAGCCTTACCAAGATCTTCAGGATTAGCGAATGTTTAGTTCAATTTACCTTTAAAGCGAGTTTTTTTAGATTTTAGTACTACAATTTATTTATTTAAAGCTATTATTGGGAGAGCAATGTCCTGAAGTGATCCAAGTTTTATGATATGATACAAACGAGGGTTTTTATGGCTAGAAGAGTGCAGTGGTGTGGAGGTCTGGGGTTGATAATGATAAGGGTTTATTCAATTTTTATATAGGTAAACATAGGATATAAGAAAAATATTAAGAAAAAAGTTTTTCAAAAAAAATAAACCGACATTTTTGCGACTCATTACTTCATCATGTAACGAGTCGTTGGATTAACTTAAATACTCAATACGCAACCCAGAAGTGTTTGAAAGAATATTGAAGAAGACTTTTTTGGAATTTTGTTAGACAACACAATTCCTTGTACAATATTTCAAGCTTCTTTCAGTCTGTGTGGTAAATGATTACCAGAGATAGTTGTTTTTTTTTTTTAGTATTAGTTTATTATCTCGTTCATCTAGGTCAAAGTAATAATTATTAAGAGGCATGAACATCCTTCAGAGGTTATTCTTAGCAATGTGGGTGGTAGATATATGCTTTCATATCTAACCTAAGTAGATTGAGTAGGAGTTAAGTGTTCTTAATGAGAGAGCTATAAGTATAAGGTTTAATTTTATAAAAAAGTGTAGGAAGAGAGAGGAGATATAAATGAAGAGTTATTAATAACACCTTAGGAGGCTCTCGTAGGCAGCTGGCACAAAGGCTTGATTCAGAAAGCAGTACTTCTGGACACGGCTCGTATTGTTTCGGAGGTTCCTCTCTCTGGAGCCCTGCCCGCTGCAGCTTGGGCCCTGTTCCTGATACCGTTGGGCCTCTAATCCTTACATAGTATAAAACAAAGTCGCTTCCCGGTGTCTGTCCCTATGTATGCTTAGATCTTTAAAACTATGCAACGGATTTTGATGCGGTTTTTTTAATAGTGATTCAAGGGGAAGGTTTATAGGTATACTACACGCGGGCGAAGCCGCTGGCATAAGCTAGTTTATATATATTTAAAAATATATAATATAAGAAAAAGTTGAATAAAGTTAGTAACAGTTTTTATTTATGTGGCATCATCATTTTCTGGCTCTGCAGTGTATTATTGTCATTCACTTGTCCCATTTTTTATTTTTAGGATCGGCGCACCATGCCTTCTTCTTCCATACTTTTTCTATTTGAATATCAGCCCAGCGTTATTTTCTTTTTAATATCGTTGCACATGCTGAGATAGGAGCCTTTTCGGTCTCGCACGGGGTTATATATTTTTTTTTATTAATGTTTGTGTTTTTCTTATCTCGTGTCTCCTGTGCGGGTCACAAATAAATATTTTCTTTCTTTCTTTCTTTATTTGTCATAAACTCAATAGTTACACCTATTCTAGACTTAACATCTCTTACAAAGCCCATCCACTATTTGGTCTTCCCCTACTTACATAGCCATCTTCATTCATACACTTTTTATTTGTGTGGATGTAGTTCTAAAACTACACAGCATTATCATAAGTAGATGGCATTATGGGGGTTTTTCCACTCATCTTTTTTTGGTCTTCCCCTGGCCTAAGAATTTTTTTCTAAAATATTTTTATTTATTTATATATTACTAATTAATTGCATTCATACACTGTGTATTTATTACTAGCTTCTGCCCGCGGCTTCGCCCGCGTAATAAATGTTTGATCATCCCAAGGGAATACAAACTATCATTATGCCCTTCCCAGGGTCTCAAATCATTCCATGCCAAATTTCATCTAAATCGCTTCAGTAGATCCAGAGAATATACCTCACAAACTTTACCTTTATAATATTATATTTATTATTTAATTATAGATGGCACAAAATTATTCCAAGGGAACATATTCCCGAGATAGAAAGTATCCTATGTGCTATTCCAGACTATAATCTATCTCTGTGCCAAATTTCATCCAGATCCGTTCAGTAGTTTTGCGTGAAAGAGTAACAAACATACAAACACACACACAAACTTTCGCTTTTATAATATTAGTGTGATTTATACTTTATTGTACGTACAGGACAAACGTTCACAAAACCAAGTGTACAATGGGCGGTCTTATATCGCACTAGGCGATCTCCAGACAACTTTACTTCTACAATTACACAGCCTCTTTGTATGCGAGATTATTGTGATTTTCCTAGACTTTTATTTGCTTTAGCATAAAGTAAGCAAATATAAATAACATAAAATAAAAGACATCTGAGCCCACTGAACTTGTCATAAAATGTTGAGTAAATAGGAAATAGCGTGTTATTTATCGCTCTAGGAGTAGGTGACGTCAAGGTTAAGAGCAAAAGCTCGCACGCAACTGAAAATATTGTTACAGGTATTAATAAAAACAGGGGACTCCATTTTTTTATAGTTTAGTTTAGTTTTAAAAAAAAAAAAAAAAACGTTGCCCCACACTAGGAATTTCTTCCTGTATCGTGGGTGCGTTTACAAACATATAAACTCACATACACAACACCCAGAGCCGGAAAAACTATCTGTAGGTCATACAAATATTTGTACCGTGCGGGAATCGAAACAGTTCGTTTTTTTTTTTTTTGGGCAAAAAATCTTGGATCAAACGAAACAGGGTGAAAGTTAAGGGTTATAACGAGAAAAAAAATCTTTATGACCTACTGCAAATAGCCCAAATGTCGCCACGTTTTTTCGCCCACCCTGAATATGGTTTTCTAAGATAATCGTGCTGGAAGACTTCGACTTGATACCTACCTCAAAACAAGTTTAAGTATTCATTATTTATTTAGAGGACAGTAAAGCATATGTGAACTTTAACCTCATAAATCCTTTTTCCTCGTTGCTACTAATAATCTTATTTAATGCTAGATAAATAATTCATAATTCCACGTTAGAAAAATCGACTCAAGCTTAGGTATTTTTTACAGGTAGTTGTTCATTTTAAAAATATTAGCTTGAAATAAAAATACCGAATTTTCCAAACTTTTCACTACCAAGAAAAATCATAACTTATCCTAAAAAATAAATACAAAGAAACAACAAATTACCATTTTTAAACAACAACCGTTTTCCACGTTCACTTCTAATTTCAAAACATTCCGAGTTCAAACTGAAACTTCGTACGCGTTCGTGAGTTGTCGTAAAAGTTTCGAGGCTCGGAGCGACGCGCGATCACGGTGGGCGGGCGGCACGACCCCACGAGGGCAACTGAGGGCTACACCGGCAGTCCACCGGTTATAAACAGGGAAAAGTAGTATATGCTAGGCTTAGAGATCATACAGGATTTTTTTTATGGCCTGTGTGGAAAATGTCCTTTTGGAAATATGACATAAAAAAAGTGCTTTATTAGTTCTGAATTTTAAATTGGAAGAAAACAAACACATATCATGGGAAATGCTTTAGTTTCATAAGTTCACGTTCGAGAGTCTTGAACTTACTGATATGCTTGTAGTTGAATCTGAAGCTTATATTTTAGCCCATATCAAAAAGATTTATTTCTGTCTTCATTAACTTCATAGAACATAACCATCTCTAAAATCCATCATTCTTTTACTTTATTAGTTACAATTTTCTAGTCTATTGTTTTTTTTTAATAAAGAGAACATTTAATTATAAACTATTACCGTTTAAATTCGATCCGTAATGAATGTATTCTACACCCTTAACATTTATTTATAACTGTATTAGGCACTCATTTCCTAAATTACCTTTGAAGCTACCTCCTTTAATATCGAACGGAAGTATAGACTAACGAATTAATCTGGCCTCCTTGAGTTTGGAGAGCACTCCAGTTTTTAATCTGTACTCCGCCGTATACTGCGCACGTGCGAACTTGACGTGACTTTAATTTGAATTTAGAACATAATGAAATTCGCGCCATATTTATGGCTTTCGGAGGGAAATCGAGAATGGCTGCCGAGAAGTACTTACTTACTTCTCTACACGGTCTTCTGAAGCACTTTAAGAATTTAAATATTCTAAAAATAATTGTATTTTATGGAGAAAGTAATGAATGAAGATATTCCTAGATTTCTTAAACATAAAACTAGTTGGTGTGTCAGATGTTGGTAATTTTAGTACTTTTAAAAACTCAAATTGACATTTGAGACACCATTGCAGGCAAGACAGAAGGAGATATTGCAGAAAATATTTATAGAAATAAGAGGAGGCTAACACTAAACAATGGGGCGGGTTTCCAACTTTTTAGAAAAGAGTGGCAAGTTTACTAAATGTGATTAAACACAACTAAGTAGATATATATTTCCGGGTTCTCATTTTATATTGCTATCAATGATCAAATAAATAGAGTGTTTACCTGTGTCCTGGTCTGGTTGTCATCTTCCCTCCGGCCCGTCCTCAGGTCTATGGTATGGAAGCCATCATCAGCGCCCTCGAACGCTTTGTTCACGCAACCCCCGTTGGTCTCCGACGACATCGTTTTCTGAGGGCAATGACACACGATGACATTAATACGGACAATGGCGAATCAATAGTTCAATGATGGAAATAGAAGGTGGATAAATCGGTTAAAATAAAATTTTGAAACAGTGACACTTTCACTAAGTGGTTTGCTTATTTTGGACTTGAGTATGATTATTTAATGTGTACTTATTTAGTTACTTATGTACTGTACAACTATTTTCTTAATGTCCCTCGGCAAACTTCATGTTTCGTCAGTCGTCGGATTTGTATCAGTTGCCTTTGCAATTAGTGCAAACCAGACGCTCTTGAACAACTTGAAAGTATAAAGAGTTGTTAATATATATTTAGAGTTGTTAAATAAACTATAAATAGCTCTTTTAACTTAATGTAATTTATTTTAAAATGAGAGGAAAACTACTGCGGTTAAAAAGGAAAATACGCTACACCTACGCTACACCTACGCTACACCTACGCTACACCTACGCTACACCTACGCTACACCTACGCTACACCTACGCTACACCTACGCTACACCTACGCTACACCCACGCTACACCCACGCTACACCCACGCTACACCCACGCTACACCCACGCTACACCTACCCTACACCTACCCTACACCTACCCTACACCTACCCTACACCTACCCTACACCTACCCTACACCTACCCTACACCTACCCTACACCTACCCTACACCTACCCTACACCTACCCTACACCTACCCTACACCTACCCTACACCTACCCTACACCTACCCTACACCTACCCTACACCTACCCTACACCTACCCTACACCTACCCTACACCTACCCTACACCTACCCTACACCTACCCTACACCTACCCTACACCTACCCTACACCTACCCTACACCTACCCTACACCTACCCTACACCTACCCTACACCTACCCTACACCTACCCTACACCTACCCTACACCTACCCTACACCTACCCTACACCTACCCTACACCTACCCTACACCTACCCTACACCTACCCTACACCTACCCTACACCTACCCTACACCTACCCTACACCTACCCTACACCTACCCTACACCTACCCTACCCTACACCTGCCCTACACCTACCCTACACCTACCCTACCCTACACCTACCCTGCACCTACCCTACACCTGCCCTACACCTACCCTATACCTAACCTACACCTACCCTACACCTACCCTACACCTACCCTACACCTACCCTACACCTACCCTACACCTACCCTACACCTATCCTACACCTCCCCTACACCAACCCTACATACATGATTGCATAACTGAAACCGTTTACGCAGCGTACGCAACGGAAGCCCTCAAAAAGTAATATTCTTTCCCGTTTTTGCAACGTCTTTCATTTATTTTCCGCTCCTATTGGTCGTAGAGTGATGTTATATAGCCTATAGCACTCAGGAATAATATAGCTTTCTACCAAAAAAAATTTTAGAATTGGGTCATTAGTTCCAGAGATTACCCCCTACATACAAACTTACAAATTTTACCTCTTTATAATATTATTATTAGTATAGATGGACATGGAAATTGGCATTCGTTTGTATTCAGAAATGCGATGATTCCCGAGGGACATTAAGAAAATAGTTGTACCGTACCTACTGTGTGTTTGTATCAGAGTAGGTAGATAATAGTAGTTTATGATACTGTTGCATAATAAGGGGTATTAAAACATGAGTGTGAGTTTAAAAACCGAGCCGTAGGCGAGGTTTTTAATAGTATTCACACGAATGTTTTAATACCTAGTTATGTGCAGTTTCATACACTACTTTATCTACACTCATACATTTTGGGATTGAACCTACTTAATCTTATTTTTTGCATTTTTCATGCCATAAAGTCGTGATAAATGCATCATATAATAATCTCGACTTTGCTGGTAAGAGATTATGAGTAATTTCCTTCCTTAAAATATTTGGCCGCGTCAATTTTTCTTCACATTCACTAATATCAGACATTTTAAGCAAGAATTTTAAAAAGTCATGAAATTCAGTACAACGAAACCTGCAAAACGTATGAATGGCGCCAAAACCCAGCACATCACCGCATTAAATTGCGGTAAAAAAATCGTGCGGCAATAATACCGCATGAAATCCGTGTTTTGCAACAGAATCCACCGCATCGCAGTGCGAATATAATTCGCGCGAATATTTTGAGCTCTATGAACAGGTGGAAAGAGACAAAAGTTCGCGCAAATAAAAATGGCAGTGCGTAATAAGCCTAAAGCGGGCATTGTTACAGACAAGTTAAAATTGTTTTTTTTTTTTTATTAGGTACTATAAAAATGGCATTTCAAAAAATTTAAATAATTGATGGAATCTCCTTAGTGATTAACTTCTTGGATTTGTCCTGTATCGTAATAGCAAAAAAGTTATTTTATGATGCAGTTGTTTGAAAATCGAAGGAAAATGTTGAACTATAATGGTTTTTTTTTTTTAATTTTACCTATCCACGAATATAAAGTACGTGTTTATGCAATATTTTTTTCAATACAGTTGTTAAACATGGCGTACTTTCAGAGGCTATAATTATGATTCGAAAGTTAAATCTTACGCATAGGCATCTTTCTGTTACGCGGTCGTGACTTTTGTTTACGAGCTCGATCATCATGTTTGCAGTTTAGTTTTAAATTTATAAGTCAATTTAAAAAAAGTTTAGTAGCAAGGAGTTTTCATACATAGAATAAAATGGGATAGATTTTCTACGAGGAAAAATGAAAGATTCCGTACGTTTTAGCATTGAATTCTCAAAAGTATTTTAAATGGTTGTTTAATGTACTTAATTACCAGTTTTAAGTTAATTATTTTCACATCAACGTTTGTCAAAAATCAAATAGGCTGTATAGGCTGTTTTCGTTGAAAAAAAATATGTCCAGTTGCAAAAACGCGCCATTATTTATAAGTCAATTTAAAAAAGTTTAGTAGCAAGGAGTTTTCATACATAGAATAAAATGGGATAGATTTTATACGAGGAAAAATGAATGATTCCGTACGTTTTAGCATTGAATTCTCAAAAGTTTTTAAATAGTTGTTTAATATATTTAATTACCAGTTTTAAGTTAATTATTTTCACATCAACGTTTGTCAAAAATCGAATAGGCTGTATAGGCTGTTTTCTTTGTAAAAAAATATGTCCAGTTGCAAATACGCGCCATATTGAAAATTTATTTTTTGTGAATAAACAAATCTAATTCTTTGATTTGTTGTTACTATTTCTCACAACTGTATTGAAAAACGTCGTGTGATACACGGGTGTGTAGGTTATTGCAAACTCGCTGCAACAATTGACAGCTCGTTTGCAATAACCTACTTTCCACCCTTGTATCACAATGTACTATTGAATTCATAATTGGAACGTTACGTTGTGAGTGTAGATAAACTCTTTTTTTGTAAGTAGGGCCATGGTGCCTATTGATACGAAAGTAAAAGAAGAAGTATCCCAAGGATGTTGAGCTTTCCCAGCAACCCAAATGCATTGAACACTTTCACTTCACAAACTAAAGGATTTTAAAGGAAATTCCTAATCCATTATTTCTTAAAATATGAAAATTTGTCTGTTCGGCAACGTAAATAACGCAATTAATATTGTTGAATTGTCAAAATGATAAAAATTGCGTTCGGAATTACTCCGCAGGATTGACAAGATAAGCAATTCATCTATGCATTCGACTATCTCATAAAAAGGAATAACATCCACAAAATTCATAATATTCTCATAATTATCTGACCCCAATTATATTATCTGCCTAGCCTTTTTCCCAACTATGTTGGGGTCGGCTTCCAGTCTTACCGGATTCAGCTAAGTACCAGTGTTTTACATGGAGCGACTGCCTATCTGACCTCCACAACCCAGTAAGTGGGTAACACGGTACCCCTTGGCAAGACTGGTGTCAGATCTCAAGCTTCTGACTACCTGTAACGACTGTCAAAGATCTTCAAATGACTGCCGGGACCAACGGCTTAACGTGCTTTCCGAGGCACGGAGGAAACTCGGTATATTGAAATGGTCACCCATCCACGGACCGACCTCGTCAAGCGTTGCTTAACCTTGATGATCGACCCGTGCGGCTGTTATTATTTAGCCACGAGCTCCTCTTTTAATTATCTGACCCCAATATCTATGTAAAATATTATTATAATCACCGCATCATGCCCAAACATCAACAATACGAGGACTCACAATAAAGGGCTCCATAAAAACTGTCATTTGAAAACTATACACACAGGGCACAATACAACAATGGTGGCGTCATGGGAATCAACGCGTTCTATGAGAGCTATATGCATTGCATGATCAGGGCTGCTTATGATCCTGTTTGCCATGCCATGACTGGATACAAACCATGTTGATGGATGACAAGGCAGAGGAAGGTCTAAGAAAAGAAGAATGGTTGATAGCATGACGGTTGACAGGAGACAATGGAATAAGAAAATGTTTTGCGCTGACCGGGACCCTAAGAAACATGGTATTGAAGATTAGACGGTGGCATGCCATAACTATAGGTAAATCTAATAACAATGATGGAAGAAAGCTTTAATAGGCATCCAAACAGTCCTATCTGGGTCGCGGGTACATTTGAAAGAGAGTTATCGCGGCCCTGGCACAAGCAACTGAAGAAACACGGGTGGGTTTTAGTCAGTAAAAGTCTGACACGCCATCCCGCTTCATCTAGAGCGGGAGAAGTCGTTGGAGGATTTCATAATCCAAAAAATCGGTAGTTTTAATATATATTATAATTGACGTATACTATGTATATTCTCGCAATACAACAAGTATAGAGTGAAGGAGGAGATACATATAATACTCTTTATTGTACTCTTTAACAAAGTACAACTTAGATTATATTGTGTAAAAATCAGCAGTCTTATCATTAAAAGCTATATTTTCAAAAAAAAAAAAATTTTCATGGACTTGACAGAGAAGAGGAAAAGATATGCAGTTAATTAAGTAATTAAAGACAAGAACACTTCTAGTCTATAAATCAAGGAGCGACAGCGACGCATTTGCGATTGCGAGCGTGATACATAATAAGGATGTAGGTTGAGCGCCAATAAAGACAACACAATTTTCTCTGAGGTAAATTTTAAGATTTACCGTAAGATTGCTGGTAAAAGCCCGAAATAAAGAAAGTTCGGGCTTTTGCAGTAACACATGCACTTTATAGCAATCGAACAAAAAGACGTCTTCATTTAGATTCATTTCGTCTGAATCTAAAAAAATCAATCGTAACAAAAACAGCTATTCTAAGTCACCATGCGCAATGTAATTTAAACGAAGATTTTATCTAATTTAGAATGGTGTTAACAAGCAAACCGATGAGAGTGAAATCTAACTAGAAAAATAAATAAGATCTCGTTTCCTCATTGATCAGATATTTGCGATGATAATGAGCGCGGCACACTTTCTATCCGCGGAACTGAATTACGGATGACAGTATGATTGGTTCATTTACTTTATTAGTAAGTGACTAGCTTTTGCCCGTGACTCAGTCTTCATGTGTTTTCGAAACTTGAGCATTATTTAGAGGCGTGCTGTATAAACGACAGGGCAAGTTACATTCTACCAGCGAATAACGATGATAGAAATGTCAAGAAGCTTATGTCGATCCCCTTGAATTTTGTTGCAGAAATTCGAATCGCTTTGAAAGCGATTGATACTTGTCTAAAGTCCCCGTCACGAAAAGCTATAAATTTTGTAACTAAAGAACTTCTACTAAGTTACGTATTAGCGACAATTCAATCGACAACAAATAATTCCAAATTCAATCATCTCAAAGTAACTGTGTAATACGAAACTAACGAGCAATTTCACTTGGTCGGGTTATATTTTCACACTAATATTGAAAAGGCGATACATTGTGAGTGTGTTTGTATATTTGTTACTTCTTCACGGTCAAACGGCTGGACGGATCTGAGATGAAATTTGGCACAAAGATAGATTATAGACTGGAATAGCACATATGATACTTTTTATACCGGGAATATGTTGGGTTATCCTTGATATTTTTCGATTTTCACGTGGGCGAAGCCGCTGGCAGATGTAGTGATATAAAACACTGTCGTCTAATGTTTCGTGGTACTGGAATGTTCCACTAGTCAGACACGTTCCAGTACCGCAAAACATTAGACAACAGGGGGGTGACCATAAGCTCTTAGAGCGGTATCAATTTGATATCGAGTAAGTGTCAGATGTATACAAGTCAGATACATCTGTTCCTTATTCGATCTCAAATTGATACCGCTCTAAGAGCTTATGGTCACCCCCCCAGGGGCTTTTTGTCGCTAAAATATAACCCGACCAAGTGAAATTGCTCATAGTGGGCATTTGTTGTTGTTGATTGAATTGTCGCTACGTAACTTAATAGAAGTCCTTTAGTTACAAAATGTACAGCTTCTCGTGACGGAGACTTTATGCACTATGGTTAAGATTTGACATAGAAAGACTAATTATTTCAATAACAATAAGCATGCTGCAGATTAAAATGCTGTTTTATTCATGTTCAAAATCTCTAAAAGTAACGGCTTTAAAAAATCAATTTAGCAGCCCTAAATTGCACTACTTTGCTATACCCTCTAATAAAACGAACCGCAATCAATGCGATAGCATTGATTACGCCAATCAATAAAAGAGACATTAATCACAATCTCAATACATTTGTACATCAGTGCTACCAGCCCTACACTCATATCTGAGTGAGCCCGCACTGCGCACGCGCCGCACGCCGCCAGGGCACACGCCTTTCTACGCGTGACGTCACATCGATCCGGTTCCATGACTTCCATGTCACTGCGCAGCGCAACACACCTGTGTTGTGTGTTGTCTGTTTGTTACCTGCGTTACGTAAGTGACGGCTCACTTTGGACCCAAAGGTGAGGCATTTAGTTAGAGGTTAATTTTACTGAGGTTTTTGTTTTACAGGTTGTAATTTATTAAAATGTTACCAAAGGTTGTATCTTCTTTATCCTTTAAGGGGATCTTATTATTCTTCTTCGTGTCGCTAGTACGATATTACATCAAATTTTCCTGACCCAAAATCCACACCTTGCTGCCGGTCCTTTATTGGGTCAAGGAATAGGTAAACTCGGTCCATTTATTGAGGCGAAAGCTCAGGTAGCTGCAAAAAAGTTGGGGATTCTTGCTAAGGTGAGACGGTACTTCACGCCTGAACAGCTGCTCAACTTGTATAAAGCGCAAGTTCGGTCATGCATGGAGTACTGCTCTCACCTCTGGGATGGATCTGCCAAATACCAGCTTGATGCACTTGAGTCGATCGACAGACGGGCCAAAAGGCTTATTGGCAACGATGCACTGGTCGCCTCAAAGCTCCAGAGCCTCGAACATCGACGCCGAGTTGCCAGCCTGTCGGTTTTTTATCGGTTACATTTCGGGGAGTGCGCGACGGAACTGCACAATTTGATTCCACCTAGCCCTTTCCATCATCGGACTACAAGACGTACGGCCATGCGCCATCGGTACATGGTGGACATCCCTCCCATACGCACAAAGCGTTTTGCTAATACTTTCATTGTGCGTACAGCTAAGGAGTGGAATTCCCTTCCGGGGTCTTTGTTCCCTGATAGCTACAACCTTGGGGTCTTTAAGTCAAGAGTGAATAGGTTTCTTCTAGGCAAGCGTGCTTCACCGTAGACCACGTCATCGCTTAACATCAGGCGAGATAGTGGTCAAACGCGAGCCTATAGACTATAAACAAAAAAAAACTAAAAACGTCTAAACACTAAAAAAAAAAAGGTAAGGTAAAGAAGATTTGAGAAAAGTCCCGGTTCCATGTCACTACGCAGCACAACGCACCTGTTACACTGTGTAGTGTTGTCTGTCTGTCTGTTACCTGCGTAATGTAAGAGACGGCCTGACGGATCACTTCGAGGCACCAAACGTACCCTAAGGTGAGGCATTGAGTTGTGGTTATTTTTGGATGGGAAGTTGTAAATTATTGTGGGGCTTTGTTGCCATGCTTTTTATGGGGAATCGTAAGTTTTTTCTGCTTTGTTTTTTTGAGACGAAGGATATATAAGAAGTATTGATGCAATATTTTGAATTCTCTCCGTCGTAGCAATATTACGTTCCAGTAAGCAGTTCAAATGTCAGCCGTCATCTTCTCTCAAATTGGCACAAAATATGCATGAAAGCAAGTGCCGTGGTAAATAAATATAAGCCTAAAGTCCCTGTCACGAGAAGCAATAGGTACATTTTGTATATTATAAAGAACTTTTGCATTTTGTGTATTATATATTTATTCTGTGGTAGAAGTTCTTTATTTACAAAATTTATAGCTTCTCGTGACGGGGACTTTAGATGATAAGTCTGACACGATTAAAAGCCAGGTAGTAGAGAGCTCAGAAACATTTGTTTATGTTTGTATTCATTCTCATCTCAACACCGGAAGCCGATCCCAGACCCAGATAAAAGACTAGGTTGATCTCCAATTCGCATCCTGTCAACCAGAACCGTGTCATTCAACACAAAGCCGAGTATCAACGATTTGCCATCGTTTTCCGCAGACGCAGGCTTGACCTGAAGTGAGGCGTGACATCGATTCTCTCCACTCAGCTAAACATTATGACTTATCATCGGTTATTCACGCTTTCTGAATGTAAAATAAAGACGTATATCGATTTGTTGAAATGTGGCGGGAATCCTTTTTGGTTTTGTGATGGGAAGCGCAGGGATTCGATCGAACACAGGAGTCAGGACCTCATTTCAGGAACAGAAGGTCTTGAGTTCGAAGCCTGGGTCGGGCCAACTATGTTGTTCCTGACAAAATTAATTAGAAAATACAATTATGTGTGTGGTTTTTGGCTAAAATAAGCAAACTGAAATTATCCTCATCAGTTTTTGCCTGATTATGTTCCTCCAACTTCTAAGTAATAATTCTAAAATTTACTAAGAATGCGAAAACACTTCATGGTTGTCAAGTAGAAAAAGTCTACGAGTTTCAATAATAGAATATTTACATAAATACGTAATTATCATTATGTAATGCTTGCTCACCAAACCACATTAACACAGATACTCCAAAAATAATCATGATTTTTGAACAAAAACATAAAAATATTCATAGGAACACACATTTTTGCATAAATTAGCAATATTACACATACATTACTAACTACGTAAGGCAGGTGTACACAAGAGCGCGTTTTACATGCCTCTGTGTATCCTATGCATATTCATGGCGTGCCGGAGTCGGTAAAAATGTAAAAATAACTTTGTAATAATGATGTTTTTATTTTAGTTCGCTACCTGACATGTTGGCAACTTTTTTGTGTTGTCAAAGGGAGTCATTACGTGGCGGCTACTTGGGTTACTTTAGACAGGGACGTAATTTGGGTTTTAAGTTTAGTGCAGAATAAACAAGGTTCAGGATAGGTAAACAGAATAATAATATATTATGTGTCCTAATGACTAATGAATTACTGACACTTGATAGACACTTTTTAAGCTTTATACACACCCCAGAGATTTTAACCTTACAAAGAAGCAAAAAATAGCGATCCTACTCGTAACATAAAGTCATTCGCTATGTGTTTCAAATAAGCAGTGCAAACTAATGAGCTTTTGAAGATATTCTATCTTTCTTCTGTCTCATAACTATGTGTGTACGAATTTATAACAAATTACCTGGTAATCTGAAAATGTTAAACTCGAGATATGCTTTTAAGAATAAATTGTATGAATGGTTAATTGATAACAACTTTTATAGTATAAAACAATTCCTAGAAAGAAAATAGCGTTGTTGTAATATAGTAATAATTTGGTAAGGAAATTGTTGTAACAAATATTTGCATGCTATGTTAAATCTTGGCAAAACATGTCTGCTCTATGTTTGTACTATAAGACCTTTGTATACCATGTTTTACGCAAATAAATATATAAATAAATAAATAATATAATTGTATTCTACTTGATAATCCATAGTCCATACTAATATTATAAATTCGAAAGTAACTCTGTCTGTCTGTTACCATTTCGCGCCTAAACCGCTGAATGTATTTCAATGAAATTTGGCAAGGAGATAGATGACATCCGGGGAAGGACATAGGATACATTTTACCAAATAAAAAGCTAGATAGGGTAAGTAGGGTAAACATAGGTAGGTGTGTAGGATAGGTATATAGGGTAGGGTAGGTAGGTAGCCAGATGACGGCTGCGAAGCCGCGGGGGACATCTAGTGGTTATAAACTTATCAACAAATACGGAGCTTTAAACTTATCCGAGCTGTCAATACGCGATTTCAATGCCATTGCAATTGTGAGTGTACTACGGAATAAGACTCCTCAAGCAACTTCCTATATTTTAATTAATTTATGCATGTTTTAATTAATTGTACACGCATATCTTTCACGTCTTATGTTCAATGTCGCTGACTTTTATTAGACTGATAAGAAGAACCAGGGCACTCATTAAAACAATAACTTTATGACTGCGTAAATAGTTGAGTTTGGTGCAATTTATAATTAAAATAATTAATGTGGAAAACCACAATACCTAATTACATTGCCATAATACGTTGGGATTGGGAAATGCCATAACATATATTTAACTAGTTTCTGCCCACGGCTTCGCCTGTGTTAAAAAGTGTTCAATATGTTTATCATCCCAAGGTAGCACACTAACGCTACCATAATGGAGTTTCTTGTGCATTCTTCTCCATTACAAGCTACTTTCCGAATGCACGGTAGAATCAACTATTATTATTTGTAAAATGTAACGTTCAAAAGTGCCGCTTGGTGGCCTACTTGAAATAAAATATCTTTGTCTTTTGTCTTTTATAAGTACCCCATGTTTTTCCAGTGTCTCAAACTATATCCATACCAAAATGCATATAAATCGGTTCAGTGGTTTAAGCATAAAAAGGTAACAGAGAGACAGACAGAGTTACTTTCGCATTTACAATATTACGAGTAGTATGGATGGATAAAATATGGATTATTTTATTTTAGGATAAATATTATCCCATTTTCACACACTGCACAAAGTGCGTGCCTGAAGCCGGCCTAGGAAAAGATGGCGAGACGCAGGGGCGTGGCTACCGGAGGGGTAGGTTTTGCCGTGCACCGGGGTCCCCAAGCTCAGAAGGCCCTTGGAACCTGACCAGCAAACCACAAATTTAACTAGCGAAAATTTCGACCACCTTCGGAATCTAAATAAAATAGGTTGCAGCACGACTTTAATTATGGCTGTTTGAAACTTGTGGTAGATGAAGCCGTTAGCACTTGTGTGGGTTTACCTACAGATTTTTTTCACAACTTTGCATTATTTGTATCATTTTTCGGCATGATGAAGAATAAATAGCATCAAAAGTTGGGATCTGCTGTCAAAATTCACTGACGAATCGGACAACACTCTAAAAAATCTAAATCTGAATAGATGCTCCAGTACAATATAATACGATATTTATCTTCTATATAAAAAAGGCTTCATTAGTCTCGCTAAAACTCAAAAGCTTCTAAGCTTGGTGGGTAAAAAACATATATACCTTTTTTTTTTTTTTTTTTTTTATCTTATATAGGTTCGCGCTTGACCACCATCTCACCTGATGGTAAGCGATGATGTGGCCGATGATGGAGCACGCTTGCCTAGAAGTAACCTATTCACTCTTGACTTAAAGACCCCTAGGTTGTAGCTATCGGGAAACACAGACTCCGGCAGGGAATTCCACTCCTTAGCTGTACGCATAATGAAAGTATTTTCAAAACGTTTAGTCCGTATGGGTGGGATGTCCACCATGTACCGATGGCGCATCGCCGTACGTCTGGTAGTCCGATGATGAAACGGGCTGGGCGGAATTAGATTATGCAATTCCATCGCACATTCCCCGAAATGTAATCGATACAAAACCGACAAGCCGGCAACTCGGCGACGATGTTCAAGGCTCTGGAGCTTTGACTTAGCCAATGCCTCATCGCCGATGAGCCTCTTGGCCCGCTTTTCGATCGACTCTAGTGCATCAAGTTGGTATTTGGCAGAGCCGTCCCAGAGATGAGAACAGTACTCCATGCATGATCGAACTTGCGCTTGATACAAGCTGAGCAGCTGTTCTGGCGTGAAGTACCTTCTCACCTTTGCAAGGATCCCCAGCTTCTTGGCAGCCAACTGAGCCTTTGCCTCAATGAATGGGCCAAAATTGAGAGTCGATGTCACCGTAACGCCAAGCAGCTCAAGATGGTCAGTTATTGGCACGGTCACACCTCGGAAAGTTGGAGCCGGGTGAAATTGACTCTTTTTTGCGGAAAAAAGACACGCCTGGGTTTTAGCAGCATTAAACCTGACCAGATTGGCATCGCCCCATTCGGAGACTGCCTGCAAGGACAGGTTTAAGCGCTCCACCATGGCCTCCCGGAGAGACTGGACCTGAGGCCCGGTGGTACGAGCGTTGGACAAGTATCTCTCAGCAACAGTGCTGTCGTCTGCATACCCAAAGGTACCGGGTTTTAGCAGATCGTTAATGTGCAGCAAGAATAAAGTTGCTGAGAGTACTGACCCCTGAGGGACACCGGCATTTATATCCAAGTGGTCCGACGAGCAGCCATCGATAACCACTCGAATGGACCGATCTCTCAGGAAGTCTGCAATCCAATCACACAGACCACCGGGCAAACCGAATGAAGGAAGCTTACCAATAAGGCTTTCGTGCCAGACCCTATCAAAAGCCTTCGAGATGTCGAGGGAGACGACCTAAACTCACTTATACAACAACCAGACCGCAACTACTTTCTATAGGCCATACAATTTGTTCTGTGACACGCAGGGCAGCAACCGATTGCTCAACCACTGCGCCAACCGTGTCGTCCAAGTTTTAGCCGTTCAAGATTCAAAGGGAAATTATGGACCTCTGCCGACGATATTAAAAAACGTCAATGACCAGACGTGGCTCGTAGCCACCTTGATCCTACTTGGAATCGTGCCCACTTCCTTTTATTATGCATTGGAATCTGGTTACTGACGTTATCACATAATGTATATTGTGTCTTTACGTTTACCTACTGATAACAGTATTTATTGTGATTGCATCCATAAGCAATTACCTCGACAATGATGAGTTGAGTAACAGTTGTTCTATCTCACGACGGCGGGTTGGTCTTAGTCGTGTGTGTGATGCACATTTTTTCCGTGTGTGTTAGCTCGGGAGCGCTCAGTATCGCCTGAGCACACACAAACAATGTGCTTGTGCATCTACACACACGACTAAGACCAACCCGCCTTCGTGAGATAGAACAACGGTATATTTAAGGCGCCGATTACCTTGAGTAGCTGATTTTAAAATGAGAATCACGTCTAAATGGCCAGTCGTATTTTATGAAAAAAATATATGTTATATTAGACTATTTTCTTAATAATTTGATCTGAGCAAATTTTGATTTTTATTCGTATAACATAGTGTAATTAATTTGTAAAGTTATGTCTAAAACGGACAAAAACACGACAATCACACAAAAACCACTGGGCATATTTTAATGAAATTGACACTATCTCAAAGACAATTTAATTATCTACATTTTGATCTGAGGCTTTTTTTTTTAAGTCATAGAATAATAAGGAAAGTACAAAAAACTACTAAATTTCGGGTCGCGCGGGTGTGAAACGAATGCGCGTTTTGTGCCCTCAAGGTCGTTGGCGTTAGTCGTCGTCTTAATGACTTTTATCGAGAATAAGCAACTGTGCTGGTATCTTTCCTTTTAATTTTGTAAACCGAAAATCTTTACATGTTGTGGCACACCTTCAAAAATAATCAGATAATTAATTATGGGGAACAAAAACCTGACAGGTTTGCAGATGTTATAGATTTACCAGAAATTTGAATGATGATTAATTGTAATATTCTACTAATTTAATTTTACGGTTCCGTATCATCAGTATCTGTGTTATCTTAAGTTTTGTTTGAGTAGGTACCTATTCGCTTAGAACTAATAATACTTGACAATAAGTAGGTTACCTAGACTATTGATAGTTTATTATATTTAATTTGTCTGGTGAAATGTGGGTGTACCTACTATGACGCACCTCTGCCTTACCCTTTGTGCAATACAGCGTGATGCTATGTGTGTTAATTTATCTGTTTCTAAAAACATCGGAGTTTGCTTTAAATTTAGCAGAATCGAGTAATGCGGGCAGTCAAACTCAAACGTCTATAACAATTATAATTAAAATATTATTTATGAGTGGTGAAGTTACTTGCAATATAATTGCCTCCACGTACGTTCGTATCAGAAATAGCTTCCTGCAGTACGCATCTAGTAGGTACTAATATCTACCTATTAATCATCTTCCGCCTTTGCCTTGCGCAAGCGCATAATGCACGCGCCTCTAAGATGGCAAACGTGGAGGTTTTTTGTAACATCTACAACTTATCAATCTGCGTAACCTTTTACCGAATATGTGTGGTTCAGCTGCCAGTGTTAACAAATGAGCTGAGTACTAATATTATACACAGAGCGACTGCCTGTCTGACCTCCACTGTCTGACTGACTCCCTGTCTGTCCACAGTATCTGAGTCAGGTTTCCTGACTTCTGCTTCCCCGTAAAGACTGTCCAAGTTCTACAAATTACAGAAGGGCCTGAGGAACAGAGGAACCTTGGTAGGTAACGGATGGTCACCCATCCGCGTACTGACCTCGGTATGCGTTGCTTAACCTTGGAGATCGACCCGTGCGGCTGTTATTCCTTGGTCACGATCTCCACAGAATATTTAATAAGTGTTTACTTTGACTTAAAACTTCTACTTTCTGTTTTCTCTGTCTGTTTGTTACTCTGTGCACGCACTTCATTAAAGTTGTGCTCAACTGTCATACAAATTATGGTTTAGAAAACTTTTGGATTCTGATATGAATTAAGATGCAACTGTTTGTGAAGGTACATGATGTTATTGTAATGGAGGGAATTCATTATTCTGCTGGTCGTCAAACAAGATGATCAAATAGGGGTATCACTCGGCCATTCAAACACAGTGTGAGTGTGTAACTCCCTTACAGAATTTCCCTCACCCACTTTTAAGCAAGTCTTGCACAACCACCCGCACTTGTAATGATTTGAATGTGGCAAATGATAAAGCTATCCAGGTAGCTACATGCTGCATGGACGAAGTACCCAATTGACATGCAAATAAATATATTTTTTCTTGCAACATAAAGGCCAATTTTTTGAAACTGTTTCAGTTCCTTTACAGGAAATTCAATGAATGATGGTCTTCATATTATTACGACTCTGTCAAGAGTCAGTAAAACCACGGCTTTTCCTGTTACATATGCTGCTACCATCGAACTATATAACTCTTGTGAAACTGCAGCTGCACATACATTCCACATTTGTGCAACAAAATTGCCAAAGTTAAAACAGTTTAAAACAAAACGAGGTATTGTAGCAATGTGTTGCAACGTGACTTTACCGCGTTTATATAATTATTGCTAACAGCAAATAAAATCAGATTAGAATGTATGCCTCTACGTTAGATAGAGATAATTTCACCGTTGATGACTAGTACAGTTTAGTTTAGACATCACGTTTTGAATGAAAGTCGTTACAGTTGCTGTTACGATGGACGGACGGTTGTAGAAATTATTCGTGAGCTGGCCAATGATAACAAAAATATTAAAGCATGAGTAAATATGATGTTAAGTTAGACTTATAATAACCAACAAATGTTTTCGAAACAAGCCAACAAATAGACCGTAGTGCCCTTGACAAAGAATTCATAAAACGTTCATCTTGCACACAACTAACAAAAAAATCTGCTTAGACCAAACATTTTGCCTATTTTTGCTAACACCCGGCTTTCAGCAAAAGAATTTCCATTGCTCTAAAGACAGCAACAGCGCTGTAAAGAACAATATTTGTAATGACCGTCGATTTGTGTTAAATTATTCCTCTGTTGTTCTCATCATCTGGCTTAGAAACTTCTTGGACGTTTCAATCATTGTTTCGTTCAGATACTCTTCAATTCATAAAGGATACACATGAACTTATGTCATGATAAGTAATGCTTAATAACTGGCTACAAAGGGTCGTGTTGACGACACATTCACGCGATTGGGAAGGCACATCAAGGCTGCAGGTAATTGCAAGCTGCGATGTCCACGACACGATTGTAAAGACAATATGGACATTATGATAGCGTGTCTCTAAGACCAAATATTAACATCCGTTCGACTGAATATAGGTTAGAGCGGATAAGCTTAACGTGATTAGACAAGACGTGGTAAGAACAGTAGTGGCGCAGTGGATACAGCACGACTTACAAGTTGTAGATCATGTGTTCGAACCCGAGGAGGTGCATTATTTTGTGTAATTTATTACAACACTACTGCTCTCAAAACGATGAAGGAAAACATCGTGAGAAATACGGCATGTCCTAGAACCAAAAATTCGAAGACATGTGACACTAATCCGCATTGTGCCCACTCCTTCTTTATAGGAGGAGGCCTGAGTCCCAGCAGTGGGCACATTAAAAAGGCTGTTGATGATGATGATGATGATTAGACAAGTATGCATGAGATATTGTAATGCACATGCGTAGACACAAGTGCGCTCCTCCTTTCTTTAGTCTCTAATTCGATGTCGTGGCAATCCGACACGACTGGTGGTAGATCTGGGACTTCCAAACCTTGGGCTGCTAAAGACAAATTTCTGATGGAAATACCCAATATCGAACTGTTTTTGCTCGAAATGGCAATCGAACTCAGAAGTCCACGCTCGGCAGTCGCGCTTGCGACATCGACCAGTGTAATATTCAAGAATGAGACCCAGTCAAATAGATTTCAATGCTGTGTTTTAATTTAGATTGTCTCAGTATTTTAGGTAAATTCAGATGCCATCAAAATTCAGTCGTGTTGCTTCCCACAACCAATTTGAAAAAATGTGGCTCGACTGGACTCAAGCTATCTTGAATTTTAAAGAGATGGTGAATATTTAAATTATGCCAGGAATGTCACACCTCCTGGGGGGTGACCATAAGCTCTTAGAGCGGTATCAATTTGATATCAAGTAAGTGACAGATGTCACACCCCCCAGATTATGTCAAAAGAACCTTTATTGCGTAACGCAATCTCTTTGACTTTCGTTTTTAATCCAATTTCATTGCAATTGGTTTAACAACATTAAGTTAATCGCAGTGTTGCAAAAAGGAGTTTTATAACAATCATGTTGTATGTTGTCGTTGCAGACTTATTGTTTGGAGGTCTATCTCTAATTCTGGATGAACCGACTTAGGTCATTGTTCTCCTCTCATATCTGTTCCTGATTCTTGTGAACAGCTTTATCAGGGATAAAATCATTAAGTCAGTTAGTACTTGTCCAAGGTGTAACTCTTTGAAGGAAGAAAGCAGGATTGACCGCTCAGGATAGCGATTGGCTGCTGCACAGCGTGTCGCGGTTTCGATTCCCGCACGCAACAAATATTTGTATACTGTATATATATTTATATATATGTATATTTGTTTGTTTGTGTGTTTTGCCAACGCGCGGATAGTTGTCCCGGGTCGGGCTTTTTGTGTATGTGATTTTAAATGTTTGTGAACGACCCTCAATACAGAAGAAGTTTCTAGTGTATGGAGACATTTATTTTTTAATAGCGTGACCTTATCCCATTTACTTGATGTCGACCCTCTTTATTCTTTTTCTCCACTGTGCACGGCCTATTGAGCTGAGCTGTCTCCCAATTGGGCTACTTTCAGGTATTTTAAGTTTTTTTTAAATCCAAAACTGACATGATAACGACACTTCTTGTGGAAAATGTTTTAATGTCATTTGGACATGACTACCAACTTTGGAAATGTCAGGAAATAAAATGAGATCTTGTCGAAAGGTCCTTGTTTAGTGGAACGCCTTGGCCCCTGATCCAGTCACTGACATAAAACAGCTTTTGCGAATGAAATGCTTTGTATGATCACGCTCCTAAACTGGTTATAATTTGCAAATCATTTACTAAGCATACATTATGTATTAAAACACAGGTGTTTTGCTAGCAAATTAACATGACATTAACTTAGTAGTAACTAAATATTTCTTGGCTCGATATTTAAGTTAATAAGTCGGGTTATAAGTAATTAAATTGCGAATGTTATTTTAAATAAACAAGTTTAATAAACGTGGTGAATTTAAGTTACACTTAAGTTAACAGCTGTTTGTGAAGTAGGGCAGCTGATAGAGCAAGCCGGCAAAGAATGACCAATTAAAGACCTTGTTATGAACAAAGTCCGAATAACCAAATTAAATTTATTTTATGTTTCTCCTTTAGGTTTCTCGCACTTACATTTTTCTTTCCCACTCCAGCCAATCACAATCCCATTTTAGAACTTCACAAAAAAACTTAAAAAAAAAGGAACCACTTCACTTACACTAAAGCACTGTTGCGTCAGAACGACCGGCAGTTACTAAACGTAACACCACTGTGACGTAATATTAAAAAAAGAAAGTAAAAGTTATCGAGCGCGGGAATCGCGATACGAATTTTGAATTTGGAAGCGTTAGTGACGTGCGCGCGCTCACCTGGCGCACGGCAGACTGCGCGCGCATTTGAGTGTTGCCAACCTCAGAATAGTTTATTCCACGGAATGATATTCTAATCTCTTCAATTGGCTCTGCAAATAATGTATACTGATTGTGCTATTTTATGACTTAATTGTTCTGTAATGCTAACGCTTAGGAAAATACTGTGACTCATTTATTATAATTATATGCCTAGATGAAATGACTTCGCAGTTGAATAATCTAAGAAAATTCTTAGGTAAACATTAACTTATTGTTCCAAAATTCGTCATTTGTGTGGATGTATTATTTACTCATCTATTAACGAAGTAATTACACAGACATGTGACAAAGTGTATGATGCAGACAAGTTACAACAATGTAAACAAAGTAAAATATAGTACGCTATATTTGTAATCTAAATATTTATAATCTCAGTTTCTTAACCCACTTTTTTCAAACCAAAATATGGAATACATCATGCCCGTAAAATGCATCGCCTGAATCTCTAAAAAAACACCCAGGTTCAAAATTACCCACAAAAATTGGTAAAATTACCCCTCACAATAGCATCTTGCGATGGAGCCAGGTAGTGTTTCCCAAGCCGGTAGCCCGCGGTCAAGGACCCACAACCAGCCTAGCCGGACCGGACGCCATACTAGTAGGGTTACCAAAGGGAAATAATAAGCGATGATGCCACGCTCCACCACCCAAAAATATTCTGGTCTAGTGTCGATGTGGAGTTAATTAAGTCTGTGCGATAGAGCTTGACTTGTGAGGTTGTAAATGGTAGGTTGATAGGGCTAGTTTATTATTCTCTGTTCTATTTATTTTTATGTTAGTTGCAGACACTTATTCCTAGTTATATGACTGTTAATATATGTATATTTGTAAAACAAAGGTGTAAATATGTACACATTTAAACACTAAACAAAAGTAAACTATACAAAATTATACTAAATCTAACTACTTACACTATATACAAAAGATAGGTACACTTAGGCGTCGAAGTAGTCCTCCACAACGCTGTCAACCGGGAACGTGCCCAGAAGACTGGCAGCATTGCCACGTTTAATGGCAAAAGTGATTCTTTGCGCAAAGAATGAGCCAGCCCTCTGTGACTGTTTGAGTTCGATGTAGCTTTATCCAGAATAAATATGATTCTTGTTTTCTCATCTAAGATGTCTCCAGTATCGTGGATGCGTTTACAATCATTCATATACACAAACAGCCACGACATAAGCCGAACCGGAATCGAACCCTTGACACGCAACAACTGCAAATCGCTCAGCCACTACGCCAAAAAAACCGGTCAAGTGCGAGTCGGACTCGCGCACGAAAGGTTCCGTACCATTATCAAAAAAAAACCGGCACAAAAATCACGTTTGTTGTATGGGAGCCCCACTTAAATATTTATTTTATTCTGTTTTTAGTATTTGTGGCAACGGCAACAGAAATACATAATCTGTGAAAATTTCAACTGTCTAGCTATTACGGTTCATGAGATACAGCCTGGTGACAGACAGACAGACAAACGGACCGCGGTGCCTAAGTAATAGGGTCCCGTTTTTACCCTTTAGATACGGAACCCTAAAAAATATTGACTTAACTATATGACAATAAAATCACATAGCTACCTACTTGATAATCATAGGCAAATGTTTTAAAATTTTAATACAAGGATATCTTTTTATAACCGTATCTAACACAATCATAAATGCATGACAGCATGACTGAGCCTTTTCTTGTACCTACCTACTTACGCAAAATCCTTTGGCGTGGAGATACTTATTAACAATACAAGCCCTTTCTTGATCCTTGTCAGAACAACAGACATAATACTACAGAAATTATTTACAGTTCAAACGCCTGCCTACTCCCTAAGTGGCAATGTGACACTGATCATCATCTCCCTGCCCATGTAACATGGGGCCGGCGCAAAACATTTTCTTCTTCCATTTTGTTTTGTCAACGATCACTATCACAGACTGCCTTTTCTTTCATACCACTCCCTCATACAATTCATACATTTTTTCTATGGCCTCCCCTCTTCCTACATGGCAATATGACACTAATCTTTTAAGATAAACGATGACAATATTTTGTGCAATCTGTTTAACATAACAAGTAGATATTGATGTCATAGACCACCCATCTTGTTGCTCAGCAGTTACGAACGGCAGTTTAATGACAGTCATTAATTAACGGTTAAACATTGAAGACCGCTCATCAACAGTGGCATGCGACGAAGTTTGGTATCACAGCACGAAATGAAAAAAGATGAATGCTATCAACAGCACACCGGGAAGATAGAAATAAATTTCAACGCCCAGTAAATAATAAAATTAATGTTAGTAATAATTGTTGCTAAGTAGGTATAAATTGTAAAAGGACAGGTTTTTTGTTGCCAGTGGAGAAGCCCATCACACTATTCCCAATTCCAATCAATGCAACTACTAAAAGCCATAATCAACAATTTTATTACGACCACTAGAAAAGCGCCGTGGCAATTAATGTCGATGAATCTCGGCGAAATGACTCAAATGTTTTGGATGACGAGAACGGATTCCGAGAACGAAATTAAAAGAACATCAAGCTCTAATTGATTGTCGTTCTTACAAAATTCATGGCATTTTATTTTGGTAATACTTTTTATATAGGAAAAAAAACAGCTGCATCCGGTTGAATCGGAAGCTGAACCCAATACAGTTGGAAAAGCCTATGCAGATCGATTTTATGTTTAAAATAAGGGATGAATTCAAACCCATAGCAGGCTAGACCAATTTTTTCCTGTTCCAATTTAATCACTTTTACTCCGACACTCATCGTTTGGTTAACAAATAATTTGAACACTATTTATTATGCGTATTGTAATACTTAACATGAAGATGGCATACTAAATTGTGTACGTGCTCATACGAGTACTTACGATGTTATTCAGATTCGATTTCATTGTAGGCTTCAAACGTGTTCACGTACTTCCGATTTCCCTGTTTAGTTATCTGATTCATTTTAAGACCCAAAGTATCCTTGTATTATATACTTAAACATAGAGCTGAATTAAGTAAACGTGTCAAAGTCTACTCAGGTTTTCAGGCGAAAATGGAGTTTTACTGCAAATGAATCCTTCCTGCGCCGACGCAACACGTTTTCTTCTTCCATTCCATCCTTTTTAGGGTACCATACCCAAACGGTAAAAACGGGACCCTATTACTAAGACTCCGCGATCCGTCTGTCTGTATGTCTGTCTGTCTGTCAATCTGTCACCAGGCTGTATCTCATGAACCGTGATAGCTAGGCAGTTGAAATTTTCACAGATGATTTATTTCTGTTGCCGCTATAACAACAGATTAAAATAAATATTTAAGTGGGGTTCCCATACAACAAACGTAGTTTTTTGCCTTTTTTTCTCGATAATGGTACGGAACCCTTCGTGTACGAGTCCGACTCGCACTTGGCCGGTTTTTTTTTTGTTGGTATGATTTCTCCCGCACTAGGTGAAGCGGGAGTCAAACTTTTACTGACTAAAACCCACCCGTGTTCCTTCAGTTGCTTGTGCCAGGGTCGCGGTAAATCTATTTTTCTTCTCAAATTTATCCGCGACCCAGACAGGCACCGGCCCTAGTGGACCCGTCAGTTTTTGCTGACTTCTCTTTAGGTGCACGTGGAACACTACGCGCCGTCGCCTCGGGCCTGGTCCTTATCGGACAGCAAGCTACCCATTACTTGCCACCCACAAGCCCGCGCCTACGGTGGCCGGGAACCGGCTTACGACTCCCGACGCCCAGGGTGTTCCATTCTATCCTGTCAATTAAACAACTTCAAATTCTTAATTCAGAAATCGGAGGATAGTGTAATCAATGCGTTTCACTGATAAAACTTTGAAGGTCCATTCACCTATGCAAAATAACTAGATCTCCAAAATGTATTTACGTAACCACATGGTGACTATTTTCACCTAATTAAAAATAGGAAAAAAAAACTGAAAACTAAAAAGAGAAAATATAAAAAAAAGTTAACGCATTTTGCTTATAAAAATATAAAAAAGTTCACTCACGCATCATGGTTAGATGTCAAGTTCTCATCGCTTGGGATCCGGTTCCATTCCTGCGTCGTTCAGAACTGGTTGATTCGCGCCGAGCGCCGGATATTGCTCAACAATGAGCTCGCCTGAGAAACGAGAGAAGCCTTCGCTTGTACTGAGATGCTTTAGCTTTATTTGATTAATTGTCTTAGAACATGTTATAATTTTAAGTAATTCTGTCTGTGATTTCTTTTATGTTGATGAGGAAAGGAATTTTAATTTCCTCGTAGGTAAATGGCTGCTAGTCGTCGTCACTGTAGTAGCAGCTCTAATGAATGTGGGGTCCTGGGTTCCAATTCCATACCCAGGTCCCAGACGAACAACCAAGAAGTCGGGCACAATGTTAGGTATGCTTATGCCCTCTAAAAAGATTCTTGGTAAGCAGGCCATTATGTGAATTATTGCCAGGTAATGGCAATTTATTCAAAAGAGATGACGCTGAATAGAGACATAAGGTAAGGAAGAAGATAATACGCTGCGCCGACCACAAATAAATAGGGTTAAGGATGAAATAGCAATCAAGGACACCTGTGCACCTGCCATACTATTTCTTCCTGGCTCCCTAGTTGAAAACGAATGACGTGAGATCGAATAACATTTGCTCGAAAACGTTAACTCGATAGTACAAAATCGATAAATTATGAGCGCGTCAATTCACTACCTCGATGCATCAAAATCTCGAATAACTATAAGCTCGAATCAGCGGCAGCGCGAAGGTCGATTATATTGAAAAATCATTTGTCGACTGACCGATGCAACAATGAGTAGAAATTAACGTCTTGACGTCACAATTCAGTTCGGGTTTGTTCGGGAACTGGTAGCGTGTTTTTAAAAAAACTAAAATTAGTTATGTCATAAACCTTATGTATTTCAAAAAAAAATTGTTCAACAACCCAATTCCTCTACAAAATCAGTCTCAATACTCTCAATTCACCCCCATCTATCATTACCAGGAGAAATGGTCTGTCTGATGTACAAAAACTCTATGACCTAAGGATGGATATCACCAAGCTGATGAGATGTGCTCTCTAAAATGTTCAAACAAAAACGATGGCTTGTTGACACACTGGGATCAACCATTATCAGATGAATTAACTGCAGATACAAAGCGAAAAATAACTTTCTTTTCCGAAGTCGGTGTACGGTACCAAAGACATCGATTAGATGGTCGGTCGAGAATGAATGATTTTTCAAGATAATCGACCTTCGCGATGCTGATGATTCGAGCTTCTAGTTATTCGAAATTTTGATTCATCTAGGTAGTGAACTGTCACGCTCATAATTTATCGATTTTGTACTATCGAGTTAACGTTTTCGAGCAATTGTTATTCGATCTCACATCATTCTACTTCAAGTAGGGAACCCATTTCTTCTCCACCCTTGGTTGACTGGTAGAGAAGGCCTGCGACATTAAGTCCTCCATTGTACCTTTGTAAAAGGATTTTTAAATGAATAACATAACAATTCTGGCGAAAATACAATGCGAGGAACCGTCACCTTATACCCACAAACTAAAAAGCTAATATACCTACTACCCTCCACATCCAGCCTTAACCTTTTCGTAAAAACATCGCAGAAACAGCACAATCTCGAACGTTAGACAAATATGTGACGCGGCATGAAAGCGGCCATCTTCCCATCTCGCAGGCTTTTCATAGCTTTGTGCACATCATATATGGGGCACCTGGCTTTTGTTCCCGCGCTGGCTAATATAGCGGGCTGTGCTTGCTCTTAATGTGAGCGTATTCTGAAATGATTTGTTGATTATTGTAAGGTAGAATAACGTATGTATATCGGTAAATGAAGGGATTGGCTACTAGGTTTTAAGCATTTGGCTTTTGTTAGGGGATTTGAAATTCTGGTTTAAATTTGGTGGTTTCGAACTTATTTAAGAAAGTACTATCTGCTGCCAGCTCCTAAGCCCGTGTGACATTTGTTCAGATTCTATCTTTATAAATTAGGAGAGACTGGGGATAATAACGCTACTTAGCATCTCAAACTATTTTAAAATGCTAATTCTAAGTCTACTAAAGTAATAAAGCCGGGAAGTAGAGAACTAATAGTAGAGTCAGGTTTGATTTTTTATATCAACCGAAGATGTTTTTGTACCAGGGGCTTTATAATGTTTATGTACCAAGTCTTCCGTAGAAACAAGTCACCCCAGTCTCCCATAAAGACTATGTGTTATTCTGATGCAGTAGTTTTGGAGTGAAAGAGTAACAGATAAAGTAGAAAAAAATCAAACAACTACTATGAAAGTTTGTGTGGACTTTCATAGTAGTTGTAAGATTTTTTCTACTTTTTCTGTTACTCTGTTCTGTGACTTTCATAGTAGTTGTAAGATTTTTATTCTACTTTTTCTGTTACTCTGTTCTGTGACTTTCATAGTAGTTGTAAGATTTTTTTCTACTTTTTTCTGTTACTCTGTTCTGTGACTTTCATAGTAGTTGTAAGATTTTTTTTCTACTTTTTCTGTTACTCTGTTCTGTGACTTTCATAGAATTTGTAAGATTTTTTTAAGTTCCTGATTTGCCATGTTCAGGATTTCAGTTAGAGGTCTTATTGCTCCAAAAAAATCTAAGCAGATCGCTAAATCGATTAATCGGCCTATTACAGTTCATTGCTTACCTACATAAAGCCTCTACCATTTGATATGACACAATAACATCAATCGATACCGAATAGATTTCCGGCTTATCAATACATATAATAAATCTGTAGAAAAATATTTTTTGTACATCGAAAAAAATTCCAAAAAAAATAGCCAGGGTGTTAAAGGATAACCAACAGAACCCATTTCTAGCATTTTTGGAATTTTTGTCTGTTTGTCTGTTTATCTGTTTGTCTGTTTGTCTGTTTATTTGTGCACGCATCACGTGAAATGTACGAAACCAATGTAGATAACTTTTATACATAAAAATTGTGCGTATCTTTAAGAATTACTTAGTTTTTGTTTCATCGCAATCGGTTCACTCTATCAAAAGTTAGATGAATTTAAAGTGTTCAAGAAGTAAAATTAACACAACACACGCAATTCAGATACTTTGACAGTTGAACTCGGTATTCGATAGATGGCGTTGTGCATTTAAAGTCATTTTCTGAATCGCGGTAAATGGTATGTAGTATGTATATTTTTTAACCGACTTCCCAAAAAGGAGGAGGTTCTATGTTCGACATTATGTATGTTTTGTTTTTTTTTTTTTTTGTGTATGTTCACCGAATTCACCGATATCTCCGTCAATTGTAGACCGATTTCAAAAAATCTTTTTTGTTTGAAAGAGTATGTTCCGAAATTGGTCCCATTTTAATTTGGTGTAGGACTGACGAAGCAATTCGAAGATATACAACAGAACTCTTCAATAAATAACGGCAAATCTCTCGGAATTGCTGCAATCGCATGTCTGTTTGTTGTTTATACCATTTCATAACATAACATCACGCCAGTACGCTCTTAAGGGGTACGCAGATCTCTCATTTCACCGGTTATGTTCAAGTTTCATGATATTTGGGTAATATATTCTGGCGTTATACGAGTAGGTAACTTACTAAACAACTTGCCTATTAGGTAGGTACAACTAAAAAGTGAAAAATAAAAAAACTTTTTACAAAAAAATACTACCGACTTCCAAATGAAACTACAAAGTTAAAAATAACTTTATTTTTGGAATTCGGTGTCCATAACGCAATAAATTGGTACCTACGAAAGACACCGACTTCCAAAAATAAAGTTATTTTTCACTTTGTAGTTTTATTTGGAAGACGGTAGTATTTTTTTGTAAAAAGTTTTTTTGAGTATGTGGAGTAGGCAGCAGGCTGGTAAGTATGGTGGGGTTGGCAGGCAGATGACGGGAGCGAAGCCGCGGGCACAGCTAGTTGTTAAATAAATGCATATATTTATCACAGTTAAAACTGGGTGCAGCTGAGTTTGTTCATGGACTATTGCAGAGTACGGATTTGGTTGTCATGTGGCACGGCGCGTGCTGTTTTTGTATGAGATTTATGCAGCCATTGTAGCCAACATTATTCCGGCCAAGAAGTTTGACGAGAACTATAGGAACATCATGTCTATCTTGAATCCGAATTTATGTGCACAATTCTGAATTTATGAGATACTGTATTTTATTCGCGAGTCTTCGTTACCATTAACAACGAAAAATGTGTAAGTAACGCACCTAATTAAATTCTATATACAGTTTCAAAACTCCGCCCTTCCTGATACAATAATTACGTGTTGACCAAGCGGATGGTGTAAATTTCACAAGTTTGTAACTGAAGCGCTGAAACTGACTGACCGGGCGGCCGGCGGTTGGGCAATGTACAGGCAATATCATGGAGGAACACGGGTTTATTAGCGGTGTCGCAAATACTGACGAGCGATCATTTATCGCCTTTGTTAATATGGCTCATGTTATTAAGGTTCCCCTAGTCGACGGCACGAACTATTTTGTGAGCGAGAATAAAATGCATGATATCTCATCCGACAACACGTGCGAAAGATGTAGATGTTGTGATGAGCAGTAAGAAGCTATTTCTCGAACGAATTAGCACTTTTGCAAATGTGTATCGAAATAAATAATGATTTAGGACGAAAACGAGCGCGGGAAATTTTATAAACAGACCTTTGGGAGTCCAGATATCATGAAAAACGACTAAATGTATATTTTCAAAATAAAATTATTTGCATTGTTGAATTACTAATCTATCCCTGTATGGAGGCCGTTTTGCAATTTTCCTTCTTCTTGTGGTATTTATTTACGCCCAAAAATGCGTTCAAATGTGTGTTGAAATATGGAACTTTCGACGCTCATAAGTTTCAAATATTGTATTTTTTTACTTTTTTGTTTCCATACAGGGCTAGATAATGATGAGACAAATTGATGTTATGTTTCATTTTTAACGTACTACATCATCAAACAGTGGAGTAATCGCCAGACTAAGTTTGTATGTAAGAATGATCGACTAGTGTAACCTTAATATACATCAATATATGCGAAGAATTCCTAGTACAGTACAACTATTTTCTTAATGTACCTCGGAAAACTTGATGTCAGAAATCCGACGACTGATGAAACACGAAGTCTCTAAAATCCTAGGGTTACCAAAGATACTCTCCTGGATCACAAATTTAATAGTAGACCCAAAGATGCGATCTCAATTTTACGGTTTGTATCAACAAACCTTAAAATTGACATCGCTTCGTTGTCTTACTGTCGCGTCGCACATGTCTGTAGGAGCCTACTTAATACCTACCTAGTAGGCCATAAGATAGGACATCCTAGTGACGACCACCAAAGATGGCTGCTATTAGGCAGTTGGCCCATCCGTTTTTTGCATTAAGAACATGGGTGTTGTTTTGCTAAGAGTCCTTTCACTGCAACCCTAAGTTGCGTCCTTTAATTCACTCCGCTGCTGATTGCTGAAAGCTTTTATGTTTTTTAACACGCAAATTGAACCTGTGAACGTTTATCGCCTACTACCGTAGCATAGCATGACCTACAATAAATAGATATGTAGGCAGGCAGGTCAGTATACGATAGGCTGTATAGACGCAGTTCCGCAATCATTGCATGACTCTCATTCCATGCTAATGGCTATCAATTAAATTCGATGACGAAACATAACGACAGTATTTTTCCATAACAACTTTGAAGTAATTTCCATAACAACGTTAACGTTTTTAGCCTAATCAATATTGTTATAAAATAAATATATAAATTTTACAACTTGGGAAACGGCTCACACTGAGAGAGTAGAGCGAACTTTATTTAAAAAGTCATTTCATTAGAAGTCGAATTCGAATAAATTCTAAATTTTATTTCCGTGGCATGTATTCGAATCGTTTCACTGAAATGTATCGTTTTGCGTAGTAAATAAAGTTCCAGACTGTATCTCATGAACCGTGATAGCTAGACAGTTGAAATTTTCACAGATGATGTATTTCTGTTGCCGCTATAACAACAAATACTAAAAACAGAATAAAATAAATATTTAAGTGGGGCTCCCATACAACAAACGTGATTTTTTGCCGTTGTTTGCGATGATGGTACGAAGGCTTCCGTACCATTATAGCAAAAAACGGCAAAAAATCGTACGCGAGTCCGATTCGCACTTGGCCGGTTTTTTTATTCCGTACACTAACAAGTTTGAAATGTAAAAAATGAGGTAATCCATTCGACACGCATGTATGTAATATTGTTGGAATAGCTCAATATTCACATACATATGTTACTCTTATTAGGCTTTAAACATGTCTGCTAAATTTTATATGTTTTTATGTATTTATGTTTGTCCACGCATTTCTCCGAAACTGCTTATCGGATCGTGACCATTATTTTTTATGGATTTGGTATGACTCATCTTAGAGAATAGTGTAAGTTTCATCCAGATCGGTTCAGCAGATTTCAAGATATGGAATATACAACCGAACTCCTTAACGACAAACAGCACGAATATGTAAATTGAGTTATTATGGGTGTTTTATCACTCATTTAGGTACCTTACTATAGAACTTCCTCACATTTTAGTGATAGTGTTATAAAACTAAAAAGAGAAAAACATTTTTCGCAAAAAAAAAACTTTGCTTCTGAAGACGGATTATTTTTTTGTGAAAAAGATTTTTTATAATATCGCTATCTTATACAATGTGTGTGTCTTATCGCGGTGTGAACTGGAACCCCTTTCTGCAGCGATAACATGTAATAGCCTGTTTACTCGAAACCTACCTTGACCTAATAACCGCAATGCTCTTTGTTATTTCAATAAAAACATTCTTCCGTTACCATGGTTACCGCACTATTGACAAAATTCTGACAGTTATCATTTTTACTCCACATAAAAAGAATTGCAAAAAAATGGTTTTCTAAGAGTACATTTTACTTGATTTAGTCATGAAGTTGGTAAAATTCCACCTGAGGTATCATCCCCCGGGTATCACACTGGAATACTTGCAGAAGGGGCAGGTGAAAAATAAAGAAATTGATCTACTGGATCTGAACGGCGAGTAAGTTTTTGCAATGTATTTTCTCTTCGAGTTCTCTTAAAGTTTCGTCGAGTTCCTTTCCTTAAGAGTTTGACTAGATCATACTTCAATAATTCTCGATTCAGAAACCTGAAGATTTCTGATTGATATTGAGATGGTCAGACAAATAACTGACACACTTTCTGAATCTGAATGTACCCTGTATGTTGGCAAAAAACGGCACTAACAAACATCCTTCTTTATCTTAAGGGTGAGGCCAGGCCCAAACGAACGTAATTTTGTGAGGTGTGAGTCGCGTAAAAAGAGTCGCGAAATTTACGTTCAACTGAAATTCGGTTGGGCTGCCAGAGCCAGCTGCGAAACGGACGGACGTATTTTCAGTTTCCATTCTACGTTTGTACGGGGCAATTCAGATGAAATAATATGCGTGAGTCAGCAGACAACTCATTTTGGGTCGCCGTATGGCACAAACAGGACTTTAGTATGAAACCGAATGTAGCGTAAATTCTGCGACGCATTTTACGCAACTCATAAAGTTATGTTCGTTTCGTATAAAGAAGGATATTCGTTGTGCCGTTTTTCCAACAGTTTGTACAAGTCGAGTCTTGGACATTCAGGGTACATTCAGATTCAGAAAGTGGGTCAGGTATTTGTCTGACCATCTCAATATCAATCAGATATCTTCAGGTTTCTGAATCGAGAATTATTGAAAGTATGATCTAGTCAAACTCCAATGCTGAAATTGGCCAAATTCTCATAATATAATATATGAAAATCTCAATTTAAACGGGGCTAAAAAAGGTACCTGTATAAAACTTACTTGAACTTAACGCCCAGTGCCAAACAAAGGTCACTCCCATCCTCTTAAAAACACAATACTTTAGAGCCCTTCCTGATGGATACCCACGAATATGAATAACTAGCTTCTGCCAGCGGCTTCAAGAGAAATTATGCCTGGGGTAAAAAGTATCCTATGTGCTATTCCAGATTATAATCTATCTCTGTGCCAAATTTCATGCATATCCGTTCAGTAGTTTTTGCGTGAAAGAGTAACAAACATACAAACACACACACTCACAAACTTTCGCCTTTATAATATGTGATAAGGAACAAAGAACATCAGGGCTGGATTTAAGGCAGGGCAGCAGAGGCTCTAGCCCCAGGGCCTCCACAATTAGACTTTTTTTATTCCGTGAGCTGGATTTCACCGAAATTATTAATTATTATTCGACCAAAATGGTCGTAAAGTTATTGGACATTTTTCATCGATGGTCGTGTTTCGCATAACGTTATTTTATTTTCTTTTGTCTATTTATAGTGCTTTTTAGTTGCCTCGGGCTCAAAACCTATAAATCCGGCCCTGATCATCATGAGCCTATTCCATATTTACCAACAGGTCAGACATCAAAGCCATAGCCAATCGCCTGTATCAAAAAGAGCCCATCATCACGGAAGAGGTGCGAGAACAGCTGGAGAAATGCCTGGACATCCTGAAGAAGAGGATCGAGCACGAAGGTCCATCGGGCAAAAGGTTCTACATCTACAAGACCTTGATGACGCATGTGCTGCCTCTTACCAATGTTGCCTTCAATAAAACTGGGGATCGGCAAGTGATTTTTACAATATACTTTAGTTCTCTACATCTATCACTATCTAGGCTACATTCGTAGGTATGCTGGAGGAGATTTCTTTAGAAATAAGCATCAATTGTACCTAAGCTAGCTTCTATTGCTTTCATTCTTTTAGAAGATTTTCTCCATCTTATCTGACATTATGCCTATTGATTACACTGCATCGTCATTATCATCAGACATGGGTTAAGAAATTATAGGACCAGAAAGACTAGCTCTTGTACCTCTAGCTAGTTGTACTTCTTTTTTAGGGTTCCGTACCCAAAGGGTAAAAACGGGACCCTATTACTAAGACTCCGCAAACCGTCTGTCTGTCCGTCTGTCACCAGGCTGTATCTCATGAACCGTGATAGCTAGACAGTTGAAATGTTCACAGATAATGATGATGTATTTCTGTTGCCGCTATAACAACAAATACTAAAAACAGAATAAAAGAAATGTTGTTAAGTGAGGCTCCCATACAACAAACGTGTTTCTTTTGCTGTTTTTTGCGATAATGGTACGGAACCCTTCGTGCGCAAGTCCGACACGCACTTGGCCGGTTTTTGAAACTTCTGACATCATTAATGAATGAATAAATATGTACCTTAGATACAGATTGGTATACCAACCATCTACCTATCTGTGACCTAGACTTAATCCATTGATACCTACAACGACACAGTTACCGGTATAAGGTGTTTTATTCATAACAGATAACTTGTTTCCGAACAACAAATTTTGTTTGCTATATCTGACTGAGCTCATCATCATCATACATCATTTCAGCTGAAAAACGGCCACTGCTGAACACAGGCCAACGACCGCACGCTGACTGCAGAGACCAACTGCATTTGAACTGCACGCCAACCGTGCAGCTAGCTTGCAGTCAGCGTGCAGTCGTTGGATCTGCACGCTAACTGCACACCGACTGCAATCGGGCTGCACGGTTGGGTCTGCAGTCGTACTCTGCTTTCGTCAATTATTGTCGACGACGGATAGCTGGTAACAGCTGGATGAGAATTGCCGAGAATCAAGCCATATGGGTCGCGAAGTTGCGATTGGAGAAGCCTATGTCCATCAGTGGACTGCTGAAGGCTGATGATGATAATATGATGATATTTAGGTTAAGGTTAACCGGACTGTTGTCCTCAACTCTACGTCTAAGCGCGTATTTTGCGTACGGGTGTGATAATTGATAATTCGATCCACGCCAGCTACTCAAGGAATGCTAGCAGCGCCTTGGTGTTGCTGAATATCTCTCGTAGGGTACCTGGGTCACCGAAGTATTTAGCCCTGTATCCAGCGATTACTGGGTAGCTTAAGAGCAAGTGTGCTGCTGTGTCGAGATGATAATGATGATGATGATGATGTTCTGTTTTCAGGTGTCTGACCGGCAGCTACGACCGCACATGTAAGGTGTGGGACGTGGAGGCAGGCACGGAGATGCAAACGCTCACGGGACATCAGAATGTCGTGTACTCTGTCAACTTCAACTTCCCAGCATGGTGAGTGTGTTCCCAAAGCTGCAGCTGAAAAAATGTAGCATATTAAAACACACGTTAAAACAACGCCGCAAGCGTTACTAGGTCGGCATATTTTTATTACTCACCTTCTCTTTATAAAGAGTTTAAACTACTGAGACTTACACAGGTAACTTAGGACGTTCAAAATTTGGACGTAGATTATTTACATCATACATCCAGTATGATGTTTTTATAGGAAAACATCAACAATCAAAAGGGACAAAGTCATTAATGCGGCTATTTTCGAACATTATGTATGGAACTGGTGCATAAGATAACTGCGTATCAGCGGTTTAAATCCCAATCTGCGAAGTATGTTCCCAGATATCTTGAGGTCAGCTTCCAGTCTAACCAAATACAGCAGAATACCAATATTTTACGTGACCCAACTGCCTATCTGACCTCCGTAACCCAGCCACCATAAACCAAAATTCCATTTCCTCAGCAACCGCGTTCTGACTGGTTCGTTCGACAAGTCTGCGAGGATCTGGGACCCGGCGACGGCGGAGTGCCTGGCCACGCTGCTGGGACACCGCGGAGAGGTGGTTGCTTGTCAGTTCAGTGCCAAGGGGGACCTGGCCGCCACTGGTTCCATGGACCATACTGCCAAACTGTTTGATGCTCGCACTGGTAAGTAGGCGTTCTTTTTCCGTCACCGCTAGCTGGCTGGTTGAGGTATACTTTCAGGATTCTATAAACTACACCAAAACAACATACACAATGTTTACAATGTTCATATACAAAGGCGAGTTTAACTCGGTAGTTGAGTTTGTCAGAAAGACAATTTTATTGCTCCTCTTAGTCAAAAAGCCCAAATTGTAACAATATTTCTGTTTCCCTGTTTTCTTCCTGTAGATTCTGCTTTATACCTGTTTGATTCTAATATCCCTATTGTATTTAAGTTTATGGTATGCGACATACCTAGCGCTAATAAACTCATTTTCTTTCTTTCTAAAATGGTCTGTTTGCAGCTTACTAGGACACAGATTTATTATTGAAAACATTGTCACTAATTCCTGATGTTATTAACACGCAAAATATAAATGGATCGGGTACCTAGAGCCATGGTCTGTACTTCTTCTTCGTGTTGCTGGCACGACAGTCGTTTAAATAATCATAATGTTTTCTTTATTATACACCAAAAAACAACATTCAATACAATATGACTATATCTAGTACTAACAATGCGTTAAAATTAAATGCTCCTTAATTTTTCTCTTGAAAACTTGAGAGAAGAGCTATCGCGTAGAGAGTTTGGGAGAGAGTTCTAGAGACGCATTGCAGTAACAGAGAAGGAGCCGTCATAACGGTTGGAAGTGTGACGCGGAGTAAGAAGAGGAAGCGAAGTGACCGACCGTGCGACAAGGTTTACCCCTTGGGACGAGGTACTCAAACCGTTGGCGAAGGTATTGGGGAGAAGTAGGATTGTGCAGGATAGTATAGAGAAGGGATAGGAACTCAATCACTTCCACTTCACATGCAACTAGGGTGATCTATCAGATCTATGTGCTGCCAACGACGATGCTTTCGTCTGTACTAGGTCCTATATGACTATTTGATTTCGCTTATTTTCAGGTAGCGAGATCCACACTTACACCGGCCACACTGCCGAGGTCATCGCCTTGCAGTTTGATCCCAATGAGGGTCAGAGGCTGATCACAGGCTCCTTCGACGGCACCATCTCTTTGTGGGACACCAGGGCTGAGGAGTAAGTTTATAGATTAACATCTTTTTATCGTGTTTTTTTTTTTTTTTTTTTTTTTTTTATCTTATATAGGCTCGCGCTTGACCACCATCTCACCTGATGGTAAGCGATGATGTGGCCGATGATGGAGCACGCTTGCCTAGAAGTAACCTATTCACTCTTGACTTAAAGACCCCTAGGTTGTAGCTATCGGGAAACACAGACTCCGGCAGGGAATTCCACTCCTTAGCTGTACGCATAATGAAAGTATTTTCAAAACGTTTAGTCCGTATGGGTGGGATGTCCACCATGTACCGATGGCGCATCGCCGTACGTCTGGTAGTCCGATGATGAAACGGGCTGGGCGGAATTAGATTATGCAATTCCATCGCACATTCCCCGAAATGTAATCGATAAAAAACCGACAAGCCGGCAACTCGGCGACGATGTTCAAGGCTCTGGAGCTTTGACTTAACCAATGCCTCATCGCCGATGAGCCTCTTGGCCCGCTTTTCGATCGACTCTAGTGCATCAAGTTGGTATTTGGCAGAGCCGTCCCAGAGATGAGAACAGTACTCCATGCATGATCGAGCCAGAACAGCTGCTCAACTTGTATAAAGCACAAGTTCGGTCATGCATGGAGTACTGCTCTCACCTCTGGGATGGATCGCCTCAAAGCTCCAGAGCCTCGAACATCGACGCCGAGTTGCCAGCTTGTCGGTTTTTATCGGCTACATTTCGGGGAATGTGCGATGGAACTGCAAAATTTGATTCCGCCTAGCCCTTTCCATCATCGGACTACAAGACGTACGACCATGCGCCATCGGTACATGGTGAACATCCCTCCCATACGTACAAAGCGTTTTGGTAATATTTTCATTGTGCGCACAGCTAAGGAGTGGAATTCCCTTCCGGGGTCTTTGTTCCCTGATAGCTACAACCTTGGGGTATCTAAGTCAAGAGTGAATAGGTTTCTTCTAGACAAGCGTGCTTCACCGTAGACCACGTCATCGCTTAACATCAGGCGAGATAGTGGTCAAACGCGAGCATATATTACAAAAAAAAAAAATATGCAAAATAATGCAATGGGCAATAAATAATCACAGGTTGCCTATGCTCCTTCAGACATGTCGACAATTATAAGTGAATTAACAATCAGGGAAAACTTGTAAGCGCCTACAGTAAATATGTGAGCAATTCACTACTTATTACACGTTGCTGCATTAAATCGTCAAGGCGTGTTTAACTAAAACTATACTTTCTATAATCTGATGTGTTTCCTCATCCAGCCGTGTATCAGTTCTCCGAGGCCACGAAGGTGAGATATCCAACGTGCAGTTCAACTGGGACAGTTCCCTCGTTGGCTCGTCTTCTCTGGACGGCAGTGCCAAGCTCTGGGACGCAAGGCAGAGCTCCTGTCTGGCTACTGTGTCTGGACATACTGATGAGGTAAGTGTGACTGGCCACCAGGGCGCTATAGAGGAAAGATCATATCTGTACGGGACAACTATAAATGATACGATGTGATAGTTTATAATGATGATTTATTGATACTATGCTATAGCTAAATGATACAGCTTATGATAGCATGATTTAAGTATATCGACTGCTACGATAATAGTTATGATAGTGAGTACACGCGGCGAAGACCGAACGCAAACTGAAGTAAATTGCGCACGCGGTACAAAATTGCTTATTTAACTTAAAATATATGAATTGTACGGGTGGACCGTACAATAGCAAAAGAATAATAAAAAACTTTTTAACAAAAATCACAAAGGAACGAAAACAGGAACACCGACTTCCGAAATTGAAGTTATTTTTTACTTTGTAGTGTTTTCGTTTGGAAGTCGGTTGTAAGTTTTGTTAAAAAGTTTTTTTTTCACTTTTTAGTTGTGGTAGGTACATAATGGACCAGTTCTATAGGCTAGGTACCTATAACGCCCAAAGTGAAGCCAGAATAGATAAACCCAATAACATGAAACTTAAATAAACAAAACCGGTGGAATGAGAGTATACCAGGGTGAACTGTTCACACCTGCGTACTCCTTTATAGCGTACCAGTGTGATGTTATGTTATGGAATGGTGTAAACAATAAACAGATATGCGAGTGCAGCTATCCCGAGTGATTTGCCGTCATTTATTGAAGAGTTCTGATGTATATCTCCGAAGTTCTTCATCAAATCATGATGAAAATTAAATGCGACCACATGACAAACACCAGGTTTCGAATAAAAAAAGAATCATCAAAATTGGTTCACCCAATAAAAAGTTCTGAGGTAACACAAATAAAAAATACAATCGAATTGATAACCTCCTCCTTTTTTGCGAAGTCGGTTAAAAAATACTTGCTATTTGTAGGTAAATTCAACCGAAGAGTTGGGTTGGACGCATTAACAAAGCACTCGCATCGCATTGATGCGAAATCTTATTTGTAACGTTTGGCCAAAATTTTTTTGTAATCAGTATTCTTCTTTTTCTTGGCCAGCTGTAACAATTTCACTATCGTCCTCGCTGTTACTTCGCATCTGTCTGAATTCATCAGAATCAATTGCATAGCTATGACTAAGGCCGCGTTTCCTCCTGCAAGCAACTCATGCAAGTTTGATATCATTGATGGCCACCATCATTTTTCATTTATTCAATTATATCGTGTCTATTGATCACAATAGAGATAGCCCTCTCCAACTTGTTAGCGCACAATGTAAAACAACTTGCATGCCAGCTGCTTTGTAGGTGATAACAAGAAACAAAGAAAAATAAAGGCCGATCAAGAGACTCAATTTCACTAATAAAATACTAACGCTCTTTACACTGTAAGGTGCTAGACATCTGCTTCGACTGGGCTGGTCAGCGGATGGCGACGGCTTCCAGCGACTGCTCCTCCAGGGTCTATGACGTCAAGTCGGACTTTAAGGAGCTCGCCGTCATGAAAGGCCATCGCGCTGAGGTGTCGAAGGTTAGCCATTGTTATCATACTTTGGTATTTATTCTAAAGTAAGTGACGAAATGAGGGTGGAAGTACTTCAGCTATACCTCTGCCTTATTTATCGAACAAAGCAGGGTGTTACTATGTAGTAGCGACACCGCTCCTGCAGTCATCTGTGTCCGGGAGTAGTGTTGGAGCGGGGTCGTGTAAGTGAGCTACGACCCTTTGCCATCGATAGTGACTGCCAGTGATAATACCTACCTATTACTTTTATTTTCTATGAAATGGTGAATAAAAACTTGGGTAAAATAAATTATGTCAAATCTAATCTAATTAATGTCACAGTTGACGCATTGTTTAATTTAATTATATATCTGACAAAAAGTGGGTGTTTTTACAAACGAGATACTTATGCAATATATATTATGCACCTACACAAAAAACACAAGAAAAAATCAAAGTGCGTGTAACGTAAGTCTGTACGTCGAGAAAGAAAAACACCCTTTCCATATTGACGTGTATTGCATTGTTTTGCAGTGATGATTTCAGCCATGCATCACATGCATGCCCAACCACCTGCACCCTTTCCGGATTTGTACGTAGCGAATGACAGATATTTCTAAGTAGCCACATACAGGTAGGAGAAAAGCGGAAAAAAATTACACTACATTTGAGTTACTCGAAACGAAAGAGAAATCAATGTCATCATATACCTCATCAAAACCTCATCTTATAAATGCTTAATTTTTATCGTAAACAGGTTTGCTTCAGTCCAGCTGGTGGGTGCCTGCTAACTGCATCAGCTGACAGGAGTTCTAGAGTATGGAACACCAGCACTGGGAACTGCATTCAGGTATATTTCACTTCACCATACACAGCCTGATTTCGCCCAAAGCTGGGCATAGACATGCACATGTTCCCCTGTTCCAACCCTAGGTTCTACCAGCGACAGCAACAATTACGTCTGTCAAATGTCCCATATTTCTGTTAGGCTATTAAAATTATTCTAGATTAGCAACGTTAGTTACTGCCTCAAATGACCTAGTCCTACTGACAGAGATCTGACATCCAAACACAGTACGCTTAATTATATCGCGCTGCCCCCGGTTAGTGCAAGCGATGTCGAGATAATTATAAAAAACCTTCGGGATGACTGTGCCACGGATGGGACCACATACCAGCCAAATTAATCAAAATGGCTCGAAACGTTCTAGTGCCTCCCATCACTCATATGTGCAACCTTGACATATCAAAAGGGGTATTCCCTTAGGGCCTTTAAAACGGCGTTAGTCACCGAGTTCTTAACGACTCCCTAACTAATTATTTAACCAAATTCAACATCCTTGCCAATAACCAATATGGTTTCCGACATGGCATCCCTACGGAAGATGCCGTGATCGACCTTGTACAGGCGGTTGCTTACAAACTAGACATAAAACTGAAATGCTATGGCATTTCCTATATCTCAGTAAAGCATTCGATACTGTCTGTATTTCCAAATTGATAGAGAAAATTAAAAATGTGGGTATACGGATCTAGCTCTAGACATTTTTAAAGACTATCTTTCTGACCGTAGACAATCTGTCAAGATAGACACTATAATTAGCACAGAGGAACAAATAACCTTCGGAGTTCCCAGGGAAGTATCTTGGGTCCAACTCTCTACCAAATTTATATCAACGACCTTTGTAATCTGCCTCTCGTCAACTGTGATATATTCACTTACGCAGATGACACTGCACTAGTGGCAAGTATTGGGATGACGCTAAATTGCATTCGTAAAAAGCATTACGGAGAGTATTGCATTGTTTAGCAAGTAATCTATTAATCTTAATTGTTAAAAAAAAACAAATTTCTACATTAAAATGTCCGTTTATATCTGCTTATAGTATGTTTTACATCTGAGCACGCTCAGATGTAAATATCAGACATCGACAGACACCGTTATCAGCGTCGGGGCTGCTCTATAAGCAGTTTTTGAACAGCTTTCACAATGTTCAGACACTTCTCTGTGGAAGATTTATTCATAATTGCGTTGTTGCTGCGCGATTCCGACAGGTAAAGGAAACAAAACGTACAGACATGAACCGTACAGACAAAATATTCCTTCCGCAAATACTGGCCGCGCACGGCCCGCGTCTGTTGGTGTCTGCGCGGCCGTGTAACGATAGATATAAATACGTTAAAAGACACACACTGTATAAAAGAATATTATTTTGTCTGCCACGGCACGTGTCTGGCACGCTCAATGTCTGTAGATATAAACGGACCTTAAACCGGAAATCTAAAAGCCAAAAACTGTTCGCAAAACACTGAAGCTTGTACTTGTCTGTCGTTGACAGAGTAGAATAATATCCATAAAATATTTCGAAGTGTTCGTCGACAAAAAACTAGACTGCACCACTCCACTGGAGTCTTTAACTTCTCGCACCAGAAGACTCATATATATATTCAAAAATCTTAGGTTTCAGGGGGATAAAGACACTCTCCGAATGATTTACCTGGCTCTGTGTCAAGCAAACCTGCTGAGCTAATAAAGCTTGAAAGAGTTCAAAGGGCTGTGCTGAAAGTAATTCACTTTAAACCACGCGACTACTCCACATCTATGTTATATTCAGTATGCAATGTCCTAACTGTTAGGAAATTGTATATCTTAAGATCCATCCTCTACAAGCACTCAATTATTCCATTCAATAAGCTGCTTATCAGTCAGCGGCGTCGTGGCTTTCCTTTATGTCCAACCGTCTCTTGTAGGATTGCCTTCGTAATTCGACAGTTTAATAGCCTAAGTGCTAGGCTCTATAATAAAGCCCACAAACAATTTAATTGACATTGACATATAGTGTTACCGACGAGCTTCTACGAGTAACCACTGTACATTAAAATGAGGTTTACACACATTATTGGCTTCAAAACAAACAAACATAAACACATACTCACTCTCACACACACACTCACATACACACACGCATGCACCATAACACACATTTTTATTCTTATCCTTTGCTTATCCACTGCACGTACCAGTATTTTGTAACCGCAATAAAACTCATTATGTATATTATGATACAAACAGGGTTCCTGTCTAGTATAGGAAAGGGGGTCCTATGACCCATTTTATATATGTTGCACTGGTTTGTCTTTATAACATTTAAGTATATAAGACAAATAGGTATGCCATGTACTAACTACTTATTATATAAAATTATTATTATATATTAATGCAGTGCCTCATTGCTCCAGTCTCCCTCGTAGCAAGTGCGACTGTCAAATGTGAAATCCTACAATGGGTTCACCCCCTAATATCTGGCGAAATGTGAGTGTACTTTCACCACAACCCACTCCATTCGGAAGATATACCCAACTATTTAAAAACTACTGAACCCACAAAGATGTTGTATGCACCCATTGCATCACCTACAAAAATGTTACCTACATCCATGAGAAGTAATTGTCTTAAATTGTCGTTGTTGTTTTGTAATTTTCCTTCAACCTACGGCTGGTTTAAAATAACGGTTCTAAGATGCAACCAGGCCTCATGGTCCTGGGTTAAATTAGGTCGGACAAAGTGTTAGTGAATTTTCCATCAGAAATATTTACAGGAGTTGCCCGAACTTGTGCTTGGCCAAAAGTCTCCTAAAGTAATTTTCTTACAATCCTGCACGTTGATCATTACATGATCAGCACCTCAATATCCACAATGTATATAATCGTTTGCTTACAGGTCCTGTCAGGCCACCAAGGAGAAATCTTCTCTTGTGCGTTCTCATACGCAGGTGACGCGATCATCACAGCGTCCAAGGACAACACCTGCAGGATCTGGAGATGATTGGATTGGTGGATGTAGACCATCCTTCACGAAATAACTACCAACTTTTCGTTTAGAACAAAGACTTTGAAATAGCTGGACCGTTGTAGGCTGATCATTAGAAATTGTTTAATTGGTACAGTAGGACTACAGAGTCCTCTGATCTGCAGTTGACCTAGCGAAGTATAGAGTTACCATAGAATCAGAGGCCAGCTTTTACTGGTTTGGTAATGTGCGACTTACTGTATGCACAGATGTATTGCCAAAATAAGATCAAGCTTTGCACAATGCCATCACGATATCTAAAACACCTAGATTTAACTAAAGTCTGCCAAAATGTTTAATCAACACTGACTTCATGTTAATTAGTTTCTCACTCGGTAATCATTTCATTTTTATAAGGCTTAGAAGATTTTGTACTGTTTCAAATTAAGTCCCATTTATAATTAAATCATTAATTATCGATCTAGTATTCTACTAGATGGATATAGATAAACTCCTCAAAACCATCATAGTTACTTGTAGCACTAAGATATTTGGGGCACTCAACTTGAGTCACAAACTTCCACATCCTATCTTCTCCAACTCCAACAATTCCTTCTTCTTCACAAATCCAACCGCAGACGTACACTGCTGATCACTAGGCATCCCCCAAGTGTCGCCACATTAACCGGTCCCGTGAATCTCGCATCCAGCGGATTCCCGCAAACTTAACCAGGTCATCTGTCCACCTGGTGGGAGGCCTTCTAACGCAGCGTCTGCCGTTTCTCATTGCCACTTAAGATTCGCAATTCTTCGGGCTATGTCGGTAACTTTGGTTCGCCTGCGAATATTCTCATTACTGATGCGATCACGCAAGGAAACGCCGAGCCCCTCTCCGTTGCCCTTTGGATGACTAAAACTTCTGATGAGGTCCATTGTGAGCAACCACGACACACAGATAAATTCAAAGGACTTTGATTTTCGTCAGTCCGAGCACGTTAATCACAACGATAAGACAGGACCTTTACTACAGTTTCCACACGATTAGAATTAAAGTTAATGGATATACAATAAAGACTAATATTTATATGCACTTAATCTCATCCTCAAAGCCCTTTGTGACCGACGAGAGTACTTACTGATGCCATAAGTGCGAGTCAGAAGATGGCGTCACAGGCTGAATCACCGGACGGGAGAGCTGGGTACTTGGGTAGTGGGTCGAGGGAAGCAAGGACGGATCGTTAAAATGTATCAATCATGACGGGAAGATGGGAGATTCAATTTAAAGCTGTCTTCTGAGATAATAAGCGGAGTTTGGGACTTGAAGACAGGATAATTATGAGAAAATCGATGGAATGCAGCCAAAGCTCGATTGCCCATCCGTGCGCTTAGGACGGACCTCTTCTTACGAGTACAATTAGTCAACTATTTCCTGGACCATCAAAGTGCCAGTTCCTTCAGTCGCATTTTTACTTGTAGCAATATTTTCGACCAAATGTTTTGAGAGCGAAGACGTTTTTACCACTTCTAAGCCAAATTGAAACTTATGAAACACCCCAACATCAAGTAGTATTGAGTCAGTCTTTCATTCCAGCATATTCTTAGCCACTATATTTTTCTGATTTTGACTTGCCTTCTAAACTATTTTGGCAATTATCATTATTTAAAAAAATGCGTACTGAAAATCATTCCTGCTGCAACAAGTACAGTCTGCAACGAAGCTCGATTGCCTTTTTTATAATAATTTATTGAACACACTATAAAATTGGCACTGCATTAGTGAGCAGCACGTAAGTTGAAAAAAAAATTACAACGTTTTATTGGATTTAAACGATTTAAACCGAAATGAATCCGTTATAAATGATCTAACCGTTGACAATATACAAATTGTCGACGATTAGATCGTATAAAAAGAAGAAAAGTCTGTCTATATCGTTTAATTTCAATAAAACGTTAGTACATTTTTGTTCAACTTACGTGCCGCGCACTATAACTGCTATAAATATGGACTAATATATATCATGTCTTACTAGGAACTCGTTTATGTACCTAGTATGGAAAATTAACAACGTGTTTGATTTTCGATGCTGGCCGTAGAAACGCCCGTCTTCGAACATGATTTATACTTTTATAGAAATGTTTGAATAATATAAACAAAATGATCTCATTAATTTAACTTAGTTATAATTTGATTATATCTTAATCATGTTTCTAGGTTAGAAAACAAACAATCATTATTTACCAATGTTGTACTACGTAGATTTCTTAAAATATTTATTCCATTTTATTTTAATCAGCCGTTAATTACATTAAATTTTACCTATTCGTATGTGTGTTGTTATTGATGTAAGTCACCCCTAAAACGTAGTGGTTATATTCTCTGTGGTCACCCCTTTATACGTTTACATTTTACCCTCTTACTAATAAACGCGGTATAAAGTTATACCAATTATAAACCTATGAAAATGTATGGTTATTCCTTTGTTATACCTGGTATAACTTTATTCCGCGTTTGTTAGTAAGAGGGTTAAAGTTTGCCTGCGGTAATAAATTAAGTAAGTACCCAAGTAAAAAGTTAAATAGCAAGTAGGTTAGATTAGTATAGTATTCTTTACTGATTTTTTCTATCCTTCACACACTTCACACTCATGACATTTTATTTTTGTGTATTTATTTATTTATATTTATATACTTTATTGTACACCATAAGTTAATTTTTTATAGGAAACTTAAAACTAAAAACACGTACAATGAATGGTATAGTGCAAGTATTGCACTTGGTACCTAGCAATAAAACTGCACCTAAACTAGATTGCACAAGTCATTCGTAATCCTTGAAAATACGTTAATTTGTTAGAACCAACCAACTAACCAGTGTCACCACAAACCACTAATAAAACAACTGTTAGTGTTTTCCTTGTAGATAAGCTAAAATAATAAAGGTCAAATTTTATCAAAACAATCATGTACAATAAACCACATGACATGGTTACAAATTGACATTAACAGTTCTTTCTTTCTTAACAGTAAAAGCTATTTTTGCAGTTCAAAGTGTTTAGATTGTCGTGCGGTTGAGCGTATTTAATGTACTGGGAGCACCTAGAGGTATGTAGCAGTGAGTAGGTTAGGTACATCCTGCCGGCTGCCGAGACAGGGGTCAAATGAACTCGGATAATGACGATATGGTCTATATGTGAGAACAAAAGTGATTCGAACATACTCATGCGTTTTAGAAACGAAGCTGCTTCGGTAAAGTTAGAGCAATTAATTTACCATTTTTGACGTTCATCCCGCCTGTCAATTTTAGATCTTTGGCAATTGTTACGGGTAGTTAGAACCGAGAAAATCTGTCACCAGTCTTGCCAAGGAGACACAATCCCACCGCACTATTCCCAAACCACTGCAACTACTGAAAGCCAGAATCAACAGTGGCGACCATCAGAAAAGCGCCGAGGCAATGAAGCTCGATGAAGTCCCGGCGAATGAATTTAACTGTTTCACGCAACTAAATTAATCAAAAAAGAATCAAGGAGAAGTTGGAAAACAAAAACATAATTTCCACTTCCCTCCATATCAAGCAGGAGACAGAACAAACAAGGCCAATAGGCACAAAGGGTCGTTTACAACTGCGATAAGCCCAGTTGCCTAGCACCACGGATAACAATTAGCATTAATATTAATGGATCCCAACACTCTTTTTGCCAAGGAGTACAGTGCTATCTAGTTACTGGGTTGTGGTGGTCAGATAGGCAGAGGAAGCCGCCCCTTCTCTATATAGTTGGGCAAGGCAAATGACTACATTCCCTAAAGGTTGAAATGTTTTGTAAAGTAACAATAACTAAATTAGACAACTACCATTAATATTCCTGATTATACCTAATCAGGTTTAGCAGGTACCTAAGTACTAGCAAAAAAGCCTCTCTTCACCTTTTTGATATTTTTCAAAAACAATCCAATTACTGAAACCTGAAGCAATAGTACATTGTTATCCTAGGGGTGAAAGTAACTTATTTAGTCCCGAGACGAGGTTTGGCGCCCGGAACGAAGTGAGGGCGCCAATAGTTCGAGGGACTAAATAAGTCTTTAACCCGAGGTAAACACTGTGCTTTTCATTACAAATACAAGGAAATAAAAATAAAAACATGAATTAGCTAAAGAAAAAATGATTGCCGCTTTCCCGCCTATTTTGTTTGTTTTTTTTTTCTGTGGCCGGCCTGCTATTCAGCCATTATTTTTTATTTTCATCATTGAAAAAATGGTAAATATTTTGCCCAAATCTAAGTTATTTTAAAGAAATTGTTGAAACTAAATTATAATAAAGTAGTTATTTAAAAAATATATATTCTTTAATCAATACTTAACTTTAAGTTATTTCAATTTTACTTCGTGGTTGTATAGAAAGTTGGAAGATGGTTCAATAGATATGTGAAAAGGAACTAGTTTTTTTTTTAAATAATTTGACAGCTGTCAGTTGAAAGCGATTCTCCCTAGGGCTGAAAAGTATTACTTTCAACCCGCTCCTCAAGCAACTTCAGACCTACTTTCAGAGTATGAGTAATGAAAAATAGATTTCACACATGAAATACACACGTTTCACATTCACATGTTTTTTATTTGTCACATTCTTGGAAACGAAATTAGGACAATATGTAAACAAATTTTAACATTAAGACGACGACTAACGCCAACGACCTTGAGGGAACAAAACGCGCACTCGTTTCACACCCGCGCGACCCAAAATTTAGTAGTTTTTTGTACTTTCCTTATTATTCTATAATTTAAAAAAAAAGCCTCAGATCAAAATGTAGATAGTTAAATTGTCTTTGAGATGGTGTCAATTTCATTAAAATACGCCAAGCGGTTTTGTTGCGATTGTCGTGTTTTTGTTCGTTTTAGACATAACTTTACAAATTAATTACACAATGGTTATGCGAATAAAACTCGAAATTTTCTTAGATCGAATTATTAAGAAAATGGTCTAATGTAACATATATTTTTTCCAAAAAATTACGACATGCCGTTTAGACGTGATTCTCATTTTATAATCAGCTACTCAGCTACCATTAAGGCGCAGATAGCCTTAATGGTACCCTAGTCTAGCATACATATTCCTCTTTTTTTTATTATCACAGCTGTAGCATACATTCTACAGTTAGTAAAGGAAACTGTATTAATTACTTCAAACGAAAAACGTGACAAAAGTAAAATGATTATGAGTAATGACTGTGTAGTTACAAATGCCAATAAATACTACCTAAACAAAGAAGATTCAAAGCTGTTTACACTGCATACCAACTCGCGTTACATCTAAACAATTTAATAATTACTTTTTATTTACACAGCTCATCAATAAAACAATAATGTACAATGAAAAACCTAAACACGAGTGCACGATTTTTCTTCACAAGTGTACAACACATTGCATAACCGAGTAAACGCTTGGCCGGCGAGCGAGATCACTCATTATCACATTGGTAACCAAACAGAATGGACGTGTCTTTATAATTCAAGTAATTCAAATAATTCACCATGTTACGACTGATATTTTTTACCCTAGTGACGTTAACTATAGTGAAGGCAGAGTACAAGTATGTAACGAAATGGTTTCGCGTTCCCCTCGATCATTTCGGGTTTCAGAGGAATGAAACTTTTCAAATAAAATATCTGGAAAATGAAGATAACTGGGATCAAGGAGCTGGTCCCATCTTCTTCTATACTGGGAATGAGGTGAGTTTTGCAAATACCCTCTTCATTGATAAAATTTAGAAGTTAATCGCGTTTTTCTGTAGTTTTTCAGCTTAAGCTTATATTTTCAGAATCTTTATTACTTTAAATTGGACTTAAATATTTGTTTGTGTTAGTGTCCTTGTTGTTTTTACCCTTATTGTTGTGATAGCTTACCTACTTTATTGTTTCGAAGTGTAAGGTACTTATTGTATTAACAGTAGCTGTGTCTTTAATAATAGATCCCCGTATGCCATAAGACCACTCATTTAACCTGTGTTTACTTCGTGTGCTACTTATTTATGTATAAACCTCTGAAGCAGTCTAGAATAATTTAATGCCACAAATGAGCATTATCTAGTACCTACTTGAGTGTTATTTTAGCGTCAAGCGTAGCCATAATATCACTCAAATACTCCGTTATCAAGCTCTGTTTACACTTCAGTAAAATAGGCCGTTAGCTTGGCCGATTACTCTGACCCCTTATAAAAAGTTCTTACGGTCGTGTGGTAGACAATGCTTCATTAATCTCGGGTTCGATGCTCGACAAAAAATTTACTGCTAACTGTGAAGCGTTTTGTGCTTCTCAAGGTTTTTTTTTTAAAAAACATTTGTATTCTGTGAAGCTGGCAAATAAAATTAACTACCTTTAGAGTTTTCATGTGATACAAAGACGAGATAAATAAAACATCAATAATATATATTAGTCACTTGCGTATTCCTGCGGCTTCGTTCCTGTAGATATCACGCAGAAAACATTCATTGCCCGAAAATAAAAATAAGCCCATGACACTCAGCGATTTTGTAATCGAGAAGAATTTTCGCAGTCACTTTGTTATAAAATAAAACAATCGAACACTATTTGTCATTGTGTGTCATCGTTCGTACAGAATGACAAATCTCTGGTTAATAGACGCTCTATAATGATCAAAATATTTATTGTTTTTAATCAGATACAGGCAAGTATTTGCGCTTTATAAGTGGTACATATAGTTTTGGTAGTCTACATTTTCAGTAGAGAGGTAGATTGAACCTTGGATACTTCTTTTCCTGTGTATACGTTCTGGTCCTGGGATAATGTCTAACTTTTACGTGGGCGAAGCCGCTGGCGGAAGTTAGTCATTCCATGACTTATTCATCATAATTATTTACAAAGTACTTAATAACCTTAGTAAAATAAACTAAGTACGTAGGCGGCAACTAAGTAGGTATCCTACGATTTAAACCGCAATGCCGTTTACCTACTCAAGAATTTGCTGATGTTGACTACGTCGGCAAATTAAATAAGCTGGCAAAACTCCGTAGTCATGATGGGTTTCGATCTATAAATGACGATATATAAATCTAAAGTTAACTTTGGCCTATATCCCCTAGATGGGACAGAGGCAGGGCGACGATCTTGAGTTTCACCTCGTTCCATGTCATTCTGATGCTCGTCACTTTCATCAACACGGTGCATTGCTAGCACCCTAATTGCGTATCTGTTTTAACAGCACAAAGCACACGCCTTCCTTTTGGTAACTCAAAATTGTTGAGTTATTATCATAGCGTGTTTTACGCTGTCGAGTAGACGGATTTTTGCACATGAAGCAATGAATGCAAGGGAAACAATCTGATCCCTTGAACTTACACAATAGGTTGCAGGTTTGACGGGGACGGCCACGCTTTCTTTTCTCATGCGGATTCCAATCCAACGCTTGCTTGGGAATAGAGGTACATAATTATAATCGAGATTCTTTCAGAGGATGTGGTCGATTCTCTACTTGCGATGCTTGATCTAGCGATCGATCAGACCCTCGTGGCATTTTTCAGCAGTTTTACGTTAGAGATGGTATGCTGCTTTATAGATGGTACAGTAAATTCCAAGGATGCGACGAAAACTGCGTAGTCAGCTGTAGTTACGTGATTTTAAAAGTTCTATATTCCTTTTTATCGTCATTAGATAAGTACCAATCACGTCTTTGTAGTTTTGTTAGCTATTTTAAGTTGTCCCCGTGTATTATTTTGTCATTGTCCTAGCAGCGAAACATAGCTTGATGTTTTGTTCTGAATATTTCAGGGTCAAATAGAAGTGTTTGCCAAGCACACTGGCTTTATGTGGGAGATCGCAGAACAGTTCAGAGCGAAACTAGTATTTGCTGAGCACAGGTTAGTGGATAGTTATTGAACTCGATAACCATAACTACTACTAGAGAATATCCCATATTCTCCATCATTATCGCAAATTTTACTATAACGAACCGCCAGACTAAGGTTTATCTGAAGGAATCCTTGCGTTACAGGCAACAGGCGATTGTTTTTCTGTATTATCTTTGAACATGCTCGGCCGTTGCAAAAACCAATCGACATAAGAGGCCCATTCGTGCATCTGGGAACCCCCCCAGCAGTGTTTGTTGATTGAGACCTCTGTCTTTGTATCATCATCTGCCTAGCCTTTTCCCAACTATATTGGGGTTGGCTTCCAGTCTTACAGGATTCAGTTAAGTACCAGTGTTTTACATGGAGCGACTGCCTATCTGACCTCCACAACCCAGTAACTGGGTAACACAGTACCCTTTGGCAAGACTGGTGTCAGATCTCAAGCTTCTGACTACCCGTAACGGCTGTCATAGATCTTCAAATGACAGCCGGGACCAACGGCTTAACGTGCTTTCCGAGGCACGGAGGTAACTCGGTATGTTGAAATGGTCACCCATCCACGGACCGACCTCGTCAAGCGTTGCTTAACCTTGATGATCGACCCGTGCGGCTATTATTTTTTAGCCACGAGCTCCTCTTTCTCCGCGAGACCTCTGTCTTTGTTAATATATGTTTAATTAAATCTACCTTTTCCCCCTGAAACATCTGATTCCTCAGTCCTTAACTCCTCATAATTCATGAAACAAAATCAAATTTCCAGATACTATGGAGAGTCCATGCCTTTCGGCAACAAATCTCTGGACAACGAGCACATCGGGTACCTGTCATCTGCGCAGGCGTTAGCTGACTACGCAGAGCTCATCAACTACCTCCAGGGCAACACCATCAAGCCTCGATATCCTGTCATCACCTTTGGAGGTGAGTTGAAAGCTTCGAATTGTTCGCTTGCATCATTTCTATCTATTCTTTTCAAATTTAGAATTTCATCTGCGTATTTTTGTTTTTTACTATCAAAATTGGAATCTCAGTAACTACGCAATATTTTCTCTGCATGTTGAATAAAGTATTGGTCCACACAAGCTGTGCGAATAATCTAGCCACGACATAGATATGGACGCGGGAAACAGTTGGTTGGACTTGAGACAGCTTATGTAGACCGGAGTACAGGGATCCCTAAATGCCTACTAAGCTACTTCAATGAAAACATGTCGTGATTTTTTAATCTAGAAATAGAACCGTTGCAACATTTCATGCTGAACTCGTATCGTCAGCCTAAAATTATAACATTGACTAACTAATAACTTCACTAAGCTCTATATTTGAGTTTATCACATTTTTACGTAGCAACAGTTTCCGAGAATTCATTACTACGCTATTGTATGAAAACAATAACCACATATTTTTAATTTATATATTACTAGCTGTACAGCCCAAGTCTCGATCGAATCGAAGGCTTTCTCGTAGTCCACAAACGCTAAACAGAGAGGCAGGTTCTACTCTTCGGTCTTGGACTCTTAGACTGATTGCAGTCTCTCCAACGGTGCCAAATTGACTACCGGTACATCGTAGTGTTGAAGTGTTTATACAGAAACGCCACCATGTCAGTTCGACTTCAGAATCAGACCTCGGAACCCGTCCTTCTGCAGCGAGGTGTGAGACAGGGAGTCGTCATATCTGTTTACCGCTGCACTGGAGGATGTCTTCCTTCAAGGTTCTGGACTGGAGAGGGCTAGGCATCAACATCAATGGCGAGTACATCACTCACCTTCGGTTTGCCGACGATATAATGGTTAGGGCTGAGACCATGGAGGACCTCAGTACAATGCTCGATGACCTCAGTAGAACTTCCGAAAGAGTGGGTCTTAGGATGAATATGGACAAAACCAAGGTGATGTTGAATGCCCATGTTACACCCACTCCTATCAAGGTCAGAGACTCTACACTCGAAGTTGTGAGCGACTATGTCTACCTGGGACAAACTATCCACTTGGGTAGGGCCAACTTCGAGAAAGAGGTCAACCGTCGAATCCAACTCGGCTGGGCAGCGTTCGGGCAGTTGCGCGGTATCTTCTTGTCCAACTTACCACAGTGTCTCAAGACGAAAATCTATGACCAGAGTGTGTTGTCAGTGATGACATATGGCTCTGAGACGTGGTCGCTTACAATTATGGGCCTTATCAGAAAGCTTACAGTCACTCAAAGGGCAATGGAGAGGGCTATGCTCGGAGTTTCCTTGCGTGATCGAATCGGAATTGTAGAACCAGGGTTATCGACATAGCCCGAAGAATTGCTAAACTTAAGTGGTAATGGGCAGGGCACATTGCTCGCAGAACGGATGACCGATGGGGCAGAAAGGTTCTGGAGTGGCGACCGCGAACCGGCTGACGTCACGTTGGATGGCCGCCCACCAGGTAGACCGATGACCTGGTGAAGGTTGCGGGGATCCGCTGGTTGCGAGGCGCCTGGGGGAGGTCTATGTCCAGAAGTGGACGTCTTTTGGCTGATATTATGATGATGATGATTACTAGCTTCTGCCAGCGAATTCACCCGGGTGTATGTAAAAAATTAGCCCAAGGGAACATATTCCCGTGATAAAAAATATCCTATGTGCTATTCCTGACTATAATCTCTGTGCCAAATTTCATCGATATCCGTCCAGCCGTTTGAGCGTGAAGAGGTAACAAACATATAAACACACACATACACACCCTCACACATCCACACAAACATTCGCGTTTATAATATTAGTGTGATATGTATAGTGTAATTATCCTAAGATAAAATTGGAGAAACAACAATAAGCTTATTAGTATTACATCATGTCATGTACATAGGTGCTTTATTCCGATTTCGACTCAATCTTCTAGTTAGTTTAATTTGTCTTTTTAACACGCTTTTATTAGCTTGACATGTATTTATCTATGTAACAGAACATTTGAACGAGATTTTCACCGCCTTTAAACGTCAGAATAATTTTAAACTTCGCACACTTATCAAAGACCGATGACAATTAAATCATTTAAATAGTTTGTTCCATTATCCTTACCAGGATCTTCAGGATTAGCGATTGAACTAAAAAGTAAAATATAAATTATAATAAAAAAAATGAAAAAACACGCTTTAAATAGAAAACTGACACTTCTGCTGTATGAACACGGAACAGTTTCGTTTGTTTCGTGGTAAGAATAGATTGTCACCATAAAAGCAAGATTGTCGACAGTTAAATAAGGATCTCCCATTGTCTCATAAAGACCAGCCCACCAACGCATTTACCTTTTTTTTTGGGTGGGAAATCATCCAATGACTTCTCCCGCTCTGGGTGAAGCGGGAGGGCGTGTCAGACTTTTACTGACTAAAACCCACCCGTGTTCCTTCAGTTGCTTGTGCCAGGGCCGCGATAACTCTCTTTCAAATTTATCCGCGACCCAGACAGGCATCGGCCCTAGCGGACCCCTTCAACATTTGCTGACATCTCTTTGAGGCGCGCGTGGAACACTACGCGCCGTCGACTCGGGCCTGGTCCTTATCGGACGGCGAGCTACCCATTACTCGCCGTCCGCAAGCCCGCGCCTACGGTGGCGGAGAAACGCCCGGGGCGTCTCCTGCGGTGGCTAGGGGCGTGAGGGCGTCTCCGTTGTTTCTCTCTCACGCGTTCCGCCTCCTCCTTCGCGAGCATTACTGCTTCGCTGAAGGAAGTGACAGCTTCCCATGCTCTCTCGCTCCGTACCATGGCGTGAACCAGGGCCGGACGCGAGAGGTCGCCACCGCTGATCGCCTCTACGAGGACACGGCGGTGCTCCGCCCAAGCGGGGCAGACCTCCATCGTATGTTCCACCGTGTCCTCCGGGCGATCCACACAATGGTGACACCCGGGCGTTTCCGCCCGCCTTACCTACAGAATGAACAGTAAATTAGGTTGGTAAGTTGCGATAGCAGTTTGCCAGTCTGTTAGTGACATTACCAGATCCTTAGAACAACACTGCTAGCCTAAATCCTTGTTAACCGAAACAACAATTTTGGTATACTTTACTTACCTTTCCAAACGCCACATTCACATTGGATTCTTCCTCCAGGATCATACGGCGGCATGCTTGCAGCCTACTTCCGCCTGAAGTACCCGCACATCGCGATCGGCGCCATCGCAGCCTCCGCCCCTGTTCACATGTTCACCGGGATGGCTCCCTACGGAGTCTTCAACAGACTCGTCACATCCAGCTTCAAGACTGTCAATATCAACTGCTCTACCAACATTAGGGAATCGTGGAGCGTTATTAAGTAAGATAAGAAACTATAGGTACATACTTCACGGTCCAAAATAACTGTGCACCTCGCTGGATGGCGAGCCCACTCCTGCCTTCCCGCGCCACGTTCGCCTCTTGCGCCAATCAGCGCCAATAGCAAGAATCTAACGTCAGAGTGACGTGACAGCTCCAGATACACAGTTATTTTAACCGAGCAATTGCTCTTGGAATGATATAAAAGATAGACCTCTGTCTCTCACCGCCTTGTCAGCTGCATGGGAGCTCATGTGCCGCAATTAAGCCATTACCTTGAGTCTTTTAATAAGTGAAAAGCAGTCAGATAACTAATTCAGTTTATACAAAGTGGCAGTCAGTATGAAAGATGAAATGAGAGCCAATGGCTTATTAATAATTAATCAGACCATTTGAATACCGGCCGCACAAGACAAAAATATATTGAACCAAGACAGTACCTGCTATGCCCCTATAATATAATATTGCAAATTTGCTAGTCATGATATTCAATGACCACGACCACGAACAATATAGCTCTTTACTTGTAGTAAGCGTATGCATCAGTGTCCTATATAGTTATTCGCCACCAAACATCTTCCGATCTCATTTTACGTATCAGACCACTGCAAACATTTCCTCAACTTTCATCTACCTTTCAGAAATTACTCCTCAACCACCAACGGCTCAGAGTTCCTCCACAAGACCTTCAACCTCTGCACTCCTATCAAGAACTCGACAGACCTGGATGTACTGCAAGAATTCCTAGAATCCATGTACACCACTCTGGCCATGGTAAACTACCCGTTCTCCTCCGACTTCCTGATGCCGCTACCGGGAGAACCCGTGAGGGTCGTCTGCCAATACCTTAGTGAGGCTTTGACTGGTGAAAAACTATTGCAGGTACAAATTATTTAGTTATGGAGTCGTATTATGAAGTGTTATAACCATCATTATTCCGTTCATCCTGTATAGCTCTAAACCGTCAAGAAACTACTTCTACTAATACCTTGGAGCGATCATGAAACTTGACAAGGTCTTATGAAAAATCTTTGATTTCAGGCTGTAGCAAAAGTGATAGATGTATTTACAAATTACGAGAAGAAAAATAAGTGCGTAGATTATAAGAAAGGAGATGACTACGGTAACCTAGATGCTAGTGGATGGGATTATCAGGTAATTAAATATCATAGCTCAACCATCATCTTCCTGCCCTTGGCTTGTCCCATGTTACTGTAGTTAAGGTCGGCGCAACACGTTTTCGTCTTCCATACCGTCCTCTCCACCGTCACGCTATCACTGACTCCCTTTTCTTTCATATCACTCGCACTCCTCACACACTTCAACCTTGTTTTCTTTGGCCTTCCCCGCCCTCATATCATAACCAAAAAAGTAAAAAGCCAAAAGCTTGTGGACTAAAAAATGCTTTTCTCTTTCACAGGCCTGCACAGAAATGGTGATGCCGATGAGTTCCAACGGCAAGGACGATATGTTTGAGCCAAACCCCTGGAACTTCACGTCTTTTGCCGAAGAGTGCCACAAGAAGTACAACGTATACCCTCGGGAAAACATGGCTAGGCTGGAGTATGGAGGTAACAGACTCCAGGCAGCTTCGAATATTGTATTCAGTAATGGACTTCGAGATCCTTGGACTGGAGGTAAAATTATAGTTTGTTTAATTGAACTTGATCCTATCGCACTTGTCATGTCTACATGGGACTCTGCGCTAATCACAACCCTAGTTGTAAAGATAAAGATGATTTATTTGTCAAAACATGACTGTGTTTACATACAATAGGCATGCAAGATGTTCACTTCTTATTTATCGCTTACAAACATGTTTGCCTAATGAGGCGTATAAATAAGAATCTCGAAATCTCTTTTTCTGTTGTAGAATCGAATCGTGCAGTACAACCCCTATATTAGACTATTTAGGTATTTTTCTTTTCCCAGGTGGCATACTCGATAGTTTGAGCGACTCAGTGAGAGCAGTGGTGATTGTAGACGCTGCCCACCACCTGGACCTGATGCCCAGCAACCCCAGTGACCCTGAACCAGTGAAGATAGCCCGGAACATCCACAAGCAGCACATCACCAGGTGGATCCAGCAGTTCAGGGACCAGATGGCTAAGACTCGTAGAACTTGATTGACTAATGTGATTTTTGACTGTTAGGCTTACCCAAATATACATATTATTGTTAAATTATTTAGTTGTATTATTTACATATTATTGCTAAATTCCTCGTAGGGGGTAGCAGAGGTGTTTTAAATCGTACCTACAGCAATACCTACCCACGTTTTACAAGTTTATTCAATTAAAAGGGGTGAGCCTTACATTCGTGTTATCTTTGTGTCTCTGAATTGGCTGCAAGACCCTGCGCAGTAGCTATTTTTGTGTCAATGTTGAAGGTGAAGATAGCATTATATACTGTCTCTTTCACTCGCTCACGTTTGTCGCATCGACCTATCATGCTTGCTCCATGCTGTATACTCGATGACAAACTGTTTCTTGCGCAATGGTTGGCAGAGCCAGCTTCAGTGACGCAAAGATCCGCTGTGACTAATGTACCGCCCGATTATGGGACTGTTATGTTCTCAGGGGACTACCTACCGAACTATAGTTTATTAACACATTATACCTACGAATAAAATACTCAAACCTATGAACTCTAATTAGGTTTCCTTTCGTCAGAACAACTCGGATAGTCAGAACCTGCTAGAATAACAAACAACCATAGCTATTTTTATTTTTAAACTTTGCCTCACACTAGGAATTTCTTCCTGTATCGTGGGTGCATTTAAATTTTAAACGGACCCACGATACAGAAAGAAAATCCTTGTAAACTTTAAAAACATAATTATAAACTCACTTATACAACACCCAGAGCCGGAACCACTATCTGTAGGTCATACAAATATACGCGACACGCAGCGCAGCAGTCAGTCGCTCAACCGCTGCGCCAACCGTGCGCCCAAATATTTATCTACTAGTCTTCGGTCTTTTCAGCCGCCCCGAAAAGTAACGTTTCTAACTGCGGCAGAATCATTAAACCGTTGCGCATAAACACATTGAAATTGTATGCTGTTTCTATCAGGTTCACTGTCCAGGCTCCAGAGTGGGAATGGTCCATAAGTCCAGTTATGTCCTGCCTGTGATGTGTCCTGCCAAGTCCGCGCGCACTTTACTAAACAATCTTTTGTCAAATTTAGAGGATACATGGTATATAATTCGCTGCACCCTGACAACTCTGCCAGAGGAGGTAGCGCGGTTATAATCAAAGACAACATTAGTCACTACTTGCAGTGTAAATATGAAGAACAAGACATTCAAGCTGTGGCAGTATCTGTTAAAACCAAATATTGTCACGTGTCTATTGCAGCCATATACTGTCCTCCACGGCATATGATAAGAAAGAACGATATTTACATCTCTTTGAACTATTAGGCCAGAGATTTATCCTAGGCGGTGATTTTAATGCTAAAAACACGCATTGGGGTTCAAGACTTACTACAACTAAGGGAAGGCAGCTCTTAAGTGCAGTTAAAGAAATAAATTCAGAAGTTATGAGCACGGGTAAACCAACGTACTGGCCCACTGATCACCAAAAAATACCGGATCTTATAGATTTTTTCATTTGCAAAAATATATCCGCCAACTACATCCATTTGGAGGAAGGTTTTCATATGAACTCAGACCACTCCTCGATTATATTAATGCTTAGTCAAAAAATCCTACTCAAAGAAAGCCACTTAACCCTGGTTAATAAGTTTACAGATTGGGAAAGTTTTGCCCTTGATCTAGATAATATTATCGACCTTAAAACGCCGATAAAAAAGCAAGATCATCTTGACTTAGAAGTAAACAAATATATTGTTAATATCCAACAATGTGCGTGGAACAACACACCGCAATTAAAACGTAAATATAAGGGATTTAAATATCCTAAGGCAATTGTAGATTTACTATCTGAGAAAAGGAAACAAAGGAAGCTGTGGCAGCAAACAAGGTGCCCGCGAGATAAAACAACACTAAATAACCTAACTAAACGATTAAAGAGGAAAATTCTACAGTTTGAGGAGGAATCTCTGAATACTAAACTTTTGCAGCTAACCAATGACAAATCAACGGATTACTCCCTTTGGAAAGCTACAAAAAATCTGAAAAAACCAATGAAACAAATACCACCCATCAGAGATAGCGACGGAAAATGGGCCATAAGCAATGACCAAAAAGCATTAAGGTTTGCTCAACACTTAGAAGAAACTTTTCAACCCAATGAAAGCTCGATAGAAATACTTGAGAGTGAAAGATTGTCACAAAACCAAAGAATTAAGCTTGTGACTCCTAAAGAAGTAATGAGAGAAATTCAAAATAACATTAGTTCGAAAAAGTCTCCGGGTTACGACCTCATTACAGGGGAAATTCTTAAACATCTCCCACGCAAAGCCATAGTAAAGCTGACCAAGCTTATCAATGCTGCACTTATCCTAAAATATGTACCTGAGCCATGGAAGGTCGCTGAAGTCATTATGATTGCGAAGCCAGGGAAACCACCCAATGAAGCATCATCATATAGACCTATTTCTCTGTTGCCCGTTTTATCAAAGCTTTTCGAAAAACTGTTATTGAAACGGTTAAAACCAATAATAGAAAATAAAGACCTTATTCCAAATCATCAATTTGGCTTCAGGGAAAAAAAATTCAACAATAGACCAGGTACATAGAATAACAAACATTATTGAAAAAACGCTTGAAAATAAGGAAGTCTGCGCCACCGTGTTTTTAGATGTCGCGCAAGCTTTTGACAAAGTTTGGCATAAGGGTCTAATATTCAAGCTCAGACGCATGCTACCAGAATTTGCAGATATTCTAGAGTCGTATATAACTAATAGAATGTTTAGAATACGGCAAGAAGACGCATATTCAGAGCTAAAAGCTATAAAAGCTGGCGTACCTCAAGGAAGTGTGCTAGGCCCAATTTTGTACTTGTTATACACATGCGACATCCCAGAACTGGAAAATAACACCATTGCGACCTTTGCAGATGATACTGCAATTATGGCTACTGGATCAAGCCACAGAGAAGCAGTAGAAAAAGTTCAACTAGCTGTGAATAAAGTTTATGATTGGACACAAAAATAGAAGATCAAACTGAATGAGTCAAAATCAATTCACATTGACTTCACAAACAAACACTTGGACTATCACCCAATCTACATGGCATGGCATGCAAGTGCCTTATGCTAATACAGCTAAATACCTTGGCATAACTCTCGACGCCAAGTTGCGTTGGAAAGCTCATGTCAAAAAGAAAAGACAGGAACTCGACATACGTTATAAAAGTATGTATTGGTTACTCGGAAGGAAAGCCTGCCTATCAATACATAATAAAATAACCATATATAAGCATTTACTGATGCCAATTTGGACGTATGGTATCCAACTTTGGGGCTGTACTAAACAAAGCAACGTCAAACTAATCCAACAATTCCAAAATAAAGTGCTCAGGGACGCTGTAAATGCACCCTGGTACATAAGGAATGACGATCTTCACCGTGACCTTAAAACGGAATTCGTCACCACCATCATCCAAAAATTTGCTGAAGCCCACGAACACAGACTTCATCGACACGTGAATGTTGAGGCTATCCAGCTGCTAGACAATACAGACTTAGTGCGTAGACTAAAAAGAACTAAACCTTTTGAATTAGTGTAGTGTAAAGTGAATGGATAATAGTGACAATGCTGTGCTATCCATATAACACATGAACATAGTGTTTTTAAATTATATCAGACTCTAAGAAAGTGCTGCGGACTTGTGTAAAAGTGCAAATGGACACTATTCTTAGTTTTAACATAATCTATCACGTAACATATTAAGTTAGAGTTAAATTGCTTATTAGTCTTTTAGGCTAGATCGTAATTAATTATTAAGAATTTTGTTCTTACTAATAAAGTATAAAAAAAAAAAAATACGAGACTTTCTCCTTACGTCCACAGTATCAGATGACTTAGAAATTGTACGGGCGAACATACCACATACGGTCTGTGGACTGATATGGAAGTCTCTCTACAGACCGTATGTGGTTTGTGGACAGTGAACCTGCTATAATACAAATTATGTATTTACTAAAAGATAATAATTGTCGATTTCTGACAACTGTTTTTAGGGTTCCGAAGTCAACAAGGAACCCTTATAGTTTCGCTCTGTCCGTCCGCAGCTTAGCTCATAGAATCTAAGTACTAGAAAGCTATAATTTGGCATGGATATACATATTAATAATGCCGACAAGGTCTACGCCCCAACCTCGGCACACCCCGACGACGAGGTAGAGACCATGTATGAGGATATCTCCAGAGCCATGCATGGTTTCAAAACTCACTTCACCGTTGTCATGGGGGACTTCAACGCAAAACTGGGCAAACGAGACGAGGATGAGCTGCAAGTGGGGCAATTTGGAGTTGGACGACGGAACCACCGGGGTCACCTACTGGCCAGTTTTATGGAGAAGGAGGGCCTCTTTATGATGAACTCCTTCTTCAAAAAGCGTGAACACAGGAAATGGACCTGGCAGAGCCCCGATGGTGCAACAAAAAATGAGATCGACTTCATCATGTCAACCAAGAAGCAAATGTTCAATGATGTCTCTGTGATCAATTCGGTGAAAACCGGGAGCGATCACCGCATGGTAAGAGGCACATTGAACATTAATATTAAGCTTGAAAGGTCTCGACTGATGAAGTCCACGCTCCGTCCAGCACGGATCCAGCTCCAAAACCCCGAGAGCTTTCAGCTCGAACTCCAAAATCGTTTCGAGTGCCTAGGGAGCTCCGTGGACGACTAAGCCGACGGGTTCGTGGAAGCTGTCCATACGGTCGGGTCTAAGTTTTTCAAGACCCGTCGTACAGATAGAACCAAAAAGCTCTCTGATCCTACCCTCAAGCTTATGAAGGAGAGGCGTGAGTTGATCCTGCAGTCTTCAGATGAGGCGTGCAAATACCGGCAGCTCAATAGACAGATCTCTAAATCCTTGAAAAGAGACCTCCGCCGCTTTAATACCGAGCGTATTAAAGAGGCGATTGAGCGAAATAAAGGCTCCAAGGTTTTTTCAAGGGATCTGGCTATTGGGCAAAGCCAGCTCACGAAACTGAAGACCGATGATGGCAGGATCGTATCCGCCAAACCAGAGTTTCTGAGGGAGATCGAGAGATTCTATGGGCAGTTGTACACATCAATCAGCAAGCCCGTTGCGAATCTAGCAAACGACCCAAGAGCTAGATTGACCCGACACTATACCGAAGATATTCCGGACGTCAGCCTGTACGAGATTAGGATGGCTCTGAAACAGCTTAAAAACAACAAGGCGCCGGGTGATGACGGAATCACGGCTGAACTCCTGAAGGCGGGTGGAAAACCGGTCCTTAAGGCCCTTCAGAAGCTGTTTGATTCCGTCATACTCGAGGGCAAAACGCCACAGGCATGGTGCAGGGGTGTGGTGGTACTCTTCTTCAAGAAGGGCGACAATGCCCGGCTGAAGAACTATAGGCCCATCTCACTTCTTAGCCATGTCTACAAGTTGTTTTCAAGAGTCATCACGAATCGTCTCGCGCGCAGGTTTGACGATTTCCAGCCTCCCGAACAAGCCGGATTCCGAAAAGGCTTTAGCACCGTAGACCACATACATACGCTGCGGCAGGTTATACAGAAGACCGAAGAGTATAACCTGCCTCTCTGTTTAGCGTTTGTGGACTACGAGAAAGCCTTCGATTCGATCGAGACTTGGTCTGTACTGCAGTCTCTCCAACGGTGCCAGATCGACTACCGGTACATTGAAGTGTTGAAGTGTTTGTACAAGAACGCCACTATGTCAGTCCGTCTTCAGGATCAGATCTCGAAACCAATTCTTCTTCAGCGCGGCGTGAGACAGGGAGACGTTATTTCTCCGAAACTGTTCACTGCTGCGCTGGAGGATGTCTTCAAGGTTCTGGATTGGAGAGGGCTTGGCATCAACGTTAATGGCGAGTACATCACTCACCTTCGGTTTTCCGACGATATAGTGGTCATGGCTGAGACCATGGAGGATCTCAGTGCGATGCTCGATGACCTCAGTAGAGCTTCCGAAAGAGTGGGTCTTAAGATGAACATGGAAAAACCAAGGTGATGTTGAATGGCCATGTTGCACCCACTCCTATCAAGGTCGGGGACTCTACACTCGAAGTTGTGGACGATTATGTCTACCTGGGCCAAACGATCCAATTGGGTAGGGCCAATTTCGAGAAAGAGGTCAACCGTCGAATCCGACTCGGCTGGGCAGCGTTCGGGAAGTTGCGCGGTATCTTCTCGTCCAACTTACCACAGTGTCTCAAGACGAAAGTCTATGACCAGTGTGTGTTGCCAGTGATGTCATATGGCTCTGAGACGTGGTCGCTTACAATGGGCCTTATCAGGAAGCTTGCAGTCACTCAAAGGGCAATGGAGAGGGCTATGCTCGGCGTTTCCTTGCGTGATCGAATCAGAAATAGAAAGAAAGAAAAGAAAAAGAAAGAAAAATTGTGAGAGAACCAGGGTTACCGACATAGCCCGAAGAATTGCCAAACTAAAGTGGCAGTGGGCAGGGCACATTGCTCCGTTCTTCGAGGCCGATGGGGTCGAAAAGTTCTGGAATGGCGACCGCGAACCGGAAGACGATACGTTGGAAGGCCTCCCACCAGGTGGACCGATGACCTGGTTAAGGTTGCGGGAAGGCGCTGGATGCGAGTCGCACGGGATCGGTCAATGTGGCGACGCCTGGGGGAGGCCTATGTCCAGCAGTGGACGTCTTTCGGCTGAAATGATGATGATGATGAATGCCGACAAAGTGGTAAAATAAAAACATGAAAACAAATTTTTTTGGTTTGTCTCCTGCAGCCGAATTGCGTAAGTATATTATCCAAAGCAAAAGAATCGATTCCTTCCCAAAAACGACTTTTCGTATCAATATGCACTACGTAAAGTCGGTTTTGGGAAAGAATCGATTCTTTTGCTTTGGATAATGTACTTACGCAATTCGGCTGCTGTAGACGTAAAGTGGGGATGTTTTTTTTTGCTCGTCAATCCCATGGTGGGGTATCGTTGGATAAGCCATTCAAAAATATTATGGGTTTGTTAATACCATTTATCGATTCAGAGATCCGTTTGCGTAACAGTAAGCTTTAAATTGCAAATTTATGTTATAGTCAAGTGCCCGCCCCCCCCCCTGCCAGCGAAATGGTTGCTCTATAACGAAATTAAAAGAAAATTACAAGTTTACGAGTAATAGTCGACCAACTTATAAAATGTACTTGGCACAGTAAATTTTTTGTACAAATGCCATTGAAAAATTACTTAAATAACGTTGTTAGCTGTGTAAAATAGATAGTAAATATATGCTTATAAACCATGTAAAAATATACAAAAATAAAATCATAACATCCTTACTACTAATGATTTCTAAATTAATAATGTTTAAGCTCGAATAACGCATTGGAGTGGCTGGAGTCTAGGCAGTACCGGTCCTTAGTCCATACGGCGCATGCACGCGGGTGAGTTTATTTTGTGTTAGTGCAGAAGTATTTTCGACGTTTTGTAATCTAAAGTCAAATAAGATTCAATTGCCAAGTAATTTATTTATTAACATATGTACATTATTATTTACAAACTAATATTAGAACTAAAATAAGAATAAACATATGTACAATTACGGAGCGTCAAAAAATTCGTCCACATCGCTGTCAACAGGAAAAGTGCCTAGAAGGCTGGCAGCATTGCCACGTTGGATGGCAATGCTGATTCTTTGGCCAAAAAAAAGGCCAGCCCTCTGGTCACGTGAAGAGTCGACCAACCGCTTGGCGATATCCCGAAATAATAGGTGTGCACTCGGACCCCATGGCCCTAGTGTTTCAACCCCAAACGGCTCAAACACATAATTACCAATTAAGTTGTTGTATTTGCGCCGTTTGAGGTTTTCAGCACCTGCAGCAGCCGCCCCAGCGCAGCCCACCGTGCTAGGAAGATGGGATGGTGCAAGGGTGTCGACACAAGTTGCATCCCACACCAAAGACCTACCCAACTTCCATGGCATTATGGTCATACCATCTGGTCTCTTCCCATCAACGCGTGCCAGGCCATTGGGTTCTAAGACAGCTGGCACTCCGGCGGTGGCAAGAGCACGACGGATGAGATCATTAATGCTAGCGTGCCGCGCAATCCGACCTGCACTCTTACTACAAGAAAGGCCATGGTGTCCGAGGCAGTCGACTGCTTCACCGCATTGACAGCGATGTGGAGCCCCACAAGGAGCGCCCAATCGCAGGCATGTAGCGAGTCGGAAGTAAATTACTTATTTTCTTTTGTCGATATCCATCTATAAAGTCAATATTCGACCCGACTACATCACTAATTGTCGAGTAGCGTAAAACTTTCCAAAACGAAATAGAAGTGTGTAGAGTGAATACCGTAGATTAGAGGTGAATACATACGATTTTTTTCAAATTCCGAAAGAGAAATAAACAAGTAGCGTGCGCGCAAGGATCCAGGAACGAACCATACCATTCCCCGTGGCTCTAACGCGCGCTCGTATCGGCTCGTTTTCCAATTCTTATTAATATTTTTCTAACTTCAGTTGTGAAGTTGGATTTTATAACTCCTTCTAAGTTACCAGTTAGTCCTTCTTTAGTTTAAGTCAAGAGTGAATAGGTTACTTCTAGGCAAGCGTGCTTCACCGTAGACCACATCATCGCTTACCATCAGGTGAGATGGTGGTCAAGCGCGAGCCTATTTGAGATATAAAAAAAATTTTTGCATGACGGGACTTTGAAACTTTTTGAGTGACAAGAGCGGGATTCTTTCGTCGAAAGCGGGACATAGTAAAAAATCGTTATAATTAGAAGTTTTTAAATATTTATTTTTCTATTTGAGTTTTAAATTACAATATATAGCAAAAAAATAGTATGTATTATAATAAACATATGATATTTTTAATATGATTTGCCCTATCGTTCGGTAGTTGAGGCTACTTCGTCTTCTTCGTTTTCTGATTGATGGAAGATTTAACTTCTTTTAAAGTTTCTTTTTTCTCTTTAATAAAGGTGAAGAACTCAATACTCAATACATTTATTGCTTCCACATGTGAACTTAGATGGTAGGTACAAATTTAGACCATTGTGGACCCTGTCGGGCACTGCAAAAGTAGGAGAGAGGAAGAGGGCTTAACTCTGCACAGGATAGCTTCTAAACTGGATGAGTAAATCTGCTTTCATTAAATTATAGGAGCATTTTTTTCTCGCATCCGACCACTTTAAATTCATCTGGGCATAAGAAAAGAGTGAAAGAGAAGCGCACGGTCGAGTTATTCCTGAAAAGCGGGACAGGGCCTGTCCCGCGCGGGACATCCCGCCCGACACATAAAAATCGGGATGTTCCGCCAAAATGGGGACGTCTGGCAACGCTGCCCGACACGCATTTGGCCGGTTTTTTTTATATATTTATTATTCATGACCTAATAGATACAAGTTTTTCAGTTGTTACATAAATGGGTTTAAACATTCTTTAGTATGCATTAGAATGCGGATGTAACAGATTCTAATGTTTTCTGGAGTATTTTTAGTTGGCAGCTAATTGTATCGAGTCAGCCTTCCCAATAAGCTTAATAAACGGAGGTAGTCAATACTACAATAAAATTCTCCGCCCCTCTATCCCGAGATCGATTCTGTCAATGATTTCACATATTTTCCGGTTGCGTATACTGTTGAGACACAAAACTACACCAATTTTATATCACATTTGCCTTAGATTATTTAATAAAAAATAACCTAAGACATTTGCAAGAGGAGCTCGTGGCTAAATAATAACAGCCGCACGGGTCGATTATCAAGGTTAAGCAACACTTGACGAGGTCGGTCCGTGGATGGGTGACCATTTCAACATACCGAGTTTCCTCCGTGCCTCGGAAAGCACGTTAAGCCGTTGGTCCCGGCTGTCATTTGAAGATCTTTGACAGTCGTTACGGGTAGTCAGAAGCTTGATATCTGACACCAGTCTAGCCATGAGGTACCGTGTTACCCAGTTACTGGGTTGTGGAGGTCAGATAGGCAGTCGCTCCATGTAAAACACTGGTACTTAGCTGAATCCGGTAAGACTGGAAGCCGACCCCAATTAGGTTGGGAAAAGGCTAGGCAGATGATGAACCTAAGACATTTGCAAATAACATCAGCAGCCGCTGAACTAAACTACACTCGCAAAATGCCCGCCAAAAACTGGTAACTTTATGACATTGCAGTGTTGCCAGTTTTTCTTTTATAACATTTTTATACTTTTGGCGCTCATAAATTACCTCCATGTTACACAATTTAAAATGTTACTTTACGCAGATAAAGGTAAGGCTTTATCTGTGCCTATATTGTAGTAAATATTTGCCAAGGAACAAAAAAATCGCGAAATGGAACGCACTTACGATATTCATATTGGCGCGCTAGTTTTTGAGCTCTTAGATTCTTTAATTTTTCTTATATTATGAATGAGATAGAAAGAAGGAAAACATATTTATTTGGCATACGATATGCTAAACACAAAGCAAAGCAAGGTTACAAACTTCAAAGATAAGTTTGGTCTTAGTCTTTAGTAAGTAACCAACTTCATTCAGCAAGTCTAAGTTCTCCTCAATCCTTTTTTCATAATTAAAAAAAAAATTGTCTTCCCATTTGTTAGAAACATAATTTTTGGGAGTAATAAAGTGCCATATTTTCATTCAACGTACTTTTGCACAAATAATACAGCTTTTATCGTGAAAATATTACTGTTTGAACTGTTTCATGTTACTTCTGACTATCGGCCATTGGCAACACTGTGTCTGTGACATTGACAGTCAGTCGCTCGCTTCTCTTCTTTCAGTGTTTGTTGTCAGTTTATATGAGGAGAGGAGGTTATGTTATTATTGCTTTACCATGGCGGCAGAAGGCGAAGTTTGTTTACAAGAAGCTGCGATGGGTACAACGTGTAAATACTGCAACGACTCAGAGAACAAACAGGACCGACCAGGTCTAATCTGCGAGAATTGCATCTGTTTCGTCCATCTCAGCTGCCTCAGAAGGAAGGGCACTCCTGGCGACTTTGCCTGCGATGTTTTCTTTGATTTCACTTGTGAAGACTGTTCTCCGACTAATAAGGAGATCTTTACAAGGAATAGATTTCCCTGGTAAGTATTGGTATGAGTTTAGTGCCATTTTTTTATGCTAGAATAGATGGGACAAAGGTGTGATTTTTCGATATCTTCGGTAAATATTCAATGAATGTGGATCACACTAGTGTCTGTAGTAGCGGTTGGATCTGTGAGAACTCATTATAACTCATTGTTTATTAACAGGGTCAACGTGATTTACTTGACACTCCACCATCTGAACATCCAGTCCTATGGCATCAGCAACCATGGCTACTTCCACTACAAGACACACATCTGCTCCTTCATTGATCGTTACTGGCAGTCATTATTTGGTGCACAGACGTGAGTATTTAATAAAAAGTTTTTCAACAGATAATCACCTTTTATACTACATTGCTCTATTCCCATATTTATTTATTTTACAATGCATGTCCTCGAAAAGAGCGTTTTCCAAGCAGCCAAACTATGCGGAAAGTGTCACTATTTTTACTAGTGCTTTTTACTTTCCTGTACTTTTTAATTTTTAACTCCAATGTCAGCCCGTCGCATAGAGTTTTTATTATTTGAGAAAAGTTTAAAAAATTTGTTAAGTACAGATTATCATCCCTACAAAAGGTAAAACAAAACTAATACTTCATTTAAGGCGTTTTTAATTACTCTAGATTTAGATTTTGATCAATAAATTAATTTTAAATATTCATTAAATATGTTTGGCAGAATAAATATTTTGCTCGTGCCTTTTTGCGTTACGACGTGACAGCTATTTGCACATTCGCAGTATAAGTTAATCTGTGGATATGCTGAGCGCCCTTGAATAAGCCCGCCATTTTATTAATTTCTTGCTTGGTTCAGATATATTTTTTTATTTCCTCGCACAATGCTTAGTAAAATGTTGTATGATACACGTGCGTAAGATGATTTCTGACTCGTGTCGATTTATCCACTCACTCGCTTCGCTTGCTCATGAATAAAATAGCACTCATCGGAAATCACCTACCTTCCGCACTTGTATCATAAATAACTATATTATATACTTTATTGTACACCATAATTGTACCCATAGGGGGTTGGGTAGGGGAAATACTTCTATTCTACAATAAGTCTACATTTCTGTGGCCAAGCAGTATTGCCGCTATTTTCATATATTTCAACAATTTGTCCAGGATGTTTACAAGTTTGTGTTAGCTCTGGTATAGCTGGTGTGACAACTTGTGAAACAATTAATTTATTAATGTTTTCTCCCATCTTTTAAACTTTAATTGATAAAAATATTTATTATGCAAATTGACTAAATATAACACTTTTAACCAAAAACTCTTACAGAGAAGAGTATTCTAATCACTTTCTCTTGATGTCAGCAAGCAGAAGAAGAACTGGGTAGGCACAATAGCAGGAGTGCTCTCAGTGTACAACAAGCTGTTCTTCAAATCAGGGTCAGCGGCGCTCGGAGAGACAGGCTGGTGGAAACTGCTGCACAACTTCTCACCTGCAGTCGCTGCTCATATAAGTAAGAAATTCTTATAAACTATACCTACTAGGTATCCTAAATAGCTTATATTGTTCCCACTGCTGGGACATAAGCGTCCCCCCTCCTGTGAAAGGAAAGTTCGCAAGAAAATAGAGATGTTTCCTAGGTAAAAAAATGATAATTCTATTCAGTCCGTCTTTGAGATTATCTAATAATATTGGACCCGTATTGTTTGCTTTATAAATTAAATTAAAATTGACAAAGAAAAAGTGGGGCTTGTGACGTCACTTTGTCAGTATAAAGTGTAGCACAATGTGACGTCACACGATATTTCAACGCACTGTATTGTCGTAATTTTTAGGGTTCCGTACCCAAAGGGTAAAAACGAGACCCTATTACTGAGACTCCGCGATCCGTCTGTCTGTCTGTCCGTCCGTCTGTCACCAGGCTGTATCTCATGAACCGTGATAGCTAGACAGTTGAGATTTTCACAGATGATTATATGATTGATGTATTTCTGTTGCCGCTATAACAACAAATACTAAAAACAGAATAAAATAAATATTTGAATGGGGCTCCCATACAACAAACGTGATTTTTTGGCCGTTTTTTTTGCGATAATGGTACGGAACCCTTCGTGCGCGAGTCCGACTCACACTTGTGCAGTTTTTTATTTACGCGGCAAAAAAAAAATACGTCCCCAATATTTTTTGTGAGTTTTTTAGTTTATCTAATTGACGTACTAAATAGATATTCCTTTCCTTTACAAACTAGACCAACTATGATTTATTAAAAGATTTTCTAACATAATTCTAGCAACACATCAACAGAAAAATAAATGACAGAAGTTCGGGCGCTGACTCCTACAAAGAGTATTACGCAACGTAATGTTGACCCAAATATGTTGCACGTCAAAAAGTATTGTAGGCGCAAGCAACCACATCACGCATTTTGTCGTAGTTTACTTGTTATCAATCGCAATAATACAATTTTTGTGTTACAGTTCAAGAAATCGCAAGAGACAAGCCCAAAGTTCGACCACGAAATCAGCTGTCCATTGACAAAAACCTCTTCTTGGCTAAAGTTACTGAAATGGGTATGTATAATCATAGAACATTATTCTCACTGTCGGCCAAATGGCCGCTTCTTTGGCTACATTCCCAGTATAGTATAAAATATAAACCGGCGCCAAAATCATGCTGAATTGAAAACATTCTTCAAACAAGGTTACCATAAACAACACTGCAAAACTGTTCTTAAGCACTACTACTGCCGCAACCAGTCAGATCTAAATAAAATTGTGTGACATACCGAGGTCTTCAAATTTATTTTATTTAACCTTATATTGTGACTCGTGGTGAATGGAGCTCGAGGCTTAATAATATCAGCCGCACGGGTCAATCTTCAAGGTTAAGTAACACTTGCCGAGGTCGGAACGTTGATGGGTGGCCATCTTTACATAGCGAGTTACCTCTATGCCTCGGAAAGCACGTTAAGCTGTTGGTCCTGGCTGTCATTTGAAGATCTTACAGCAGTCTTGCCCTGGGCTATCGCGTTACCCAGTAACTGGGTTGTGGATCCGGTTAGACTGGCAGCCGACCCTAACATAGTCAGCTAGGCCGATTGATTGATTGTAATGCAGCTGCTCAATCAATAAATATAAGTTCAATGCTAACCCTTAATCACTACCACATTCAGGATACAAAGATCTGATCAACAATGAGAGCAGTTCCTTCACTATGAGCTCTGATCCAATTCCCTGTAAGAAGAGGAGGGTTGATTCTGATGAGCTCAGTGGTGTCTCCAGCACTTCCTTCTACGACCAGCTGGATTCAGATGGCAGGTAGGATAACAAGCCCTTTTTTTTTTAAAGACGGGGATATTTGCTGTTTTACATTTTCAAAACTCCTTACAGAAAACTCATTAATGTACAAGTATTATTATGGTGTAAATAAAAATGCTTAGTTAAATTCGGCAGTTACAATCATTTGAGACATTTTGCAGAGTTTTGCACGGGAATGGTAATTTCCAGCATTCCACGCTCTAGCAACAAGCCCTAATGAGCAGTACTCATATTGGAAGCTTAATGTATTAGCCAGTGATTTCTGTTTAATAGTTAACTGCACAGAAGTTCACAGAACCCAGAACACTCGCATATTCTGTATTAAACATCCATTTCATTTTCACCTTGCATACAGGAATGAAATAGGAGACGAGAGCACATTCGACGACCCTATAAACATGCTGACTCCTAAAGACTCGTACTCCGACATGGAGTTCAGGGGCTTCGACTTTACGCCTACCAATCGTATCATGCCGGTGCACGTAAGTAAAACAGCTAATATGTATTTAGAAACAAAACAGTACCTAAACTCCATTTGCGATAACAATAGACGTTTAAATTAGCCCATTTTACAGCCCGTTCAACCGATTTTGACTTCTATTGCGTTGGTGATACGACAAATGGTAGCTGTAGTAAACAGTTGGTTTTGGTAACAGGTTTATGCTTTTTATGTCATCCTTATCTTTACGGAATAGAAATGAAAATCGGTTGAACGGACTGTAAAAAGATTTGGAAACGTGTCTAATTTTATTTCAAATGGAGTATAAATAAATACAAAAACTAAAACCCGGCTACTGAAAAATCACGCTCTAAAAAGTAAGAAAATATTCTCATCTGAAATTGTTATGTACAAACTGTTCGATATCTACAAAACGTGAAAAATAAAAACACTTCAAAGTGAAAATTTAATTATTTTTCTGAAGTCAGTGTCAGAAAACGAAAAAAAAAACAGCTTACAATACTGACTTCCGAAAAAGAAGTTATTTTTCACTTTGTAGTGTTTTTATTTGAAGTCGGTTGTATTTTTTTGAAAAAAGTTTTTTTTTATTGAAGAGTTTTGTTGTATTGTATATCTCCAAAGTTTACGAGAGATCTTCATCAAATTTATATGGGCCCACCTCGGGAAAGCCCAGTCAATCACAAAAAAAAATTCGAAATCGGTCTATAATTGACGGAGAAATCGGTGAACATACATAAAAAAACCGGTCAAGTGCGAGTCGGACTCGCGCACCGAGGGTTCTGTACAAACAGCTATATTCACAAACATAATTAGGTCAACGGGAACTACCATATAGGTTTTCGACCCAAAACCTATAGGGTACGTCCGGTTGACCTAGAATTTAAGGTCTTACAGTACAAGTACAGGGAAAATGCCGAAAAATAAAAATAGTTGAAAATTATGGAAAATTTTGGTACTTACAAGTTTTCGCGAAGATCTAAATATGCCTATATATTTTTATCGTGTTGACTCAGGACCTTGATTTTTATACACCTTATAGGAACTATAGACCTCAGTATGGTATAAATTTCAATTTGCTAGGTCCACCCTTTCCTGAGTAAATCGGTGGTGACAGACGGACAAGAGAGTGACCTTATAAGTGCCTTTTCACACGCCCCGGTTGTCGGGTAGCCGGTGCCGGCTAACCGGCGGCGAATGTATAGGCATGTACGCGCCGGTACGTGTGAAAGCTTACATACATGGCTATACACTTCGCCGCCGGTTACCCGGTAGCGGCTACCCGGCAACCGGAGCGTGTGAAAATGCTCTAAGGGTTCCATTCCATTCCAACCCTAAAAAAAATATATAATCTGGCAATGATCTATAAAGCTTGCTTTACGGTTCAGCCAATCATAGGTAAATGGCAAGATTTGTAATTTTCCATAAGTCATATCATGTTTGCGCTCAGAAAAAATCTTTACTAGATCGATAAGGATGCTTGCAAGCATTCTTACATATCCTAGCATTATTTTTATTGACCCCACATATTTTAACCCACGACCGAAAAAGGGGGTGTCTGACGTGTGTTGCTGTGTATTTGTGTGTCTGTCTGTGGCATCGTAGCTCCTAAACGGATGAGGCGATTTTGATTTAGTTTTTTTTTGTTTGAAAGGTGACCTGATTGAGCGATTCTTAGCTAAATTTGATGAAAATCGGTTCAACCGTTCAAAAGTTATGCGCATTTTACTCTTTGAATCGGGGTATTTTCGCAAGATATCGTGTCATAATTATATCAATGGTTTGTCGATTGAAGCGTGTCTACTAGTAGATACATTATGAAGCATGAAATAAAAATGTGTAAAAAGTTTTTAAATTTTACTTGTAAATAAGTGAGATGAGTATTAAATTCTTTTCAATAGCTCATCCCATCCCTTCTGTTGCAGAGTGACTCCTCAAGCATCCACTCCTTTCAACAATCAATGTTATACTACGACTCAGACTCCCACAGCGGATCAGAACAAGACTCCAGAAAAATAGTCTTCGACAGACCCAAGAAGCAGGTCATCGAGGAAAAGCCTATCAGAAGAGAATCCCTCTTCTCGACCGAACTGAACTCCGTCGACACACCTTGGGAAGACCCTCTCCCGAAGTCACAAGCAGACCTGGTAGAAATGTCTCAGTATGAGGAGTTACAGCTTCTGAAGAAAGTTGAGGGTTTGATCCCGAAGGTCCGAGATCCTAATAAGAAGGCGTATTTATGCAGGCTCAGGGCTAAGCTAGCGTTGAGAAGACTGAAGAGGCATAAGCATCTGCCTATATTTGATTTGGACAAGTGAGTATAAGGAAACTTAAGGTCTGGTCATACTGAAGCGAATCTCACCCGGGACGCGGCTACACTTGTTTTAATGATTGGGAATTCATGCGATTAACGTCAGTTTGAAACACAAGTTAATTGACCAAATCGGCGGGATCGAATTAATATACTGTGATTTTTAATTTCGTAGACTAAACTGACAGCTGCCAAATGACCTTAAATTTTTTTTTTTTTTGCATTTGTTCCCGACGGAACAGGCTAAGGTCTGAGACCATGCTGCCTAGTCTTCAGTGAAATTTTAACATTCTTTAGTATGCATTAGAATACGGATGTAACGTATTCTAATGTTTTATGGAGTATTTGGCAGCAAATTGTCTTGAGTCAGCCTTCCCAGTAAGCTTAGCGGAGGTAGTCAATACTACAATAAAATTCTCCGCTCCACTATCCTGAGATCGCTTCTGTCAATGATTTCACATATTGTCCAGTTGCGTAGACAGTTGAGACACAAAACTACACCAATTTTATATCACAATATCCACTAGGAATCAATTTGCAAATAATATTAACAGCCGCTGAACTTCACTCGAAAAAATCCCGCCAAAAACTCCCCCTTATTTTTTTTTATGTTGTAAGCGCGTGGCATAGTGTTGTACCTAGGTAAGTCTCAATCATAAGTGATTCATCGAATCGATGTGACATGACCCCGCGCTTGGTGTAAATAAAATGTTTTATGAATATAAACGTAATATATTTAAATATATTATTATTATTTAACAATATTCATACACATAGTTGAAACTGAATAGGCCCTTATTCAGTTTCTACTATGTGTATAGCCATGCTAGTTTCTAAACAATTTTTTTTTTGCCATTAAATAGTTTAATTTTCGATCTACTTCGATTTCCGATTAACTTTCGATCACTCAGGATAGTCAGGATACGACACTATTTTTATGTAACGATAAAGTGAAAACCCCCCAAATGTCAGTTTAGTCTACGATATTAAAATCACAGTATACGCATAATTCGTTTCAGTTTTGCTAGAGTTTAATATCTGGCTTACATATACTCTAGCCGTAAATAACCGTAATTATTTTGCGGTCTATCGCTGGCTCGCTCAGTATGTGACCTGTGTCACATCCTCATTGTTTAGACAGTAGATATATTTACTGTGATTGGATTAGGTCTTGAGGTATTTTGCGCTTCAATCGACGCGTTTTGTTGTGATTCTCCATTAGTGGCCGAGCCAGAATATTTGGGTGTTGTTGAATTCGTTCTTTATATGACTTGGTATGGCCACAGATAATATAATACTAGCATACAGATGCCTCATCCCATACAAAGAAACCGTGCCGACGTAACTAGCGTTTTTCGTCTGATTAATCTTGTTATTTTTGTAAGTACCTCAATCGCGTTCGATCCCGATTCACGGCAATAGATGGTGTTAGCAGCGACTTGCAAGTAAAAGGGTTTACTAGGTTCGTGAAATTTTTTTTCTTTAAATACAGTGAAGGTTCGTTTCATAGTATTTTTTGCACGTTTTTACAGTTTTTTTTGCACCAAAATGTGTTACAATGCAAATTTTAACAAACGAGAGAAATGCCTCAGAAATTAAAAAATGCGCCATCTATTGGCATCAGTTTTAAATGAACCGTTCAAATAATCTTTGAAATGTGAATTAAGAGCCCAATATTTTATAATTTTTTACTTAGGAGAGTTGATTAAACAAGAACATACAATTTTATGTTCAATTCCAGAAAATGTTAATTTTACACACAATTCTATTTAATTGTGTGCACATGTCGCGCCATCTAATGATATTTATTTGAACCAAATTTTCTTCCTTAGCAATGAGACCCCGTGGTATGGCGTACGATTTCCTACTCCACACTGGGCATTCGTAGGTCACGGTGTAGTAGTTCGTTGGGTACAAACCAGGGCGCGTTGGTCATCATACGTAGAGCTTTATTTTGAAACCTCTGTATGATTTCTATGTTTGAGTGAGATGCGTTGCCCCATAATTGGATCCCGTACGTCCAGATGGGCTTCAGTATTGCCTTGTACAAGAGTATTTTGTTTTCGAGAGATAGCTGAGACTTTCGCCCTATGAGCCAGTAAAGTTTTCGTGTTTGGATACCAAGTTGCTTCCTCTTAGTGAAAATATGTTTTTGCCAGGTAAGTCTTTTGTCTAAATGCAATCCAAGATATCTCACATGATCTGCTTGTGGGACTTCAATGTTGTTTAGTGTGACTGGAGGACAGGATCCTCTTCTTAAAGTAAACGTAACATTAACTGATTTGGTTTCGTTGGCTTTTATACGCCACTTTTTAAGCCAATCTGATATGTCATTTAGTCCTTCTTGGAGTATTTGTGAGGCAATTTTTGGGTCACTATGTGCAGCTAGTATGGCGGTATCGTCAGCAAAGGTTCCAGTAGTTAGTGATTCGGATGTCTGCAGTGAACAGTAAGTAGAGTATGGGACCCAGTACGCTACCCTGGGGCACTCCTGCCTGTATGGGACAAAGATCAGACAGTGCATCCCCACTTTGTACTATGAAGTGGCGCTGTTGTAGAAATGATTTTAGTATTCCGTACAGGTAATCTGGTAGGGCGTTTTTTAATTTAAAAAGCAGACCTGCATGCCAAACGCGGTCAAACGCTTGAGATATGTCCAAAAATGCACTGGTACAGTAAGACTTTGCCTCCAGTGATTCCATGATCTTATTTGCTAGTCTGTGCACTTGGTCGACAGTGGCATGTTTACTGCGGAACCCAAACTGATGGTCAGGAATTAATCCTTTTTCTTTGAGTATAGGTAGAATTCGTTGCAGCAGTAGAGATTCAAATATTTTGGATGGTATAGGTAGCAGGCTTATGGGTCTATATAATTTTGCTTCTTCTGGTTGTTTGTCTGGTTTCAGTAGCATTATAATTTGCGCAACCTTCCACTCCGGGGGAAAGAACTCCAGTCTTGTCATGGCGTTAAATAATGACGTCAGAAAAGCTATGCCAGATTCTGGTAGTTCTTGTAATATGCGGGGTTTGTAATAAGGTCGTATCCTGGTGACTTTTTTGGGTCCATTTTTTTAATGATTCGGGCCACTTCTGTCTTTGTAAATTTTAAGGGCGTTTCCTCCGTATTTTTAGGTGTATTCAAATAGTCAGTAATTTCTGCGGCATGTACTGGATAGCCTTCATATGGATGAGGAGTAAAGACTTTTGAGAGATGTTCTGAGAAGGTTTCGGCTTTTTCTTGGTCCGTCCGTGCCCAGGAACCGTCAGATTTTCTTATAGGAGGAGAAACACTAACAGGCCGTTTCAGTCTTCTAGTGGCTCTCCATAATGAATAATCTGAGGAAGCAGTAGCATCCAAGCCAGTGAGATAATGATGAAATCCGTCATTACGATCCTTGTCCAAAATGTGTTTCAGCTGTCTGTTGATGTGATTGAGTTGTTTTTTCACACCAGGGTCTCTGCTTTGCTGCCAATGCCTCCTCATTCTTCTTTTTTGGATTATTTTATCCAATATATGTTGCGCTACATAGTTGTCCGTGCTTCTTTGTGGTAGTGGTGGGGTTGAAGACCAGGCTGCATCCTGCACACTGTTGTTGAAGTACAGAACAGCTTCTGTTATTTCGTCTTCAGTTTTTAGACTAACTGGTTCCTGGAATGCTTTGTCGATGAGCTCTCGAAATAGGGGTCGGTTAGTTCTTTTGTTATGCAGAACGCATTTTTTGGCGCATTCTTGGGCAGTAGTGTGTAGTTCTACTATGATTGGAGAGTGGTCTGAGGACAGGTCCCAGCAACTCCGACACGATATATTGTTATTTACGATTCCTTTGCTAACACAAAAATTTATAACATCTGGGATTTTTCTTTTGTCTGTTGGCCAGTAAGTGGGTTGACCAGACGATATCACGTTCATATTTCTTGTTTGGATGCATTTAAAGAGTTCTCGCCCTCTGGGCAGAACAAGCCTAGAACCCCAAAACGTGTGCTTGGCATTATAGTCACCTCCCGCAATAAATCTGTCTCCAAGGGATTGAAAAAAGTCATTAAATTCCGTTTCCTTGATAGTAAATCTCGGCGGACAGTAGAGGGCCGATACTGTAATGTCACTGATCCAGTCCGTTATTACGACGTTTGTTGCTTGGATGTAGTTTTTACAGTAGTCTTGTAGTACATGATGCTTGATGTTAGACCTGATGAGTACAGCAGATCCTCCATGTGCTTTGTTGTCAGGGTGGTTAGTGTGGTACATATTGTATCCAGGTATCCTGAAGTAGCTTTTGGATGTGAAGTGAGTTTCTGAGATTAGCAAAACATCTATGTGGTGAATTTTAAGGAATATTTTTAACTCTTCCGAGTGATTTGACAAGCCATTAGCATTCCATACACCTAATTTTAGTGCTGTGAATGTAATGACATTTTTGAGATTAGATCGGTTAACGTTTGGGTCATAATTAGCATTTGGTTCATCAGGGCAACAAGTGTCTCTGTAATGGCTTTGAATTCGTTGGTTTTTTGGTTGTCATTTCCGACGTTAATGGTTTGCGTCGTAGGTTGTTTGGGGAGTTCTTTTGTGGCTGATGCATACGATTTTACGTTATTTGTTGTTTTATTTGTAGGTGCTTGTTCAACGCTCGTAGGTCTACTTTTGTGTTGGGTGATTGGGGGAGGATATCGGACTTTCAACAGCTCCTTGTAGACCGTACAGCCTTTGTAGTTGGCTGGGTAATTGCCCTCGCAGAGGACGCATTTAACCTGGTTTGATCTTTCTTTCCGTGGGCACTTTGAAGTGTGATGCGAACCTGCACACTTAACACATCCGGGCTTTCTATTGCAGAACTTCTATGTGTCAAAGCACTTTATTTCAAGTAGGCCAGTTACAGGCACTTTTGAATTGTCAAAAGACAAAATAAAATATTACAAAATTATGGTGCTACAGTCCCAGTCACAAGACATAATAACTGTGAAAGTACCGTAGATGCCCATTCCAAGGCGTAGATCTCTATGGAGAAGAACGGGCAAGAAACTCCATGGACACTCTTTTTCAATTAGGTAATTATTACAAATCATTTGTCATCATTCATGTTGAGATTACACATTATGTGAGAACGATGTAGAAAGTTAAAAGTGTCCATAGTAAATATAAAAAGACAATTCAGAAATAAAATTAGAATCAATTAAAATAAACCATGGCAGCTAAGAGATGACCAGTCCCAACCGACAGCGCCCGTTCACGAACATGACACATGTATCAGCACCATTCAGCTCAACCATTTTGAAGGGCGCGCCACCATCGGCGAGACATTTGAGTGGGCATGACATACTCTCAACCACCGGAGTCATTCAAGTCAATAGAAGACGTAGGTATCTAGACAATGATAGCTCTGAAGTACATGGTACTCACACAATGCTGGCTATGCTGCTATATAATACTAGAAAGATTAACTCTATATAATGCAAAGATAGTAGCAATCTTCATCAGCTCCGACAATAACAGTAAACGATACCTACGACAGTCTTACCAAAAAATAAAATTTAAAAAAATACACATAAAAACGAAATTAAAAAATAATAATATTTAACCTGACAGCAAGCTAATTTTGGTAAAAGAACACGAACATTGTCTTGAGTTCAACACAGCGACCAACTATGCTTATCATCTAAATAATCATTAATAGAATAGTATGCCTTAGAACAGAGATTAGCTTTTACCTTTGCTTTAAATGCGTTAAATGGCAAATCTAGAAAAGAAGACGGTAACTTGTTGTAAAAAGTTATACCAACCCCAACGAATGAACTATGCACCTTATGAAGTCGATTAAAGGGAGCTCGTAATTTGTCCTTATTTCTGGTGTTAAAGTTGTGAATATCACTATTGTTACTGTACAAATGAATGTTTTCACACACGCGCCACCATCGGCGAGACATTTGAGTGGGCATGACATACTCTCAACCACCGGAGTCATTCAAGTCAATAGAAGACGTAGGTATCTAGACAATGATAGCTCTGAAGTACATGGTACTCACACAATGCTGGCTATGCTGCTATATAATACTAGAAAGATTAACTCTATATAATGCAAAGATAGTAGCAATCTTCATCAGCTCCGACAATAACAGTAAACGATACCTACGACAGTCTTACCAAAAAATAAAATTTAAAAAAATACACATAAAAACGAAATTAAAAAATAATAATATTTAACCTGACAGCAAGCTAATTTTGGTAAAAGAACACGAACATTGTCTTGAGTTCAACACAGCGACCAACTATGCTTATCATCTAAATAATCATTAATAGAATAGTATGCCTTAGAACAGAGATTAGCTTTTACCTTTGCTTTAAATGCATTAAATAGCAAATCTAGAAAAGAAGACGGTAACTTGTTGTAAAAAGTTATACCAACCCCAACGAATGAACTATGCACCTTATGAAGTCGATTAAAGGGAGCTCGTAATTTGTCCTTATTTCTGGTGTTAAAGTTGTGAATATCACTATTGTTACTGTACAAATGAATGTTTTACCTAATATATAAAATGTTGGCGAATATGTACTGTGAAGCCGCTGTGAGAATACCAATCTCTTTAAAAAAATCTCTTAGAGAAACACGCGCACCTAATTGGTAAATGGCACGAACAGCTCGTTTTTGAAGCACAAATATATTTTGAATATCAGCGGCTCTGCCCCACAGTAGAATACCGTAGGACATGATACTGTGAAAATAACTAAAGTAGACCAACCTTGCTGTATCAACGTCAGTGTATTGTCTAACCTTTCTGACGGCGTAGGCGGCCGAGCTAAGCCTACCCGCTAGGCTTGATATATGTGGCCCCCATTGAATTTTTGAGTCTACTGTTATACCCAGAAACACAGCTGAATCAACAGTTTCGAGCTTCTCATTGCCGAGCACAATGTTGGGACCCAGATTTCTAACATTGGGCAAAGCGAACTTTATGCATTTAGTCTTCTTGGCATTAAGAACAAGATTATTTGTTGTGAACCAATCTGTGACCATTGATAGTGCGTTATTCACGTCATCAAAAACCTGTCTATTCCTATCTACTTTGAAGATCAGAGAAGTATCATCCGCAAACAGTACAACGTCGCAAACATCCTTTAAATAGAATGGCAGATCGTTAATATAAACCGTTAATGTAAACGTCTACGCATTGGTATCTATTAAGTAAATATGACTCAATTACATTTAGGGCTTCGTTTTGAACACCGTAATGGCGTAGTTTACGCAAAAGCGTATCATGGTGAAAGCAATCGAAGGCTTTAGAAAGATCGCAGAAAACACCAATTGCATTTCGCGACTTCTCCCATGCGTCAAATATGTGTTTCAACAAAGCAACACCCGCATCTGTAGTCGAGCGACCCTTCGTAAACCCATATTGGTCATTGTGAAGGAGGCTATGTAAGTTAAAATGTCTGAGTAACTGCTTAAGAATTAACTTTTCAAATATTTTGCTGAATGCAGGCAAAATAGAGATTGGTCTGAAATTACCAATATCATTTTTGCTACCGGATTTAAATAGAGGGATGACTTTATTGCTCTTCATGAGATCAGGAAAAGTACCCAAATCAATGCATTTGTTAAACGTAACAGCAAGATAGGGGGCCACAATGTCTATTATATTGCCCAAAAGTTTGGTAGATATGCCCCAGTAATCACCCGTGTTTTTAGATTTAAGAGAATTAAAAACATTAACTACATCACGAGGCGCTACATGCTCGAATCTCAATACATAACTACATTTAGGGACGCTACTATGCAATAGGTTTTCAGCCTTAGACGGCGACGAACTTAAGGAGCAAGTCGTCGTTGCAGGTATGCTCGTAAAAAACTCATTAAACGCCTCAGCTACGTCAGCTGGTTTATTAACTAATTTGTTATCAACCATGATCTCGAGTTGATTTTCTTTTTTAACCGATTTACCCGTTTCGTTGTTTATGATTTTCCAAGTGGCTTTTACTTTGTTATTAGAATTTTTAATAGTCTCACTTAGAAATTTTGATTTTGCAACACGACAAATCTTTTTAAATAATTTTGAATAATTTTTAACATATTCTAAAAAATTATTATCAAACTTGTACTGTCTCAGACCATACAACTCATACAATCTCGCTCGGCTTTTATAAATGCCTGGTGTAGCCCATTGGTTGAAACCAGCGGAAGTCCCAGTAATGTTGATAGTTTTAGTTTTAAAAACGGATTTGTACTCATTTTGCACAACATCAAAAAGGGCCTCGTACATTTCATTTGGGTTCTCGTACTCTATTATTGACGGTATAACTTTAAGAGCTATATTATTTTTAAACTTACTGCAACGACTAACAGTATAAGGCCTGCATTCTACTTTGCGCGGCTTTTTACTTAATGGCATAGGGAAGCTAGCCATTAATCCACAGTGATCTGATGATAAATCACTTAACACCAATTTATTGTCGGCATCAAAATCACAAAATATATTATCAAGGCAAGTCGACGAAGACGCCGTGATCCTAGTTGGTTCGAAAAACAAATTAAAAGATTTAAATAAGTTCAGAAGCCTAGTACTTAGTGGAGTAACATCTAAAATATTAACATTAAAATCTCCACATAAAATTATATTTTTACTACTGCATTTAATCTTATTAAGTGCATCCTCCATTGCAGATTCGAAACTAGTAAAGTCCCCTGAAGGGGGTCTGTAGACACAAATTATTATGTACCGCTCAAGTTCAACACAAGACAACTCGATAGTGCGCTCAATGGAAAGATTAACTAGGTCTAACCGTTGTTTACATTTTAACTTGTTTGAAACAAGAATTAAAGATCCACCGCGAATAGCAGTTTTTCTCACAAATGCACTCTGTACAGAAAATAAATCATCATTGATAAACACTACTTCATGCTCTTTCAACCAATGTTCAGTTAAACATAACACATGAACATCATAATTCTCCATAAACAAGCTTAACTCTAATTCCTTGCCGGACAAACCCTGCATATTTTGATGTACAACATTCAACATATGCGACTCACCCGTTGTCGAACCTAACAGTTTAAACTACTAGGTGTGTGTATAGCAATGTTAGTATCACTACCAACAGAATCAAAAGTGATATTAGTATCTATACTAATAGTATCAATAGAGATGTTAGTGTCACCACTAACAGTAAACGTAGGTACAGTATAAGTACCGGTGTAAACGTGTAAAGTATATGCTAAAAGATTAGCAATCCGTCTCCTACAACTAGCTGGCAAAAACATGGAACAATCAGTGAGTCTATAATCTGTAATAAAACTATTACAATCAAAATATATAATCGCGTCCCTGTGACGACAAGTCCTGTTATACATCAGCAGATTCAGATTATAAATATGCCTATTTTGCTCATCCGACAAACAATCAGAGTAAGGCAAAGCAGAAAAAATAAATTTACAATTATAAGACTCATGGAGCTTTAGAATTAAATTAAAACATGCAACTAAATCCTTTTTTCTTACAGCTAAGCTATCCCCAAATAACAATATTACAGTTGAATTGGGATTTATTTTAGTCAATTTAAGACTATTAATTAACTGGCTAAAACTGGCACCGGGTAAACAATGATTTACAATATACTGTTGAGTGTGTATTATATGTGTGATTATAATCTTGGCAATTAGTGCATTGAGGGATTACTCGCTTAGGTCTGGGTGCTTCAAACAATATGCGACAGTGAAATAGAGATTTTACGCTGTATATGTCTTTATTATTTTCACGGGATTCTAGTTCGATGTTCCACATTGGTAACGCCTGCTTTGTTCTTGAGTTTTGGATGTTCCAGACATTTGTTACTTTATGGCCAAGCTCCTCAATAGCTATTTATATATATGTCGCAAATAGGAGGGCTATCTTGGATAAACCCTCGATCTTGTGGGCTTTCGTAGGTATGCATGCGCAAAGCAGGTAACTTATGCCGTCTTGGAGATAGTCCTTGTTCCAATTTTATCAAAGCAGCGAATTCGGCCACCGTTTCGCTTTCTCTCAACAAAACACACTTTTCAAGTTTATACTCGCCACTTTAGGCCTCCACTATTTTCCTCACAACTCTCTTTCCACCTCGCAAACGCGCGCCCGCGCGTTCCTTTCTTTTCTATCTTTACGACAAAACATGGCGGGAGAACCTCGCTCAGGGTTCAGACACCCCTGCTTTTTATTGGCTCAAGAACTCATCCGGCAAATTACCGCTTATAACATCCAATCCAAATCGAGTATTTTGACATAAGCAAAATAAAGTGTTGTCAATCGAATAAAATCGAACTGAGATTGAATCATAGGCTAAATGTTGCCAATTAAACAAAACTGAATTAATAAGTTTACAAGCGATATTTCTTTGTTCCTGATTATTAATGATATACCTTCCTCCGACATATATATTACTAGCTTGTTGATATATTTGATATAATTATTTTACAGAGAAGTCAAACTGCTTGGTGGCTACATGACTGAAGATCCGAGGGTCGTTATCAATGCCGAAAGAGTTCTGGATCGGTTCCAGAGATCGGTATGTTTACAAGTTACTACCTACAGCACCACCGGCCGTTGATCCCAAAAATCAACTCTTATTATTACTTGAAATTTTGCTTTAAGTAATTTCTTTTCAGGGTTCCGTACCCAAAGTGTAAAACGGGACCCTATTACTAAGTTGCCGCGGTCCGTCTGTCCGTCTGACTATTAATAAAATTTAAAAAAAAATTAATAAAATTTCAACTGTCTATCTATCACGACGGACAGCGTCGTGATAGATAGACAGTTGAAATTTTCATAGATGATGTATTTCTGTTGCCGCTATATCAACAAATACTAAAAACAGAATAAAATAAATATTTAAGTGGGGCCCTATCCTATACAACAAACGTGTTTTTTTTTGCGATAATGGTACGGAACCCTTCGTGCGTGAGTCTGACTCGCACTTGACCGGTTTATTTTTGTTTATTTCTCATTAAATAGCGATAGGTACCCATAACGTATAATATGAACTTTCACCAACTAATTTAATTTAACCTCTATAATTAATTTTGTTTAATCTATAAACAACATTTTCCATGCATTTCAGTACCTAATAGACAACCTATGCGGCACAATAGCGAGTACCAACTACGGAACCCTCCTGCTGTCGAACATAGAGCCGACGGCCTTCCGCTCCTTGTACTCTGGAGCTACACTGAAGCCCTACATCCGAAGAGACGGGGACTCCGCCCCCACTTGGCTGAAACTTACTGACGAGCTGCTCAGGAGGACTAACAGGTGATTGTTAATATCAGCTTTACTGATCATGTGTAAAGCGATCATAGCCAGCTCGCTCCATTCAGTCCAGGCTTCTAAGTAATCTCATTTTTTTTTCTTAATTTATAATTATTAAGTACCCTTAAGAGGAAATAAAGGCAGAGAGCGCCGACTGAATATCCTAAGTAAAAATTCATGATTCGAGGTTTGGCTCTCGCCTATTTCGTCCTCCAATATTGGACCAATTCAAAAGGTATTCGAGAAACTGGAAAAGAAAGATATATTTATGCACTTGTTTTTCTTTTTTTTTTCATTTATAGTTGCAAATTTGTACACTAGGCCTCTGTTGACAGCACAATTTTGAGTATCTTTAGAGGTTCTAGTGCTTCTAAAGATAATTTGTCATCAAAAAGGAAAATATAGGGGCACAGTATATATCTTTCTTTTTCAGTTTATGGAATATCTTTTTAAATAGTCCATGTTGCAGGCAATAGGCGAGAGCCAAAACTCGAATTACGATTTTCTACTAAGGAAATTCAGTCGGATGTCTGCGACGGCATTTCCTCTTAAGTACAGAGTTAACCCTTGGTTGATGACTTAATCCTTTAGGCATTAAGCCCGCCTTTGCACCTTTGATGATACATTAACTTTAAATAAAGAAATAATGGACCATGTGGGCCAAAAACCCGGTGAAGGTCGCTGGATGCGACCAGCGCAAGACCGACGCTTGTGATGGTGTTTGATGGACGTCTTTTAGCTGAGATAGTGATTATCTGATCATACAGTAAACTCGGTTTTTACTCGATCTATTTGTGCTAGGTATGTACTACGGTGACTTAAATGATATACTGACTTTATAAAAATAATAATTATAATTACTTGTTAGTTTTACACGGCCTTTGGGGATAGCATACAATATGAAATTAAGACTGATTTGCGACTTGTCACTTCACTTCTTGTTTGAATGGCACCAGATGTGTATAATTTACACAATTCCGCCAATGTCAGGGTTACAGAGGATAAACGAAGGAGATTGATCGGTAGGTAAGAAGAAAAAAAAATGTATATTTGCCAAATTATGACGCTGATGGCCGGTTGCGACTTGTCTTTGGCGCGCTCCGTTGCACACTGAACAATGAAGGGGCGCGTCGCGTAGTGATGTACTGATGTAGTGATGTCCGTGCGTCGCTCACTCGCTCAGTCTAAAGCGCTATCCACACTTATTTGTTAGTTTCTCCTCTCACTGGAACGCCTTGCAGCAAGTAATTGCTAACCAAAAAACCAATGGAGTATAATCTTATAATAAGCTCACTATCAAGTCCAGGTTTCCTCACGAAGTGTTTCCCTTCAACAAGATTAACTGTGAGAAAGCACATATGAATTGAAAAATACACATTGGTACTTGCCCGGATGCTAACCCACGACCTCACAAGCACGAGAGGCGAGCTCATAGCCACTGGGCCACTTCATGTACAATAGTGGTACATAGACAGACTTAATGCTACAGGCATTCTCTACCAGTCAACCTTCACACATCTCCGTATCAGGAGCATCCAGATCGTTCATACAAATCGTATATATCCGATTTGCCGTGTTCCGTCTGGGACGGCAACCGGAAAATGTGTGGACAGCGCTTAAGAGGAAATATGGGCAGAAAGCGCCGACTGAATTTCCTTAGTAAAAAGTCATAATTCGAGGTTTGGCTCTCGTCTCTTTCCTCCTCTAATATTGAACCAATTTAAAAGATATTCCATAAACTGGTAAAGTAAGATATATACTATGTCCCTATGTTTTCCTTTTTAGGGTTCCGTACCCAAAGGGTAAAAACGGGACACTATTACTAAGACTCCGCGATCCGTCTGTCTGTCCGTCTGTCACCAGGCTGTATCTCATGAACTGTGATAGCTAGACAGTTGAAATTTTCACAGATTATGTATTTCTGTTGCCGCTATAACAACAAATACAGAATAAAATAAATATTTAAGTGGGGCTCCCATACAACAAACGTGATACTTTTACTGTTTTTTGCGATAGTGGTTTCCGTACCGTACAGCCTTCGTGCGCGAGTCCAACTCGCACTTGGCCGTTTTTTTTTATTTTTTTATTTATATTTGTCAAATTTGCACATAAGTCTCTATTGACAGTGCAATTTTGTAAATTTTTTTAGTGCTCTAGTGCTTCTAAAGACAATGTATCATCAAAAAGGAAAACATAGGGACATAGTATATATCTTTAATTTTCAGTTTACGGAATATCTTTTAAATTGGTCCAATATTGGAGGAGAAAAGAGACGAGAGTCAAACCTCGAATTAAGTATGACTTTTTACTAAGGAAATTCAGTCGGCGCTTTCTGCCTCCGTTTCCTCTTAATAGTGATGTGCGTGAGGTCCGGGCGCGGGGCGTTAACAGTGATATTGATCATAAAACTGTATATTATCAAATGTGGGCGTGATGTTATGTAATTTTTGCAGACACATAAAAGACTACGAGCCGCCCCCGCGTGCTACCATAGACTACTCATACGTGAGGCCGCAACACATCGCCGCCGTCAACAACCTCTGCGCACAGTTCTTTTGGCCCGGGATTGATTGTAAGTATTTTTTTTTATCTAGCCGTTGCTGTCCTGCTCATAGGCAAAGGGCTTCTCCATGTCCTCCCAGACATTCGTCCCGCGTCGTCTTGAACAGCATCCAAATAATCTCGCCATCACTTTCTGGTCCTCGACGGGTGCCTTCGATCTTCAGGAACCCACTGCGTGGAGACTCTTACCCAGCGGTCAGCGTGCTTAATATAAGACGATATTTGTTGTCTAGGCTTAGTTGCAAAATGTCTACTGGTCGTAAAATGTCTCTTTCTCAAAAGGTCGTTTTCTCACAATACCTCTTGCATAGAATGTCTCTTTCGCAAAATGTCGCATTTGTAACTTAGAATAAAATTTTGCGTTTTTGGGTGCATAATAGACTCCAAGTAACAAAAACATCTTTCAAGCCGATTTTTCGATCGTCACATAACTTTTATCCAAAAAGATCCTGACAAAATTAGGAAAATACTCTAACCTATTAGGATAACACTTTTAAGAAGAAAACTAAAACTATATGCCCTAAGTTTTTATTCAGTGACTGGGCGACTACAGGACTTAGAAAAAGTAGGGAAAGACTTTACGAGCTATATGGCCTTAAGCCTTGTATTAACACTGAAACGTTTAATAAGTATGTTGCTACTTACTCAAGAATTTTTAAAAATACGTGCAAGGCAGCTAAGGCCTTGTACATTAGCAATAAGGTTAAATTTGCAGAAAATAAAATCAAGACTGTTTGGAAAATTATAAACAATTAAACGAATAGGAATAAAAAAAAAAATACTGATTACACGCTTGAGACCACCACGGACTTATTAGAGATAACAAAAAAGTTGCGCAAGAATTTGTAAATTTCTTTACCAACATCCCAATTAAAACTACTGAAACCTTAAATTCTTCGCCCTCGCTTGCTTTCGGATTATTAAACGCGAACGTTTCAGCCTGCCCGAATGTATTTAACTTTTCACATATAAACCCCACAACAGTAATAAAAGCTTTTAAGCAAATCAAGATCAAATCGACTGAAGATCTGTGGGGAATGTCCATCAAAGCTTGTACCTCCATTATTCAGACTATAGCACCGTACTTGGCTTTGATTTTCAATTTGTGTGTAGATCAAGGAGTCTTTCCGGATCTAATGAAATATAGTAAGGTTATACCACTTTTTAAATCCGGGGACAGTAAAGACACAAATAATTATAGACCAGTATCCGTGTTGCCAGTATTCAGCAAGGTTTTTGAGAAGATAATGCTAAATCAAATGCTCATTCATTTTAATACGAATAACATCTTGCATGATAAACAGTATGGCTTCACCAGAGGACGTTGTACAACTGACGCTGGTGTCACCCTATTAAAACACATCTTTAATGCGTGGGAAGAGTCGCAGGATGCTATAGGTATCTTCTGCGACCTGTCGAAGGCGTTTGATTGCGTTAATCATGAAACGTTACTTCTGAAACTTGAGCATTACGGGCTAGGTCAGTCAGCGTTAAGTTTGGTTAAATCTTATTTGAATGATAGACAGCAATTAGTTCAAATAAACGGTGTGAATTCGTCCGGGTTAAACGTGAAAATGGGGGTACCCCAGGGCTCAATTTTAGGTCCTTTCTTATTCTTAGTTTACATAAACGATTTACCCCGTTTATTGGAAAACAAACTAAACATGGTGTTATTTGCTGACGACACATCTTTAATTTTTAAAATAAATAGACGTACTTGTCAGGTTGACGACGTAAATAACGCGCTACGGCAGGTTCAGGATTAGTTCACAGCCAATAATTTAGTTTTAAATGGTAAAAAAACCAAGTGCGTAAAATTTTCATTGCCGAATGTCAAAAGTACTGATTGTGACATTATGTTAAACAAGGAGAAGCTAGAATTCGTCGATAAAACGGTTTTCTTGGGGATCACGCTGGACTCAAGGTTGCAATGGGGTCCTCATTTGGTATCCCTTGCGGGGCGGTTGAGTTCGGCGGCTTATGCTGTTGGAAGGATTCGTCGGTTGACGGATGTGGATACCGCGAGACTGGTATATTTTAGTTATTTTCATAGTATAATGTTTTACGGTATCTTACTATGGGGAAGGGCTGCAGACATTGAGTCAATTTTTATTCTGCAAAAACGAGCCATCAGAGCAATATACAATCTTCGCCGGCGCGATTCTCTAAGGGAACTGTTTAAGGACATTAACATCATGACGGTTCCTTGTCAATATATTTATGAAAACATCATGTACGTGAGAAAGAATTTACATCTTTTTAGTAAAAACGGCGACAGACATAATTACGTTACTAGAAATAGGGACCAATTAGTTCAACCAGGTTTCAGACTGGCAAAAGTAGCTTCATCTTTCATGGGGTACTGTACAAAATGTTACAATAAAATTCCTCTCCACATTCTTGAGCTGAACGAGACGAAATTTAAAACTTGTATAAAACGCACACTATGCAGGCTGGCATATTATAAGTTGGGGGATTACATCACTGATAAAAATGCTTGGCTAAATGCTATTCCTGCTCAACATCCACTAGGGCGCAAAAACAAGTGATATGCAGAACATTATTGTTTTGAAGTATTGTTGGAACTGCTGTAGACTGAATGAATATATTGATATTGTATAAAAAGCTACTTTCCGAATGCACGGTAGAATCAACTGTTATAACTTGTAAATTTTAATGTACCTAACGTTCAAAAGTGCCGCTTGGTGGCCTACTTGAAATAAAATATCTTTGTCTTTGATAATATTATCCTAGAATTAGGATCACAAAACTCGGGCGATGGCGACGCTTTGGCAGTGATTCGTCTGTTGTCTTTCACCTTTCAATGACTGATAAACTAAATATGTAAAGAATTTATAAGATTATCAAAATCTAAGTATAACTTCGTCAAACCCTACTAAAGTTAAATCTTGTCCAACAGTGACCGAAGCCCTCCAGTACCCTGAGTTCAGCTGCGTGGTGACGTACAAGCGGCTGGTGGTGGGCTGCGCCTTCCTCGTGCCCGACGTCGGGCACAACGAGGCCTACATCTCCTTCGTGCTCACCAGGCCCGAGTGGCGGAACGCTAAGATCGCCACCTTCATGCTGTATCACTTGTTACAGGTACGTACCGTACTCCGGAATTAGTTCCATAACCCAGGGTGGCTTGCGTACTGGCTGGACCCGTCCTGGGACCTGCAGGCGAAGGTACTCGTGTCACTGTATTGGTCGCGTCACGCGAGATAGCGCGGGCGCGGAGCTACCGACGGGCCGATGCAGTGAGGTTCTGGTGGTGGCATAGCGGGACAGGCTCTCACGCCCTACCCGGAGCTACCGACGGGCCGATGCAGTGAGGTTCTGGTGGTGGCATAGCGGGACAGGCTCTCACGCCCTACCCGGAGCTACCGACGGGCCGATGCAGTGAGGTTCTGGTGGTGGCATAGCGGGACAGGCTCTCACGCCCTACCCGGAGCTACCGACGGGCCGATGCAGTGAGGTTCTGGTGGTGGCATAGCGGGACAGGCTCTCACGCCCTACCCGGAGCTACCGACGGGCCGATGCAGTGAGGTTCTGGTGGTGGCATAGCGGGACAGGCTCTCACGCCCTACCCGGAGCTACCGACGGGCCGATGCAGTGAGGTTCTGGTGGTGGCATAGCGGGACAGGCTCTCACGCCCTACCCGGAGCTACCGACGGGCCGATGCAGTGAGGTTCTGGTGGTGGCATAGCGGGACAGGCTCTCACGCCCTACCCGGAGCTACCGACGGGCCGATGCAGTGAGGTTCTGGTGGTGGCATAGCGGGACAGGCTCTCACGCCCTACCCGGAGCTACCGACGGGCCGATGCAGTGAGGTCCTGGTGGCGGCATAGCAGGACAGGCTCTCACGCCCTACCCGGAGCTACCGACGGGCCGATGCAGTGAGGTCCTGGTGGCGGCATAGCGGGACAGGCTCTCACGCCCTACCCAGAGCTACCGACGGGCCGATGCAGTGAGGTCCTGGTGGCGGCATAGCGGGACAGGCTCTCACGCCCTACCCGGAGCTACCGACGGGCCGATGCAGTGAGGTCCTGGTGGCGGCATAGCGGGACAGGCTCTCACGCCCTACCCGGAGCTACCGACGGGCCGATGCAGTGAGGTCCTGGTGGCGGCATAGCGGGACAGGCTCTCACGCCCTACCCGGAGCTACCGACGGGCCGATGCAGTGAGGTCCTGGTGGCGGCATAGCGGGACAGGCTCTCACGCCCTACCCGGAGCTACCGACGGGCCGATGCAGTGAGGTCCTGGTGGCGGCATAGCGGGACAGGCTCTCACGCCCTACCCGGAGCTACCGACGGGCCGATGCAGTGAGGTCCTGGTGGCGGCATAGCGGGACAGGCTCTCACGCCCTACCCGGAGCTACCGACGGGCCGATGCAGTGAGGTCCTGGTGGCGGCATAGCGGGACAGGCTCTCACGCCCTACCACACTGCCGCATGCCGGCTCGTCATTATCGAGGCGGTCTGGCCAGTGTTCGAGCGCTGGCTCGGGAGGCACGGCTCCTGTCGTTTCGGGTTATGCAGGTGCTCTCGGGGCATGGTTGCTTCGGGAAGTACCTGTGTCGCATAAACAGAAAGCCGGACGCCCGGTGTCACCACTGCGGCGACTGTCGGGAGGATACGCTGGCAGAGTGTGGCGCTTAGAAGCAGCCGCGCAGTGCCTTTGTCTCAGGAGTAGGCAGTGACCTGTCGCTGCCGGTCGTAGTCAAGTCTATGATCGGCAGCGAGGAGTCCTGGGACGCGGTGGTATCCTTATGCAAAACAGTCGTCTCGCAGAAGGAGGCTGCCGAAAGGAAAAGGGAAATCTAGTCAACTCACCCGGCCCGCAGCAGACGCACCGGGCGTCTATGCGTGTGTGTCCGTGTGCCCGCTTCCAGCCCCCCTAAATGGGTCCAGGGACGACGGACTCGGGGACGTCCGTCGGCCCCCACACATCAGGACCCAAGATGGCGACGAAAAGTGTGTGAGGCGGGCGGGCACCAGCCGGAGGTTGCGGATGGATCGTATATATTTTTTTTTTATTATCTATAGGCTTGCGCTTGACCACTAACTCACCTGATGGTAAGCGATGTTGTGGTCGACGATAGAGCACGCTTGCCTAGAAGAAACCCATTCACTCTTGACTTATAAAGACCCCTATATTGTAGCTATCGAGAAACACAGATTCCGGCAGGGAATTCCACTCTTTAGCTGTACGCATAATAAAAGTGTCCCCAAAACGTTTTGTGCGTATGGGTGGGATGTCCACCATGTACCGATGACGCATCGCCGTACGTCTGGTAGTCCGATGATGGAACGGGCTGGGCGGAATTAAATCATGTAATTCCATCGCACACTCCCCGAAATGTAACCGATAAAATACCGACAAACTGGCAACTCGGCGACGATGTTCAAGGCTCTGGAGCTTTGACTTGACCAGTGCCTCATTACCGATGAGTTTCATGGCCCGCTTTTCGATCGACTCTAGAGCATCAAGCTGGTATTTGGCAGATCCGTCCCAGAGATGAGAACAGTACTCCATGCACGATCGAACTTGCGCTTGATACAAGTTGAGCAGCTGTTCCGGCGTGAAGTACCTTCTCACCTTCGCAAGGATCCCCAACTTTTTGGCAGCCAGCTGAGCCTTTGCCTCAATGTATGGCCCAAAATTGAGAGTCGATAGCAACGTAACGCCAAGAAGCTCAAGATGGTCCGTTATTGGCACGGTTACATCACGGAAAGTTGGAGCCGGGTGAAATTGACTCTTTTTAGCGGAAAAAAACTCTCAAAACGGTGAAGGAAAACATCGTGAGGAAACCGGCATGTCCTAGAACCAAAAGTTCGAAGACATGTAACATCCACCAACCCGCACTGGGCCCGCGTGGTGGATTACGGCCCTTTCCCTCTCACAGAGAGGAGGCCTGTGTCCCAGCAGTGGGAACATTAATAGGCTGATGATGTGATGTGATGTAGCGGAAAAAAGACACGCCTGGGTTTTAGCAGCATTAAACTTGATCAGATTGGCATCGCCCCATTCGGAGACCGCTTGCAAGGATAAGTTCAAACGCTCCACCATGGCCTCACGAAGAGACCGGATCAGCGGCCCGGTAGCCCGTGCGTTGGGCAAGTATCTCTCAGCAACAGTGCTGTCGTCTGCATACCCAAAGGTGCCGGGTTTTAGCAGATCGTTAATGTGCAACAAGAACAATGTTGCTGAGAGTACGGACCCCGGCATTAATATCCAATTGGTCTGACGAGCAGCCATCGATAACCACTCGAATGGACCGATCTCTCAGGGACTTCCTGCAATCCAATCACACAGACCACCGGGCAAACCGAATGAAGAAAGCTTACCAATAAGGCTTTCGTGCCAGACCCTATCGAAAGCTTTCGAGATGTCGAGGGAGACAGCAAGCGCTTGCCCATGCCTCTCGATGGCCTCTCTCCATATGTGAATGGCATACGCTAGAAGAGCCCCAGTAGACCGATTTCGGCGAAAGCCGTATTGGCGGTCGCTAAGGATATCGTTAGTTTCTAGGTATGCCAGGAGCTTAGTGTTAAGTACACGCTCCATACTCTTACAGAGTATGGATGTTACAGAGATGGGTCTGAAGTTGGCCGGGTCAGCTCGGCTGCCCTTCTTGGGCACGGGCTGTACGTTGGCTTGCTTCCAAGCATTCGGCACTGTTCCAGTCTCATATGAAAGGCGGAATAGGCGTGTCAAGATCGGAGACAGTTCAGGCGCACAGGTTCTAAGAACTATAGCTGGTATGCCGTCAGGGCCGCTAGCCTTGTTCACGTCGAGGTTGCGCAGCACCCTACGGACGTCCTTTTGATGGATGCGAATGTCCGACATACTCGTCTCGCACCCATCAGGAGAAGGAGGGGGGCGCGAATCACCAGGATTCAGACGCGAAGATTCCGCAAAAAGAGAGGCAAATAAATTTGCCTTCTCCTCAGCGGTGTGAGCCAGTGACCCATCGGGTTTCAGCAGTGGTGGTAGTGAGGGACGGCAGAAGTTCGACTCGACCGACTAAGCCAGGGACCAAAACGCTTTACTACCTACTGGGTAAGAAGCAAGTTTGGCCCCAATTCGGCCAATGTGGTCGAATCGAGCCCCACGCAACACCTTCTTGCAGGACTTGGCAGCCCTGTTGTAGGCTTTCTTCTTTTGACCCACGTCACTCGCTTTACGCGATCGAGCGTCGACCCATGCCAGGTGCGCCTCATGTTTAAGCGCGTCGGCGCGATGACATTCGGCGCCAAACCATGGCCGGTCAACGCTGGAAATCGTTATGTCAGAGAACGGAATGTAGTACTCCATTCCCTGACGCAACACATCAGTTACGGCGTCCGCGCACGACGAAGGATCAGCCGAAGAAAAGCAAGTAGGCTGCCAAGGATAGCAAGCGAAGAAAGATCGCATGCCATCCCAATCTGCTGACCTGTACCGCCAAACCCGCCGGGTGCCTCTTGGGCTGGGATCGGGCGGGGAATAGACGGGCACAGACTTCACCAGACAGTGGTCGGAACTACCCAAGGGTGAACCTATCGACACAGAGTATCTGTCTGGATCTGTTGTCAGCAGTTAATGTGCAACAAGAACAATGTTGCTGAGAGTACGGACCCCTCGGGATCCCGGAATATTCCTGCGACCGGACATCCATTGAGGATTTCTGTCACTGTCAGACTACTAGCCAGTATAAGACGGAAACATATCTAAGGAAAAGCATGTGTGAAGAAACCTTATCCGTTTTCACTAAGACCCAGTATTTCGATCGGTAGTTAACTCAACCAATGGTTAAATCTGCTAACCAACGGTTTTAAATTTAGACAAAACGTGTTTATTCATCAATTTTTAGTAAAACAAATGATCAAATAATTAACTCTTCAACTTGACCATTTGTAATGCCAACAATTGATGAATATAAACGCGTTTTACCGAATTTTAAAACCATTGGTTGAGTTAATTCCGGATCAAAAAACTGGGCCTAACACTACACCCAAATGTATATCCTAATAATTATTGTGGAGTGCAAAAACAGGGCGCCGTCGCCTGCAGTTAGTGCAAAAGGGGAAAACTAGTCATTCAAGTTAAAAATTTCATAAACTATGTTTTATTTTACAGACTTCTACTGGCAAGGATGTCACACTACATGTATCGCCAACAAATTCTGCCATATTTCTGTACCAGAAATTTGGTTTTAAAGTGAGTATTACATCCCATCATTATTTAACCCCATATAAAAATTTAATTAAATCGCATCAAAACCATAACATGTAAAAAAACACAAGTCTCACGGCGCAGTTCTTCTACCGCAAATAGTAGTCAGATCGAATGTAAAACCGTGGTAAAACCAAGTCGGATAATTTATTCAGTAGGTATAAATAGGTTACAAACGAACACATTAATCGACTTGGTTTTACTTTTACATAAGGGGTCGACGTTATTGTGTTCTTCTAATGTAAAACCAAAGGATGCTGCCTAGTTATATTATGTTCTCTTAGTTACTGAAAATTCAGGCTTCTAGCTTTATCCACAACAAAGTTACTAGGGTCTAAAATGTTCTAAATGGCTTCGAGAAAAGGATGGTGCAGCCGTGCCTTTGTTTGCTCGACTTGTTGGTGGCACTGCCATGCCTTCAGATACACTAGCTTTTTTCGCGGGTTTTCCCCTGTATCTTATCCCACACAGGAACCTTGCACTTTGTCTGGGATAAAAGTAACCTATGACACATGGATAATAATTTCAATCAGTAAAAACATTATCATAATAGGATCAGCTTTACTTCTTTATAATATTACTTTAGTTCAGAAAGGGACCTTCCTGCGAAATCGCGTACGTATTTTCAAGATGGTTCAATTGCATCCCATGGCATCCATGAGAATGAACTTGCAATTTCACTTAGTAAAAATCATTTATTGGTGTGATTTAAATCGAATTGTGTCGGTCGACCCATCAGGAAGGTCGCTAGCTGTGAATAGCTCAAGACAAACTGACAATATTTTGTCAACAGCTGTGTCTCACAAGTATATTAAATAAGCATTAGAAACAATTATGATCATGGTGAACATAAAAGGAACAAGTTTCGTATAAAACATTGATTGAACTTATTATTTACTGTGGCTTAGATATAAAGCCTTCATATAACAAGTAATCATAGATCTTCCTAGTCTTATTCACATCTATTTTCACTATCCTCCGTGCATCAAGCAGACGCAGGAAGCCCATCTTACTGTTCTGGGTAATCAGCTGCTGCTTAATCTCTAAGTAGTTCTCTGGCACGAGTCTTAGATTAGAACATAGAACCTTCTCTGCTTCTGTCAGGCGATTGAACCCAGGCAGGTCAACAATTTCTAATGGCATTGAAGTCCTCTTGTATTTCAATAACTGATTGTTCTTTCCAAATATCAATGTGTTCTTCACAGGTGACTGACTCTCATACTTCTTTGCCATTACAGTTGTAGCATGCTTCTGCTCTTTGACGACGAGATCATTCTCTTTCTTTAACTGTTTAAACAACTTCGCTGCATATAAAGTCTTGATCCCATTCTTCCGATATTCTGACAGTCTTGATATTCTCTGCAATAGCTCGTTTTCTAAACTGATGGACTCCATGAATGCATCAAATTGCATACCAGTCATAAACTGCATGAACGATAGCAGCCTCTCACACTTCTGTCTTGTGAGTGTCTTGTCATACTTCTGTAGCCAGGATATTAATTTGTTTGGCATTATTAAACCATGATTTTGTATGATCTTGTACCTTCTTTGCCTCTCTCTGAGTCTGGTGTTTAATGAGCTAACCAGAGCCACCTTTAGTGAGTCCATCCAATCTTCATATGTTTTTCGCCTCTCTCTGAGTTTGGTGTTTAATGAGCTGACTAGAGCGACCTTTAGCGAGTCCATACAATCTTCATCATCCTCATCCTCTTCATCATCATCAGAATAACTATCTTCTATGTTAAAAATGCTCTCTGCATTGTGATCATAACTGAGCTCAAACTCCGACCTGTAGGCATTGTACCCTGCCAGATGTTGATCTGCATTGTTGTTCCTTGGTGGGTTGGTGCACACTTCTGTACTGTATAGATAAGGGATCAGAGGTCTTGGAAACAAAGATTGCTCTGTCTCAGGTAACAATTTTAATTCATTGTACTGAACATTTTCTATATAATACTTTTTGTAATGCTCTTGACATTCAAGTTTTGAACGCGTGTGTACGCTTTTAGATATTTCTTCCCAATTTCCGAAGCCGTATGTTGATAGTGCAGAGAGTAGCTTGCATTCTTCTTTAGCCGACCAGTTACAGTTGTCGAACAAAGGGAAATCGTTTCGCCGCACAGCATACTTGTGATCGTTCTTGTGAGTACCGACTTCCTGGCCAGACGCGAAGCATGCGGTACACAGATTAGCTTCACATTCAACGCATTCTATGAACGGTTCGTGGGCTATCTCGCCGCACGAGTCGCATTTAGTTTGTAATGATAAATCGTTTGACATTGTTTCCAGGTAGAGGAGCTAATACAGGACTTCTACGAAAAGTACTACGACATAGATTTCAAAGGCTGTCGGCACGCGTTGTTTCTAAGACTTGTTAGATAAATAAAGGATACAATATCGATGTCGTTTTATATTTCAATACCACACGAATCTTGACTAAAAACATGAATGAAACATTTTGGCATTTGTGTCATTGATTGAGTTCGAATTGACACTTGACAGTTAAACAGTTGCAGTGTGACCAGATTATTTTTTTGAGAATTACCAATTTCTATAGCTTGTTATATTCCTCATCATCACTGCTAACGAAGAAAATTCTGATGTTGCTGCTTCAATACAAGAGACTATTTTCGAATCATAATATAATCTAGTGTCTATAATAGTTTAATTATGACTTAGCCAATTTTAACCCTGCTATTACAATAAACGTGAAAGTTTGTGAGGATGGATGGATGTTTAGTTAGGTACTCTTTCATGCAAAAACTACTGAACGGATTTTGATGAAACTACAGTAATATAGCTTATACATCAGAATAACACATAAGATATAATTTATAAAGATACTAGCTGTTGCCCGCGACTGCATCTACAGCATTAGTACTTTCAATAGCCATTTTTTTTATCACCCCATAATATTATAGGCCGCCTTACTTGAGAAATTATTAGTTCACCATACAAACTTCCCTGTCTATCCCCTAAAGGATGATTTCCGGGATAATAATTATCCTATGTCCTTTCCAGGGTCTCAAACTATCTCCATACCAAATTTAATTTAAATCGGCTCAGCGGTTTAAGCGTGAAAAGGTAACAGACAGACAATTACTTTCACATGAATTATAATATTAGTATCGTTTGGGAGAAGAACTAATACCCGTGGGCGGCAGCTAGTCAGAAATAAGTCGGCAATTCATTATACAGGATAAAAAAGTAATAGTTAATGTAAGATTTCCGTAGTGTTAATTTACTGGTGGGTTGGTTGGGACAAATGATTGAGTATGTTACGGATAAAACAGTTTTGTCAAAATATACCCAAAAATACTATATTCAGGTAATAAACTATAAACATACTAATGTTCAAAAAATACCAACTCAAAAATTATTAAAATACTAGATTTGGTCACACTGAACCGCTGTCATCTGTCATTGTCTGTCATAGAAAGATGAATAAAATGTTGCTATTATATAAAAAGTAAATATTTCAGGAACCAGTTAAAATTTACTTTATTTACATAAATGATAAGAAAATGTACAGTTTATAATAATTAACTATATACAAATAAACACACAGTTTAATAAAAACTACTAACTAACTAAGCCTATGACGATGTATCGGTAGTCCGGAGGCAAGACAGGACGAGGCAGCGATATTGATAAACGCGCTGGTAAAACCTGCATGAGGCTGGCCCGGTAACTACGCCAACTGCACTTATCTCGAACCTTACTCTGCTACACTACAACTTAAACAGAAAAACAATCTCCAATATATTTTTAAGATATTGAACAAATTCTATATTAGACTAGAAGCTAGTAAAAAAAAAAAAAGAATTGGAATCAATGAGAACAAACTGCAAACACTAACGTCTAGAATAGTCTATAGAGAACGAATTGCCCTCAGCAATCGGAACGTGATAAAAAATGACGTGAGCTCAATTGCTTTCTTGTATTCTGAACAATGAAATTTATATTCATCTCTTTCTCGCATACGTAAAACTGAGTCACGTTTTTATATTTTGTCCCGTTTTCGCAGAGGTTGAAGGCCCTCGAACGTTCTAGATGTTTTAATGTATATATTTTGGCGCAACGAAGGCGCAGCGTTTCATTCAAACGTGAAGTTGCTACTGTAAGGTGTTAAGAAGTGTTGTGTGTGAATATTTCTAAAAATCGCTTTTCTTAACTTATTGGACTGTATTTGGAGTTCTTAAATACTAGGTAAGTGTTCTATAATATCTGCCCTTATTTCCAGAACGAAATTTGAGTCGATTTCAGTTGTATTAAATAAAAAAATCTATATTTTATGTTGCGCGTATCATCGCTCCACATCTCCAAAAATGGTGTCAGGCGTTAAGGCTAACGGGAATCGTTTTTGTTCTAGGATAAGGATTCACAATGGGTAAAGATTACTATAAAATATTGGGACTGTCGAAAGGAGCGTCTGATGACGAAATAAAGAAGGCATACCGTAAGCTGGCGCTGAAGTACCACCCGGACAAGAATAAAGCAGCTGGCGCCGAGGAGAGGTTCAAGGAGGTCGCCGAGGCTTACGAAGTGCTGTCAGACAAGAAGAAGCGCGAGATCTATGATACGCACGGCGAGGAGGGACTCAAGGGAGGAATGGGCTCGCACAATGGACCCGGAGGTGGCCAGTCCTTCTCGTACACGTTCCACGGTGACCCGAGGGCGACGTTCGCGCAGTTCTTCGGCTCGGCGAGCCCCTTCCAAGCGTTCTTCGACCTGAACGGCGGCTCGGCAGGTACCACCATGTTCTTCGACCGCGACATGGACGTGGACATGGACCCTTTCGCCAACATGGGCATGGGCACAGCGCGGCCCGGCGGCCCCGGTGGTGCCTTCCGCAGCCACAGCTTCAACTTCCACGGCTCTCCGAGCCGCAAGGAGAAGACCCAGGACCCGCCGATCGAACACGACTTGTACGTGTCGCTGGAGGACATAGCGCGCGGGTGTGTCAAGAAGATGAAGATATCGCGCCGCGTGCTGCAGCCTGACGGCACTTCCAAGAAGGAGGACAAAGTTCTGACCATTCATGTGAAGCCCGGCTGGAAGGCTGGCACGAAGATCACGTTCCAGAAGGAAGGCGACCAGGGACGCAACAAGATCCCAGCAGACATTGTGTTCATCATCAGAGACAAGCCTCACCCACAGTTCAAGAGGGAAGGCAGTGACATCAGATATGCAGCCAAGGTCTCACTCAAACAGGTAGGCATCAGTGACTTGGTTGTTTATTGACATTGATTACAAACTGTTGTGCATGTGTGTTGTTTACTGACTGCGGATAAATATGCCAACACACTTCTAGAATAGTCTAGTAGTTTTGATGAAGAGTTTTTTTTATCTTTCATTATTTATAGATCTTTGATTCTCAAAGCTCATTATGCTAATCATTTGTACAATTGAGAGTTTCAACAAGGTTTTAACATTCATGACATCCATCTAACTTTTTAATGGAATAATTCTCACATGTTAATCAAAGAGATAAGCATAGCTCTTCAAACAATAACTGTCCCCTTGATAGCATGACTCATTGTGACATCACAATAACCATGACGTTTGTTTGTTGCAGGCTCTGTGTGGCACCATCATCGAAGTACCAACTATGTCTGGAGAAAAGCTGACAGTCAACCTTCAAGCTGAGGTTGTGAAGCCACACACAGTAAAGAGATTCCCTGGCTATGGGCTGCCATTACCCAAGGAACCAACGCGGAAAGGAGACTTATTAGTTGCATTTGACATTAAGTTCCCTGACCGCCTCTCATCAGGAGTGAAGGAGATTCTCATGGATACTCTACCCAATTAATGGCAGGACTGGATATCTCATTAAAATGGATTTCAGTGTATAATGAAGTGGGTTCTGACGGGCAATACTTGTTCCACATCTTTGTGTCTGAGAAAGCCATACTGAAAGGCCTTGGTATGACTTTGTTGAACACTATTGTTATGTTGAAGATGTAGTTTTGATTCACATTTGTACCTCATAGATCTTTGTGACATTAGTGCATTTTAGTGAACCAGTGATTTATTTTCTCACTGTTTATAATTTTTTCCTGCTGAAAGCTGTAAGGTCTGTCAGAACCACTTAGTTTTATATGCTCAAAACTAGTGATGGGACATTCCTACTAGTGTTGTATGACTTACTCATTTATGTTGCCTAATTACGTTACTGACTGTAATTGTTTTCTGAATGGCTAGCCAATATAGTTTGATTGGGTAGGCTCCATGCGTTTTAGTATGGAGAGCTAAGAGAGACTGAAAAATGTGTTTATTTGTATTTAATTAATGCTGATTAAGTTGTAAATATTTTGTATTTGTAAATACTTTAATGATGGCAGTGATTGTAAGTTTTAGGTTTCTCTGGAAACTTGGAATTGCCAATTGCGATGGATTTGTTTAAGAAATGTAGTGTGATACTGTGGATCAGGTGCCATACTATTTTTCTGAACAGTAAGGAGTCTCGAGTTGTATTAGTTTTGTAGTGACATTGGAAGTGACGTTACTTATCACTTATAATTGCTGTTAAAACTGACTAATAAACAAAATACTACTTTATTTATTTTGTTGTTTGATTTAACACTTCTTATGTAGATGATGTAGGAGTTACGTAATTGAGAGAATGTCAAGTTTATAACGCTCACGTGCGGCCGTGCTTACGTCACGACCCCCACGTGTATGCTCTCAAACACACCTATACACAAGACACTAACACCATAAATGGTCGTAACATCACATAAACCTATGCACTGCCTCACACAACTGTAGAATGCAGATTACATACCTATCTAAATACACAGTCAGAAATATTCATTCATAGAGATAGGTAGGTATCGTTATGAAAAAAAAACTAAAAATAACTTCAATTTCGGAAGTTCATTTTACATGATTGATAAATTTGTGATGAAACTTGCACTATTTCCTAAGTTGAGAGTTATTCAATCCAACACAAAAAGAATGATCACGATCCGATAAGTAGTTTTAAATGCGTGAACAAACATACATACACTTATGAAATTTGGAACACGTGTTTAGAAGCCCACATAAAGTATCATATGTGAATATTGTGCAGTAACAACAATACATAGGTACATACGTGTCGAATTGTTTCAAAAAAAGGAGGTAATCCTCCTTTTTTTTCAGTCTGCAAAAAAAATAACAGTCGAATTGATAACCGCCTCCTTTTTGAAGTCTGTTAATAAATGATCAAATCTCGATAAAAACTGCATCGCAAACACGATGTGTGAAACTGGGAAGCGATTAATCTTGAAGATTGTTCAGTGGATCAACATTGCGTTTGACGTCATGGTGTGGCATGCATGGGGAAAGAAAACTGGTTACTTCCTAGTTATCCTCGTACGAATACTGATTCATAAAGTGTCCCAACACACACACCTTGGATCTAGAATTCTAGATCGTGCTCAGCAGCTGTTTGAATAGGTAACTATGGAAAGTTGGAAACCAGGCACACCTGTGCCAAGCGTCCCGAAATAACTGCAAAGTATTAAGATTCCTCAATGTTTTTCCTAAACTGATTTAATAGACGGGAAAGTGATGTTATTGGGCTTTATAAATACGTTTTTCTTGTATTTACAGCTGCGATGCGGCAATCTGTTGACATGGCCACCACAGCGGGCCTTGAGAGCGGGTGTGGCCGCGAAACCGGCGGGCGACGCGCCTCATCGTGATGTGCGCTAAAGTCGAAATGCTATGCTAGTACCTATTTTATTATCTGTGGAAATGCTTTCTTATTAGGTACCTACGATACCAAGTTACCAACAATACCTATTCAAAAACTGTATTTACGTAACAGTTCGGTAGGTACCCACATATTTAATTCATGAATGAGACGAACGACATTTAAATTTCGAAACCAGACGGCACACTCAAAATGTAACAGGAAAACAATAATGCTGTTACTATTTATTTACATACATTCTATTTCGGATCGATCAAAACAGTCCCTTTTCCGCTACGTCGCCGGTTCTTTTCATGACCGTGCGACGTGCGGAGTATTGCGGAGGCCGAGTATCTGACGTCACCGGGTAAAAATACGCGCGGCGCCCCGCCCGCGTGCTCACACGCTGGAGAAATGCACATACAACGTGATTACTGCTTAGTGCTGCTTCCCTGAGCTTGAGATTATCACCGTACGTAGGAAGGTACCTACGTAACGAGTGTTATTATGACCGGAAGACAGGCCCACGAGATTTCGTACGCAGTGCGTAAGCACTTTTATCGGAAATCTGTTATTAAGTTTGCCGCTGGCTTTGTTTAATGTCAGTTGCTTTAACAAGGTGTTTAATTGTTACCTACGTAGATCCTGTCCCTCTTTGATTAATTTATTAAAGTTTCGATCCCCTGTCTCCGAATCAAAATAGTCGAAATCTTTCAGAATGTCGTTGATAGTCAAATAGCATTAATCCGGTAAATTATTTCATGTGCTCAGACGTCCACATGCACGCCTACAACAGTTTATTTATAAGAAGAAATATTGATGGAGAAGTTAAGAGCACACTTTGGAAGATAAACAGGTTAATTAGAGGAAAATTGTAACAAGTAGGTATGAGCAGGGCAGGGTTAGGTTACGTACAGTATGAGATGAGCAGAGAAATAAGAGTAAGTACCTATCTTTCTCTGCGCAATGCTGTAATTAAAACAATTGTTTTTCTATTGTGTCTGCTAATTAGCGCTGAAGGGGATAATGGAGATGAAATTAAGAGATAAAGCCATGATTGTGCTAGTGTTAAGTAAATTGTAACAAGAAAGAAAGTAAAGTGCTATTGACACATTAATTCATTATCCATAGACTGCGAGAATTTATGTGGGAGTTAGATATCCGAGAGTGAATGTTACTTTTACTTTGTCATTACTCATTAATGAATACAACAAAGTAAGTAGGTGGGTATCTATCTTTTGTATCATGTTACAATCTATTGCCCAATCGAGTGGTTTCGCAACTGGATGTCACTGGCCGTTGATACTGCTGTTAGCTATAAGTTAAGAGTAATTAATAAACACCATCACGCCTACATTCACCAAAGGGTTAGGCAGATGTACACATTTCTCGGTGGCGAGCGTCGCCTTTTGCCACCAACCGGGCGCAAATCCAGACTTTCTTTATTTAAAAATAATGTTGCCCCACTAGGAATATCCTCCAGTATCGTGGGTGCGTTTACAAACATTTAAACATACACAAGACACCCAGATCCACTCTGGACTACTATTGTGAAATTCTAAATGGAAAACCCAACAATACTTTGCTCGAACTAGGAATGCAGGCAGGCAATAAGAGTAGGTAATAACACAATTTCGAGATTCGGAATTTAAGTGCATTAAAAATATTCATCTGAAAGCTAACAACCGAAAATGACAATGCCAAGAAAATTATCCTGAAATACATTGAGGTCAGCTCGTCATTTATTGTTTATTTTCGTCAAGAATTTGATTGGATACCGTTGAAGTGATTCTAGACACCTGACAGACCAAAGGTTAATGATCTCGATCTAACACACCGAACTTGAAACTGTAAACATTAAAAACTAGTACAGATCAGCCAAAATAACTTACCTTTGCCGATTTATGCATGTTTACTCATTAAAAAGTTAAAAAAGCTTTTTATTTGAATTTTCTTGGCTTAGGGCCAGCGTGCGACAACTCTTCTGCTTGCTTAGCTAGATTTTGTAAGAAATGTAAACAGTGAGTTCTGAAACCGGCCTTCACGGCGAGTCAGCGGATTTAAAGGTCTTGTTAGTTTATGTGCTTAGGAATTAAAATATCGTTAGGTTTAGGATTTATAATATCGTCAAAACGAGTCCGGGGTATCGAGAAAACCGGCCATGTGCGAGTCGGTATCGCGCACCAAGGGTTCCGTACTATTATCCCAAAAAACGGTAAAAAAATCACGTTTGTTGTATGGGAGATGTTTTTAGTACCTATTTGTTGTTATAGCGGCAACAGAAATACATCATCTGTGAAAATTTCAACTGTCTAGCTATCATATCATGAGATACAGCCTGGTGACAGACTGACAGACGGGTCGTGGAGTTTTAGTAATAGGGTCCCGTTTTTTAGACCTTTGGGTACGGAACCATGAAAACTATCTCTCTTTTACTTCATTCGATTAGCGAGTAGGTACTCAGACCAAAATTACGGTAGATAACTAGTTAGGTTTAAATCAAGTTCTACACTAGTCTACGCTTATGAATCCCGTTGCCAACTTGCCATATAGCTTTGGTTGCTATTCTTGAGTCTCGAGCAGACGAAACCGGAAATTTTGTAGCTGAAAATGTTATTCGAGGTCAAACAAATGTTTATTTTCTATGATTGAATTCGCAGTCATCCCGTTCCGTATGCTCGTTTAGCTTTTCTGATATGCTAAAGTATTATACGAGTTATGAATTGAAATAGATAGCCCCAGTTATTATTGAGATCTTGCAGGTGTAAGAGACCAATTCATTGTATGAAACCCGCATGCGCGTCACCCACTCATGTTTTCCCGATCACTACTCCGAAAAGCTAAGGATTAGCAGTAACCTATTGTTTTTAATGTTAGTTCGTGCTTAGTCATAGACACGTTCATGAGACTAGAAACTGCACTAGAAATAACAGGCAGTTACACTTGTGTTCTTTAACTCAATTACTTACCTATAGGTATACGGTACATCACAGAGTACTTTTTTATATAGACATGCCAGATAACGTCATTGATAACCCGGGATCGGAAAAATTGTACAAACATAATGTTACCAGTTACTGTTGTTAAATTAAAGTAGTTTTGGGGAAATGAAAATGCCGACAAAGTAGTATTTGACGTTGTATTGTATTTATTACAAACAAAACAATAGGTATTTTCACTGAATGACGTTGAAAAGAAATTCAGTTGCACTCTAAATTATAATTAAAATAATTAACATTTTAATGACGTATTCCTTCTACTAATGAATAGTTTACACTAGGTATTCTTGTTGTATTCTAGGAATTTAGTTCAGTGTGCCAATTTTGTTTTTATACTTTAATTAGGCGATGCCTCGTAAATACATAAATGGTTTCGGTAGGTACCTATGGAACTATAGTTAAATAGAAAAGTGACTTGACAATACTTACTCTTCTCTTTTTTCCCATTTGCCAAGAGCAAGAAAATAACTAAACCATGCACTTAAGTAGAATTTAATCGAAACTTCCTTAGATCATTCCATAACATTATGGAAAGTTCAAGATACCACGTATACCAACTGATTGTTTATCCGTTACCTATCGTAACGCTAACCATACCTACAAAAACATTCATTTATGTAGAGAACACGTTTAGTTATTTTTTATTGCAACTAAGTGCAAATGGTCTTATTGCGTTTGCGTTAAAGTTTATTTTCTATTGTTGAACCTTGATAACGGTATTACGTTACTACACAGACTGTGGAGGGAGCTCCGCAGAACCACATTACCTGTTACCACAGTGGAACACTCTCGACTCTCGAGCGAGAAATGTCGAGAACTCACGAAGCACCCCGATCTTGTACCGAGCATTCTAGACGAGACTGGTGAATGTTGCCAGCTTCATGTTTCAAATTCCATTGCCCCATGGGAAATAAAATGTTGGTATTCGGTAAGGATGGTCCCTTATTTCAATAGAATGCATTTTCGTCTTTTTTATTGGATTTCACTATAAGATCAAGATAAAACCTACTTTATAGTATGTCAAATAAATTAATAAACAAAATCAATGCCTGTTAATAAAACTTCAAATACGCACTGAAATTGACTCAGTATGTATGCAATTATAAAAAACAATTTCTGAGATTTTGCACACAACAACAAAAAAATTAATGTTTTTATTTTTTACACGCTATAAGTGGCTATAACTCGTATAGCGTGATAAGCGTAGCGAACGACTCGAAAGCTGTAGAAGTTTCCCGAACAGTCTGGTAGCTGTCTGGAAGTGACCACACAGTGCATTAACACAAACACGTGCGCTGGAACGGCACGTGTTTGAAAAACGTGACCAGTGACCTGCACTATGCGAGCAACGCTTTCGCGCCAACCTCCAACCGACCAAATTAAATATAGTGCCGAATGCAAACATTAAGTAGAAAAGTGATGAGTTTTTACTTCGTTTAAGTTATATCATAATTATCTCAGTAGATTGGGCGCACGGGTGTGTTCCAAATAGGTATCATTGTCCTTATCGTCGCGTGACGTTTATTCACAATAGACTACAGTTGTGATTAGAAACGAAATAATTATCTAATTCTTCTAGAGATTTATTTTATTAGTATTATTTTTAAGCGCACGCGTTGGTAACCGGTGCTATTTGGCATTTGGCAAGTTTGTGTACAGAACGAAGTAAGATATAGGATGGAAAGGTAATGTGATTGTCCGTTTGAATTTTGTTTTGCAAACAATATTGTTATTGTATTGAAACTTGAGCGTTAATGAGTAGATATTTATTTGTTATCAATTTGTTAGAAAATTACTATGTAGACTACTAAGTAGGTATTGTGCACTGTACTTAATTACAAAATGGTCTAGTACAGTTAAAAAAAACAATTTGACTTGACTTTACAGAAGCAGTTTTTTCCATCTCGTACATTTAATAAACATGTGTATAAGACTCAGTTTGTGTGCGTGCTTAACTCATTTTTAGCGCATTGGCTTTGCGCATTACGGACATTTGCCAAAACGCATAGTGTTGTAGTTCATTACGCCGAAGCGCCAAGCTTTGTGGCATATTTTTACATTCATAAACAAAATAACAATCTCTATTTAAAACAAAAATAATGTTTAAAGTTAATTAGCTGTAGGTTTTATTACCACAATTCGGCTTTGTCACGATAAGTAATATCTCACGTGCTTCAGATAATGTGGAACATTCTGGATCCCCGATTTAATGCAGTGTTAAAAAGCAGCGAAGCAGAGCTGTCGATGCATGTCGATGATTCGAGCGATATCTATCGTGCAACCAAATGCAACGCACTGTATTGGCAAGGGTTGGGAAAGAATGAGACATCGCCCTCCTTGGGTGACTTAACAACAGGAACAGTAATAATAAGACTCTAAATAACAAGTGTTCTGTTAATCTGGAATCTATTTCATTTCATGTGACTTTTCATAAAAGGATTTGTAAAGGTCAACAGGTTCCTTACATAAACAAATATAGATCCTACAAAAAATCTACCTATTCTTCGCCTTTTACGTGCAAACTCATTTTGAATGTCACGTAGGTATTTATGGTATGTCTGCCTAATCTGCAAGGTTTTTTTATGTGTCATGTCAGGTTATTGTAAGAAATCAATGGAAGACATAGAAGCACTACTTAAAAGTTTGTACACGCCTATGAGCATGTGAACACGTGTTGTGGTCTTGTGTCTATAGAAACAGACTTATTTATGGATAGGAATACTAATAAATAGCTACCTAATCGATATGCTAAACCGAGAAGGTAATTGATTCATACAGTTTTTTACGATTTATTTACGTAATTCAATTATATGTAATAGCTTTAAGAATTAGAAGGACAGGAAGGCCAGGTAACAACAACATAACACAATTCAAAATTAAAATTTTAAAGATAGATACACCGGTACACCTATCAAGAAAAAAGAAAAACGTAATGCTGGGGTAAACAAATAATATTTCATGGCAACACTAAATAAATGTCACTTTCACCTTCCTTTTTGGCTGCAAGTAAAAAGATTGCGCTGTACCTACTGCACACTGCCAATTTTATCATTTATTCGTTATTGTATTTGTACGTTGCCTGCCTATACTAAACTTCTTATCCGTGTGTTAACACGTGAAATTGATGATAAGGTTCTTTATTATTTTGCTAGCTGCTGCCCGCGACTTCGTCTGCGTAGCATTAATACCTACTATAGCCTATTTTTTATATCGCGCAATAATATTGTAGGTGTGTGGGCCGCCTTACTTGAGAAATTATTAGTTTATCATACAAACTTCCACTCCCCTTTCCACACTCTTAAGGCGCCGATTCCCTTGAATAGCTGATTTTAAAATGAGAATCACGTCTAAATGGCTAGTCGTAATTTTTTGAAAAAAATATATGTTATATTAGACTATTTTCTTAATAATTTGATCTGAGCAAATTTTGAGTTTTATTCGTATAACATAGTGTAATTAATTTGTAAAGTTATGTCTAAAACGGAGAAAAACACGACAATCACACCAAAACCGCTAGGCGTATTTTAATGAAATTGACACCATCTCAAAGACAATTTAATTATCTACATTTTGATCTGAGGCTTTTTTTTTAAAGTCAAAGAATAATAAGGAAAGTACAAAAAACTACTAAATTTTGGGTCGCGCAGGTGTGAAACGAGTGCGCGTTTTGTTACCTCAAGGTCGTTGGCGTTAGTCGTCGTCTTAAGGATGATTTCCAGTATAAAACATATCCTATATCCTTCAAGGCGCCTCCCCGAGCATAACGCCGCGCCTAGTCGTTTTTGTGCAGTTTTTAAGAGCTATCTACTCTTTATTTAAAAAGAAATATCAATTAATAAAAATACATTAAATTTCTACATAATGTTGATTCTAAAATGGTAGTACACTTTTTTTTTTAAAGAGATATATGTTTCACTAGTCTCCTTTCAACAAAACCATAAAAATGTGAAATAATTATTGATAGCATGCATCTCTTCGTAAAGTGTTCATTAATTATTTTTTATACTTACAATTTGATAACGAACATTTTGTAAGTTTTTTTTTCAAATTAGCAATATTCGATTTTATAAAGATTTTATTCTAAAATCTGGGCGTATTCACTACCGTAATTCATGCGCCACCATTGCCGCTAGGCCAATAGGAATGCTCATACCTCATGCTGATTTTTTGGTCAGGGTACGGCTTTAAACTATCTCCATACCAAATTTCATCTAAACCGGTTCAGCGGTTTAAGCGTGAAAGGTAACAGACAGACAGACAGAAGTACTATCGCATTTATAATATTATATAGTATGGATATAAGCTATTCGTTAATTTGTTTATATTGTAGGATGGATAGAAATGGATTGTAGATAGACATGCATGCACCTATCTGTGTCCTTAAGTGATGTTCTGACTTGACAGATGAATGGAAGGCGATAAGCAAAAAGAACCTGTGCTGTGCCTGTGACTAAGCTTCTAGTGGTCTGACTGTGTACTTGTGTAGTCAGTACTTCGGTACAAATGTACTTACAACTAACAAGTTTATTGATCTGGTTTAAGCTGTACAAGCTGGAAAAAGAAAAGATGGTTCCAGAACTTATACTGGATCGTAGCCAGAGATCGCTAAACTCTCCCATTCCATTTGTTTTCAGGTGGGTGGTCGTACTAGGTAGGCACCGAACATATTTCTCTATTGAGTATCAAGTTACCGTGAGAAAGTATGCGCAGTATCATAAGCCCAGATTAGTGCAACCAGTACAACAAAATGTATGCATGAGACACTTTCACACCCACTCGTTGTGTTTGTAAACAGTTGCATGCAACAAACACTGAACGCCATTACCAGACGCGCGCCAATCCAATCCGCCATCTTTGATTCCAGGCGGGGAGAACACCCCGTCCCAGAGTCCCCGACTGAAGGTCGACCGAATGTATTGAACGATAAAAGAACGGGTCAATGACTTCAGTTTTAATGTGTTATTTATTTTCGAACAGCTGATGTAAATATCGCAAAATTTATTTAAAATAACTTTTTTATAATGTTAAAATACTTTTGGCTTCTGTAATTGTTATTTTTGCCGATTTATTTGTGAAATTAAACGAAAGCAGAATGTGTGCCTAGTAGCTGTTCAGCCTGTCACAGCCAAAATTCACAGAGCCCTCATCCCACTTAGGCAAGTGGAAATTACTTACAGGTAGGACCAATATGATCTAAGGTAGGTCAGTCGGTAGGTACCTACCGAGGCGCTTTTTCAGCCTCCCCAGGGATGTACACTTAACAAGCGTGGCACTAAGGGTGACCGGGGTGGTTAAAGTGAGGTGAAAATCCCACACCCCTGGTCTTTTCTCCAAAAGTCCAGGCGCCTTTTGAAGGTTACCCCCCCGTAAACAAAAAAAAAACCGGCCAAGTGCGAGTCCGACTTGCGCACGAAGGGTTCCGTACCACTATCGCGAAAAACGGCAAAAAAACCACGTTTGTTGTATGGGAGCCCCCCTTAATTCATTTTATTTTAATTTAATCATTACTATTTTTTGAAGTGAATATACAACTAAATATTCTGTGAATATTTCAAACGTCTACCTGTTTCCGTTATTAATATCGAGCAAAAAAAACACGTTTGTTGTATGGGAGCCCCCCTCAATTTATTTTATTTTAATTTAATAATTATTATTTTTTGAAGTGAATATACAACTAAATATTCCGTGAATATTTCAAGCGTCTACCTGTTCGAGCAAAAACGGCAAAAAAATCACGTTTGTTGTATGAGAGCCTCCCTTAAAAATGTATTTTCTTCTGTTTTTAGTATTTTTTGTTATAGCGGCAACAGAAATACATCATCTCTGAAAATTTCAACTATCTAGATATCACGGTTCACGAGATACAGCCTGGTGACAGACGGACAGACAGACAGACGGACGGATCGCGGAATCTTAATAATAGGGTCCCGTTTTTACCTTTTGGGTACGGAACCCTAAAAAGGTACCTACCTACCTACTTATCTAGGTAAAGTGCGGAAGTAAAGTAGACATTTGATAAAAAATATATAATTTATTATTGTATTGTATTTAAATCTAATCTAATAGGTTCCATTTAAAAAAGTTCCTACACACAGCAGAGGTCAATGAATTTAATTCTCGCCCATTATGTCACCCGTCCCAATGAAATAATTTCTAAAATAGTATGTTCTTTATCTTATTTGGTATTGGTATCTAAAGAGTATTCTATGTAAAATGCCGTGTTACCAGCCAATTCCTTTGTAATCATTTCCATGAGAAACCTGAACATTTACGTAGGATCCGAGAGAATGACATAACACAATCACAACAAGATACTACGATAGTGGCATTCTCGAAAGAGCCATTACAAGGAAATACTTTTCAATGGAAGTGTTGACTAAAAATAGCGTTATCTCTATTAGCGGACCGGCAGCGCCATCTATGATGATAAATGATAACCAAACAAATGTTTCACGAAGTTCCGCCGGACGCCAAGCATTTCATTAATGATTTAAAGGTGTGTATCGCTTGTACAGTACTCCCCGAATAGTTAGGCACATGTTCACCTTTGTTAGGCCTTAGGGTTCCTTACCCAAAGGGTAAACGGGACCTATTACTAAGACTCCGCGGTCCGTCTGTCTGTCTGTCTGTCTCAGGCTGTATCTCATGAACCGTGACAGCTAGCCAGTTGAAATTTTCACAGATGATCTTATTTCTGATGCCGCTATAACAACAAATACTAAAAACATAATAAACTAAATATTTAAGAGGGGATCCCATACAACAAACGTGTTTTTTTGCGATAATGGTATACGGAACCCTCCTTGCGCGAGTCCGATTCGCACTTAGTCAGTTTTTTATTATATCTATGGGTTCACAATACCAATAGTACAGACACATTTACACAACACCTGCCGCAGTGCCCGGCAGGGCCCACAATGATCTAATTTTGTAACCTACTACAATTTAAGTTCACATGTAGAAGCAATAAATATAGTGAGTAGTGATTGAGTATTGCCCCAGTTATGTTTTGTAAAGTCCCATGTAGTAGGAGACGAGGCCATTGCCATCGACCGGCCACAAATCCAAACTCCGGTATGCTTTTAAGAAATCCAGATGAAATTACATTTTGCTCGACCCGGGAGTCGAACCCTCATGATCAACAGTAGCGGTAGTGATCACTAGACCAACGAGGCAGTCGAGGCAGGTGTGTGTTTTATAACAAACTAGCTTCTGCCAGCGGCTTCGCCCGCGAAAGTCGAAAATCCTATGTGCTATTCCTCACTATAATCTATATCTGTGCCAAATTTCATCCAGATACGTTCAGCCGTTTTAGCGTGGTTGAGTAACAAACATACACACATCCCCTCTAACTTTCGCATTTACCAGATTAGTCAGATAACGGAATTAAACATGGTTTTACGGTTATTTGGTCTGTTGATCTATAAATTATCATCAGTCTAGCCTTTACTTAGCATGTTGGTTAAACGGATGCAGCTTTTTTTAGTATTATTAGTAAATAACATGGAGACCTCCATATGTGACCTCCTATGTGACCTCCAAGAGTTCCACAACCCAGATACTGAGTAACACGATACCTCTTGGTAAGACTGGCTATCAGACAGACTGTCACATACTTGGTCTTTTCATAGTTCGAATTTATTTTCGTAATGTGAAACGTGAAGAAATAATATACTTAGTTAGAAATAAGAATTTAAAAATCTAGCCAAGGATTCTGTCAGTGACAATCAATAAAAGTCGTGAATATATCTGGCACCCTGCTTGAGGTGTCCATCAATCGATTAATGATAATTAAAGGCGTACCCAAGCGTAAACATAGCTTTCACTCACAGATTCTTTCATTCCAAGTCAAAAGAAAAAAAAATTGTTAGGTTTAGAGGGGGAAGAGCTGGCAGGTTTTTGACCAAAGATATCCAAGGCGAAAAGTTGATAGCTGAGTAGGTACAGCTTGCTGATATAACACCGATAATACATCTTAAATATGCCAGATACGTGCCCATGGTCAAGAGTCCACTTTCAGATTTTCAAAAAGGATAGTTACTGAAGGTATAGAGCCGTTTATTTCATTTGATCTGGTGCGGCTTGACCGCTTGACGTTAAATGACATAAACTATGTAAATCGAGTAATAATATCCATAGCTCAATACAGAATTCACCGATACATTGCTTCTAGTTTTCCACCAGGAGTTATTTGGTTCTTTGAGGCTGCAAACTGCAAGACGGGGCCGCGACAGTCCACGAAGCAAATTACGGGATGACTTGGATTTGTTTGGAAAGAAGTGTCACAGAACCGGTAGGCTTATTACGTATCTTTTGCAAGACTTGAGCAAAACGATAGCGATCAAACGCTTTATGCCATAAAAGTCGGAATTACCTGCAGTGTAGGTATGGTAGGTCCTACACAATTGTTTGCTAATCGCTCAGTGTTTGTCAAATGCACTTATTAAAAAAAAACCGTTAACAACTCTAAAACTTCTGTATTGAATAGCAATTATTGCGCAAAAATCGCTATCGTTTTGTTCTTGCAAAAGATACGTAATAAGCCTGCGGGAAAAATTATAGGAATGGAGGGACGGCTTTGCCGATCTGTGGGACAGTAAAGGCTATAAAATAATAGTGAAGCTGTAATTGCCCTTGACCGTACGCATGGCTTCGCGAATGACAACAGAATAATAAATAACTAGGCGTCATTAAAATCCAACAATAACACATCGATACGGTCCGTCCATCCGCGTGTGGGCAGAGTGACATAACGACTGAATGGCGTCTAGTGCAAGTGCCAATCATTCTGTTTGTCTAGCTTTATTGCTGACAGAGAACTGAGGCGATAATTAATGTAGGAACAAATTTTAAAAGTTTGAGTAAATATTTGTCTATGTATTTATGTAGAACATGGTATTGAGCGGATGGAAATAAGCATCCAGAATGTGTGTAAAAGAAGCTATTACCTACATCGACAAAAATGGAGAACTTTAATTAAAACGGTTATACCATATCCTGTTAGGAGGTTTTTCAGGATGTAAAGTTTCATGTTTTTAGCTAAAATCCCAAAAGAAGACCCAGCGGCTAAGGATGGGCATTGTGTTGTTTGTCAGACGACAGTGAATGAATATTTGTGAGGCGTTTTTATCTAATATTAGGTAATAATACTACACAAAGTTAGGTCTTAGGTATACCTACCCAAGAAACAGTTAGCTAGAACGTGCCATTACGATTTACCTACCCATGGTATGACTCAGGCCCTCCAATCTCCATGGGGTTCTTCACTTTTGGGTTGTTAACCCATCGCCCACGACAAGCCCACTGACACCATAACAGTGGACTGCCTGACATTTACACCTCACTCTAATGAGACGAGAATGAATCACGCACGTTTTCGTTCGATGTTTGGGAAAATCCACGCCGGAATCGAACCAATTACCCTGTTTTGTGACCCTTATGAAACGTTTATAAACGGAGATTACATCAAATGACCGTGTTGGAAATTTTACTGTCATGTTGTCAGAAAAAATTAAAGGTAACTAACTAGTAAAAATTTGACGATAAGGGAAAGTGAACGATCAGGGTCCATCAAATCAATTCAACGCTGGAAGAACCAAACTGCACAGTGCATTCCACGAAGACAAGGACAGAGACAGATATAAGAACATCATAACATCAAAGTTGATCTCCTGTCGGTGGCATGACGACCCTCAGTAATAAGGAACACAAAGCGAGGAGGAGGTATTTTTATTAATTCTATTGCAAAGTTGTGAATACTTGTGAACAAAGTCAAAAGCTCATCTTATATTTTTAGGGATATCGTCATGTTCTTGACATGTCTAACAGTCTAAACATTTGGGATGAAGTCTTCATTATTAGAATGACCTCAATTTGTGTACTAACATCGTTCACATGTGTTTAATACACGTAGTAAGTAGATAGTCGCTATACGATGATTAGTCGACTTATGAGATAAGGAAACGTAAAGAAAAAAGAACGATATAAATGCACTGCATATTTGGAAAACCCATCATGAGTAACTAACAAGGTGAAGATTTGAGTTTGCAAAAGAATTTATTGAGGTTTGTGTGGATGAATATTTGCGCAACTTTTGAAAGTCATCAGATAAATCATCCTATTGCTTTCCAGGAAGTAAATGATTGACTTGTCAGTACATGAATTATCATGAGTCCATGACTCAAACACTCTGTGCTCAATAAACATTACAAAAAATACGGTACAGTTTTCTATGTAATACAAGTAACCTCCTTACATAAATTGATTCCAAATATATCTAGCACGCTTCGAAAATAGCCCAAATTGTGATAACAGAGAATGAGACGAAAGCAGTCTGTTCAGAAATAACTTTTCACGCCCGTATGCAACGTCACGGCTAAATTGGGCAACCATTTACTATGAGGAACAGTGCCAGACGCCATAGCTGCAGATGGAATGGGCTGTTTTTCGCAAGCATGTGCCAATTTTTGTAACAAAGAATAGGAATACGTAACTGTGACGTGATAGTAGGTATACATACATACTTATACATTTTACTATCCATATAATATACTTCCTTAATATTAATTTTACTAATCCATACTTAATATTATAAATTAGTGCGAAAGTAACTGTGTCTAGAAAGTAAAGAAAGTGTGTTGTGGTATAGAGCTCAATTGCATCTTGGAAAAGTACCTACGTAGGATACTTTTATCCCTTGGAAAAGAACTTTCAGGCGAAACCGCTAGCAGAAAGTAGGGGTACATATACATAGAGGTAGAGACGGTCTTTACTTCAGCAAATAAAGCATTTTATTGATTTCTCATTGCTAAAAATAATCTCATAGCGTGCCACGGTGTCACCGGTCCTTGGATGTTCGCTAAAGCCTTGACATTTGACATAGACATGAAGCGAAGTATGCTAGGCATTGCATAATGTAAAACCCTACCTGAGAGATTTGAAGATAGAATTATAGTTGAATTATTTATATTATTTCTGAAAATGAATTCATAGTAATGGCTTTTCCTAAAATGTAAACAGCAGTCTTCAGAATATGAAAACTAGTTTTAAGTTCTTGTTCTAAAGAGATGTTTAACTTTTTGGTGTAGATACAATAAAGTATATTCTATTCTAATGATATATATAAAATAAGCTCAAAAACTAACTCCGAGTTTTTCAGCTCTAAATTATCGCAGAATTAATATGACAAATTGTCAAGCACGCGTTATCTGCTGTGATTGGTTAAATGAATTTTCAACAGCCGACTTCTATGCTAGTATTATATTATCTGTGCGACTACTGAAAAATCAAGCTCTAAAAATTATGAGGCAAGAATATATTCCCGTAAATTTACCGTGGTCGTATGCAACCTTGAACCTACCGAAACAAAACAATACATTTTGTAAAGTAGCATGCGACCACGGTAAATTTACGTGCATATTTTCTTGTCTTATACTTTTTAGAGAGCATGATTTGTCAGTAGTCGGGTTTTAGTTTTTGACCTTATTTTTTATTTCAAATATTTTGTGGTTTTTGTAGAGCCTGAGGTAATAAATGAACATAAATGCATACAAACATTATTACATTCCGATCAACAAACACTTTGCGACGACGTAGTCGGGTATAAAATAATTTTCATGACTTTGACGGAATATGTCTCGCAAACCCTACCTTCATTTTATGATACCACACATGAAGGAGTGGGGCGAAAATAAAATGTTTTGTTCTTGACTTCGCAATTAGGCGTGTGGGTAGGTTTTTCATATGTCTCCCAATCTTCGGTATTTTCTCACGATGTTTTCCTTCCTTCATCGTTTAGGGAGCAATACAAATATATTTAGCCATGTGTTTTCACTGAAATGCCCATTAAATCACAAAAGAGTCCATTGTTCTCAAGTTTTGATAAAGTTTTCGAGATAAACAAAAATAGTGGCTTCAAATGAAGCTGTGATGTGTCACTCAGGCAGTCAGGCCTTCTAATGTAAGGTCGTTGGTCATGCATTACGTTATCTAGGTCTTGCTAAACTGAGCAGATGTTCGTCATTTGTAACATGTGTCCGATGAAGCCGATAGTCTTAAGTAACTATGCATCTGGGATGCTTATTTCATATCGTTAAATAGGTCCTGAACTACAAAAGTTAGATTTATGCATTAGCATCATTATTAGATACAGGGTCATCAAATCGTGACGAAAATAAAAACTCAGAAGTGGGATAAGTGTAGCTTATTATGTTGAATATGGTGATCTACCCATAAATTGGTTGATAGGCTAAGAAAAGATTGAGTTAAATTCAAGATATTTCATTCTGCAGAGTTTTGTCACCAACGCCTGTCAACAACATAACATTGTACACCACCCAGTGTTGTTTATTAGATTATGGTCTGCGTGAGATGCATCAAGTCCCGATGCATCTCCACGCGCCGGCTATAAAACCAACATCTGCTGTTTATTAGCTATGCTACGCCACAGATAATATAATACTAGCATGCCACGCATATTAAAGTCACCATCTACCTATTGTTAGAAACAGTAGTTTTCTAGTTAGAACTCAATCTGAACAACCCACATAATTATGGGCCATTGCCATAGCATGCATTAAAGATAGCCACTTGAACATAATAGCTCAAACTGGAGGAAATTAAACATTTAAGTACGTGAGGAAATCCACGTAACCAGCAGACCATATAAGAAACACAATAAAACTCCAGGTAAAACAATTACTAATAGTTCCGAGTACAGGCAAAGTGGGACATAAATCAAAACAAAGCGGTCGGTACTAATTTGACAAGAGTAAATGAAGGAAAGAAAGGCGCTCCTGAGGCCGACTACATTGTCTTTCCTTACTAACCCTGCCTTGAAAGCTGTAAAGGAGGCAATGCCGGAGTTATAGCTCATAACTCACTGGATATTAGCCAATTATGCGCCAAAGACAGGTGGAATCAAGGTCCTGAGAAACGCACAGGACACGCTAACAAGTCCTGACATCAGCCGGCCTTCATACTTACAAAACCAGACTTATTGCCCTCACTAGAATCCTTTCCCTCCTTAACTCCGTGTGATTAAAGTTCAAGATGCTGTAGCAATTAGTAGTTTAGGTGTAAGAACAAATTGGTCGACAAGCTCAAAGTTGGTTGAAGCCGCAAGGCCGTCGTCCTCCTACGGTCACCCATATAACAATGCTAATCGTTGTGACTCACTTTCGTGTAGTGATGTGAAGTTTTCAAGACTGCAAGGATTTCAATGTTATGCAGGACAATGAAAAATGTTGTGTTTCCTGGAAAATAAGAACAATAACGTACTTTTATCCTTGGCTGTAAGATGAGGCGTAGACAAAAGAATTGGTGGATGGACTGTGACAATGATTATATGGCTAGAAAGGGGGTGACCTACTGAGATAACGAATAATAGAGAAACATGGAAGAGGACACCCAAACATTAATTGGAATAAGGACAAAATTGCCGATGGAAAAGACGTTCAAGATCTTGAGAAGTGTTTGCTTATAACAATAATTTAGATACTGCTGCAATCACTAATTCAGGAAAGTTGATAGATTTTTTCTGAAGTCTCGATCTTCAAGAATCACTGCAAATTATCGAGACTGCAGAAATAATCCGAGGTTTAGATTTAATCTTTAGTAGATATTTATTTTTGTGGTGATCCCAGTTCCAATAAATATAAGGAAAATTGGAAAGGAAAAATGAGATTATAATTAATAAGTAGTCGTTCGGTCTGTTGTGGTAACGGCTTTCCTCAGATCCTGTTTGATGTATAGAAGATAATAAGACAAAATTGATGAGTCACTTGTGAATCAATGACTCATCTTATAATTTTTGACTAAACACCTGTTTCTTAGAATTTTGTGAGATTTCGCTTTAAATCGAATATCGTCATTTCTCTAATAAAAGTACCCCTTTGGTGTCTACGAGTATATGTCATTCGGTCTTCCGATTTTCAAAATTACACCACATTTTTCCCACACAGGCGTTCGTAGATTCATCTCCTCCCTGCAGTATGAACATCTGCAGCTCTTGAAGTAGACGGCTTTAAGTCAATTCAAGTCGAGCGTCTTCTTTATCTTTTTGTCGAGGACTACATTTATTTTACTAACCGACTTTCCAAAAAGGAGGAGGTTCTATGTTCGATTGCATGTTTGCTATTTTTTAAGTTATTTAATATATTTTAACCGATTACTCTGTCAAATATGGACCGATTTTGTTTTTTTTTGTTTAAAAGGGTCTACTCTTACTCTACTCGTGGTCCTATTGTCACCAAATCAGGATCTGATGAGGGGATCCCATGAAAATCGAGGGAACTCATCACATTTTATAGGCATACATACAGCGATTTTGGTATTTTCATCAGTATGGTAATGGTGGATTTTTTTTGGCTTATTTGCATACAGAAAGTATTATTTGATGAAGTATAGAACTGATGAAGAAGACCACAGATGGCCACAGGCACTTCTCAATGCTAAGTTCGTTTTGAGTATGAGATTTAAATAAATCGTTTTAATTATAATGGTACCATCGAACTGATCTGGTGATGAAGCCAGAAGGTAGGCACCAGAACTCCTTAATAAAAAAAGATAACCCACAAAAATAATTGAAGATACCGAAAAAACTAAAACATATAGGTATAAATGTTATTTTTCGCTTTGTAGTGTTTTGGAAGTCGATTGAATTTTTTGCTAATAAGTTTTTTATTAAATCTAATCTGTATTCATTTTGACGAGATTTTGTATGGACTCTGAGATCTGGTAAATATTTAGAAGCAAGACTCTTGGACCAAGAGCATCACTAAACCTAATCAAACCGAGATGGTAACTGACGTATTTTACATACCTTACTCTTTTTATCACTGGCTCTGTGGGTGGTTATGGATTTCCTCTCGGTAACTACTTTGATTCGGTTCATTTGTTATGATTTCGAAGTTATAATTGGCGTGATTATACTCTGCTTGTGTTCCTTGGAAACAGGACACGACTCCTCTATTTTATTTAAGTAGTTTGGAATTATGGAATGTTGATTTCTTTCGACTGAATTTATTTTTAGGCTCGTTTCAATAAGTACGTCATCATCTGCCTAGCCTTTTCCCAACTATATTGGGGTCGGCTTCCAGTCTTACCGGATTCAGCTAAGTACCAGTGTTTTACATGGAGCGACTGCCTATCTGACCTCCACAACCCAGTAACTGGGTAACACGGTACCCCTTGGCAAGACTGGTGTCAAATCTCAAGCTTCTGACTACCCGTAACGACTGTCAAAGATCTTCAAATAACAGCCGGGACCAACGGCTTAACGTGCTTTCCGAGGCACGGAGGAAACTCGGTATGTTGAAATGGTCACCCATCCACGGACCGACCTCGTCAAGCGTTGCTTAACCTTGATGTTCGACCCGTGCGTTTCAATAAGTACGTATGTTATAGTATGTCATTATTAGGATAGGGGCACAAACCAGAGTAACATGTAGGTAGTTGTAACAGGACGACTGCTCCACATTTTAATCGTTCCTGATAAGGACGGTGCAATGAGCCGTCTGCCAGGCTGGTACCAGTAACTATGTTTTCAAATAAAATTTATTCATTGTTATTTTTAAAGACACTAAGTAAGTGGTACTTGTATTATAGAATCGATTGCCGATAATTCATTGGGTTTCACCCTCATTAGTAAGTATTAATTGAGTGGTTTAGACGTAATACCGATGATAACATAGGCGGAACGAGGCATAGAATGTGTCATAGTTCAATGTTCAACGTGGCAGGCAGTGCCATCTGTTTTATTGAACGTAAACCGTAGGTAAAAGCTGAAGTGGCAGTGGGTCAACCAAGTTTGTGTAAGGACTGACAGCCGGTGGAACAGATGAATCCGAACACTACGTATAGCAGACATTGCGTAGAATATCAGTTGTCTATGCACCGTCAGCTAGCTAATCGACACGAACATAAAAGGGCTGAGAGTGCTGAGATAATCTGGATGTGGAAAGTTGGGGAGGTCCCCAACTTTCCTTTCCAGCCTAGTTCCGTAAGTGAGTTCGGCAGGGCAAAGGGTATGACAAATTCCCTTTAAATTTGTTCGGTTTTGCAAAAAATATTCGGACTTTCGAAAAGACTATCTTCACCAAAAAAGCGTCCAATAATTTTTGGCAATACCGAACAAAGTTAAAAGGAATTTGTCATATTCTTTCATGGAGTCATACCCTATAAGCCCTGCCAAACTCACTTACGCAATTAAGCTGCTAGTGTTGTGGCTCAAATTGGGGGGAGGCCCAGTTTTGGACCGGATAAGCTAAGTGGATTGATTGAAACTGTTGATGAGCATGGCAAAGCACCAAAGTCTAGTCAAATGAGAACATAACCTAAGCTAGGAAAGGGATTGGGGATTAGGGAGGGATAGTGTTGCGGAAGCTGTAAGTCACACTTAACTTGGGGATCTAGTAAAGTGTGACTAACAGCTTCCGCAATACTACTAGAAATAAAGATGATTCGGATCATAACGATATTAGGTACACCGACCATTTTTTACCGTTCAAGGAAAATAAGATAAGAAAAATGTATTGCAATGATTTTAATTACAGTGGATGGACCAAACAACCAATACATACTGTGTGTATTTAACTTATTTGCCTTCGCATTGCTTCAATACAAACTTAATCATAGCTTATGAACACTTAAATGTAGAATTTATTATCTAAAAAAACTATTTAACATGGCAGAAATACAATATTTATATATAAATATAAGTAAATAATACAAAAAGTATTAATGAATTATCTACAGCTATTAATACTCATTTAATATTAAACACAAAAGAAAATCGTAACGTGATAATTATCATGAATATAATTACAGCTAAGAGAGAAAGCTTATATTTGCATATAGTCCTATTGATATATTTTTATATATAAAATTATTAAAATAAAGTGTGTAAATATTTATAATATCTAAGTTAGTTGTTGCCAACAGTAAACATATTTCGGAATGACCATTGTTCATATTGCGTGCTCCTTCCAGTCAGAAATAAAGCTTTGAGTAAGAAGATGACATATCCGTGACCTAAAAATAACATTAATATTGTCGTAGCAGAAATAAAACAAAACTACACTAACAAAGTTGTTAAACTGCTTTCCTAAAATAATGATCAAAAGGAACCCGTTACAGCTAATAACTATAAATTTGAATCACTAAGCAGTATGACAAAATAAGTATATTTTTCTTTATCATGCACTCATCTTGTTTACTGACAGTCTGACCATAATTCGAGGTGGCAGACCTTAGGTGTGTTGGGACGTGGAATACAAATCACCGATCAATATTTATTTATACAGTTATATGTGACTTGACTCACACTGATTCCTTCGAACATCTCTTTTAAAAGGTTTCACTGTTGACTGTTTTACAAATATTTGCACAAATAAGTAGGTATTCTTTGTTCTTATTGGCTGGATATTTATCTTAGCTTAAGTTTGTTATTGTTTATTTCTTTCAAGCAATACCAGATATATTATCTGTCTTTATTGTCTTATCCACTACAGTTATTTTTCCTTCTTTTAATTTATAAGAACATAAAAAAATTTGGAAGGCATAAATTGTAACACGTTTTTGGATATTATTTGAAATGCAAATGATGCAAATAACAGCCAATGTTAACGATAATAATATATGTATTTTACCGAATTATTGCAGAGACCGTATGTTTGTAATTCATCTTGCGAGATTATTCATTCTTGATATATTGTGAACAGGGGGTGACCATAAGCTCTTAGAGCGATATCAATTTGAGATCGAATAAGGGACAGATGTATATGACTTGTATACATCTGTCACTTAATCGATACCAAATTGATACCGCTCTCAGAGCTTATGGTCACCCCCCAGATCATTTCCTATACCTACAACAATCCCATCCAATCCAATTGAGAAAAAAGATTTTACAATATCACGTGATGTTAAACACTTACCGTGTTTGCAATAATCCGGTAATATATTTAATACTTAACTTATATATTAATCTAGACAAGGCTCTGAGTATTGTATTGATAGTATAAAAACCCTAAAGTAAAATTACCAAACCACGGCAAAGCCAATATACATTACTTAACTTATAAGCTAGCACACCAAACCCAAGTATAGTATAGTATTTTCAAAATTTCGCTATAAAAAAGACAATAATTACGAGTATTATTAAAATTATTTTCGTCTTTTGAATCAATTTTATTTATTTACTTTTTTACACGTATGAATCTCTGTTGATTTATTTTATTTACAAATACTATTAGTTTAATAGCTCTCGTCTAATGGCTCTTTCTTTGAACCTAACCAAGCTTTTGACTGGGGTTAAGAGAAGAAATAATGCTGGTGTTTAATATCTATACATTGAGATTGCAAAACATTCCCAGCACTATTACAAAAGCTTTGCATAACAGATGTATCTGTAAGCCCATTATAAAAGAATAGAGGAGTTCCCCAGGGCGTATCTTAGGACCAATTCTAATTAGTAAAATATATTCGCTAATAATTCGTTTCATTTAGTTTATCAATCAGTGCATCTTATCGAAGCTGGTTTAGGTTGAAACATCCACCAAATAGCTCAAACGTTAATATTGACATAATCGAGTTTTAGGAAAAAATTATTCTGTAAGTCGTCGTTGTCTTTGTCACTAATGCATATAATGATCATCTCTTTCCAAATCTCAATGTGCCTATTATCGCTTGTATCGTTGTATTCACATATAAAGCAGACAGAAGACGCTCAGCAGATAGTCTGCTCAGTTTTTATTTTGCGAATCCGGTAAGTATCAGCGTAAACCATCTCGGATTCTGTTGTTTAAAAGGGATAGTGGCATTAATCCTGTATATAACCTCTCTCTCACACTAGTATCTTAAAGCCATTATAGTAGGTTTCCTAATCTGTTTGTTCAACCAGCTTTCAATATGCACCCTGTGAGACTAGCTATCACTACATTATTCGGTTCTTCAGTTATTAGGCCTTTCCTATCTTTGGCTTTGGTTTGTAGGCTTTGAAGTTCGGTTGTGGTAGCTCCTTGCAGTCCACCAGAGGGTTGATAGCACTGACGGCTTCCATGACCCTGGGTTGTGCCTGGTCCAGTAGATCTTCGTTTGCGCAGATTACTCCAGCGAGAGTCGTCTTGCGGATTTCTGTTAGTTGTTCTATAGAAGATATAAATAGCGTTAGCGATCTTATTAAAACTGAAAGATTGAGCTGTAAGTTACGGAAAAGCAAGGTTAACAAAATCTTACCCAAAGTGAATCCAATGGAGGCATCAGAGGTTTCATACCAAAACCGGTCGCCAACCTTTAACCTCAGGAACTGGTCTGCGATGAGGCAGCTGAGGGTGGGACCCAGTAGACGACCCTTAGGGTCCTCGGCCAATGCGCCTGTGTAAAGGTCGATGTCGTCTACGGAACTGAAAATAAAAAGAGATTTGTTGTGATGATATTCAATAGAGAAAGATCCGGAAACCTCAGTAGAAAAGTTTTTAATTTCTGACTTAGCTTACATGAAGTAGCCAAGGTATAAAAGGCCAGAATGAGAATCAGACGAAGCAGAATGATGAAGGCCAACTTGGCAAGATATAGCAAAAGAAGAGCGTTTATTCAAAACAATACTCTCCACATGAAACTTACTTGTAAATCTTACATATCCTGCTAAGCGAGGAGTCATCAAATATCTGGCTCAGATCAGTAAAGTTTTTCGGTCGGGACAGTCCACAGTATTCCCTCCAATGCGGGTAGGAAGGTAGACCATGGTCTCTACCACGTTGTATGTTGAGGGACACCAGGTCCAAGCCACAGGGACCTGGCTTCTTTGTCGCGGCGCCGTCGGCGGTTGAGCTGTTGGCATCTATGGGCTTTTCGAATAAGTGGTTGCTTAGCTGGAAAAAGAAAAGACATGTTTAAGTTTTAAATTGGTCTTCAAGATATCTATCGATGTATTTGGGTTTTATGTTAACAATAAAGAATTAGATATATCTTTTTATGAACGCTCTCGACGAGCAGTGGTGGCCCAGTGGTATCGGCCGCGACTTACAAGTTGTAGGTCGTGGGTTCGAGCCCAGGCAGGCGCTTTACTTTGTGTAAATTATTTCATCACCACTGCTCTCAAAACGGTGAAGGAAAACATCGTGAGGAAACCGGCATGTCCTAGAACCAAAAATTCGAAGACATGTGACATCCACCAACCCGCACTGGGCCCGCGTGGTGGATTACGGTCCATTCCCTCTCACAGAGAGGAGGCCTGTGTCCCAGCAGTGGGAACATTAATAGGCTGGTGATGTGATGTGATGTGAACGCTCATCAATTCATCTATATATGTCAGGCGCCGATTTAGCAGTAAATAAGTAGGTATACAGCCACTTTCAACATTTCAACCTTTCTTCTGTTCTTTTCTCTGCCACAGTACCCAAGGACCAAACATTTTAGCCGTTGTGGTTATTTTACAATGAAAAAAAATTCAAAAAAAAAACATTCGTGTTTTCTATGGTCTTTGTGAGCATAGCTCCCACAGGGCTATCATGCCATTCGAATGGGATGATCAACTTGGCCCATTTTTATACAAATAAATTTAGCCCATAAGTTTTCTTACCTCAGTGGTAACATGCGGGTCCACAGCATGCACGAGCGATTCCATGGCAGAGGTGACAGCATCCTTGGGTCCCTTCGGTGTGTATAGAGTGAACGGGTTGAACAATATTTGGTGTAAGTGCGTATACTGGATCGTGCCCGTGCTCTTGTCTGTGTTGTGGATTAGACCCTGGAGAGAAAACAGTAAAATCAGATATGGTGTTCATTTGAAAGATGATTTTATAAGATTAAAGAAAATTGGGAGAGTAGATATAGAAAACAAAGAAAAACATGAAGAAGCTACTGTAATTAAGACACTAATATGCATTGTAATTATGTAGCCAAAGCCTGATGATTAAATAGCAGTCTGTAATCAAGATCTATGTCCAATTTAAGATCAAATCTTTACATAGAAAAATATAAGGTAATATCTTGGAATATCGTTTCATCCAAGGAGTGCGAACTTTAAAAACGATACTGCAGAATATTTATCAGATAAACATAATTATATTACAGCTTTTAAGGTAAAAAAAAGCCATGATTAAAGTAAACTCTTACCGGTAGTAAGGTGTGAGCAAATCTGAAGACAGCAGAAGCGAAGTGGTTGGCGACGGAGGGGTCCACGCTGGGGTCGTACACGTCCGCGTGGCCTGACTCCTGGACCGTGAGGTTCAGCGCCCACATCACGTCCGTACCTGCGAAATACAATAATGTCCAACAAGATTAAATTTTATCTTGCTTGCCCGTGTCTAATGCTTTTCCTTCTATTCTCCAATTTGCTATTATGATATCATTCACTTCCTTATTATCTCTCACGAAAAATATAATTTTCTTCTTGGTTTCTGTCTTGTTCTCCCTTGGTTTACTTTTCAATTTTATACACATGCATAGCCCTCTAAGAGCTTTATTGATTTTTACCCGACTATCTGTTCAAACGTAGTGTGCGATCCAAAAGCGTACCTAACTATTCTTTTCTATAGATCGTATATCATTCTGTCGGCGGTTTTCATTCAAGAACAGTCTGGAATGTTCCAGAAAAGTTGCCTGTGCAATATAAGGCGCACGCGTGTTCTTCCGGCAATAATTTTGATTTGGAAGCGATTCGGAGCGATAAAGAGCGAAATAGTGATATATAATAAATTTGTAAGAATCGTTTCATTAATAAAGTGTGATTAATTAAAGTTTGCTGTTTGAATAATTTATCCCTATATGCAAAAATATGAATGTTACCAAGTATATTAGGCAGGAACTCGGAGTAAGTAATATGCTGCATCTGCGCGCCCACAATCCTCCGTGCCTCCTGGAACACCGTGTCGTCGTCCGCCAGCGGCTCCAGCTTGCGCAGTGTGGCAGCCAGCCTGTTGTGCTGGCGCGCCCACAGCAGGTGCATGGTGGTCAGGTGGAGGTTCTCGTTGGCGCGGTCGTCTCCTACACGGGAAACACAGGAATGATTTAGAGACAAGTTGTATAGCCAAAGTATTCCCAAAACCGTTTGATGCTCTATCATACATAATATTGGTAAGAGGTAGGACGAACTTAATAGGAAAAGATTTGGAAAACTCATCTGTTTATGCACTGACTCAATGAACCCAATATACAGCCGATACAGAGCTTTTTTTTTAGTTAGGGAAATGTTCATGCATACTGCGCAACAACGATGTGGTTATATTCTCTTTGATACTGCGCTACCACGGGGAGATTGTGCAGTTATGTGGGACTCCAACCCACTAAAACTCCACGGTATCCTCCTGTGCCGCTTATCACCGCGAACCCGCCGTCTCTGGGGAGTAGCCCCCAGTACCGACGCACCAGAACACACTGTACGCCGTGACCACCCCAGGGACCAAAACAGCACATTGGCGCCAGACGACCTCGTGTTGGGCACCCATGGTCCCCCTGTGAAGGGTCAGAACAGTGGCCCACCAGCTACCACTTTTCGGCCGCAGGGGATAGGGAGAGCGGCCAACGCTATACCGACACTCCTCCTCCCCTGCGGCCCCACCGCGTCCGCCATCAGACGGTGGCGACCCCGTGCAGGCCGCGGAAGGTAGGGAGAGCGGCGCACCGTAATACACGGCACTCCTCTCCCGCCGCGGCCTCCTACCCTCAGCCGCGATGCCTACCACACCACATCGCGGCCCGCCTCAGTTGCGATGGCGCCCATTCGGCACCGCAACCTACTTATTGGCCGCTACGTGTCGTCGGCTTATCGGCAGGCGCCCAGAGGAGCGGCTCCTCCTTTGGTTCCTCTTCGCTTCTCCGTGGGTGACCAAGCCACGGCTACTGAGCCCCCCCCGCCTCTACAATGTGGGAACCCGCCGAGGGGGATCCGATACAGACCTAAAAATCGATATCTCGTTTCTGCATATTGAGTTAATTTCTGTAACCTACTCTAGATATTGCATTTTCTTAAAAAATTGATTGAAAACTCTCCATCTGTTCAATTGGGTAATTTTTCATACATTATCTTTTCATTTATTGCTCATTTAAGGTCTGTCCACACATATCAGGGCCGGGCCCATGCATTAAAGCTTCGTTACTGACCCGTGCACGGAGGTGTGTGAACGAGTTCATATAAAATGTACACACCGATAATTTTTTGAGACCCTGACGGGGCACGGCCCACATATCAATGTGTGAATATACCTTTAGGCATCCACAAATTAAAAGCAAAATGTGGAGTGAAGATTTAAGACATATTCCCTTGACATACCTGACTCGAAGCAGTACCGTCCTTTAGCATTCATCTCGACGGTGTTGCAGCTGTCATTAGGATCAATGGAAGGCGGCAACAGTTCGGTGGCTCCTATCTTCAGCATCCGTAGCTGTCCACCAACGAAGGATCGTAGTTGGACACAGCGTCTTTCTGTAAACCCGTACACGGTCGACGCATCGATGAAGGCAGTAGCTTGATTGAGCTGTTCGCGAGGACCTGGAACAAAATCAGTGATCGTTTTAAAATTTCAAAAGCATCAATGAAGAAAGGAGTGAAGAAGGAAGGGTTGCTAAATAATTTTAATTTTAAATATTAGATTTCCTTCATGATAAGGCCAATTTCCAACTTATTAACTAGTTTAAAGCGTATTTAAGTGTTTTGTGTAAAAAATTTACGCACTAAGTGCAAAATAAGTGTAATTTTTTTATTGTGTTTCTTTAACAGTTACCGGCTCAAGCGAGTGTTGCTTTTTCGTCTCGGTATCAGGTACAATACTATATATTTTACTTGATATTCGATTGTTTGCGTTCTAATATTTTGCCTACAATTCATTGGATCACTTTTATTCCGGTTACAATTTGATGCCGGTGACGTATAAAACGTAAACATAACCTTAATTAGTTTGGTGACAGAACTTCTTTCTTTACGAACTAATTTTAATTTTCCGTTCAACTAATCATCTGCTACTCCATCCACTACTCTTTTCCAACCACTTCTCTCTTCTTTTTAATCATGATCATGACTCGCAGCGCGCGGGCTCCCCTAGAAGAGACCAAACTCAGTCAGGCTTTGAGCGAATTAAAGGCGTCTCAGGAGCTCTGTGACCAACTGCTTAGGGAAAAGGATGAAAACGAAATAGAGTTCCTTGGTGTCCTGGACAGGAATAGCAAATTAAAAACAGAAATGGCTCAGTTATATATTCAACACACTGATGCCATAGCAGCCCGGGACAGGCTCCAAGTTTTTGTGGACGGGTTCAGCCAGTGTAGCAATGAGTATGAACAAGCTCTTAGTCAAAAATATTTACTACAACAGCAGATATATGAGGCTCAAAGTCAGATTGTACAACTTGAAACTTCAAATCTTAACATCACTGCCTCGTTGAATCAAAGTCTATTCAATGAATTGGTGCCTGTTGCCCCATCAATGGTTACAGCAATAAACTCCTCATACACAATAGAGATGATTCAAAATCAATTAAATCTTTGAGGGTAGTTACTAGTAAAAATATAATTAAAAAATACATTAAAATTAATAAATACATAGTTAAAACTAAGAAAATGGTCAAGAAACAAAGGTTCTTCATCAAAAATGTAAAACTTAATAGAGAAAGGTTGCATTTACTTAAACAATAAGATATGTATTCATTTAACTTAGAAAAAAGTACTAGGAAATACCGAAATACCAAACTGACACACAAGACTTGCAGTATTAACTTGACCAACTACAGGAGAAACTTACTTCTATGACCATCAAATATACAGCCTCTGAAAACCAAATGAGGGAATATGTATTGGCAATGAATGAGCTGGTGAGCTCACAAACCAACCAATGTGATCATTGTCAACCACCATCTGTTGAACCCTCGCCGGACCATTCATTGACAATATGTGATGCCACCATACCGCGGTCTAGTGCTAGTTTGCCATTGGAAATTACTGTTTGCCCAAAAAGAGTGTAAATACAGAAAAAGTATTATTTTGTGATGAAATTGGAAAGGATCTAGGCCACTTGTTGACAAATACATACCCAGGACACTCAATAATGAACTACTGTATGCCTGGTTGTTCTTTATTTGACATAATGAAAAAAGTTATAAAATGCAATTTTAACCAGGATACTACATTATTAATATTTATTGGAAATAGGGATAATGTGAACAAGGAGAATTACTCCAACATTATAGAACATTGTGCGACCTTAGTTTAAAAAAAAATGTGATGTTCACATTCCCATACAGTCAAAGTTTGCCAAAGGAAGAAAACAATGTAAGATATGAATTGAATAGGACTACATCATTTAACATATAGTAATAATTTATTCCATTTAATTGACACTAACAATTATGTTGATAATCACTTTTATTTGAGAAAAGATAGATTTTTTATGGATAGGATCTTTCTTTCAAAGTATTTTAAACGACAGATAGCTGTGTCGCTATCATATTATTTTTCTATTACAGCCAAGAATTTGGCTAAACAACTTGCTTCTATTGAGCAATGCCAAGAAATGTTATTTAACTCAGCCAATAATTTGGCATCAGAAATTGATATTGATAATAATTTAAATTAGAGATTAGGACAATAGGGACAACCTCTTGCAAAAGTATACAGAACGAAAATTGCAAAATAAAATCAAATAAAATCTTAAAATCAGTAAATAATATTAACCTGGTCCATCAAAATGTTCAAGGATTTATGAACAAACATTTAGAAGTAGAATTATTTATGAATTTTAACAAATTGATATTCTTTGTATAACTGAACATTGGCTTAAAAGCCACCAGTTATTGTTCGATTTTAATAATCACCAGGTTGGTAGTTCGTTCAGCAGAGTAAATGCTATACATGGTGGCTCATTGATTTTAGTAAGTAACCAGCTTAAATTCAATGACCGTAAGGACATTGTGAGCCTATCGTTGAGCGGACCGTTGAAATAGCTTGTATAGAATTGCAGCAGTTTATTGTATTAAGTTTGTACAGTAGGCCCCCTTCAGGATTGTATGACTGCTTTGAAAAGGTAATGGATGAAGTGTTACACAACATTTGTAACTCGAGTAAATCCCTTATCATTTGTGGTGATTTTAACGTTAATTTATTAGAAAACTCAGGTTCTTGTAGTAAAATAATAAGTCTGTTTCAGTCCTACAATCTTGTAAACCTATTTTTGGAGCCCACAAGAATAACCCCTACTAGTGCCACATGCTTAGATAATATTTATACTAGTGTTATACCAGTCCACAAAGAAATTATAAATTTGCTAGATTCTGATCATTGCGGGCAGAGGATTACTATACCTAACCAAAACAACAAAGTGGTTAAAAAGGATATCACTGTTAACACCAAAACTGCAAGTCGCTTGGCAGCTTTTAAAGGTAAACTCATTAATAAATTACCAATTTTGTCAATTCATGCTGATCCTAATCATCTATATGATGAGTTTTTTAGTATATACTGTAAACAATTTAATTCCACATATATTCCCAAAACAATCTCCGTTAATAGTAACGCATCATTCAGTGATTGGACTACCGTTGGTATTCATAAAAGTAGAACACGGCTTTATGAGCTGTACGATGAAAGGACTTATGTAAACACTGCTGCATTTAATTTATATGTTAGAAATTATTAAAAATTATTTAAAAAAGTTTGTTGGTTGGCCAAGTCACGTTATTTAAGTTCTAAGATTAAAAATAGTGGTAATGTTATTAAAACGACTTGGAATATTATTAATAGTGAAACGGGAAGATCTGGTAACCGAAATATTGACTACAACCTGTCTATTAATGACAGCATCATAAAATCAGACTCACAAGTCGCAGTGGCCTTTGAAAATTTCTTTTCGGATGTTCCCATTTCAACTACTAAATTTCTAAACTCATCACCTTCTGTTGCTGAGTCTTTGATAAAAGAAAATGTTAATGTTTGCGATTCGGAATTTATTTTTGAACATATTACTTGTAGAGACATAATTAAAACCTTTCACACTTTAAATTTTAAAAAGACTGCAGATCTGTGGGGTCATTCTGTAGAAGTTGCTAGGTCTATTATTGACATTGTCGCACCTAGTTTAGCTATTATCTTTAATAATTGTTTCGACTGTGGGGAGTTTCCTGAAAAATAGTAAAATAATACCTTTGTTTAAATCAGGTAGTACATCAGAACCTACAAATTATACTATTTCAGTACTACCTACGTTTAGTAAAATATTTGAAAAATTAATGTTAGAGCAATTGCAAAGATTATATAATAAACATAAATTATTACATAGCAAACAGTTTGGTTTTACAAGGGGTAGTTCAACTACTGATGCCGGTGTTGAGCTGCTAGGACACATTTGTAATGCATGGGAAGATAGGTGCGATGCCTTGGGAATATTTTGTGATTTGTCCAAGGCATTTGATTGTGTTCTTCATGAAGCGCTAATCAGGAAACTCCGCCACTACGGGATCCGGGACAGCGCTCTGGATCTTCTTACTTCATACTTGAGTAATAGGATTCAGAGCGTTGACGTTAATGGAAAAAGATCTCCCGGATCCATAGTAACAATTGGAGTCCCGCAATGCTCAATTCTTGGTCCTTTCTTGTTTCTTATTTATATTAATGGCTTGCCTTACCTCATAAAGGATAACCATGATATAGTGTTGTTTGCAGATGATACTTCACTTTTGTTTAAACTTAAACGTCAGCAGCTGGTAACTGACGATGTAAATAGCGCGATCTCAAAAGTAGTTCACTGGTTCAATGTTAAAAATTTACTCTTTAATGAAAAAAAAACCTAATGCATTAAGTTTACCCTGCCTCACGTCAGGCAGGTAAAAACTGATGTGTTGATAAAGGGCGAAGAATTGAATCCTGAAAATAGCACAGTATTCTTAGACTTAACCTTGATGCTAAGCTTCAGTGGGGCCCACATATAGATAAATTGTCAAAAAAACTAAGCTCCGCAGCATATGCTGTTAGAAAAATTCGTAATTTAACTGTATAGAGACAGCCCGTTTAGTGTACTTTAGCTATTTTCATAGTGTAATTTCGTACGGTATTCTGTTGTGGGGAAACGCCGCCGACATCCAGACTATCTTTGTTTTGCAGAAAAGAGCTGTTCGTTCAATTTATAAATTAAGCCCGAGACACTCTCTCAGAGAGAAATTTAAGGAGATTAATGTAATGACTGTGCCTTCTCAGTATATTTATGAAAATCTTTTGTATGCCCATAAAAATATAAAATTGTTTAAAAAATACAGTGATATCTATAACATAAATACTAGGAACAAACACAAATTTATAGTACCAACAACAAGGCTCAAGAAAATAGGTGGCTCGTTTAAATGTCAATGTGTGCGCTTTTATAATAAGCTTCCAAGCCACGTACAAGTTCTAAGTCTTAATAAATTGAAATCATTCATTAAACGTAAGTTGTGCCAGAAAGCGTTTTATACCATCAAAGATTACGTTGAGGAAAAAAAGGCTTGGGATTGAGCTGCTCCAATTAAAAATTTATTTAGATTTTTTATATTTTCCACCGTGAATTTTGTTTTATTATTATTTTTTTGGTTTTCTTGCAATGACAAGAATATTTACTTTTTAAAGTATTATATTATTTTATTTTAATTATTGTGAATGTGAAGACTGTGTGGACGATTTTTTTATTTATCTTAGTTTTTAATCGTGGTCTGGCAGTTTGAGTAGTTTTGCGGCCTACCCGAATGTCCTTTCTTTGGTATTGTTCGTCGAATCTTTGAGCTCCTTAAATTCTGTGTTGAGCTGCTCGGTTATTGACAAATGCGTGCACTGACTGGACAGGTCCACTCAATCTGGCTGGTTCTTTCCTCAAAAGACCATTTCAGACATCAATCTACATGGTCTTCACATGATCTAACTAAGATTTTTGTCTGGACTTTAAAAGAGACTGTGACCTCTGAGTTTGTTTCGGCCTTTCTTCTCAGAGTAGTCAGATAGGAAACGCCGACCTCATCTAGTTTTAAAAATATGATCGACATGTAAAAGTGTTTGTACAAACCAACTTACAGAAATAAAATCATTTATCATTTACCCTGGCTGTTGTCTCTGTGAGTTCTGTAGGCCATTCGAGCGTTTAGACACTGAATAGTGGGATTTGTTTGAAGTGTCCAATTAATAGTCTTGATATGTCTTGAGACAACGGTATATGGCAGTCTCGTTTTTACCCTTAGATATTGTTGACATACTTGTATTGACATCAGAAAACATAAAAAAAATCTTATTACAGGCCACTACCGGGCATCGCCAATCGCCACATAGACTAGTTAGAGTAAGTATCCAACAACTTCTTTCATCAGCAGTGGATTCCTGCAATATTTATCAGGTCATTCGTAAAAGTAGTGTTCGAAAATGTGCAGTATCAACACAATAAACCCAGTGCCAAACCATAAACTCAGCTTACCAAAATGGCATGTAGGAGCCGGAGCCGACCTGACGAACTCCATGCAGGTGATGTTATAGCCCTCGTAGAAAGGGTCGTCCTGGTCCAGCCGCACGGGGAAGCACTCCGGGTGCGGCAGCTGAGACGGCTCGCAGCACGACAGCGCTGTGCCGTTCTGACCTGGAGAGAGATGGATTAGGGTTAACAAAAATAAATAAAATAAAATTAATTTAATTAATTTAAATTTGATCAATTCTTATTCTTTATTGTTCACAAAAACATAAACATAGATACAAATACAATGGGCAGCTTACGTACAAAGGCGAGCTTAACCCATAATTGGGTTCTCTAACAGCAAACCTCAGTTGTTTGAGGAAATTGCCCTCAATTTGCTGCTTCCTTTATAGTAATTTGACTGCCCCCTCCCAGTGGTCCTAACACATACATTGCATCTTAGCCCATGTCACCACCGTGTGCTCAGCAGCGGTGACTGTCCAGTAGCCGGTGGAGTTTTGTGAGTTGTGAGCATGCTTATGATTAAGTGTCTTTTAAAATTCCGCTCAAGCCACTTCCACAAACCACAATGAGGATCCAGGAAAGCGTCCAAATCAGTATCATAGCAGCCCTAGGCTAAGCTAGCGGGAAGAGCTGGACTTCTACGTCAATAATTTTATTGTTCCAAGATCGAGAGCAGAGGATAGAACAGACAAGTGCCAAGCTACTTGATCTTTTTCTTTTCGTTTCAATATTTTTTGCTGTAACACCTTACGTACCTTTGCTGAGAGCGGTGGCGGTGATGTCGTGGTCTAGGAACTGCCCCCACACGGCCAACATGACAGTGAGGGTGGAGTCGTGCGCGTAGCTCGGCCGGTGCACTGTGACGCTGACGTCACGCGCGCTGGGCAGGGCGGCCCCGGCTACTCCTACGCGCGGGGAGCTGATACCTGGCACAAGATATACATGATTTTAATGGAGAATACATGAGTGAACTTCATCATCTACCTACAGCGGTCCACAGCTGCATATGCCTAGGCAATACAACAGGTTTCATTTAATGAAAGGCAAGCTGGTCGTACATGTTCCGGGTGGTGGGTTATGGGCTATGGCCCAGTCGTTCTCACATTTGTGAGACTTGTGTTTCCCGTCCCAGCAGCGTTATAACGTTATAAGCTATATTATGCTATGATATCTAATGTCAAAAGTAAAAAAAATGCATAAGTGAATTCGACAAGGTAAAGGGTTTAACCGCATGAAAGAGTATGAACAATCGACCAATTGCATAGACGGAAATCCACATCGCATCTGTAAGCATGTATATTTTGACAATTTGTATGGCTTTGGGTCAACAAAATGCTTATACTGTGAAAATTTGAAGATTGTAGTTCCAACCGTTCGGCTGTAAAACCTGTTTGACAGACGACAGATGGACACGTAAGTGGCAACAATAGGGCTCCGTTTGAACCCTCCGAGTACAGAACTTTAAAAAGAAAACTAATGATGACTTGTTAAGGAATGCTTGCACTAACAATCACCAATACGTTTACCGCTATCATTATATTTCTGTCAACCGTTAACAAATGACATTTTAATAAATGCATTAATATGTGACGATCTCATGTCTTAGTACTTAGTAAGTTCTTGGTACTTAGATCGATGGTGTTTCGTTGCGATAGTTTTTACTTACCATCACCATAATCAGCGGGCAGCACCCTTCTGAACGGAGTCTTGGAGACTCCATATCTTAGCGGGTACTCCAGGTTGTTGCACGTCCCGTCCAAGGTCCTGTACTTGGACAGCTGGCATGGCGGAGGGTTGTCCAAGCAGTACGGTTGCTCTGGGAATGAGCCGTTGAGGCGGGGACCCTGACCTGACCCGCCGCGGCGCAGGGATATGTCCGTGCTGGAAGAATATAGCAGGTTTAAAGATTGATAATTTTATAGATTGATCCAAATGATTAGCAAGTAGTATTGACCAAAATTTATAAACCAAAATTCTGTTGGGTAAATAGTCGATGCCCGTCGTTCGAAAATAATTAAATGAGGAGCTAAAATGCAATAGCAACATGTTTCAACTTTGTTATTTGGACATTTGAAATCGGTAGGCGCTGTGTTTTGCTACGAGTGTTTGTTTGCGCACCAATCTAAATTTGAGGCATGTGGAACATAGCATAAGCAGCCTATAACGTTCCCTCCGTTCGGACACAGGACCTCTATGTGACAGGTATTGGATGGTAATCACAGAACTACAGTAGCTGTAATCCATCAATCGGGCACAGTGCGGATTGGTAGAAGTCGCATGTTTTAGATTTTTAGGTTCTATTACTGAAAGCCGAGATACAGGCTACCGACTACTTCGGATGCAGAAAGTCCTTAACGTATTATTTATTAGCGGTACATTGACTTTTTCTTTTTTGTATGATTTTTGATGTTATTTCAGGACATGTCAGTCTTCTAGAGCGTTCGATTTTAAATGCAGGAAAAGTAAATGATAAGCCGTCTTTACATGATACCTTTGTAATGAAAGATATAATATGCAAGTAAGTAATATTGCTTATACAACATGGAAACCAGCTGAAAACTGATATTTTCCTACAGCAGCGCAAGTCAAATGAAGTGTTAACAGTGTCACACATTCTACGCAACTTTGTCGTTTTCTCCTGTCTCTGTAGATAAATATTTGCTCCAAGATTAGACGGGAATTGAGACTGACTCTTGAATTTATCAACGGTACGAGCACACTTCGTGAGCCTTTCTCAGCCATTAAAAATTTGCATTCTGACTCATTCTGGCTGACCTGCATTTTAGTTTCTGATCTAGATGACATCATTACTGACCCTCAAGATACAGGCCAATGCTTAGTTTGTTATTGGAATTACCATCCCATCCTGATTTTGCATAAATGTACAATATGTTTAATTTGATTTCATCTTCTGTGCCGTTATGCTACTATTGTGATAAGAGGATATTGGAGCACCTATAAGCCATTACTTCTAAACTATGTAATATTTCTATGTTCCAGATCATTCTACCATCCAACACCTTCTTAAGTCCTATAGATCGATATATTTTGGCGGAGTTCGGTAACCCGTGGCCAGTGAGGCGTCGCAGTGAAGCCAGACCAACGCGGGGATAGTGTTACGTGGTTTTATAACAGCATAGATCATGTATCAAGTTACCAAGACTCCGGTATTTGTCCTAATTCCATCTGACACACGATAGTTTTGACTATAATATAATACAATGAAACCGAGAGTATTTCCGGTTGGTTGACGAGCAGTGATGCATTTCTGTTTATTGTTATTTTTCATTCGAATTTGAATGCGTCATAGATAATTATGTCTAAAATTATGATTTTTATTGCAGATATGTTCCTTCTACCTTCTGGCGGTTTAAGAAAGCAAGATAATGGTTTGATATTTTGCATTTATAAGTAGCAGCTATTGAGTAGCTCTGAAGAAGCAGATATACCCTGTCCTACTATTTTGTAATATATTGTGACACGAGACCAACTGCCGACAAATTGTTTTACAGTTTGGCAGAATTTACAAATGTAATAGAGAAAACAAATTTTGAATAAATGTACCTGCTGATACCGTAAATCAATCGACTCTTGGCAATATAAGTAGATTGTAGAAGCTTATCAGGACATAGACCTTAATGCGTTATAAATTACTTAACGAAAGTCTTAGCAAGTGAAGTGATGAAAAGCCAATTATAGAGGACTAGAGATATTGGCAGTTGACTAATACTGAACAAACAAAGACTCAAATGGACATATACTATAGAGTCATCCAAGTAAAAGAAAACCCTTCAAGAACGAAGACTTACTCGTGGACTCGTGCTTGTGATTTTAGCAGCTCTAGAATAAATTAAATAAATTATAATGGGCATGAAGCAATAAACTGAACTATTTTTCTAAAGTAGCGTATTTTTCCTCCTATTTAGTCCAAATTTCCATTCATTATACCATCTAATAAATACTTTAACCAGTTTATACAGTCCCCAATGCTCATTTAAAAACTAGTAGTATTAGAATGAGGACTAGAACGAGTACATGCAACGAACTGCGATGCATCGGCGGCGGGATGCCAATTGAACGAATGTAGGTGACCGGAAGACAAGCCAGCAATTGAAGACAGACCGATGAATCTATTGAACCAGATGGATTTATGTTGACGATTATGTATTGTAAATAAGGAATTATGAGTTGAGGATGGGAATTGGTGACTTTCCGTATCAACATGCTAGAAAAGCCATCAAACCACCAATAAGTGTGAGAAGTCCTTTCAATCGTAATTCACATTCAATAAATGAGAGAGAAATATTGAAGTTGCTATTTTAATTTATTACGGCTTGGTCGTTACCGAAACCACTGGAATGGAACATTGACATATTCACAGAATATCGCATTTCAGAATTCGATCTGAATCGGTTTAGTTCTTTGAAGTACCTATCTATCTAAGAAACAAAGACTAAGTTACGAATATAAGATCTTGAATAACGTTATTCCACAATTAATAATTAAGTGTCCTTCAGTCGAAAAAACACAGGTAATTGGTTCCGTTTGGACCCTTCGGGCACCCTAATAAGAAAAGGTAGAGATTTGCCTTTTGCCATTACTATTTGCCTGTTGTTCTCATAATAGTCTTTTTTTATAATTTTTTACTTATTAGATAATTATGTTTTAGCTTAACCGCTCTAATTTTAATTCAGTATCGATATAGTTTTGAGTTCACGCTGCTGTCGTTAGAAGAGCAGTAAACTTATTTTTAAAATAAAAAAAACTATGGAGAATTTTTTGGACCTTATTTTAAAATCTCTGAGAGCAATCAATCTGATCAGCTTATCTGATTAGCAATGGTGCTAAGCAATCACTAAACAGTGTCAAGCCTTTTATAAAAGGTTTTTTTTTTGCATTAAATCACCTAATCAGTTTGGAGATTTCTATAAAAACTTACGAGATCTTAAACTCTGTTACTTATCTCTACAGCGGTCACAAACTAATCTACTAACCTAGCTTTGAAAGCTGAATAAACCCAGAAAACTGGTCAGTAAGGCAATTATTCAACTACGATTACACTTTACAAAGTTATATCCCTTAGTTCTTCTTTAAAATTTACTACTTACCCATTCATAAGAACCTTAGTAGCCATCTCAGCTGCATACGCAGCATCAGCTAATGGCTTCACATCTGCTGAAGTAGCAGCTGCTCGCTGCGCCCTGTTTGCTGGAGTATCCATATCCAGGGGTCTTCGCTTCAATTCCACCTTGGTCAGCTCCTTCAGGGCAGCCTGCCCTTCTACAAGTGCTGATGCTATTTGTGCCTTGCTTGGATTAGCGCTCGCCCATTCGGCTGCTGGTTGTGCTAAGGACAAAAAGGTTTTTATGAGAAGTTTGAAAGTCTGAGTGCAGAAGGTTTTTATGCTGAAAGGATCTAAAAGCATCTTTTTTAGGGTGCCGTACCCAAAGGGTATAACGGGGTCCCGTTTATTACTAAGACTCCACTGTCCGTCTGTCTGTCACCAGGCTGTATCTCATGAACCGTGATATCTAGACAGTTGAAATTTTCACAGATGATGTATTTCTGTTGCCGTTATAACAACAAATACTAAAAACCGAATAAAATAAATATTTAAGTGGGGCTCTCAAACATCATGATTCTTGCCGTTTTTTTGCGATAATGTTACGGAACCCTTCGTGCGCGAGTCTGACTCCCACTTGGCCGGTTGTTATTATTGATAAGCGCGAGCCTATAGACCTACTTTGACCAGCATCTCACCTTTTGGTAAGCGATGATGAGGTCGATGACGAGTCACGCTTAGCTAGAATCTTCGATCAATAATATATTGAAACTGACTGACTGTTGATGTTGAAGCTATTAGGAAATACAGAATTCGGCAGAGAAGTAGGGTGCTTGATGTTAATTGTTATAATATTTTATTGACAGATAGGTGTTGGTAAAAGTAGAGTCATTTTGAAAATATCTTAAAAAGCACCCCACGCTATTTTACATTTACATTACACTATTCTCAATTTAAATTTATTGAAAATTATTTTCTACTTTTTAGTTTGGTTTTCTATCAAAGCGTGTTTTTTTTTTTTGTGTTTTGGAACTATTATTTTGCGTATCACAATAAATAGTTCGGTTCCTACTCAAGTTTGATTACTTAGTTAGGTATGTTCGGCATACTGTTTCATTTGAAAAGTCAGGTATTGTTCGTTTCAGTAATTTGTTTTGGAGTCCTAATGCTGCCAAATCTGACTCTGAGGTCAAATTTATCGAAGTTAATGTTTTCTACTAAGATATGGTACAGCTAGAAATTGACTCCAATGTTTATTTATTATATTCTTTACTGTACACCACAAAAACTTAAATACAGGACAAACGATAATAAAAGCAAGTGTACAACAATTTCAGGTCAAGTGTGCAAGTGTTTACTTCGTTTTATAGGCCTTTGCCAGTTACTAGTATTTTCTTCTTACTGCAACTTTCATTTCTTTCTTCTTGGCTCGGTAACTGTTACCTAAATTATTCTCTTTCATCGTTTGTGTCCTTTTCGGTCGATTTAGGACACAAAAATTGAAAGAGAATAAATTAGGCATTATTCATTTAGGTATTATATAATTAGCCATGACGTAAAAGTTTTTTTTTTTTAGTATTAGTACATTTCTGCTAATAGGAATTTATTAATACTAAAATGATTAATGCTGTCCATACCAATATTAAAAATAAGAAAGTATTTCAGTCTGTCTGTTTGCTATATGTACCCGTACTTGACGGCTGAAGGGATTTAGACGAAACTTTGCACACGGGTAGACCGTGTCCTAGAATATTACATAGAATATTTTTTATCCCATAATGCGATAGTTTCAGATAATGTAAGACGCGGGTAAAGCCGCTTTTAGAAACTAGGAGTACCTATTATAGCCTATTGATAATCTGGTTGATATCATTTTATGGTTCCAATTTAATTCTGTTCCATCAATTTTAAAGTATGTAATTTTCTTTAAACCAGTTGTATTTACGATATTATCCTGTTTAATAACAAGTCACGGGTAGTCCTCAACGAATGATTGAAAATATTGCAAGACCCCTGAACTAAGTTTAAAAGTTTTTGTTGCTCTAGCTAGACACTGTCCACTATTAAGTAGGTAAATAAAGAAAAGGGTGACTCCCTTTTCTTTAATATAGTGTGTATTAATAAGACATTCGAAAGGACTTAATGGAAGAAGAAAAATGTTGCGCCGACCCCCTGTGATATGGGCCAAGGGTAGGAAGATGATGATGAAAGTCCTGCCTTTACGTCGCGAAACGCAACGAGGAGTGGTTTGGGGCATCAAAAGACCTCAATAAAATCATTCTTATTTTGTATTGTTCGTTTCACCCATGTTACACCCACTCCTATCAAGGTCGGAGACTCTACACTCGAAGTTGTGGGCGTATATGTCTACCTGGGACAAACGATCGAAAGTGGTCAACCGTCAAATCCGCCTCGGCTGGGGAGCGTTCGGGAAGTTCCGCGGTATCTTCTCGTCCAACTTACCACAGTGTCTCAAGACGAAAGTCTATGACCAGTGTGTGTTGCCAGTGATGACATATGGCTCTGAGACGTGGTCGCTTACAATGGGCCTTATCAGAAAGCTTACAGTCACAGTGTAATGGAGAGGGCTATGCTCGGAGTTTCCTTGGGTGATCGAATCAGAAATGTAGAGATCCGCAAGAGAACTAGGGTTACCGACATAGCCCGAAGAATTGCCAAACTTAAGTGGCAGAGGGCAGGTCACATTGCTCGCAGAACGGATGGCTGATGGGGCAGAAAAGTTCTGGAGTGGCGACCGCGAATCGGAAGACGTTGCGTTGGAAGGCCTGCCACCCGGTGGACCGATGACCTGGTGAAGGTTGCGGCGATCCACTGGTTACAAGACGCGCGGGACCGGTCAATGTGGATTATTATAATTATTATTTTGTTATTGCTCATGTGACATTATTGATCTTTTTATATTCATTATTGAGTTTATTATTGACATTTAATTTGTAATTTACTGGAATGATTTGAAAATGGAATTTGGATTATTGTAATATTATTATGATTTTTCTTTCTTCCTTGGATATGTGACATTATTTATTTGCTTATAAATTCTATAAAATTTTTAGTTTTGTTACTGGTTACATATGTATGCCCGCGCACGGGGAGGCGCGGGCTAAGTTCATTGTGTGGGATTGGCACGGCCGACCGTCATCAGGTACTTTGTACGAAAATATGATAGAAACCCGGAAAGTCTTTAAAGGGAAGCTGAAGTGGTGCCAAAATCACCAAGAGGAAATTAAAATGGACATCTTAGCCTCACATCACGCAAATTCAGATTTTCGTAGTTTCTGGAAATGTACCAATAAGATGAGCGCGGCCCAGGGCCTCCCCGTGAGCGTTGATGGGGTTACTGAACCGCAACTCATAGCCGAGGTTTTCAAGGACCACTTCATGGTTCGATCACCGTTGGGACCTGCGCAGCGGGTGATCGATGCTGAGGCCCAAACGGGACCCATTTCTACTCTTATCACAGCTAAAGAAGTTAAGATAGCTCTTAAAAATATGAAAAGAGGGAAATCCCCAGGTCACGACGGACTCAGTATCGAGCACTTGCAGCATGCGGGTTGCCACTTGCCCAGAGTTTTGGCATTACTGTTTAATCTCTGTATCGCACACCCTCACTTGCCTGACAGTATGATGAGGACGGTGGTCGTGCCAGTAATTAAAAACAAAACAGGAGACTCATCAGATCAGTCGAACTATAGGCCTATTTCTCTGGCAACGATTGTCGCTAAGGTGCTTGACAGTGTGCTTAATGTACAGCTAGAAAAATATATAACTTTACACGATGCACAGTTTGGTTTCCGAACTGGCTTATCCACCGAAAGTGCAATCGCGTGCCTTAAGCACACTGTCAGGTACTACGCTGACAGGAGTACACCAGTTTATGCGGCGTTTCTGGATCTATCCAAAGCCTTCGACCTGGTCTCATACGACATTCTTTGGGATAAATTAAAGGCAACAGGGATACCCAATGAGCTGCTGAACGTTTTTAGGTATTGGTACGGCAACCAAACTAACGTAGTAAGGTGGGGGAATGACTGTTCTCTACCGTACAGGTTGGAGTGTGGAGTGAGGCAGGGGGCTTAACCTCCCCAAATCTCTTTAACTTGTACTTGAATGCATTGATCGAGGGACTCAGCAGTGCGCATGTGGGCTGTTTTGTTGACGGGTTGTGTTTTAACAACATCAGCTACGCGGATGATATGGTGCTGTTGGCTCCCTCGGTCAGTGCGCTAAGAAAACTTGTCAAAATATGTGAGGATTATGCTGCCGGCCATGGGTTGCTATATAATGTGAAGAAGTCCGAACTCATGGTCTTTAAGGCTGTTGGCAAGAAATGTCCAGTGAATGTGCCACCAATAAAAGTTAACGATGTCCCGATTCGTCGGGTACAACAGTTTAAATACTTGGGACATCTCATTGCTTAAGACCTTAAGGACGATAGTGATGTTGAACGGGAACGCAGGGCATTGGCGGTACGGGCGAACATGTTGGCCCGTAGGTTCGCTAGATGTACAGCAGCAGTCAAATACACGCTTTTAAAGTATACTGCTCATCTCTGTACTCGAGCGCCCTATGGATCAGCTGTACCAAACGTGCCGTCGATGCGCTGCGCGTCCAATATAATAACGCCTTCAGGGCACTGATGCGGCTGCCACGTTACTGCAGTGCGTCAGAAATGTTCGCAAAAGCACGAGTCGACAGCTTTTCAGCTGTCGTGCGGAAGAAAAGTGCGTCTCTGCTCGCCAGATTGCGTGGCAGTGGTAACAGCCTCCTGAGGGTGATAGCTGACAGGCTTGATGAGAGTCCTATAATGGGACATCTCATCAAAACAACACTGTCTGTCGTAGTGTATAAGTACTAACATAGATCATAAGCCATATTGTTACTAACAACCTAGAATATAGGTACTAACGTAGGTCATAAGATAAATTGTAAGCACTAACATAGGTTATAAGATTTTTATATTGTTACTAACACCCTTTTAATTAAGTATTTGTATTTTGTCAGTGTGGACCTTTTGATGTCTGAAAATAAATAAATAATTATTATATGTGAATTTATTGATATTTTTATATTTACTTTTGAATATTATTTTCGACATATTAATATTAAAAAAAAAATCTTGTTTTTTTTTTTGCTGGAATGATTTTAAAATGGAATTTGGATTATTGTTATTATATGTTTTTTTTCTTTTGTTGTTGAATAACTGTTTTCAATTATTGACATATTGTTATTTACCAGTATTTTTAATTCGATTTTTTATGGTGCTTTCTCTATTTTCCTTATTACTTTCTACACAATGTATATTGTTAAGAAATAAATGACTTATGACTTAAGAGGCCTATGTCCAGCAGTGGACGTCTTTCGGCTGATATGATGATGATGATGATTGTTCGTTTGTAAATTGGACTCAATTTAGTACAATACACCGATTTACTTACGAGCGCATGAAACGTAGTATGAAGTTAATTGATTAAAAAGGTTTCTAACTTTCTAGTGATTTAATATAGGTACTTGAGAAATTATACTTAATTGAGAATTACATAAATTAACTCTTAAACACCTAATCAGTTTTAATGTTACTTCTATGACGTCATCATAAATATGATTATGAGGAAGCAGATTTGATATGTTCTTGGTCTCATGGTCGTGTTTCTTAACAATGACGCCTATATTCACCAAAGAGTTAGTCAGAGTTGTAACGAGTTAGCCACATTGCACTGGTATTTCATAGGGGTGAGTGGTATTGTCATACCATCAACCGAACACAAACATGAAAATAATAATACTGAAAATAGTACATTGTGATACACGGCTGGAAAGTACACCCGTGTATTACACGACGTTTACAGTTGTGGGTAATAGTAAAAACAAATAAAAGAATTAGATTTGTTTATAAAAAAAAAAAATGCGCCTTTTTTGCAACTGGACATATATTTTTACAATGGAAACAGCCTATACAGCCTATTCGATTTTTTACAAATGTTGATTTGAAAATAATTAAATTAAAACTGGTAATTAAATTTATTAAACAACAATTTAAAAGACTTTTGAGCATTCCATGCTAAAACGTACGGAATCATTAATTTTTCCTCGTATAAAATGTATCCCATTTTATTCTATGTATGAAAACTCCTTGCTACTAAACTATTTTTAAATTGACTCATAAATTTAAAACTCAACTGCAAACATAATGATCGAGCTCCTAAATAAAAGTCACGACCGCGTAACAGAAAGATGCCTATGCGTAAGATTTAACTTTCGAATCATAATTATAGCCTCTGAAAGTACGCCATGTTTAACAACTGTATTGAAAAATAAAATTGTGAAAAGCCTAACTCCTGTAAACGTCAAATTAGATTGCAAACTATTCGATCTTTGTTTCTATGTGGGCCTCAACTGCATATACTGCATACCTCACCTCACCTAGCCTACTCTAGTTTTTCGTGTATTTCTAATTGAAGATCATCTATATATACGAGATTAGGAAACGAATATGAAAATAAGATATATAAACAAATAAAATTATCATTTTGACCTGCCTTAATTATTTTTAAACGGTTTCATTGACATTCTATTCATAATGTGTATTATTACGTCAAGAATATTCTAGTGACGTCAAAGTCTTAAAGAAATTGATGAAGTCCGGAAATGGTCGTAAATAAAGCTAAAAGCATAGTAATGGTACTAAAGGTCTTTTAGTTTTAAATTACGCACTGAAGATTGTAACACTATATTCCTCTTAGATTTCTATTCAGATAAAGTCTATATAACATCTGGAAGCTAATTCGTCAAGTTATGACTCCAATAATTGGGTTCGAAAATAAAAAGTAATATTTATGACATTCTGTATCTATGTACCTACTCTTGTTTTCAGGAAATCGTGCTCGGAAAAAAAGTCAACGAGAAATGATTTTCCAAACACACTGACTTTTTCTAAAATAAGTCTCAGGGTTATTTAAATACCAAGTGTAATCAACCTGTTGTTACCATTATATACAAAACAAACAAAAGTACATAAATAACTTGTTTTTAGATTGATTAAAATACAAAATCTAACAGCTGATATGCTAATAGATTAACTGGATTCAAGAAATTAACTAGACTAACTAGATTTTTTCGGCGAAACGAAACCGGTATTTTTTTTTTACATATTTAAATGGAGCAAGCTTAACTGAGTTTATTGATGGGGGACTCTTGAATCGGATCCCATAATAAATATAAAATATGTTATCGTCTATGCTTTGACTTTTTGGTCAAACCAAAATCTCTATACGTTACTATTTTCAGGAGGAATTCAGGATTGCCTTGGTTTGGTTAATGCAAAAATCCTTCTTTACAATCTTCGATCAACATTGATCGAAGATTCTAATCCACCAAGATTGGAAACCTCGATCTGTTAGCGACTAACGAGCTTCTACAGTCGCAAAAGAAAGTATCATGACTTACCGGCCAAAGGCCACTTCAAGCCCAGCAGCGGCTGCAAGGACGGCGGCATAGCCATCAAGGTCACATTCCTAGTATACCCAGGCGGTGGTTTCATTCCAGGCGACATCTTTAGCATCGTCAAGTTGTTCTCTGGTATGGGTAGGGCTGGTTCATTCGGTTCTGTCGAGTTGTCATCGAACGGGCCTTGGCTCAGGTTGTAGGATATTGTTACCAGTAAAGCCACCCCTAGGATCGCGCTGGAGAAAGAAATTATAACATTAAGTCTTTGGGTACCTATGAAACTGTCGTGTTATGAAGCGGCAGCCTAATTGCGTAAGTGAGTTCGGCAAGACAAAGGGTTTGGCTCCATGAAAAAGTATGACAAATCTCGTACTCTTTCATGGGGTCAAACCCTTTGCGTTGCTGAATTCACTTACGCAATTAGGCTGCGGGCCACTTTGATTTGTGATAACTTCGGTTTGAATTGGAATTGTAAGTTCAAAGAAACAATATATTGAAGGCATAAAAATTTGTTACTCATTTGTTTTTGTCTGAAATACCACTAGGTATTTATAACCTGGAACTTTAAGAAAACTTATGTTTATATTTCCCAATATTAATGATGCCGTTTCGGCGTTTGGAAACATAACTTCAGCAAACGAGATTTGGGGAGCCGTTTGTAGAAGCTAGAATGCTATCGAATATACTATTAGCATATTGTTTTTGTTCGTAAACACATTCATATTTAAGAGTCTTATTAAACATCGACGCTTCTGTTTACGATGCCCAAATCTGCCACTTAGAAAGTGACAGATTTGGGCAGGATAACTGCTGTAAAATTCAGTTGCAAGATTTGACTCGAACACACTTACATACATACAAACATACATACATTACAAGTTAAATAAAAGCTTGTAAAAACGTATGGGAATGTCAAACACTATCGAAATGCCACGTAACCAATCCCTAATTTAACATTTCTGCAGCGCCATCGCTGACATCGAATGGCAGCCTCTGGACCAGATTCAATAGGTTAACTGTTAATTGAAAGCAGCTCCTACTCACATGATGAACACGCAGATGGCACACTGCGCGTGGTGTAGGCGCTTCTGGTAGCGGCGCGACAGGCTCGACTCGAACACGTACGTCGGCTGTACCAGCGGCGTCCGTTCGCTGCTCGAGGATCCTGCCTGCATCTTCACCTAGACACAGAAACACAAGGTTAGAAATTGTTCAAGGTTCATTTATCATCATTTACCCATGTCGTGGTTCACATGGCCGTGGATCCCATCGTTAATACTGTACAAAACGTGTGGTATACTGCCGTGTGACGTGTGCCATCCGCAAAAAAAAATGTGCAGTACAATGCAGTATGTGCCACGGCTAACTTTTATACCTATGAAAAGTCCATAGTCATAACTTCATAAGTCAAATCTCAAAACTCGGCTCATAATTTCGCTATATTTATAACATAAAAGTTAGTTCATGATAGGAGCATGCAACTGAGGCACTGAACATACATTACGTACAAAGTATTGACATAGTGCCTGTAGTAATTTTATCTGTTACTACTTAAACCAAGTTATCTTCTTGCACACTTGTATGTATATGGATTAAAACGATCTTATCTACGTATTTGAAGAGGGCAGTACTGGATGTGAAGAATTGTAGTTGCTTCCATGCCTTTTGGGAGCGAGCCCTATGTTTGAGTGATCACTTGTTGAATGAATCAGAAATGCGAAAGTAACTCAGTCTGTCTGTTACATTTTCACGCTTAAACTGCTGAGCTGATTTAGATGAAATTTGCTATGGAGATAGTTTGAGATCCTGGGAAGGACATAGGACAGATTTTATCCCGGAAATCATCCAGGGTGGAAAGAGGGTGGAAGTTTGTAAGGTGAACCAATAATATCTTAAGTAAATATGCAATTCGATTCGAATAACTAACATTACGCAGATGAAGTTGCGGGCAAAAGCTAGTACTTATAATACCTTGTTTTCAACAAAAGTATAGTTTAACTTTATCGACAGGAGAGTTCTAGCATACTGTACCTTTTCGCAACTACTCGTATACTCAATTAACTGCACTCTCAAATCAATCGCCTTATCTTTTCTTACTGCTTAGGTAACACTTCTAATTATTTGATCAAATAACTAGACCAAAAAGTATACAGTTCGTCACCAGCAAAACTATCACGAAGATGACAAACGAAACTTTGGATTCACTTAACACTTCGCGAACTTGCTTGCTTGTGACACTGTGCGTGGTCACAAGTAGACTGGAGTACTATCACTTCGATTGAAGAAGTCTCTAATGAAATGTTCTTGTAATTTACTTCTTTATGTGTTGGGTAATCAATGAAAGGACCCATTTTTTAATTAGGTAACTCATTAGACGTTTTGTGCAAAAGCTGCATAAAGAAATAATTTGAGTTTTTTGGTGATTAAACTTTTTTAAATCATTTGTTAATCACTTTATGTTTTTTCTGGAAATTCCTTTTTGTTTCCTAACGCTACACAACTTATAATATTAGCTAACTGTGTTGTGACAATTTAGATTGCCTTAATCAATGATCACATTGACTACTAGAGCATATTTTCTGCATGACGACTCGTTGCGTTCTTGTACTCATACTGATATTATAAATTCAAAAGTAACACTGTCTGTTTTACGTTTGCCTAAACGCTAATTACGATACAGAAACTAGGACCTGTGAGTCACTCACATTTAGGAGAAATTTTAGGCAGAGTGCATATGGCAAAAGAGGTCTAGTGTTAGGGCCAAGTTTAAGAATGCTTTTAGAGAAATACCGATGATTGTACTGATTATCAAAGTACTTAAAACGAAGCCCTTGTTAAAATTTCCTAAGAGTATCGTAGTCTCTCAAGCCATGCCATGTAGAAAGACGGATAATCGATGGCTTGGGACATTGGACTCATATGCGGAGCCTTGATACACATATGTAGTAAAAAGTTGTCATATTGTGTCACATACATAAAGTATAAATATATTTAACGTAGACTTTTTTATACCGGGGACAGAGTCAACAGCGACCACTTGCAGGTAGTTAATACCGATTAATTCCGTTCTTATACCACTGGTATTTGTTTCAATTAATTTTGATTTTCTTTTCCTAACGAATACCACTCTTTAAATAATTAAATTTAATGTGCGAATGAATACTAACAACTTGATTTTGGTACAGTACAGTCCTAGCTCAGTCAAATCAAAAATGTTTCAGTATGGACGTCGGTATAGTTAACGAATTTAATTTACACCAATGGTTTTTGGTGTTTTAAATTAATGAATATTAGTACATTCAATAGAATAGAATAGAATAAATTTATTTGATAAGGTTACATTCAAGTGGATTGAATTTCTAGACCTCACATTAGAATTCCCTGTGTCGTGAGATCCAGGCTCCTTCGTTCCGTTAACAATTTTTATAAATGGCACAAATAATAGTACATTGTTATCCTAGGGGTGAAAGTAACTTATTTAGTCCCGTGAGGGCGCCAATAGTTCGAGGGACTAAATAAATCTTTAACCCGAGGTAAACACTGTGCTTTTCATTACAAATACAAGGAAATAAAAATAAAAACATGAATTAGCTAAAGAAAAAATGAGTAAATTTTATTTTACATTTAACAACAACTTTGATGAGATAATTTTATTTAAAGTTTATGGTAAAATTAGAACAATTGGTTATAGTTAGTGACAGGTTTTTGCCGGGTATTTTGATATTTTCTGGGAAACTTGTGTTTCTACATTATCCAGAGATTCTTGGGTGAATGTTGGGGACATTGATATTTGTCCATTTTCTTCAGCTGTTACAGAAATAATTTTGGATTGCACCGGATAATCATTTGAAGTGCTCGGTTGTGTAGAGTCAGTGGAATGGAGATTTATCATTTCTGTTACTCTGTGTGATATCTTAGTTTTATTTTCCACTGACTCTTCTATGTAGCCTTCAGCTACTTTACTCGACTTCCAACCTCCATGCCTTTTAATGAGAGTTAAATCGGCACCAGAATCGGCTAGCAAAGTAGCCAATGTTCTTCTAAAGCAGTGACCCGAATATAGATTTGAGTTTGGCAAATTAAGGTAGGTGGCTATCTCTTTAGGAATACTAGAAATCTTGTTTTTGCCAATTACTTGCCGCAGACACTTCCCTTTATGATAATTTATGAAAAAACGGTTCGTTTCTATACTACTTGGTCGTAATTTTCGGTATTTTTCTATTATATTTACAAATTCTTTTTTAATAACGAAGGTTCGGTCAACTTTAGTTTTAGTGCCACGTAACTTCACCAGTAATATATCACCTTGTTTCTCAATGTCATCAACCGTCATATTTACTAGTTCCATACTTCTGCAAGCGCCACTTATTGCCAATATCAACACTACCTGAAAAGTAGATAATTATATCTCTTTAATTGGTGTATAAAATATAGAAAGTTACAATTTGATACAAATTTCGTATAAATAAGCGAATAACAATAAAAAGATTAGCTTACCTTCATTACTAGGTATATTTCACCAGGCGCTTGGTTTAAGAAGGTTTCTACCTCTTGAGAAGTGAAAATTTTGGACTTTTTCGATTTAAATCCATCAGATTGCCTTTTGAGAAACGATGTTAGCCTCTCGAAATCCTTTAAATGTACATTGTGTTTAGTACTTAATGTTGTCTTTAACATAGAATACACGCTCCATAAGGTTGAAGGTTTGTAAGTCTTTGATAATTCGTTGAAATATATAAGCAACACGTTTTCTGATAACGATTTCACTTTTTTCTCAGCGCGTTCCATTTCATAAAATCGTCATACGATTTTAGGTATCTTTGTTTTGATTTGGGTGGTAAAAGGTTTTCCACTACCGCTTTAGCCTCTTCTCTTATAAAATCAGGCGTTAAATTCATATCAGAATCAGATGAACTCATTTTATAGGTACAAATCTCTGTTATACGTTACTATATCGTATAGGTTACTTCTAGGCAAGCGTGCTTCACCTTCGACCACATCATCACTTAACATCAGGCGAGATAGTGGTCAAACGCGAGCCTATAACAAATAAAAAAAAAAAAAAAAAAAATATAAACAAAAGTCTTCAAATCGAAAAAATTAATGAAGATCGAATTGCCGCTTTCCCGCCATTTTGTTTGATTGTTTTTTCTGTGGCCGGCCAGCTATTCAGCCTGTAGGGGATCCCTGCACTTAGTGATGATACCGGGGCGATTCTATGGGGATGATGATGAAATAAAACCGACCACCGCGAATGTCCGTTGAACACTGATTTATTGATTTAATGTACTTACACAAATTAGCTTAGTGATAGGTACGAAATGCTGAGTGCACAGAATGCACGGCGCGTGAGTATGAAAAATAATGTGCGGTTCCGTACATCCTGCCCGCAATCAGACAACTGATATGATTGATTAACAGAAAATTAAATTAAGAGACAAGTAAAATAGTAAAATAAAATGATATAGATTGCTAATGATACAAATGTGAAAATACTAACTAAACGACTATTCTACGGTACACATGGGCGAGGTAGCCCTGTCTACACCACTGATTGTGAACACTTCACTACACTTTTGCACTGATGATCCACGCGATGCCGGTGCGACCGCCACAGGCCCCACCCCGAGAGCCTCTTGGCCCTGGGGGGCCGGCGACGCTGATGCCCTGCCCGTACTTCGTTGGCTTTTGATGAGGTACACGACGACGCCACCCAAGATGATTACCGAAGCTACACTGATGTACAACACAGTGTAGTGATGAATGTCGTGAATGCTCAGATCTGTAGATGACTGTTCCTTAACCTCGTCAATCTGAGCCCTTAATTTATTCCAAATGAGATGATGATCTTCAGCTTCACTGAAGTTCTCTGGCGCAGACGTTTTCATGATTTTGTTTAGTACGGACACCTCTGGGACTTCGATGTGATGATGAATATTCACGTGATTGATGAAATTGTTATGGGCATAGATACTGAAGGTCTCTCCTTTCAATGTGCAACCTTGACCTAGGGTAATAATCCCGTTGCCGACAAGGTTCACCATTGTGATTCCGTTGGCGCAAATAATGCGAGTTTGGCATTCCGAGCAACATGTGTACAACCAGCTGTTCGGCCTGTGTAATTTGATCCATTGCTCGTCACATGATGATTTTACGGAGTGGCATAGTTGCTTTTTATTGAATAATTTGATTTCGCAAATTGATTGTTTCATGTTTAGATTGTAGATGGGCATGTTTAATGAACATAACAAGATATCGTTAGGGACATGAGTACATGATTGAAGGTCTGCTTCTGATAGGAGAAATGCTGTATCCTTGCGCAAATTGTAGGCTATGAGCGGTACTGATGGAATGAGATGATAATATTGTTGTCCTCTCTTTTGCGAAATTGATATGATTTTGTTCAACTCAAACAGTTCGTTACTTATGAGTGGAACCTTGATCTCAATGATTAAGTAGTTAGAGAAGACTCTAGCCGAAACCTTTAGTAACCGGTACAAATCCTTGACATTCCTTAAGTCCACAGGTATCGTAAGTTTACCATTCAGTCGACTGGAGATAGTGCTCAGCTGATACGATAACTGCTCCGGTGACAGCAAATGGCTGTCAATGCGCCCGTGTGAAATATCTGTTACGGTTCCGATTAGCGTTTGCTGAATCCAACGAATATTTGTGAGAATTATTGATGCTGCTAGTGCCGATGAGGTAATGTAAAGACTATCTTCGTTTGCGAGACGTACCTTATTCACCTCAGATGATATATGTTGTAGATGTTGCTTGATAAATGAAAATTGTTTATTCATGATATCCTCGTTACGGCGTACGATGTTGAACTCAGATTCTAAGATGCTTGTTTGATATTTTATAAGTTTCTGTAGATGTGCTTCATTATGACTGATCTGTTCGATGTCACCCTTATATTTTTCAGCAAACCTTTCGTCTAGTACACCGAATAACGAGTTGGCAATATAACCCACGCCGTCCACTAGGCCTCTCTTTAGCCTCTTTGGACTTTGATATTTAAGTAACATATCATAATGTTCAATGTCACTTATTTCGTGCTCTAATTGATGAATGATACTCTGATATTGTTTATTTGCCTGAGTTATGCATAATGACTTGATATGATTGACGTAACTCTTGATCTCGGCTAACCCTTTCCAGTATGTCGTCATATTGTAGTAGACAACTAGACGCCATTCGTCCTGGATGTACTGAAGATTGGATATTCTATCGAAGTAAATAGCTTGATTCTGATCTAATGACGTCAGATTATACGATTCTTGATTGGGTATATTTTCCGCTGAAGTCGATGATAATAACATGAAAAATAGTAATATGAAGCTAGTGAATAGATTCTTCAATGAAACGTTGTTGCGAGGAAGTCGCTTTCTCTTGCTTCGCTCATCTGATTTGTTTTGATGGTTGACTTTTTCATCCTGACTTGTATCCTCGTTTACTGGTAACAACACAAGTCTGGTGACTGGACGTTGAATGATATTATTTTTGGTTTTTAAGCTGACTACCCTTACATAGCCATCTCTCCCAGGATGAACTGCTTGAATACGTCCTAGCGCCCACTTGCCGGGTGGCAAGTTTTCGTCCTTGATAAGAACGACATCGTCCACTTCGAAGTTCCTACTTGGCTTACGCCATTTTGATCTAGCCTGCAGTTGCTGTAAATATTCGCTTGACCACCTTTTCCAAAGGTGTTTGTTCATTGATTGAATGAGTTGCCACCTAGTTGACTGGTTTATGTGATCTGGATCAGTCTGTGGTCTAGATAGAAGCGGGCCGCCGATCAAGAAATGACCTGGCGTAAGAACGTCGTCTTCAGGGCTCTCTGTCAACTGACAGAGGGGCCTTGAGTTCAGACATGCCTCGATTTGAAATAGAAGTGTAGTAAATTCCTCGTAAGTGAGTTTCTGATCTCCGATGATGCGTTTCAGATGATATTTGAGGCTTTTCACCGCAGCCTCCCAAAGACCGCCTGCACTTGGCCATGCAGGAGCGTTGAAGTGCCACTTTATGTTCATGTCATTGATGTTATTGAAGAAATCGGTGTTGATTGTGGCTATGATGTCTTGATATTCCTTCTTTATGATACGGTTGGCACCTACGAAATTTGTGCCATTATCACTGTAAACGTGACTTGGTGTTCCACGACGGGCCGAAAACCTACGAAAGGCTGCTAGAAATGATGGAGTACTGAGATCAGAAACTAGCTCCAGATGAACAGCCTTGGTAGACAAACAAACAAACACAGCAATATAGCCCTTAACGGTTTTGATTCCACGTCCCTTATTAGCCTTCAGCTCGACGTGTCCGGTAAAATCGACACCGGTGTGAGAGAAAGGTCGTGACGGGGTGACTCGTGTGGTTGTGGAAGATCGGCCATGATTTGATGATATTGCGTTTGAGTAAAGCGCTGACACTTAACGCATGATCTCAACTTCCTTTTGACGGTACGGATTCCACTGATGATCCAATACCTGTCTCTGATGTATGAAAGTGTCAGTCGCGGGCCTCCGTGCAATGTGGTAATATGAGCCTGATCAATGATTAAATCTGTGAGACGACTGTGGCTTGATAATATGATAGGGTGCTTTGATGAGTCGTTGATGCGTGCGTTTTTCAGTCGTCCACCTACTCTAAGGAGACCGTGTTCATCTATGAATGGATTAAGACATGATATTTTGCTTCTTGGATGCACATGCCCCTTTTGATTGATAAACAATATATCTTCATGAAATTGTTTTAGTTGGTCATCTTTGATAATGATATTCAATGCATTGTTCAATTCTGATGACGTTAAAACATCTGATTTTGATGTGCGTTTACCTCGTGATTGCGTTATGAAACGCGAGACCCAAGCGACGATTCTCAGAATGCGAGTTAAGGAACTGTAGTTCTGTAGTAACTCGTGTATCAATGAAATATGATTTTGATATAAAGCCGTGTTTACACTAGGCTTCTTGGTTTCCAAATCTGGTGATTGATATGAGGTGGTAGGGAGGGTGCTTTGTTCGAAATTGGTTATCCATTTCGGACCCTGCCACCACAGCGGATGGCTTGAAAGCTTCCGTGACGTCAGACCCCGAGTAGCGCAATCTGCTGCATTCTCTTCGGACCTCACATGATGCCAACTTGAGGGTGGAATGATAATAGTGATTTTGTTGATTCTGTTAGCTACGAATTGTTTCCATTTCTTCACGTCGCCTTGGATCCACCCTAAAACTATCATCGAGTCTGTCCAGGCGTAAATCTCCACATCTTGATTTGATAATGGTTCCATGACTTTCTTGATAAGTTGAGATAGTAGTAGCGCACCACATAACTCTAGTCGTGGTAATGATACCTTTTTTGCCAGTGGTGCTAACTTTGTTTTTGCTACAGCGAGCGTTGATGTGCGATCACCCTTATTGTCCTTAGCTACTACATACACAACACATGCGTATGCTTTGTCGGATGCGTCACAAAATCCATGGATTTGATATGATTGGTTTGTGTTGCCGAGATAACGTGGAATGATAAATTGATCTATGGTGTTGAAATCATTCTTGATCTGAATCCAGTCATCTTGAATCGGTCGCGGAACTTCTTCGTCCCATGATAAATGTGATGACCATGCGTTTTGAAAAAGCAGTTTTGCTCTGATTGATAATGGTGACAGCCAGCCTAAGGGGTCAAATATCTTTGAAATTTCCGAAAGTAGCTGTCTCTTTGTGACGCGTTTATCGTGATAATCCAATTGATTTTGAAAGGTGAAGCTATCCGTTGATGAGTTCCATCTTAATCCAAGTGTTTTTCTTGTTTCCGAGCACTTGAAGTCTAATGGGTTGTTGAGTTGATCTGGTGATAGATCTACCAGGAGGTCCGGTACGTTACTGGACCATTTCCGGAGGTTCATACCAGCTCCCTTCAGCGTCTCAATGAGTTGATGCTGAAGCTCCTTCGCTTGTTGAATGGTATTTGCTCCACTAAATAGATCGTCCATATAAAATGATTGACTCAGGGCTGACGAAGCTAGAGGATACTTGTCGGCATCGTCTATTGCCAGCTGTTTTAACGTTCGCATCGCTAAGTATGGAGCGGCCTTAGTACCGTATGTTACGGTAGTAAGATGATATTCGTTAAGTATTTCTTGAGATGATTGCCGCCAAATGATTGATTGAAGATGACGATCGGATTGCCTGATAATGATTTGGCGAAACATTTTCTCTATGTCTGCCGTGATAACGTAACTGTACGTTCTCCAGGTTAAGATGAGTGTCATGAGGTCTTTTTGTAGATTTGGTCCGCAGCACATGAGGTCATTTAGGCTTTTTCCTGATGTTGATTTCGCTGACGCATTGAAAACGACTCTAAGTTTTGTTGTTGTTGAGTCTAATTTCATTACGCCATGATGTGGTAAGAAGTAGGCACGTTTTGATTCATCGACATTATTAGCCGTACACATGTGACCCAGTTGTTGATATTCCGACATAAACGTTTTATAATTTTCTGCAAATGATTCATTATTGCACATTTTTCTTTCCAACTGTTTGAATTGTGCGATAGCCTTAGATTTTGATGATCCAAGCTGATTTTCATATTCGGGTTTCATGGGTATGCCAACCTCGTATCTACCAGTATCCAAACGACGAGTAGCTTGCTGATAAAACTCTTCACAGTACTGCTCCTCACGGGTAAGGGGTGATGATGATGTTTCTACGTCCTCTATCTCCCAATATTTTGATAGTTCTGATAAGTCATTCGTCGCGATATGACAGTTAAATGTGCGAACATTGCCAGACAGGATCCAACCGAGTGCGGTCTGTTGCGCAATCGGAGCCTGCGCTGGTCCTTTGATGAGACCGTCCATGATGATTTGAGAATAGATACTCACATCCAAGAGAATATCTATTGGCTTAGACACGTTGTATTCTGGATCTGCTAATTGAAGATGCTGAATGTGAGGCCATGATTGTTTTTTGAATGGTGCACCAGGCAAGCAGTTAGCGACTTTAGGCAGAACCAGTGCTTCTGTAGTAAAATGATAGTCGCCGTAGATAGATTGACAGTCGATTGATACCCGTCCTTTGCTTTGTCTAGTACCAGCACCTATCCCTGATACTGATGCGTTGTATCGTTGACGCTGCAACCCTAATCGCTGAACAGCGTTTTCCGATATTAATGATATTTGTGATCCCTGGTCTAGAAGTGCCCTAAGGAACACGTAGCTGCCGTCGGAACACTTGACTTTGATTGACAGCGTGGTCAACAATAACTCTTCGTCCTCCCCTGCGACATGATTAACGTTAGGGTGGTTATTTGACGATTTTGATGATGAGACACAACACGCTTCATGGAGTATTGTGTGATGATCTCCTTGACAGGTTTTGCAACGTTTCGTTGAAGTGCATTGATTTCCGTCGTGACTGAATAAACAATTTCGACATATATTTGATTTCGTCACCAATTTCAATTGTACATCTGATGTCATTTTCATAAATTTTTGGCACGATAGCAAATTGCGAGCATGATTTGAATTGCATACAGTGCATTTCGATGTTTGCGTAATGATGGCCTGATAATTTTTGTTAGCGAAACCTTTATTATAGTTTTGCTTATTATGCGATTGATTTGGGTTCCTTTTGCTTGATGATGAGGGTTCCTTAGTAGTTTTAATGGGTTCAAGAGCAGTAAATTTACTCTCGAGATAAGACATTAATTCCTCCAGCTTTGGTAGGTCACGAGGATTCCTGCGTGCTTCTTTGTACCCAGCATATGTTTCTGGGTCCAGTTTTTTGCAGAGCAAGTGAACCAACAACGGATCCCATGTATTCGTATCAGCACCGAGATTGTGTATCGCGTGAATACATTCGGTTGAGGTATCGTATAAACCTTTGATGTCTAATGATGTTTGCCTTTGGATGTTGGGTTGATTAAGGAAGATTTCGATGTGATTGGTAAAAAGAAGTTGAGTATTATTGTACCGATGTAGTAAGATATCCCACGCTGCATCGTAGTTATCTGATGATATATGGAGATGATGAATAATACGCTCTGCCTCCCCCTTAAGTTTTCCCTTAAGATGCTGCATCTTCTGAGCTTTCGTGATCGAATTGTTGTTATGAATTGTCTCGGTGAACAAGTCATAAAATGTTGGCCATTGTGTGTAGTTCCCGCTAAATGACGGTATATCAATGTGCGGGGTTGATCTCTCTAAATGAGATGTTGAGGAGATTTTCTTATTCAGCTCTCTTTTGATGTTTTTGTAGACCAATTCATGATTGTTAAACTCCTCGTCGTATGATAAGTCACCTCCAGCTAGGATATGATCGATTTGCAAATGTTGCGTATCTATCATTGTCCACTTTACTTGGATGTTTTTGAGCTCATCCTCAAGTTCCCATTTGTCCGATATCTGATCAATCTTGATACCTTTGACCAGCCGAGTAAATGCCATAAAGTTCGTGCGTTGCAGCGATATTAGTTCGTCTAACTTGCCATCAGGTTGAGTTGATTTGTTTGATTTGCCGTAAGACGAAATGAGATTCCGTACAAATTGATAATGATCTTTGCCCTTTTGATACGTGTTGTCGAGGAAATAGTCGACCGCCGCATCTTTATGCTGCGATATTTGCTTATGATTTTGTTCGAACTCTCCCCAGAGGTCGTCTATCGCGTCTAAACGTTTCCTGAGGTATTCCGTAGTTTTGCGAGAATCCGAGTCCTTGCTAAAGTTGACCTTGATGGTAGTAAAATTGGCGATGATTTCCGATTGACGGGCAATAAGATCTTCCATGATGTAGGTAGGTAAAAGGAACAGTCTTACTTGGAAATATGATGATCCACGTGATGACGATGCTGATTGCGGACGCTGAACCCTTGCGCCACCCGATGATGTGCTCCAGGGAGCCTGATGATGATGATGGTGATATCACGCCGTGATTTCCTTACCACGACCGTGCTGTTGACCTAAGCTCAAGTCAAGTGTAACTCAAGTATAGGATGAGAGAGTGAAAAAAAGAGTTTCTCACTGGTTTGATCACAGAACCACGTTCGCGAGAGATTGCCACTGAGCTGTGCGCGCGCTAGCTCAAAGTACCGCGACGAGGTCCTGATGCTAATCTCGAAGGACCAAAATAAATGTAGGGGATCCCTGCACTTAGTGATGATACCGGGGCGATTCTATGGGGATGATGATGAAATAAAACCGACCACCGCGAATGTCCGTTGAACACTGATTTATTGATTTAATGTACTTACACAAATTAGCTTAGTGATAGGTACGAAATGCTGAGTGCACAGAATGCACGGCGCGTGAGTATGAAAAATAATGTGCGGTTCCGTACACAGCCATTATTTTTTATTTTCATCATTGAAAAAATGGTAAATATTTTGCCCAAATCTAAGTTATTTTAAAGAAATTGTTGAAACTAAATTATAATATAGTTATTTAAAAAAAAATATTTTCTTTAATCAATACTTAACTTTAAGTTATTTCAATTTTACAACTAGTTTTTTAAATAATTTGACAGCTGTCAGTTGAAAACGATTCTCCCTAGGGCTGAAAAGTATTACTTTCAACCCGCTCCTCAAGCAACTTCAGACCTACTTTCCGAGTATGAGTAATGAAAAATCATTTTCGGCCCAATGACAAATAATAAAATTTTCTTGATTGCTACAGTTACAACATCTACATATCCAAAACCGGTTAGTTACACCATTATTTTCAATGGTGTATCTACCTACGATATAACAAGCCTATCTCATATTGTAAGATTGTAACAGGTGCCTTATGCCCAGACTAAATAATGTGCCTATCTCATATTGTAAGATTGTAACAGGTGCCTTATGCCCAGACTAAATAATGTGCCTATCTCATATTGTAAGATTGTAACAGGTGCCTTATGCCTAACGTGACCAGACGTCCCGTTTTGAACGGGACTGTCCCTTTTTATAATAACGAGTCTCGGTGTCCCCGAAATAGACTTTGGGACGCAAAATTGTCCCGTTTTCTGAAACTCCGCGAAAATTTGAGTAGTCGAGCCGGCCGGACGGCCGCCGCATGTGTTAACGAAATTACAATCATCTCTGAAAAAGCCATTATTTGGATGTGTAGCCCATGTAATTCACAATGCAATAAAATCTGCTGCAAACAGGCTACCCTTAGATTACGAAAGCATTATTGTGAAGATATTTTTTTATTTTTTATTTACACGATTCGAGTTGAAGCTCTAAAGGAGTTTTGCGCCGAAACTGAAACGGAATATCAACAAATGCTCGGCTCGGCGTTACGACGTGACAGCTATTTGCATGTGCAAATAGCTGTCACGTCGTAACGCAAAAAGGCACGAGCAAAATATTCATTCTGCCAAACATATTTAATGAATATTTAAAATTAATTTATTGATCAAAAACTAAATATAGAGTAATTAAAAACGCCTTAAATGAAGTATTAGTTTTGTTATACCTTTTTTACGAATGATAATCTGTACTTAACAAATTTAAAAAAAAATCTCAAATAATAAAAACTCTATGCGGCGGGCTGACGTTGGAGTCAAAAATTAAAAAAGTACAGGAAAGTAAAAAATCCTAGTTAAAAAAGGTGACACTTTCCGCACAGTTTGGCTGCTTGGAAAGCTCTTTTCGAGGACATGCATTGTTAAACTTTTTTGAAGACCCCACATCCGAATTGTGGCCAACGTCCCGTTTTGAGTCAAAGAATAAATGGTCACGTTACTTATGCCCAGACTAAATAATGTGCCTATCTCATATTGTAACATTGTAACAGGTGCCTTATGCCCAGACTAAATAATGTGCCTATCTCATATTGTAACATTGTAACAGTTACTTATGCCCAGACTAGATAATGTGCCTATCTCATATTGTAACATTGTAACAGGTGCCTTATGCCCAGACTAGATAATGTGCCTATCTCATATTGTAAGATTGTAACAGGTGCCTTATGCCCAGACTAAATAATGTGCCTATCTCATATTGTAACATTGTAACAGGTGCCTTATGTCCAGACTAGATAATGTGCCTATGCAATTAATCTGCCCAGCCTTTTCCTAACTATGTTGGGATCATCTTCCAGTCTTACCTTCTTTTTGTTTGGGTTGGTTGAAATCATCCAACGACTAATTCTCCCGCTCTGGGCAAAGCGGGAGTGCGTGTCAGATTTTACTGGCTAAAACCCACCCGTGTTCCTTCAGTTGCTTGAGCCAGGGCCGCGTTAACTCTCTTTAAAATTTATCCGCGGCCTTCACTATCACGAAGATTACCATTTCGAAAATTGAAAAGTCCTGACAAAAGGCCGGACTTAAAAAAAGCCAGACATTTTAGTTACAAAATGAAATTATAAATTCGTTCTTCTTCTTTCGTGTCATTTTACTATTAGTCTCACTCTCAACCATTTAGGATGGTAGCCCTAGTCTTACCGGAAGTAGCTGAATATCAGTATTTTCTATGAAGCGACTCTTTCCATAACCCAGTAACACGATGCCCCTTGGCAAAACTAGTTTCTGGGTCCTATGATGCTCTCAACCATTTAGATTTTGTTCGACTAGTATTTAGCTACTCGGACAGCTCTGTCATTCGCTACGTTCAAATCCTGAAAGCTGGATTGAACGTAGCGGAAAGTGGTTGGGCATGAAGGGCTGGCAAGGAGGTGGGCCATATCTCACAATCGAAGGGGCACTGTGTTTTCGTTGCGTCTACGATACTCTATTTGGCCAGGTTGTTTCTACAACGGCTAACCTGGGCCCGCAATCGGTTTAGGGATTTCTAGATTGGCCATTGCAGTCCGTGTGCCATCCTAGTGAAAAATTCACAACAGGATGGATGGTACCGGAAGTAGCTGAATATCAACATAACTTATTTTTTATGAAGCGATTCCTTCCATAACCCAGTAACAAGATACCCCTTGGCAAAACTAGTTTCTGGGTCCTATGATGCTCCTAAACACTATTGCAAGAAGTTTAAAAACTGCGAAGGTAGAGACCGTATAAAATAAATAAATACCGGCTTAAATCTGTAGCTACCAACTGAATATGAATCAATCAAATTGTTAGAGTGTACCTTTACGTGTATTTTATTCAAATCATACTTAACCTAATTATAATATAACACATTCCATTCCATTTTAAGAATTTTGTGACCTTTTAACGGATCATTTATTTCTATTGATCTAATAAAATCGGTTATTTATAGTCAAAAGTGTATTTCGTCATTTGTCTGAGGCCCTTAGCGTTGTTGTTGACTACGGATCATGGGTGCCGTAAGTAAATGGGCAGCGGATATTGCCTATTGTACTAGGTGCCGTCACAACACGTCTCCACGTGTAAGGGACTCTCGTGTCCAAACTCCTTGGTTAACTTCGTAAGTAGATGGATCGGTATACTCGGTACGTATAGGAGACAAACGTTCGACACAATGTGCGTCACCAAAATGGGGACTGGGGTTATCAAAAGTGAGACATCTTTACTTCAATATAAATTGTCTTCTAATTAGAAGTTGCCACTTTATTTATTGTAAAGCTGGTTGCAGTTCAAGAGCTAGGGTAAGTAAGCTTAGCTCGCGTTGCTGAGGTATTTTTTTATGCTTGTTCACACGGTTTGCAGTGTGCACACAAATATGAAACACTAGCTGTTGGCCGCGGCTTCGCTCCCGTGGATCACCCCACAGGACCTGTTTTCGGTATAAAAAATAGCCTTTGTTACTCAGGAATAATGTAGCTTTCTATTGGTGAATGAATTTTTCAAATCGGTCCAGTAGTTTCGAAGCCTATTCGGTACAAACAAACAAAAAATTCTTCCTCTTTATAATATTAGTATAGATTATTAGTATAGATTACCTCATGGCTCACTTATGTGAGTTAAGCTAAACTAACTTGGGTAAGCTTTTGGTCTACAACCAGCCCTTGGAGACAGTGCTTAGAACGGTGCAGGTACCTATTACTATTTACCTTATCACCTTGTTGATTCCGCCATCTGTTGATGTGTTTTGACTATTTACATAGTCAAAGTAAGCAGATGGACCGATTACAACTAACCGGTTAGCTACTTAGTTAAGTTATGCGTAACCAGTTCAAAACACTGTAAACTGTCGCAATAATTAATTAAAACGTGGGCTATTCGACTTTAAGGTTTAGTCACTTCTTACATGGTGACTTGTGTTTGTTAAAGTTTGTTTATTTAAACTTTATGTAGAGCTGTGGTAGCTACGTAGGCGGACATAATACAACAAGGCATTGTCTACCAGTCACCCTTTGGGTGCGAGTGCGAGTGCGAGTCCGGTGCTCCTGTTAATGCCTTTGATGCTGAAATAAGCTTGGCCACTTACAGGGTCCACACTACAACGTCACGAAATGAAGAAAAGAAGATCCTCTGGGTTAAAAAGACTACCTTAGCTTTGTCTTCTGTACCTATTAATCTTCAGAGGTTCAGTAGGTAAGTTACTTTCTCTTAGAGAGGAGGCCTGTGTCCCAGTAATTATAATAATAACTTCTTACCACGCGGGACTTTACAAAGTACGCAAAATAATGGCGAATGGTTTCAACAACCGCGTGGGTAATATATCAGATCATCTGCCTAGCCTTTTTCCCAACTATATTGGGGTCAGCTTCCAGTCTTACCGGATTCAGCTAAGTACCAGTGTTTAACATGGAGTGATGATTGCCTATCTGACCTCCGCAACCTCCAACTGGGTAACACGGTACCCCTTGGCAAGACTGGTGTCAGATCTCAATCTTCTGACTACCCGTAACGACTGTCAAAGATATTCAAATGACAGCCGGGACCAACGGCTTGACGTGCTTTCCGAGGCACGGAGGAAACTCGGTATGTTGAAATGGTCACCCATCCACGGACCGACCTCGTCAAGCGTTGCTTAACCCTGATGATCGACCCGTGCGGCTGTTATTATTTATATACTGCATTATATGTAGATGCTGGGTCTGGTGGATTGGGTCATATAAGAATACAGAAACTTTGTTTTTCTCTACGTTGTGAATCAATTAAACATGGCTAGTGACGACGAACAGCACTTTAATGGTTTCAATGTTTTAATCGGTCTGTATCGCAGAAGACTCATAATTTAGGGGTAGTATAATCAATAAAATCGATACTGTAGAATGAGTAAAATTCAATTGTTATTTAAACATTTGGAATATATAACTCTCGCTAAATCAGTATTGAATATAATATGTATTTGTAAACTAACTTCTGCAAGTGGCTTCGCCAGCGCGGCTTGAAAGTCGGAGATTATCCCAAGGAAACGTATTCCTGCAGCCTAATTGCGTAAGTGAATTCGGCAAGCCAAAGCAAAGAGTATGAACAATCGACCAATCACATAATATCGCGTCTTTCATCTCGCCATGTGATTGGCCAATTCTTCATACTCTTTGTGCTTTGCCTTGACGAATTCACTTACGCAATTAGGCTGCAGGAATACGTTTCCTTCCACAAAGTTTTATCTATTTCTATTTTTATAATAGGTAATTGTTTCAGTGGCGTGAAAACGTAAAATGTTGAAACTCCATTGTTGATCGTTACCGGTGCAATGCATAGGAATGAGGTATAAATATATTATGAGAACTTTCTAGAGATATGAGGCGATTCATTCAAATTTGACTGAAAAGAAGTAAATAGGTCCTTCTAATTTTCCACGCGGAAAATTGCCTAAACTGTCCGCAATTTTTCTTATCATACCTAAAAAAAGTAGGTGAGCCCTTAGTTCCTAATAAATGTCGGATGAACTGTGCAGCTTACCTCTTTATGGAATGATAGCGTAGCGACATACGAGTAGGTAAGTATATAAAAACATATCAGGATTTTTCGTGTGTGTATGTTTCGTGTTGGAGTATTTTTTTTTGGGTAATTTTTCATAGTAGTAAATTACTTAATGAAATTGAATACTACCCAAGGGCTTTTAAAGGTAATAAAACTTAAACTTACTTGAATGCACTCTTACTTTTTTTAGCAACAAAAATATAGGTACACAACTTCACTGCATTATTTCAATAAATTGTCTAGAAACAGCATGCACATTTTAAGAGATTTTTAAAAAATAACGAAAGAAGACCTTGTTTGAAATTCGAATCAATTCTTTTTTTTTTTTCAAGTATCCGCGCGCACCGGCTTGCATCCGCACAGCCAACAGTATTGCCTATCACTAAGTAATGAAGAGCCTTTGTAAAACCCAGCTGATTTTAATTAACGCTATCAATTTGATCCGTGGCATCGTAGGTACGGCTTTTCAATTTAGCTGGGTTATAGGGCCCTTTTTTAACGTGTTTTTTATCATCTATTATGAAATCTGAGTAACATCCCAGTTATTTTTTGTTGCTGAGAATAATGTAAATTGTATTTTATTGGTGAAATAATTGGTTTTTAATGATGGTTGTAAAAGCAGTAAATGTGCTAATGTGAAAGTTGTTCACTAATTATAGATAGATAAAAAACAAATGAATTAATTGCCAGTTTTAAGATTCGCAGTTGTACTTAATTTTTTGGCTTTTTTTTCGCAACCCTTAGCTTCTGATCTGATTGTTGCCTTATGTTGCTAACAAAACATCCATCTAAACCAGGGCTCTGTATTTTTTATTAACTGAATTAAATCTTGCCAAAATTTCTTCCCAAAAAATAATCAAAATTGCAGTTTCGAGTTTTGCCAGTTTATTAATTGTTTTTGCCTCTTTTCGGCAATCAGCTTTTTCCCCTTAATTTTCGCTGAAACTTTTCAAAATTTTTATAATGTTATCATAGTTATTTTTTAAAGCTTTAACAGCATCGTAGAGGCGAGCCCATCTAGTTTGACTTAAACTTTTTATCGTAAATTTCAGTTTTGTTTCACGATTTAACAATTGCCATCTATGGGTTGAAGCAGAAAAGAAAAAGTATATTTTTTACACTACTCCAAATTTTTTTCCAACCTTCACGGATTCTTCACCAACTAGGTTAAGAGAATTTGCAGCACATAGCACATAATCCGCAGATTTATTTTGTTTTAGTAATCTTTGTACACCATTGTAGCGACCCGCCATATTAGCACCGTTGTCGTATGACTGTCCCCTACAGTTATCCCAGGGTAATCCATTTTTCCAAAAAGTCTTGAAATGTATGACTACTAATATTAATGAACGATACACATCTATCGTACACTTTTCCCCGAAAACAGTTTTCGAAGTATGTAATGGCAGCCGAACATTTTAACTGTTAGTTCGAAGTACCAACACTTGAACGTAGACTTGAATTAAATAGGTTTGATTAATCGCAGGATTCGCAGGGCTGCAAACCTTACGATATTTACAATTTAATAAAATTATGCAGTTTTTCGCATTATCGTCTATTTTTGACTTTGACTTGACTTAGCTGGGGGCCCCTTGGTTCCACGGGGCCCTGGGCTGAAGCCCAAAAAGCCATATGGTAGATTCGGCCCTGGTTTCACGCAGAAGGCCCTGCACAGCTAGCCGTTACGACTGGCCACGGGACTTTTAATAAGCACCTTTTTGTCTTAGGGATCATGGACAGCCCACTGTGCAGATCATGCATGGAGGAGGACGAGACAGCAGCACACCTGCTCCTGAGCTGCCCAGTAAACGCTGGTTACAGGGCCTAATACCTCGGTGACCCCGGTTCCTTATCGGAGATAGTCTCCAACATCAAGGCGCTGCCGGCATTCCTCGAGGAGCTGGGGTGGATTGAGTAAGAAGATGAATCGCACCCGTACGCAAAATACGCGCTTGGACATGGAGTTGCAGACACCAGCCCGTCTTATTTATTTATTATTAGGTACACCAACAGCATTACATACAAAACAGTTTGTTGTAAACAAAGAAAAGTAAAGGTGCTGGTATGTATGCCTATTACAGGTATACGCAGCTCACACCATATGATTAGAAACACTAAATTATTTAAACTTTCAAATATTAAATATTAATCTAGAGTTAAAAAAGTTAAAAACATAGTAAAAATGAAACATACAAAATGAACAACAGACAGAATAAAAAATAGAAATAGGATGTATATGTTCGTAATTAGCTTAAGTTGAAGGATTTGCGCACTCCCGTACCTCCGAGACTGGTCTTCTAAACTTATTGAGTGAAACACCGTGTAAGTCAGTATCTGGAGTTGTACAAAAACTATTATAGCATCTACACATGCGGAGAAGTGGAGCGTTGAGGCCTAGGTTGGTTTTGCGGAATGGAATATGGAGTAATTTTGTGATGGGATGTCTGGGTAGTTTTGAAGGGACTGAATATTGGATACATTCTACTAAATCACTGCACTTAATAAACCCGTTTGTCTTAACCTTAACCACATATTTTATTGTATAACACAAAGCTTAGGTTTCTGAGATCACAGTTAAACAGGGGGAGTCAAATTCACGGCTTCGGAATATATTAACGACTAAGTAGAGCTTTTTCGGCGACTCGCTTCTGTGACATATCCTACACGAAACGAGCAATTTTTTCGGATTCAAAAAAGTAACCTATGAATCGGAATCGGATCAATAGGTAGGTACCTCCCGCAAACAAACTTGAAAATTTTGGCTCCCTACGTTTTGGTCTAGGTAGGTACATAAAAATTAAAGTAAAATGGAGCCGGAGTCCGTCTCCGTGTCCCTCCGTGGGCTGGCAGACCATCACACATACGGAAATCGACATCGCGTCATTCATCTCGCATGTGATTGGTCGATTGGATAGCGTCAAACTCTTTGCGTTGCCGTATTCACTTACGCAATACGGCTGCATATCGGCCTACAGAGGTACAGGTCTCCAGGTATTCCCTGGAGCCAGAGAGCGTTGCCAGACGTCCCGATTTTTATGTGTCGGGCGGGATGTCACGCGCGGGACAGGCTCAGTCCTGCTTTTCGGGGATAATTCGGGATAATTATTTTTCTCCCAGATGAATTTAAAATGGTCGGATGCGAGAAATAAATGCTTATTAAATTTAATGAAAGCGGAATTACTCATCCAGTTTAATCTAGAGCTATCCTGTGCAGAGTTCTTTCACCTTTATTCAAGAGAAAAAGGAAACTTTAAAAGAAGTTAAATCTTCACAGAAATATCATGAATATGTAATTCTTATAAATAATTATTCCATTATTTTCATACTCACTCCACAGACTATTGTTTGAAACACCACATTTTTTTTCTAATGAATAAAACTTTTTTGACTATAACTAATTTTATTTTTTTTATTTTTTTATTCCGAAGACAAAGAAGACACAAGTACCTAACCATAGGGCAAATCTGATTTAAAATATCATATTTTTATAATAATACATTTTCAATCATCTTTGTATTTTCAAACTCAAATACAAAGATAGTTAAATATTTAAAAACTTCTGATTATAAAAGCTTTTTTACTATGTCCCGCGTTCGACGAAAGAATTCCGCTTTTTCACTCAAAAAGTTTCAAAGTCCCGACTTGCCAAAAATAATTCTGGCAACGCTGCCAGACCGACCCTGGCACTCACTAACTTGGATGGTGAAGTACCTATAGCTTAACTAGGATGGTCCATTTGTTACTGATCACCTGGTTTTCTTACGGTATCACAACTTTAATTTACAAATAATAGCGAAATGAAAAATATTACATAATGAGATGAAATGTTTTACGAAGTACCTAACTACTCAAAAAGCAGTCAAAAATGTTTAAAAGTTCGTTGAACCTAGTGAAGGTCGTTGATATTATTTTACTATCGATTTTACCTTCTTTATTTTTGTTTGAGCTGTCTTTGTTTATTTGAAGAATATTGAGGAATTTAGCAAATAAGGTATTTGCAGCAAGATTGCCTAATGCATGCATAGGATTAGATAGTATCGGTAGGTAGGTACCTAGTTTCACTAAGACTCACCATCATAAGGCGCCTGGACTTATGAGAAAAATACCAGGGTTTCTGGAATTTTTATCTTATTAATCCGGTGATCATCACCTGCACATGGAATCACAAGCCCCTCATGACCTCTTAAACGACCACCCTGGAACCCCCTCTGTGTTACGTCTATTAAGGCACATCCCTGAGGAGACTGAAGAACATAACGAAGCGTCTCCTCTGAGCCTCGCTGTGCACGGCAGCACGTGTTCATTGTGCCACCGACTTTCGTCACTAGGTCACGGATAGTGTCCCTAATTTGAGCGCCCTCGACCCCGCAAGCCTGGAACATCACAGCCTCACAGAAGGAGGCTATTTTCCAGCAATTTTCTGTCTCTGCCAGCACGGCCCTTTAGATACTACTGCTGGCAGCAGAGACAGGTCTCTCCCGATCCTGGCGACCAAGACCCACCGTTCACAAACCCTCGCAGGGCACACCTCGAACGTGTGCTGTGCAGAATCAAATCGCGCGTTGACAAAGCAGGATGGCTTAGGCAACGCGCTTGCTAGAAAATTGCGGCTGCTGTAGCCGCTCGGACCAACACTCGAGCGCATGTTTGGTGTTTATATGATAAATTACAGCTTTTCTTTCTCCAGCTGTTATGAGAATGTATTAGTGCTCACTTCCATTTCAACTTGGTAGCCCTGTAGCAGGCCATGGCGAATCGCAGACAATCGCTGGAATGTGTCCACAGCTAAACTGAACGTGACCTCTTCCAAGCAGATATTTATCTAACAGTGCGGTTTGAATTTGCTTAATATATTCAGTCCTTGAATAACTAAGAGCTACGCTACAATACGCGACAAACGAAATAAAAAAAACCGGCCAAGTGCGAGTCGGACTCGCGCACGAAGGGTTCCGCACTATTATCCCAAAAAACGGCAAAAATATCACGTTTGTTGTATGGGAGGCCCTAATATTTATTTTATTCTGTTTTTAGTATTTGTTGTTATAGCGGCAACAGAAATACATCATCTGTCTATCGTGTTGCCGGTTTTCAGCAAGGTATTTGAGAGGATAATGCTAAATCAAATGCTCATTCATTTTAATACGAATAACATCTTGCATGATAGACAGTATGGTTTCACCAGAGGACGTTGTACAACTGACGCTGGTGTCGCTCTATTAAAACACATCTTTGATGCGTGGGAAGATTTGCAGGATGCCATAGGTATCTTCTGCGACCTGTCGAAGGCGTTTGATTGCGTTAATCATGAAACATTACTTCTGAAACTTGAGCATTACGGGCTAGGTCAATCAGCGTTAAGTTTAGTTAAATCTTATTTGAATGATAGACAGCAATTAGTTCAAATAAACGGTGTGAATTCGTCCGGGTTAAACGTTAAAATGGGGGTACCCCAGGGCTCAATTTTAGGTCCTTTCTTATTTTTAGTATACATAAACGATTTACCCCGTTTATTGGAAAACAAACTTAACATGGTGTTATTTGCTGATGACACATCTTTAATTTTTAAAATAAATAGACGTACTTGTCAGGTTGACGACGTAAATAACGCGCTACGGCAGGTTCAGGATTGGTTCACTGCCAATAATTTAGTTTTAAATGGTAAAAAAACCAAGTGCGTAAAATTTTCCTTGCCGAATGTCAAAAGTACTGATTGTGACATTATATTAAACAAGGAGAAGCTAGAATTCGTCGATAAAACGGTTTTCCTGGGGATCACGCTGGACTCAAGGTTGCAATGGGGTCCTCATTTGGTATCCCTTGCGGGGCGGCTGAGTTCGGCGGCTTATGCTGTTGGAAAGATTCGTCGGTTAACGGATGTGGATACCGCCAGACTAGTCTATTTTAGTTATTTTCATAGTATAATGTCTTACGGTATCTTACTATGGGGAAGGGCTGCAGACATTGAGTCAATTTTTATTCTGCAAAAACGAGCCATCAGAGCGATATACAATCTTCGCCGGCGCGATTCTCTAAGGGAACTGTTTAAGGACATTAACATCATGACGGTTCCTTGTCAATATATTTATGAAAACATCATGTACGTAAGAAAGAATTTACATCTTTTTAGTAAAAACGGCGACAGACATAATTATGTTACTAGAAATAGGGACCAATTAGTTCAACCAGGTTTCAGACTGGCTAAAGTAGCCTCATCTTTCATGGGGTACTGTACAAAATGTTACAATAAAATTCCTCCCCACATTCTTGAACTGAATGAGACGAAGTTTAAAACTTGTATAAAACGCACACTATGCAGGCTGGCATATTATAAGTTGGGGGATTACATCAATGATAAAAATGCTTGGCTAAATGCTAGTCCTGCTCCACAGCCACTAGGGCGCAAAAACAAGTGTTAAGCAGAACATTATTATTTTGAATTATTGTTGGACCTTCTGAAGACTGTATAAATATATTTGTATTGTATAAACTCAATTTCATTCATCAAGGTATGTACTTATGTACCTAAATATTGTAAAAAGTTTTTTTTTTTTAAAGAGTAAGTATGGAGTTTCTTGTGCATTCTTCTCCATTACAAGCTACTTTCCGAATGCACGGTAGAATCAACTATTATTATTTGTAAAATGTAACGTTCAAAAGTGCCGCTTGGTGGCCTACTTGAAATAAAATATCTTTGTCTTTGTGAAAATTTCAACTGTCTAGCTATCACGGTTCATGAGATACAGCCTGGTGACAGACACGGACCGCGGAGTCTTAGTAATAGGGTCCCGTTTATACCCTTTGGGTACGGAACCCTAAAAAGCTTCTCAGGGTGAACAGTAATTTTATTCATTCACTGTTTACGGTACGGTCATGCAACGTTTCGGTAAAACGGAACGTGTCTGACGTCGTGGCTCGAATGAAACGTCACTTTGAACTTTTGAAGTTTGACGTGAAGTGAAAATAGTGAAATAGCCCGTAGTGCAGTGGCTCGATTTTTTACGAGTTTTGTGAAAAAATAAGTGGGCATGTCTACCGTTGAGGAGTTGCAGAAGAAAGTCAAGGAGTTGGAGGCCCAGCTAGCCGCTGCTCAAGGCAATGTGGGCCCAGTACGCCAGAAAATCGATGTCATGTCGTCCGAAGTTGTCGATTCTAATCCTTACAGGTATTTCATGATTTTCCTCCAAGAAACATGCAATATCTATAGCTTTTGAATTCGTTTTGATTAACATGCTGTACCTTTTGAATGAACTTTATAACAATTTCCTTATGCGTTGGGTAAATCAATGACAAAATGAAGCCAATATGCTATGTTGCCGTTACTATGTTGCTTTAGAAATCGACAACGTGAATGTAATTCTGTCAATACTAAAGGTTTTTGTATCTGTTACGTTTTGTTCGCTATCTTTTATTGTTTTGAAGCAGCACAGAATATTGTGGACTGTACAATGACTTGATTACAATTTAGTACTGTTTGTTAACATTATTGCAATGAGCAAGTTTTATTCTTGTTTGCAGTCGTCTGATGGCTCTGAAGAGGATGGGTATCGTGGACAATTACGAGAAAATCCGGGAGTTGTCTGTAGCTGTAGTTGGTGTTGGTGGTGTGGGCAGTGTCACTGCTGAGATGTTGACGAGGTGCGGGATTGGAAAGGTAAGACTATGGTTGAATAGTCTTCTGTGTAAAAATGTGCCAATACAGCAAAACACTTGTGAATAATGATTTATAAATCATTTTTGAGGGAACTGACAAACATGTTACGAGTTTTAATAATAATTTATTCTTTTGTGTTGGCCTTCCGATTAATAAGCATTGTTTGATAATTAGATGGTCTAGAATTTTATTTTTATTCTATCTTCTTTCCAGTTGATCCTATTCGATTACGACAAGGTGGAGTTGGCGAACATGAACCGCCTGTTCTTCCAGCCGCATCAGGCGGGGCTCAGCAAGGTGGATGCAGCAGCCGCCACGCTTCAGAACATCAACCCAGACGTTACTATTGATGCTTACAACTACAACATTACCACCGTTGATAACTTTCAACACTTTTGTGATACCATTAGGTAAGGCTTTTGAAAAAGGGTATATTCCACTTTTATAAGGAACTAAAGTTTTATTGTAGAGAATAAAAAGAAACAGAATATTTAAAAGAAATATGGTGTGTGACAGTTTCTATTCTTGTTCATCATTATAATAATCTGCCTGCTCTATTCATATGTTAATTTCTATTTTAGATGGCTTTCTTTTCTCTGCTATCAAGGATGTGTTTTTTAAACAGTGATTAATTATTGTAACTTTAATTTTACTTGCTGTTTCTTTTCTTAATTGTTTCAAACTGAAGCACCCACACTGTATCTAGCTTGTTTTGTCTGTGTAACATCAAATAGATCATGTATGAATTGTATCAATTGTAGTCTCCAATAATATAAAAAAAACGCTCCAGGGAAAAGTTAGACAGGTCACTAACAATCAACAAATTTCTTTCCAGGACTGGTAGTCTGACTAGAGGCCCAGTCGACCTAGTCCTTAGCTGTGTGGACAACTTTGAGGCGCGCATGGCCATCAACACAGCCTGTAATGAGCTCAACCAGAAGTGGTTTGAGTCGGGCGTCAGTGAGAATGCTGTGTCTGGACACATACAGTTCATTAACCCAGGAGAGACTGCATGTTTTGCTGTAAGTTTAGGATTCTTATATTTTTTCTAAGCTTGTCTAAGTCATGTTTTATTTGCCATGCAGTGAAACAAGACAGGCTAAAAAGCTGGAAAAATCTTAAACATGCCACCGGATAATGGTTAGCCCATTGTTACCCGACTGCCGAAGGAGGGCTTTGGCTGATTTTAATCATTGTTAAGTCAACCGATTCCTAGATTCTATTAACCTTGCGAGTGTCACTGGCTACATTAAAATTGGAAAATAGAAAAATGGCGGCTTTTGGTCGCTATGTTGTGTGGGCCGAATATATATTTTTATTCCAAAACCTTAGTGTTGGGTATCAAAATAAAGGGTTTTATGAGATAATTTTAAAAATATATAACACTTATATGTTTAAATGTATATAATTCGAAATAAAAATGTTTAAAAGTTATAAATAAAAGTTTATTCATAAAACCAAAATACCTGACTGCTTAAGAAGCGAACCAAAAAGACGTAAACATGAAGAAAATCATGCTGTGCAGTCGGAGGATACATATTCGCGACCTGGCTGGCCAAAACCAAAACCAGTCGTGTTTTTTGATGTTATGAATTAATTTTCTTTATGCGATAAACCAGATTGAAAAGATTCTTGTAGTCATATAGGATAATGGAATTTATTAATGTGGCTAAATTATTTAGAAAAGTTTATCATTATTAAGATTTTTCTAATTCCTGATATTTTGAGAAATTTCTATGAGATTTTTTACTAATAGATGAATATTTTTCCATTACAGTGTGCACCACCATTAGTGGTTGCTTCAAAAATCGATGAGAGGACACTGAAGAGGGAAGGAGTTTGTGCAGCCAGTCTGCCTACTACCATGGGCATTGTTGCAGGATTCTTAGGTGAGTAGTGTTACTTTCACAATTTGCACCTTATTGCCTAGGAAAGAGGATTGATTTTTGATATATGTGTTTCTTCTGTTACAGTCCAAAACACATTGAAATACTTGCTTGAATTTGGACAGGTCAGCCATTATTTAGGATATAGCGCTTTAACAGATTTCTTCCCCATGATGGCGTTGAAGGTAAGCTTTTACGTTTTATAACAGTAACCTTAATCAATATTAATTATGTGGTACTCAAAAAGTCACGTAAGTTGTTTTGTCTTGGTTTGGCCTGAACTAGTTGACAAGCTTGAGAAATCCTTCGATTTGAATTCTTTATACTTTCTTTTAGCCACCTTATACTTTTTTTTTTGGTTCAAACTCATCTCAACTTGTAAACAATTTGTGGAACTGAGTCATTGTATAGTCATCGGCACGTAACTTGGCAAGGTTTCGGCGTAGTAGGGGTAAGTTCGCGCATCGTACACTTATAGCCACAAAAAAGTGGTCACTATTTCTTGTAATTTTTCAATGGTTATGGTCGTCATTTATTTTTAATCATGTATGTCTAGAAGAAGTTTATTAGGTGTTATAAATAAAATATATACCTACTATGAAAAGTTAAAAAAAAAACGAAAAATATATTAATTTTAAAAATTATGTGTCCTCGTCATCACTATCATTAACAAACTCGTTACAAAAACTTAATTTAAAACAATAACAACTACTCCTTACAAAATCTTTACAAAAACAAAGGGTACAACTTTCGTGCACGCAAGTGTAATCGGGGGCGAACGGAAAGAGGACGCGGTGCGGAAGGCAAGGGTCGACTGAGCCACCAATCGCGCGCTCGGGTCGGCGCTACCTTGTACGCCAGGTCCCGCTTCACTACCAAGGAGACCTAAAAACAACTTCTGCGCATCTAACGACTCTTGCCAAGTTACGTGCCGATGACTATAACTAAATGCTAATATCTATAAATGTTAATTTACAGCCGAACCCACAATGCGACGACAGTTACTGCCGCTCCCGCCAGGCGGAGTTCAGAGCCAAGCCCGTGGTGGAACTGGCTACAGAGGTGACCGAGGACCTCGCACCCGTGCATGCTGACAACGAATGGGGTATGTTTTTAACATTATCTATTTACTGAAAGTTTGTTGAAATATTAAAGATAACTAAAATAGTGTGGCGGCGGTCTATAGTTTCTTTGAAATAAGGCGTGAGTTTTCATAGCTCAATTTGGATCTCTATTACAATAACATCTACTTTCTCTCTTTTCGGTTTTATCTATAGTCTATTCGCTGGAGCAAAAAATAAAAGGCAAACAAACAAATGTCAAACGTATAGTCCAACTTATTTTAAAAATACAACCTTACAACCTCCTTACAACGCAAAATGGTTACTTTTGTAACATTATCATAATATTTCCGAACTGCAGGCTTTCGAGATGCTTTTTAATGTCGGCTATTGGTTTTGGTAATAACATGGAGTTTCTTTGTCGTTCTTCTCTATAACAAGCTACATTTCCGAATTGACGGTAGAATCAATTATATTATTATTAATTTAAAATTTGTATTTTTGACGTTCAAAAGTGCCGCAGAATGACCTAGTTGAAATAAATAATTTTTGTGTTATCTTGACCAATTTTTTTGTTTATACATTAAAAATATTGATACTGTTGTAAAATACAGTTAAGAAATGTTTGACATTTTGTGCATATTTTGTATTTTTTGTGTTGAATAAACGTCTTCTCATGATATTTCTATTTTAGACTTTAGTGACAGCTATAAATATCTTTTTTATGGTTTGTTTTGTTAACCTTTTATTTTTTTGCTCTAGCGAATAAAGTATAGGTCATCTCACTCTGAAATATTTTATGTGTATTTCGTTTAAAGGAATCAGCCTAGTTGATGAAAATACGCCAGATGATGACGACTGCTCTCACCTAAAGTTAGTGGATGGAGTTCAGGTACAGACATTAATTATATTTACGCAATTAGAACATTTTAAAGTTGTTTATAGATGGACTGATATCAAACCATTGTACAAAATAAAATACTTCTTATTTTTATATTCAGGTGGCCTACAGCGTTCCCGTAGACAATAGCACTCCTGAATCAAGCACGGGTGGCGCGGTCGCAGCCTCCGAGTTATCTCTCGAAGAATTGATGCAGCAGATGAAGTCCATGTAATCTTGCCCACAGCTGGACAAGTGAAGCGGTGTAATCATACCCACAGCTGGGCAAGAGCGGTGTTGTCCATTCCATATCAATTGAGGATGAGTTTGTTACGTGAGCATTTAATTTTGGTTGTTATAAAGGGCGACTTGTGTGTTAGTGATGAAAAATGTTAAGTTTTTGGATAATTTAGTTTCTAAAGAGTATTAAAAATACTGCTTCTAGTTACTTAATTTTTATTGGCCTCGAAAGTTATGTATCGAAAATTGTGGTTACTATGCTCAAATTGTAATTCTTCTTATGTTTATATGACAGTTAATGGTGGTAATAATGGTGTGTGATTTTATACAAGTGCAAAAATAATTGTGATGGTTTACGAAAAGGCCGATATTTTTATTTTATTGTGTTAGTTTTTTCTATGTTAGCACAAAGAAGAAACAAACACAATACAATGAAAATAATTCTTTATTTTATAATATTTCTTGATTAGCTTAAATGTATTAGATAAAAGCTTGGTGATGCGTGGCTGTATAATCACAAAGAACGGAGCTAAAATTACAGTTAGGGTGATTGCTGATAAAAATGATCGAAAATGTAAACATGGATGTGCGCTTCGTGAAAATGCATTCCAGCTTTATTGTATAAACTATTTTTATTTAAGAGTCAATGAATATATAGCATAAGTAGTAGTTAATGAATTTTTTTGATGTGTTTAAAATTTTATACCAATATTGTTGTTCGCTACGCTGAGCTGAATATCATCATTATACATATTATTGTATTGTAACAAATTTTATTATGATTAAATATCGTCTGTGAGTAAATTGCTTTTTATTTTTTCTACGCAGGCGTTCAGTTTGGTCGTGATGCGTTTGTTCTCTGGTGGCAGGGAGTTGCTCTGGAAAATTAAGTCAAAATTAAGACTTCATGAAAGATTATGAAGAAAAATTATAACCAGTTAAAAAAACCGTTAGGTAAACCTGACTTTTACAGTATTTATAAAAACGCGCGCAGGTTTGACGATATCCAGCCTCCCGAACAAGCCGGATTTCGAAAAACTTTAGCACCGTAGACCACATACATACGCTGCGGCAGGTTATACGGAAGACCGAAGAGTACAACCTGCCTCTCTGTTTAGCGTTTGTGGACAACGAGAAAGCCTTCGATTCGATCGAGACTTGGGCTGTACTGCAGTCTGACCAAACGGTGCCAGATCGACTACCGGTACATTGTTGTTGGTGTTGAAGTGTTTTTACAAAAACTCCACCATGTCAGTCCGTCTTCAGGATCAGACCTAGAAACCAATCCTTCTCCAGCGTGGCGTGAGACAGGGAGACGTCATATCTCCGAAACTGTTCACTGCTGCGCTGAAGGATGTATTCAAGGTTCTGGACTGGAGGGGGCTAGGCATCAACGTTAATGGCGAGTAAATCACTCATCTTCGGTTTGTCGACGACTTAGTGGTCATGGCTGAGACCATGGAGAGCCTCAGTATAATGCTCGATGACCTCAGTGGAGCCGAAAGAGTGGGTGTTAAAATGAACATGGACAAAACCAAAGTCATGGTAAATGACCAGAACACCCACTCCTATCAAGATCGGAGACGAGACGATGAGAAGAGGTAAACCGTCGAATACGACTCGGCTGGGCAGCGATCGGGAAGTTGCGCAGTATCTCGTCCAACTTACCACAGTGTCTCAAGACGAAAGTCTATGACCAGTGTGTGTTGCCAGTGATGACATATGGCTCTGAGACGTGGTCGCTTACAATGGACCTTATCAGAAAGCTTACAGTCACTCAAAGGGCAATGGAGAGGGCTATGCTCGGTGTTTCATTGCGTGATCAAATCAGAAATGTAGAGATCCGTAAGAGAACTATAGCCCGAAGAATTGCCAAACTTAAGTGGCAGTGGGCAGGGCACATTGCTCGCAGAACGGATGGCCGATGGGGCAGAAAGGTTCGGGAGTGGCGACCGCGAACCGGAAGTCGTTGCGTTTGAAGGCCTCCCACCAGGTGGACCGATGACCTGGTGAAGGTTGCGGGGATGCGAGGTTGCGGGGAGCGACGCTTGTGGGAGGCCTATGTCAAGGAGGTCCTAAGACGCTGCCTTGTAGAATGTAAACTCTATAAAAACAGAAGAGGTCCCAAGATGATGCCTTAATGATAAATGATTTTATTTCTGTAAGTTGGTTTGTACCTACAAACACTTTTACATGTCGATCATATTTTATAAAACTTGATGAGGCCGGCGTTTCCTATCTGACTACTCTGAGAAGAAAGGCTGACAAAATCTTGGTTAGATCATGTGAAGACGATGTAGATGGATGTCTGAAATGGTCTTTTGAGGAAAGAAACAGCCAGATTGAGTGGACCTGTCCAGTCAGCGCACACATTTTTCAAAAACCGTGCAGCTCAACTCAGAATTTAGGGAGCTCAACAATTCGACGAACAATACCAGAGAATGGACATTCTGGTAGGCCGCATAAACTGCTCATACTGCCAGACCATGAATAAAAACTAACTGAGATAAATTCAAATTAAAAACAAAAATATCCACATAGTCTTTACATTCACAATAATTAAAATAAAATAATTTAATACTTGGTGGCCCAGTGGTATCCGCCGCAACTTACAAGTTGTAGGTCGTGGGTTCGAACCCAGGCAGGCGCATTACGTTGTGTAAATTATTTCATCACCACTATTCTCAAAACGGTGAAAGAAAACATCGTGAGGAAACCGGCATGTCTTAGATACAAAAAAATCGACGACATGTGACATCCACCAACCCGCACCAGGCCCGCGTGGTGGACCATTCCCTCTCACAGTAAGGAGGCCTGTGTCCCAGCAGTGGGAACATTAATAGGCTGATGATGATGAATATAATACTTTAAATAGTAAATATTCTTGTCATTGCAAGAAAACCAAAAACAAAAACCTAATTCAGGATTCAAGAAAAATAAATAATAATAATTGGAGCAGCTCAATCCCATGCCCCTATTAGGGTTCCGTACCCAAAGGGTAAAAACGGGACCCAAATTGCTGAGACTCCGCGATCCGTCTTTCTGTCTGTCTGTCCGTCTGTCTGTCCGTCTGTCACCAGGCTGTATCTCATGCACCGTGATAGCTAGACAGTTGAAATTTCACAGATGATGTATTTATGTTGCAGCTATAACAACAAATACTAAAAACAGAATAAAATAAATATTTAAGTAGGGCTCCCATACAAAAAACGTGATTTTTTGGTCGTTTTTTGCGATAATGGTACGGAACCCTTCGTGCGCGAGTCCGACTCGCACTTGGCCGGTTTTTATTTAAAGAACGCCGACATCATTTTGATCCGATGACAACTATATTTTAATCCTAACCATAACAGAGTCCATGACTTGCTTGGCCCTGGCGAGAGTCCTGGGCATGAGTCCAGTAGCAGCAGCCACCTGAAGTGCGAAGCTGGTCTCCGCTCCCCCCTCACACACACGGAACAGGAATACTGGCTCGCCGTCTTCGAGGACGAACTCGAACCTCTAAATAAAGGAAGAGAGAAATGAAATAAAGGTCATTATTTCTCACAGGTTTTTTTAAATATATTTTTCATTTTCTTTTCATTATAAACTCAATATAAGACTACTTTTAAGGAAACTGTTTTATGATAACCTAAATTATTTTTTTAACGCCTAAGAAAAACAAGTACCTATCATAATATTTTGGTTGCACATATTTTTTTTCTTGTAGATACAAATTCTAAAAGCCGTAATGCATTTTGCTTTAACTATTGCTAAAACGAGAGCTGAATGAAACCATCCAAAGTCGTAGTAGATACTACCACCTAACCTACCTACCACCAGAGAGAATTCAAAATCTCACCAGAAATCTGACAATAGGCGTGTCCACGATATACTCCTTGATATTCAAGTAGTGCGTTGCTAACAACACATGCGGACAGTTGTCTTCTCTGAACAGCAATGTGTTGAGACAAGCCGCCAGTAACGCTAGGCCATCGGTCGCGGAGGTTCCCTTGCCGAACTCGTCTATGATCAGGAGGGAGTTGGACGTGGACTCTTGTAGGGCTAAGGCCATCTGGAAGATAGGAGGAGTGTTAGATGCAGTCGTTAGTCCGCATAAGGCTACTGATGATTTGCCAGTCCGTCCGTAGAAGATTCATTTGCAATGAAAAAAGACACCGTGCGTGTATGACTAGATGTATACACGTAAACGAATATGTAAGGATCGTAGCATGTGGCGTCTGTCGGTGTAGTTTCTGCCTACCCATGTGTGTAGTTTCTGCCTTCTCAGGTAGATTTCGCATTTGATAGATTATGGTTTTCGCCAAATTTTCCTTGTCCGTCTCCTGGACAAAGGCCATTCGAAGTTGTGTAGAAAATGACGTGAAGACGTTATTTCATAAACGAGAGTATCTCCGAGGGTCGATTCGTGTTCAGTAACGCCATAACATGATAGAAGCTAGATGTATGTCTACACTCACCTGTCTCAAGTCTATAAGAAATGCAGACATGTGCGTAGCGATGCACTCTGTGCTCTGAATACGCGTGTGTATGTGCCCAACTACACCTATAGTTGCTGACTCCGCTGGTACGAAGCTACCAATGTGAGCCAGATAGACTATCAGACCTGGATACAAAATATCTTGCCTTAATGTTTATTTGAAGAATATTTTGATTTCGTAACCAGAAACTTGTCAAACTAGCATATTATACATAGTTTAAGCGGTCTCACTTTGTGTAAAATAAATGATTAGTACAGGTCTCACCAATCTGCTTCATATAAACCGATTTCCCACTAGAGTTAGGTCCTGTCAGTATCTTGACATATCCAGCATCCTGACTGGACTCGACATCGTTCGGTACAAAGTTGTCACACGTCAGCATGTATAAAGGATGCCTTCCTTGCTTGATGCTAATGATCTTCTCAGGAGTTAGCGTCGGACGCACGTAGTTGAACTCCTTGCAGATCTTGGATATGGCTATTAGGCTGGGGGTTGAAGGTTTACGATAAATTGGAGAAAGATTTAGTATTCCACTCTGAAGACACAAGTGAGATTTTTTATACCTAGTATTAATGCCTGGGTTAGATAATCAGCTGCTGGCTGTCTAGTTGTCGCGATACCGTTGACCACTATGCCATTATTGGCAGGCACAACTGTTAATTTGGATACTGCGACAATGAGCTTTATTGGTCAGTAGCAAGGTCCTTAGTGAGTTTTGCAGTAAAAGGACCCAGACTTGCGAAAGAAGCGCGAATGTACGAGTATGTCCCGAGCCTTCGAGTGATTATATTGATAGGGTGACCGTTTTAGTCGATGGCAACTCTACCCCAGTAGGCAGGTGTGCATCAGTAATTACCCAAAGGAAGAATCGTGTAGCTTAATGTATGCTGTATACTGTTTTGGTATTCTTACCAATATCTAGCTCGACACACTTGTATACAACCGCGGAGAGGGTGAGCAGATGTTCCAACATGACGCTGGGGAGGCGCATCATGAAGTGTATCTCGTGCGCCACTATCTCAGGGTAAATTGTTACCTACCAGTCCAGCTCGGCACACTTATCCACGACCGCGGAGAGGGTGTGCAGATGTTCCAGCAGGACGCTGGTGAGGCGCATCATGATGCGGGTCTCGTGCGCCACTATCTCAGGGTATGTGTCGCCTATCATCACGTCCAGTTCTGAAGAAGTACGCTAGATTCAAGACACATTGCCAAAAGGCCGTGGCCTCATTTATTTAAGGTCAAAGGAGATCGTCTTTTCTTACCATCTCTTTCAGCTCTTTTCTCGGTTTCACCTTTCAATACATTGTTAGATCTTTTGTCATCCATTCTATCTTTTCTTTTCCCTGACTCTTTTATAACCACTCATACTTTTTGTGAAAAAGACGTTGCGAAGAAAATTAATTTAGTCTGAATTATTATATCCGAAAATTCTTACCTTCACATCCCTTGCTTTTGTAATGGATATAGTCATTGTTTTGGAACTGAAAGTTAATGATAACGGTTAAAGTAATAAATTAGAAAGTCACTAAGGCAGGATGTGGTGTTCAAGCATCGGGAGCAACTTATACTGTAGTTTATTTATTACAAAGACTTCATACACAAAGGTCTACCAGTCGAACAAGGGTGGTAAAGAGATAACAGTAGTTCTAGTATTTTATGAATGTCAACAAACATTCCATCATTAGCACTTACCATAAACTTCATATCAGGAAGTTCCTTATCATCTGCGCTTAGATTATCATCCCAGACCTTTACGCCTAGCAAATATCCGAGATGCGGCATGTACAGCATGCTACACTCTTGGATATAGGTAGGAAGACGTTCCATCTCCACCTTGGCTGTCTCAGACATCAGGCCTTGAAGACTTGCCATTGTTTGTTTTTCTGGGGAAAAACAAAATGGCAGGTTTTATGACAAAGTTTCATCATAACGATTCAAAGGTGAAAATGTTATTATAGGATGAAGAAATTACTTCTGTCAAGTTCTGCATCAACGCCAGGCTTCACGGTAAACTTTCCCTCAGTTTTAGATAGGTCAAAGTCTATGATCCTGTTCATGTATAATGCCATCTGGAAATACAAGTAATTCCCAAATAAGTTTAGAAATTAGAAATCAGGTAAGTTTCTTTTGCCTACAGTTTGTCACGTTAGTTTAATAAATGCTAGTTACCTCATATAGCTTGGTATTATCGAAGCAAGCGAGCTGCTCCAGGAACTCACTAACTTTGCCCGTACTCTCGCACATCTCGCACATCAGGACCGCATTGTAAAGTGTCTAACGATGTTCAATTGTGTAGAATAAAAAAATGGTTTTAACAGAGATAGCAAATTTTGTAAATGATGCATTGTGTTATGCATTAACTTACATTATAAAGCGATTTCCACTGATACGGCTTTGCAGACAATGCTTTGATTTTCGCCAATATTCCCTGAGAAACGAAACTTCATTTATAATGGTCTTTCCTCCTCCTCTTCATACAAACAACTTGAGACTCCACTTACGTGAACATTTTTGATAAACCGCATTGAGGAGCAGATGTTCCTCATGAGGGCATCATTCTGCGGCTTCATGAAATACGCCACAACGTCCTGACGACTCTTCAGAACTGCCAGGTCTGAGGTCGGGTGTTGTAGCAAGACCCTGCAATCCAATAATCTGTCAAAAAAAAACCATAAGGACGCATGCCAAGTAAATCAGGTTTGAGGTCTCAGCGCTTGTTGACGCTGTTTCTAACCAGTTCGTACAAAAGTACGTAAAATGCCTGCCACCAGCGTTAAAAACCTGTACAAGTCGGAGCTCGTAAGCGCTGGCCAACCAGCACCAGATACCAGCTTCCTATAATACGTGAATGTACTCACCCCATCGACAAATTTTGAACAATAGTCTATTTTCTTAGCTGCTTACCTTATCCGACTCTATCCTATTATGGATCTGCATCTACTAAACACATGGAACAGACAAAGTACTGCAAGGCTGGCGCCTCTCGCACCTCACTTGAACGCGCTGGGGTGTGCCACTGCGCTGAACAATTGCACACCGCGGTATATGTTCCTCATTTAATGCAACTCCTATCTTATCAACGTACCTCATCCGACTCTGCCCCATTTTTGAGCTGCACCTGCTAAACACTTGGAACAGAGAGAGTCCCTCGCGACTGGAGCCTTTCACTCCTCGCTTGAACGCGCTGGGGTGTGCCACTGCGCTGAACAATTGCAGGCCACGGTACGTGTCTTCGTCTATTGTTACTATGTCTGCACTGAAGAAGGTACAAAGTGATTTTGTTTGGTAGGTAAGATCTATGTGTAGAAGTAGAACAGTCATCAACTGCTGAGTGCTAAACATAGGCCTCCCCCAAGTGTCGCCACATTGACCGGTACCGAATTCAGCACAGTATTATACGTATAAAAATATAGAGATTTCTTAAGCAGGTTGTGTATGAGCAGATGTTTAAATGAACGTACACGAAGCAAAAGGAGTTCCTATGGAAGGATCGAAGCAGGTGGCGGTCTATGCAGTTTCTGCCTTCCCCCAAGAAAAAGGTGAAAGTTTATGTATGTGTATCCGATCGACATAAAAACCTTATCAACTTACAGTGAAATGATCCTAAGGCTTAAAAACTGCGGCTTCCCATGCAGATCCATGCTAATCTTAGCCCAGTTGAGGTCCAAGTATCTTAGCAGAGCACCCAACGCGTGCACACTCTGGGTTTGGGAGAAGTCCAGCACTGTTCGAAGGTGCAGGGACCTCTCTTCTTCAGAAGCGTTTGGGGGTTCAGTTGGAAGGGATAGAGTAAAGATACGTCTTTTGCATGCTTCGAAACCTAGGATAATAAAAAACCAGCTAAGTGCGAGTCTGACTTCGCACAGAGGGTTCCGTATAAACAGCTACATATTCACCAAAATAAATAGGTAACATTATTAACTTTTATAAACAATGAAAGCATCGAACATTGCTCTAACGAAGGGACAAAATTAACTTAACTTTGCCGTTCGAAAACTGTTGTTTCCATACATCAATATACAATTTTTTTTTTTAAATAAAGTTCATTTTACAGGTTGGCCGACTATTACTCGTAAACTTGTAAAGCATACTTAGCTGTGATAGTTTTTCTTTTAATTTCGTTATACAGGATGAGTTTTTTAAGTGGGCGTGAATGGCTAAATCCGAAACGATGAGGAATAGCGCCACCGGACAGGCACGTATCCAGACTTTTAGTTCGGGGGGGGACAAACATTGAAATAACCATGTGAACTGTGTAAAAATCGCTGTAATCACTGTACTATAATTTTTAATAACTTGAAGAAGTACCGTCCGAAGTCCGTAGTTTAGTCACACACTTATAAGTATTTTATATTTATATATAAGTATTTTTCTGTTTCCACTGGCAGCCATTACGTCTTGTACCATATCAGGATCTGGCACCAAAGTGGAATGAATAGACAATAGAGCGAGACCAGTAAGTCTCTCGCCCGCCATTCTATTCCTTAAAAAGGATTTTATTCTCTTTAGGCATGAAAATGACCGCTCCACAGATGCCGTTGAAACCGAAAGGGTGGCCAGAATATGTATTAGCCTGTTAATGGTAGGAAAGAAAATTTTGTCACACTTGTCTAAAATTTCCATAATTTCGACTGGTTTCTTATCTGTGTTTTTCCACTTGGCACACCACATACTGTACTCTGCTTTTATTAGTGATTCTCCAACACTTTGTGCCCAATAAATTTTCATATTTTCTAATTCACTTATCTTCCTCTCGTCCACATTTTTTGGAAGAATAATTTCTAAAGAAGAAAGCAGCTCTCTTTGATTCGCAAATCTATCTTTCATGCCAGATATCAAATCGTCCGAGCACGGTATAAAAATAGTTCTTCTGTTTAGAGTATCGCTGGGAGGGTTGCTTCGTGCAGTTTGGTGGCTTTTTTTTCAGTCAGATTTCGGGGGGGGATAAATCCCAACTATCCCCCCCTCTGTATACGTGCCTGCCACCGGACACCCACTCAAAATAGTCACGAGACCGATTTTAATGAAAACTAAAACTGCATCATTGGATTTCTTTAAAATCAATATTCCTAGCCAGGAATCGAATCCGTTGATTTTGAAAAAAAAACCCATTACTCTGTTCGATACTGTCGCATATAAGGATCAAATTCTGGCATCTAAAGATTCTGATTCAAATAAAAACAAATAAAGATTCTGATTCTGGCATATGACTAATTTAAGGAAATGGCTCATTTTTTACAAAATATTTTTTTTTAAATGAAATCCACGAAGAGTCGTATCATGCAATTGATGACATGACAAAGTCTTTGGAGAATTTTCTTAACGTATCTAATTAAAATTATTGTAATGCTGAATGTAATGCTTGAGTTGACGAATTCGGCTATTTATTGAAAATAACGGCCATCATTTCATTACTTAAGGTTTAATAGGGTGGTAAAATAAGTATTTTGTTAAAAATGAGCCCTTAAGTTTGCCATATGCTGATATTTTTCAAGAATTTGATCCTTATTAGCGACACTATTGAATGGTGTAATCAATACAAAATGTCTTTTTCAAAAACATATGGGTTCGATTCCTGGTTAGATATATAGATTTTTCAAAATCCAATGATTCAGTTTTAGTTTTCATCAAAATCGGCCTCGTGACTCCTTTGAGTGTTTGCCGCTATTCCTCATAGTTTCAGACTTGGCCATCCACCACTTACATTACCAAACAACACGCAATATTACCAAAGCCACCAAAATCAGGCTCATACGAACAATTGTTTTCCCTATTTTTCTTTACGCGGCCGAGACGTGGACAGTGCGTGAATTGGAAAGGGCGAAGATAAATGCTCTGGAGATGTGGTGCTGGAGAAGAATGCTCGGTATATCGTGGACGGATTACCGCACTAACTTGTCTATACTCCAGGAACTCGGCATCACGCAGCGTTTGTCGAACGTAGTACAGTCGCGCATACTGCAATTTTTTGGACACGTCTCAAGGCGGGATGGCGACTCCATAGAGCGGTTGGTCGTACAGGGAAAAGTGGAGGGAACCAGATCGCGCGGCAGGTCACCTATGCGCTGGACTGATCAAGTGAAATCCGCAGTGGGAGGCCGCTTAACTGACTGCGCCAAATAGTCCGCCAACAGGGAGACATGGCGGGAGATCGTGCGGAGAGCTGTGTCCGCATTTAACACCGACGTGGACGCCTCGACGTGACCACGACCGCTCTGCCAAGAGCGAAACGACAGAGAAGAAGAAGGTCTTATACATAAAGTGAATAAAACAATGTTAGGTGCCTGTACTAGGTAATCCTGTATCACAGGCGGCAGGGGATATTAGCCATTTAAAGCTTAATTTTATGCAAACGGATCCCTGAATCGAAAAATGGTTTTTACATACCTGTAATATTTTTGATGGCCTATCCAACGATACCCCACACCATAGGATAGACGAAAAAAAACCATCCCCACTTAACGTGTAGAGGAGGTACCAAAAAAAAAAAAAACTGGTTTTATTTTACTACTTTGGCGGCGTGATTAATATGTATATGCATGCCAAATTATAGCTTCGCGTAGGTGACAGTATTTTTGTTTTTAAATCGTCCTATAGTTGTTATTTTTTCAAACTCGTGGATAAGATGACGGACAAATCTATAATGCACCCTTATCTATACTTCTTTTATAAAGCTGAAGAGTTTGTTTGTATGTTTGAACGCGCTAATCTCAGGCACTACTGGTTGGAATTGAAAAAATCTTTTTGTGTTGGATAGTCCATTTATCGAGGAAGGCTAGGCTATATAACATCACGCTACGACCAATAGGAGCGGAGCATAAATGAAAAATGTTGCAAAAATGGAGAAAAAGTTTCCTTGCGTGCGCTGCGTAAACGGTTTAAGCCACGCAACAATCATGTATGTAGGGTAGGTAGGGTAGATGGGTAGGTAGGTAACCAGTTGACGGGAGCGAAGCCGCGTGGGTCAGCCAGTCTATAATATATAAATGTAGGCTATACGAATATTGGTCCCGTACAGAAATTATACTGAATAAAGAAGAAGCCAATCGCCTTGCGCTAATCGAGCGGTCAACGAAAAGCTTTTTAATTATTAAAGCTCACAACAACGAACGAGCCTGTAAAATAATAATTCCAATTCTAGGTTAGTAACTCGTTATAACCATTCACTTAAAATAAGTGGTCAATCACCATTGACCACTTATTTTAAGTTAGACACTCATCATAAATCATGGTTCTTACCTTTAATCTAGAAACATTACTAGTAGTCACTTGTAGTCTAGTACTTACTATACTCCTTAGCAGACAAGAACACAAGTTTGCAACTCCCCTCATCATTGGCATCGCTATCGAAGACTGTCTTCCTGACAGTCTGGACGAAGGTACCCTGGTTCTTGCCATCCAGTAGAATGCAGATGGGTTCAACTTGACGGAATAGACTCGCGAACATCTGGTACTCTGGCGGACGGTCTACTATCTCTTCTAGGATAAAAAGCTGGCCAGGAATGAAGGGGAAAGAAGATATATGATGGATGGGGTTTTGTATAGTGGTTGTGTTATTTGAAACAATGTATGAATACAGTTCAGTAAGATATAGTTATCAGAATGTGGATCAATTGAATCATGATTGAATCCGTCTTTGAATCTATTTTAGGCATATAAAAAATAATAGAAATAATACCTAATATTAAAAACTTTGAAAGACCTTCAATTTAATATGACGAGTCAAACAAATCACATTAATGGGTAAACTGTACAAAATGCGTTTGAAAACACGAAACTTGATATCATGTGACCCAAATGCAGGGGTAATTTAAAAGCCCATAAAGGCTGAACTATAAATGTTTAGATAATAAATGGGACGCACCTCGCCGGTGTGTAGGGTGCAGTAAGCCGCTCCCAGTCTTCCTGAACGGCAATATGCCGCCAACACCCTCTGCGACATTTTAGTATCTATTAGGTCATTAATTTTACCGCAGATACGTTGCCCCGAGTGCTAAATGTCTTTCGAAGGAAACGTTGTAGCAATGTTGTTGGATAGACGTAGAGACAAATTAGGAATACTTAGGTCCCTAAAAAGAATGAACAGAAGCACAAGTCACGAAACAGAAGACGTGACTTTGTCTCATTAGACAAAGTCGCATTCGAACTAGGCTTACGTTATGAGGTTTAATCTTAATCTATTTATTGCAATATTTCTGTGTCGTTGGTATACAATTACATAGTCTTCAAAAGCATACTAGCCCCATTATACAATTTCCGTTGGCCAAGCCCAATATAGAAGACATTAATTAGTTTTCAAAACTCTACTAGTCTACCTCGCTACAATATACAGTTTTGCGTTGGCCAAAAAACAGAAAATACACTAGGAGCTCCGCCAGGTCATGAATAAATATTGTGCTGACACAACATCGGATAATTAATAGAGATTTGTTTTCGCTACGTGATACGCGGGCATTAATTGCGTGTCAGTCATGTTTCATTAATGTTTTAAAGCATGTGTAGTCTCAAACGTAAACGCTGAACAGTAATCTATCTAAAGTACTCGAATGAGTAGTCGCAATTAGGTATGGTAGCTACACGGTTACGGGGGTTATGATTTCAGTTAATTCAATCGTTAGAATACCTGCAGTTATTTGTATAAATACATACCTCTTCTGTCTCAGATTCTTCACTAGTTTCTTGTTGGCCATTCGTATTTTGGTTATCATTCCTAAAATAAATCGTAATCTTAATTCGATTTTTCTTTTATTCAAATAATCGATCATTTTTTTACACACAAACCTTCGACATTGCGCTATGACGAAATGATTATCAGATCGGTTGGAATTCAAAGTACTCATATAGCTGGTTGTCTGACGCGGCATTGGCGCTGAAGCCCCATCCGAAGAAGTTGCCTCCATTTTCTTGTAGTATTGAACTTTTACAAAATAACTGGTGTAAACTGCGTCTGTGCTTTTCCCGCGCGCGCTTTTCCTTTTAATTTTTTTGTCTATGAATATTGATAAATAAGCCCAGGAAACTTTTATACAGCCAGGATTCAGCTACAGAAACCATGAATGACCACTTTTCTTATTTTGAAAACAATAATCATCAAGACCCTTCATATTAAAATGAAATTCCATTTTTAAATGTTGGTTATTCAAAAACACGCGCTGAAGCTATAAAGTATATATTTTTCTGTAGGTAAGTAAGTATACCTAGATGATTTCGATCTAGGTTACCAACCTATTTGCCAGACCTAGTACCTGCAGTTGTACAAGTACTTTGATATATTTGCTCGATAGTTTGTCGCTCATGAAATATTCAGCGGTTACATACAAGTAATTGAAATATGGCGTGATGTTATACATTCGACACTCACGGCTTGTTATGACTTTATGCGGTCACTACCCTGCTTTGCTTTGTTTGGGTTTACGCTAATCACAAACGCCATGCCATGGGTAATAATAGCCGTTTTATAATTAGGAGCAAGTAGGTAAAAAGCAACATTTAGTAGGTAGAACTCTATCTACCAAATGTTGCATTTTTAGTGTTACTCTGATTTTGCATCAAAGGCTGACCATAGGCTGGCCTTTGCCAAAATCACTGGTTATGTGGTTGACGTGGGCCATTGTGTACAGGTCCCAGCAGAGAATCGACGAGTGAATGTTCTTTGTTCTTTTTTTAAACTGATTAAAATAAAAGCTTGGTCATATTCTTCATGGCATTTATTTATAAAATACTTTTCACACCACATTTAATTTAATAAATTATGAAATTGACTTAACATTATAATATTATAAATATTTGTAAAACTATGTCTTAACAATATTTAGGTATCTACCTATAGATATATATTTGCTGTAAATGAAGTAAAGTTTTAGTGCAGAAACACCTAACATAAACTTATGCAACTTTTATAATTTAACAGTATTAAAAATACTTCACATCATCATCACATCATCAGCCTATTAATGTTCCCACTGCTGGGACACAGGCCTCCTCTCTGTGAGAGGGAATGGGCCATAATCCACCACGCAGGCCCAGTGCGGGTTGGTGGTCGTCACATGTCTTCGAATTTTTGGTTCTAGGACATGCCGGTTTCCTCACGATGTTTTCCTTCACCGTTTTGAGAGCAGTGGTGATGAAATAATTTACACAAAGAAAAGCGCCTGCCTGGGCTCGAACCAGCGAACTACAACTTGAAAGTCGAGGCCGATACCACTGGGCCACCACTGCTCTCTGAGGCACTTACGGCGATTTATTCGATCATTTTGTTTTTATTAGGTACACCAAATTCGATAATGAAGATTGCTGGAAAGGTATGGTAATAGTTATTTATGCTACAAGTGCGGCAAGTAGGTGATTTCCGATGAGTGGATAAATTGACACGAGTCGGAAATCATTTTACGCACGTGTAACATACAACATTTTACTATGCATTGTGCGAGGAAATAAAAAAATATATCTGAACCAAGCAAGAAATTTATAAAATGGCGCTTATTCAAGGGCGCTCAGCATATCCACAGATTAACTAATAGTTCCTCGGGCATATCTACTGCGCATGTGAAACTATTTTCACATGCGCAGTAGATATGTCACGTCGTAACGCAAAAAGGCACGAGCAAAATATTTATTCTGCCAAACATATTTAATGAATATTTAAAACTAATTTATTGATCAAAATCTAAATCTAGAGTAATTAAAAACGCCTTAAATGAAGTATTACTTTTGTTTTACCTTTTATATGAATGATAATCTGTACTTAACTATTTTTTTAAACTTTTCTCAAATAATAAAAACTCTATGCGGCGGGCTGACGTTGGAGTTAAAAATTAAAAAAGTACAGGCAAGTAAAAAGCACTAGTAAAAAAAATTGACACTTTCCGCACAGTTTGGCTGCTTGGAAAACGCTCTTTTCGAGGACATGCATTGTAAACTCACTGAATACACAAGTAGGCTAGTTTTCTCTACGTTTGTTGGATGGACATGAACAGTAAATATAATAGATCGTCATCATTGCAACTATGGCACAGTGAACCAGGCCTTACAAAAATACACTAGTTTCAATTAAATTAGCTCACTTCTTCCCACTTCGTCATAAAATAAAATAATCTCTAAATGATCAGCATATCCTTATCCTCGGGCGCGTCCTTCCTGAAGTTGACCCGGATGTGCCGGCAGACGTGGCCGATGGCACTGGCTGCAGGGACCACGATGGCCGCCATGCACGACATCACCATGGTGCGCAGCGACGCGAAGTAGATCTTGATGCAGCGCAGGCAGGGGGCGGTACACCAGATTTGCTGGAAGGAGTGTAACAGGGCGTCAAAGTCTTGTAGTTGTGTTGTCCTATTGCTGGGCCTACGGCAGTTCTTTAGTAATGAAGACTAGATAAATGATTGCAGTTTTGGACTGACAAATGATAATTTTTTTAAACCAAATTGATTATCTCATTCTCATAAATATAAAGTTTTTTAGCTGACCAAACTAGTCAAAGATATGTTCCAGGAATTTGGATGTGTGCAAGAACTAGTTTCTTATGCATTCTCGTATTGTTATATAACTGTTAAACTGTGAAGCCTCTTCTTTTCTTGTACACATTTTTTCGCCGTAATAAAATCTACGGTTTAATGGCCGTGCGTAATCTAGTTGTCCGCACATTATGTGTATGATAGGTACGGTAACTTTGCCGGCCGTATGAACCTTTTTGGTCGACAAAACAAGCTTCCATAGTACTCCTTACGATATTGATGACCGAGTCTACACGGCAAAAAATCGTGTGTGTACAAGAGGCCTAAACGGTGTTTTTTTTACGCTAAGTCCAGTTAGGGAGCTAATCTTCGTTCCATTCTCTCTCTTACCTCGAAGGCGAGGCAGGCGAAACCGCAGCCCAGCAGCAGCGCGCAGGGCGGTGCCAGGAGCACGGTCAGGATGGTGTAACACCAGTTGCGCGCGTGTCGGAAACAGGCGTGACTCAGGCGCCACGCGCACTCGGGGCTGCGCGCACCCTCTGGCTCGCCGATTATGTCGTCCCATACTATCTGTGAGAGGAGATGGGAGTTGAAGTAACTTCTTGTTCTTTCGAGTCTGTAGTTTAACTTTGTCTTGACAGTCTACCTAATGGCTTTGCTTTTGTGTGGCCCGTAGCTTTTATAACAGGTGAAATCTTAGGTACTTTATCTAAGGGTGAAATGGAGGAACGGAACAGCTGTTTGCCGGTTTATTCTGTAACCACTTCACCGTGAAAACTAAGCTTGAAGTGAACTTTCCTATCATTGTACCTTGATTGAATGCATTACAGCTCACTTCATGTTCGCTTCACCTTAGTTTTCAAGGTTACATTTTACAGAATAATACAACTTCTAATAATAGAGTTTCATGACCATTTTTGTGTAATTTGTTTTTGTGCCAAAATAAATTTATTATTAAATTAAAATTTATTATTACTCATTTCCTGTTTGCGATTAGTGGATGGATACTGTTGGTAAACAAGAAAGTTGACTTGCATTTTCTGCCCAGTCGGTGTGTACTGTCACGGACACCCAACGCGAAGAAAGAAAATTTGTTTCAAATAAATTGCACTAGATGGCGTGATAAGCTTTGATTTGTTATTGAGTTTTGTGAAATATTAAGAATTTTTAGAGACGATCATAAAAGATGGTATGTTCTTGTTTAATTAACTCTCCTAAGCACAAAATTCAGGAATATTGGGCTCTTACTTCACATTTCAAAGATTATTTGAACGGATCATTTAGATTTGATTCCAATAGATGGCGTGGTTTTAAATTTAAGGCATCCACTCGATATTTTGAATTAATTTTGTAACAAATTTTGGTACAATGAAACTGTAAAAACGTGCAATAAAATACTATAAAACAAATCATCGATGTATATAAAAAAAAAGTATTCACGAAGTTGCAAGTCGCTACTAACACCAACTATATCCGTGAAACGGAACTAATCGCGATCGAAGTTCATCAGACGACAAAAAATAATCAGTTTAATCAGACGAAAACGCTAGTTATGTCGGCACGGTTTCTTTTTATGGGATAAGGCATCTGTATGCTAGCTAGTATTATATTATCTGTGGTACTGTATATTTAGAAAAGCAAGTATCCATTATGTTTTTTTTGTATTTTTAACCTACTTCAAAAAAGGAAGAGGTTCTCAATTCGTCGGAATCTTTTTAGTGCCAACAGTCATAAAATTTATGTATTTTGCGTTGTACCATAGATAGGTCCGTAGGTGATTTGCTTTTCATCGCTCAAACTTCAACAATATAATAAAAATCCTTAATTGTAGAGTTGCGACTTTGCGAGCTTAAAAATAGCTTTGACTCAATAACAATTGTAATGGAATCGCCCTACCATTGTGAACATGACATAGTTTTGGCAATTCTCTTGTATTCAATTTGCTGCGAGTCAGTGTGTCAATGTTAGTAGCTCAAGAACTGAGCTTTTCCAATAATACTGGCACACTTAAAGCGTTTGGTACATGTTTTTAATAATGACCGAGCTAACCCGTACCTACTACTTATTTCTATTTCTAAACAGTATTTGGAAGTACGCTGCTTGTTTTATCTATTTATAAATTGTCAAGCCAGAGTAAAACCTAACCCATATTTTGCATGACGATCGAGGCAGGATAGATTCCATCTCGAAATATGTTAAAAAATCATGTTAGTTTTACATTATTATAAGCTGTTAATTTTACGAATTTAAAAAGTCCTAGATAAGCAGTGATTTATATGACATGATTTGCCCTTTTTTTAAGGGTGAAAGTATAGAAACTTACTTAGCAGAGAACAATGAAATAGTACAGGAGCGAGTGACCCCCTTGGTCCGCAGCTTATAGTCAAGGAGCTAGTTAGGTAGTCAAGTCACGCAAACGTCTCGAGTTCTTTGTCCGGTTGTGGTAGGCTAGGTTTTTAATTAAACCCTGTAGCTTTTTGTGAGAATTTGCATATTTGATAACATATTGTGGTAAGGTGTAAAGGTTTCATAAATTTTTAACACGAGTAAATAAAAATAGTTCTGAAATAAAGGCAGTCTGATTTTTGTAGTAGTTTGATAAATCTTCATATTTGTGTTTTATCAAATGTTCAGGTCTTGTTATATTGCTTGTGTTTTACAATCAGTATTAATGGCAAAAAGTTGTTGCAATTGATGTAGCCTTGCAATATTTTTACTTACAGAACTCTAACCAAGTTAGCAGATATGATAGTGGAGTTTCTATTCATTATTGTTACTTTTAAATTATTATTTTTTGACGTTCAAAAGTGCCGCTTAATGGCTTAATTGAATAAAGAAATTTTGATTTGATTTGATTTGACAATAATCTCCTAGTGAATATATTGAAAACAATTTGACCGTTGATAACCAATGGTCAAATTGCCCAAGTCAACATTAATTTGTATAGGTCGTTGCGGATTAAAATCTCGTAGCACTCGTAGCAGGGACGAAAAAGTTCGTAGTGCAAAAAGAGGCCAGCTTAGTGAAACATCAATTTGTCATCAAGGGTAGTGTTCTTTCAGTTCTTCAATGTGTCATTAAGTGTAGAGCCCTTAAAGCCTCTTCGGGGTTACCCCATTACGTCCCAATTTCACGGCGCCACAGAACTAATGGTGGTTTGTGCGTATAATGAAGTTGATTTTTCCACCGACACTGATTTATAGTCGGAAAGAAACGGAACTTAATATTGGGGTGTACTTGTTTACCTAGATCGAATGATAGCGTTATAGTTATAGTTTTATTTGTTAGTTTATGTGTCATGTTGTATGGTATTGCTACTAAAGTTCAGACGAAATGTCACACTCGCATGAATCATATGAATGTATAGATTTTCACTGCCTTTCTGCGATGTAGTGTAGGTGCTTCAATTTGGAATACTTTCAGTGTAGGTATATGATAAGATAAAACCGGCTAAGTGCGAGTCTGACCACGCACAGAGGGTTCCGTGGGACCGCGGAGTCTTAGTAATAGGGTCCCGTTTTTATTCTTTGTGTACGGAACCCTAAAAATATCCCCACTTTACGTGTTCAGGAGGGCGTCTGAGTATTCCTCGGCCGTAGGAGAGTTACCCCTTTTGTTGTTACCCTACACGTGGTCCCCGGGTGGTGCTGATCAAGTGACACTAACTGGTGGTAGGTTTTGGCCGAAGGCTTGCGACCACCCACCGGGCAAAGACGTACCGCCAGGCGGCCTAGTCGTGTTCCGGTACCGATACTCGGTGTTGCCACTAGAGGAGTTGGGTCGAGATAGTTGTTCCACTGCATGCTGACCAGCCTTTTTTTTCCCTGTTTGGAAAATCCTCATTGGATATGCTCCGCCCTTGGGAGGACGGAGGGGTCTGTCGGACTCGTACTGACTAAAAACCACCACGGGTGTCCCATCTCACACCTACGCCGGGGGTAGCGGGAACAACGATACTTCCGCAACCCCCGGCTAGTGCCCGCCCGCCTCTGCGGCCTCAGTCCCGAGTTGGGCGCGCGTGGAACACAACGCGCTGCCACCTCGGGTCCTGAAGTGTGGGGTGCGACGGACTTCCCCGAGTTCGACGCCCCTGGACCTATTTAGGGGGGCATTTAGGGCCTTTTGTATATTTTTGCATGGTTCATAAGCATATTGTTACAAGATAGGGCAACGCCATCTAGTGACGAGTAGAAGAATTAAGTAGTTACTAGTAGCGCCATCTAGTATCGAATAGCGGAACTAGTCGTCTCGTGTCGAATGGAATTTGCCAGACTGTTCGAACCGAACATTCTGGAAGTTTCTAGTCGCTTCGGGAACAGTGAGTTCGAAAGACGATTGTTCTGGAAGTTTCTCGAATTATCTAGAACAGTATAGAACGTTCTAGAAACATCTTCGGTGCTATATAAAGAGCGGTCGGGTTCGTCGTGAGTCAGTTTCGATTCGGAAGCGACACAGAGCGATCACCAAAGGAAAATAGTGCGAAGTAATAGAATTGTTTAAGAAGTGTTTTTGTAATAAAGTTTGATTAATTGAAGTCTGCTGTTTAAATAATTTATCCCTGAGCCCCAGCTCGTAACAATATATTTACTATCTGTTTTACACAACTAACAACGTTCAACGGAGTGGAATTCCATGCCGGAGTCTGTGTTTCCCGATAGTTACAATCTAGGGGTCTTTAAGTCAAGAGTGAATGGGTTTTTTCTAGGCAAGCGTGCTTCACCGTTGAACACATCATCGCTTAACATCAGGTGAGATAGTGGTCAAGGGCAAGCTTACTGAAAAAAAAAAAAAAAACGGCATTTAGGTAATTTTTCAATGGCATTTGTAATTTTCTTTTGCTATTACTGTATTATTTTTCCTTTCGATTTCGTTATATATACTACTGCCGTGCTTATTTTCACATAGCCAAAAGCAACCATTTCGCTTGGGAGCTGAGTCGAAAAATGGTTTTAACAGATCCATAATATTTTTGAATGGCCTATCCAACGATACCCCACACCATGGGATAGACGAGAAAAAAGAACATCCCCACTTTACGTCTATAAACCAGTACCAGAAAGAAAAACATGATTTTATTTTACCACTTTGTCGGCATTATTAATATCATCCATTCCAAATTATAGCTTTCTACTAAGAGTCTCTGAGCTAAGCTGCGAACGGACAGACGGACATAACGAAACTATAAGGGTTCCTTGTTGACTTCGGAACCCTAAAAAAGGGGAATTTTAAAAACATATTTTTTCTTTGTTTTTCACCGACTTCAAAAAAAGGAGGAGGAATCTTTATTTTTTTATTTATGCTCCCCGATTACTCAAAGACGCCTGGACCGATTTGGAAAATTCTTCTTTTGTTTGAAATATTTAAACATGGTACTTCACTGGTGTTGGAAAGAAGGAGAGAGTTGCAAGCAAAGTTAGTTGAGGAGAGGAAAGAAGGCAATACGGCATATTTGAAATATGACGAACTAATAGTTAAAGAGAACAACACCAATCAAGTGAAAAGGAAAAGGGAAACATCAGCTTCACCCTCCAACTATATTAACCAACCAAAAAAAGAACAAACAGTAAACACAACCAAGTCTAACAGAACTAATGCTTTTGATATAATGCGATCCAGATCCAGCTCCCTTCCGAGTACACCCAACACTAAAAGAAACCAATAGCAACTATAGAGCCGCAAACGGAAACCAAAACCAACCAAAGAAACTGTCAATAAAGAAACATCAAAACGCCAAACTCCCCCAAGCCGACTGGTCCTCGTGGGGGAAAGAGACCACAACCCTCCAACGCCACCTTTGGCTAACCAGCACCAAAAACAAGTATTATACATAGCATCCCTTAATGTACTTACTCTGATGAACGACGAAAATCTTATTGAACTAACTAACGCGCTAAAACAAATCAAATGGGACATCCATGGCATGAGCGAGGTAAGAAGAATGGGTGAAAGAATCACTTCTCACCCAGACTACTTACTGTACCAGCTAGGAGAGACGCAAGGCCATCACGGGGTAGGATTTATTATCAAGGAACATATAACGAAATATATTGAAGAATTCATCGGAATCTCAGAGCGTATAGCGATTATGAATGTGAAACTACCGGGATACAAGGATCCTTGGTCCATTGTTCAGGTCTACTCACCTACAGAACAATCGAATTTAGAAACTATAAATACTTTTTACCAAGATCTAAATGAAGCCATCCAAGAATACACCCATAAAAACCTTATAGTAATGGGCGACTATAACGGCCAAATCGGAGCAAGACGCCCAGGTGAAAATATAATATTAGGTCCATTTTCGTATAGCAACAAGACTAGGAGCAGGAATGGGGAGAAACTTACAAACTTTGCACTAGAAAATAACTTATCAATCCTAAATACTATGTACAAGAAAAACAGGAAAAACATGTGGACCTGGATCTCCCCCGATGGCAAAACAAAAACTGAAATCGATTTTATTATGACAAATAGAAGTAGCTATTTCACCAACTTTACCGTCATTAAAAGATTCAATTTCAACACCAACCATAGGCTTATCAGAGCTGAACTCAGAACAAAGCAACCAATGAAGCCGAGACCATGACAAAACGTGGGAAATACAAAACTCAGCAAACAGCAACTAGAACAAATAACAATCGCTCTGAGAGACGAATTTATAGACTTCAATGATGACACTACTAATTTAGGAATCCAAGAAAAATACAATTACATAGTGAATACTATTAAAACTCAGACAAAACTCATAACGAACACTAAAAGTGAAACAAAAAACATGCTATCAACAAATACAATAAAACTACTACAAGACAGAAATCACCTTCTCAGCGCTAAAACCACTCAAAATAGAAGAAAGGAAATTGCCAAAATTAGCAAAGAAAGCATTAGGAAAGATAGAAAACAATGGAGGATGGAAACGGTAGAAAATTATATGGTTGAAACAGGTGGAACCAAAAAAGCGCTCAAGGAATTGACACTCACAAAGGACTGGATCGTAAAAATGAAAGAGGAAAATGTAACCGCCACAGAACAGACATATTAAAAACAGCTACATCATACTACAAAAAACTATACGGCAATGACACTACACAAAGCAAAATAGAACTGGTGGATCCCTCGATTATCCCTAATATCCTCTATTCGGAAGTCAAGCAAGCTATTGACACCCAAAAAGAAGAGAAAGCACCCAGACCCGATGGTATAAAGAACGAAATTCTAAGACACAGCAGGGGAATCCTAATACCTGTTCTCGCAGATATGTTCAACGACATTATAAATACTGAAATCATTCCCCAACAATGGACAGAGTCTATTATCATCCTACTGTTTAAGAAAGGTGATAAATATGATATAGGAAACTATCGCCCTATCAGCCTTATGTCTAACATATATAAGATTTTCGCTAAGATTATCTTAAAATGAATCGAAATAATCTTAGACGAAAACCAACCGATCGAGCAAGCAGGATTCCGCAAAGATTATTCGGTTATCGACACACATCCACGTAGTGCGACAAGTTCTAGAGAAATACAACGAATACCAGCTAACATACTACATCGCGTTTATCGATTACAGCAAAGCGTTTGATTCTCTACTGCACGAAAAAATATGGGAGGCTCTGCTAGAACAAGGTATCGAACACAAATACATCCGATTAATAAAAAACATTTACAGTCGCAGTACAGGACGAATCCAATTAGAAACGAAAAGCACTCCTTTCAGAATTGAAAAAGGCGTTAGAAAGGGGGACCCCCTATCTCCGAAACTTTTCTCCGCAGTACTGGAATCAATTTTCAGAAGATTTAATTGGGAACTTTTCGGTATTAACGTAGATGGAGTATTGCTGTCACACTTGAGGTTTGCTGACGATATAGTGCTATTTGCCAAAACACCAGAAGACTTAAATAAAATGCTGGGAGAACTCGCGACAGAAAGTGCGAAGGTGGGACTGACACTGAATCCGGAAAAAAACTAGATTAATGACAAACGGAAGCAAACACACTATTAAACTAGGGAACACCGAAATAGAGTACACTGACGAGTACATCTATCTAGGTCAGCTTATAACTCAAAAAGAACCCATGCGAAAGGAAGTGGAGAGAAGAATTACGAGTGGCTGGAAGAGATACTGGAGCCTGAGAGAGGCTATAAAAGATAAAAAACTTCATATAAACTTAAAAAGTAAACTGTTTAATACCTGCTTAATACCTGTTCTGACGTACGGATGTCAATCATGGGTGCTAAATCATGAAATATTATACAAACTAGCAACTTGTCAGTATGCAATGGAAAGGAGTATGCTAAATATAAGAAAGTCCAACCGATTGAAAAACTTAGTCATCAGAAATAAAACAAAAACTACTGATGTAAAAATTAAAATCAAAAGACTGAAATGGAGATGGGCTGGCCACATGATAAGAGGATGCGACAGATGGAGCCAAAGGGTGACCCAGTGGTATCCCAGAGAGGGCAAGAGGAAGAGAGGTAGACCCCAAAAAAGATGGGACGACGACATTAGACAAGTAGCCGGGACACGTGGAACAGAGTGACACATGAAAGGAAAGAATGGAAAAGGTTGGAGGAGGCCTTTGCCGATTGGCAAACAGATCTAGGAAAGTTAACCAAGCAACAGATATTAGATTACAATTAAAAATTAAATAGTACATTAGTTTAAGAGTCCAGTGTTATTATACTGTAAGTTTAAATCCTTTGTAATTAGTTAAGAGATCTGAATAAAAGGCTATATTATTATTATTATATACTTCATAGGTGGTCCAATAGTCATCAGGTCAGGATCTAATAATGGGATCCTGATGAAGAAGACCACAGATGGAGTTCCTCAATGCTAAGTATGTCACGGGTATAAGATATCTCGAATAGTTAACCGACTAAGGTGAAACAAATACTTATAAAAAGATGAAAATGGCACCGTCTCTAGGCATCGTAGGCACTGGAACTCCGAAATAAAATAATACTAATTAGCCCAAACACGACTAGGATACTAGTCGTGTTTGGGCTAATTCTAATCGTCATGAGATGTACTTTGGCTATAAATGATTATCATGTTTTGTCACCAGCCGACGTTGAAAAGTTTTTAAAAGAGTCTCCGAATAGTCAGTGCCTAGCAATAAAGGTAGTTGAATATTGTTAATCTAAACGTATCTAAATATTTGCGTAACCTGAGCATAACTGCTTGAAAACTAATTAATTGATTTCGTTGCAGGTTACCTTAATATTCGGTTTTATCGGTGCGTGTGGACGACAAGAACTTCATAATATTACAACAAAGGATTTAGAAACCCGAAATGTCTTTGTCGCCGACATGTACATAAAAAAACGAAAGTATCTACTAAAGAAGTGGCAAGCAGCAATGTAACACAAACTGTGAAATTGCCATCCAAATCAATCCAATATCGCTTTGAAAATTGTACGTTCACTAAATGTTTTAACAATTCAACGATATAAGCAATATAAGTTTGATTTTTCATCGCAAATGTGTTGAAAAACGTCGTATGAAACTCGTGAGCTCTGCTCATTACACGCTCGGCTAAATTACGCCTTCGCCTACGGCTCGGGCTGCAACCTACAGCCTCGTGTTTAATGAGCAACTTAGCTCACTTGTATCATAATTAGGGCATGCACCCGGTTCCTTTATGTTATTTGCAGAACCGGTTCCAGGTGGAAGAAACCCGGTTACCCCGGTTCTTTAAAAAAAGATAAAAGTCGTTCACATTATTTCTTCGATTCAACATGCGCGTAATAGTCCAGGAATTAAAGACATTTGCTGCGTAACAAATCCTAGTTTATTATCCTAAAAATGAGATCATTGTCATGTTTGCTTGATTGCCATTACAAAAGTCGTTATCATAGATTTAAAAAAATATCGGCGGTTACCTTATGTACCGTTGTGCTTGAAATGTTTGTAAAAAGCTACTTGTTGTTTCACCTATTTAGAGATCAATTTCTAAAAAATAATGTTTTCTCTTCAAATCGGTGAGGACAGCATCAAGTGGCTGGTATCAGAAATCCAGCAGACTTTACACTTTTTAGATTATAAGTATAGGTACTTACTATCTTATCTTACTTAAAATGCCAATGCGTTCCAAATCAAATCAAATCAAAGTTTATTTGTTTATTTATCCACTACCTTCCTAGAAAAATCTTTTACTGTCCAGGCCGCTCGTCTATGGAATGCATTGCCTGTGACAATAAAACGCGCGCAATAACTACCGATCTACAAAAGACTGGTAAAGGAGCACTATCTCTCACTGTGATCTTATTCTTGTTAGAGCTGTATTGTTTTGTTGCCTGTATATTTATATGTATTTATGTATCTATTTTAGTACATTTAGTGTTTAAATGTTTGTAATAACTTATTAATTGATAAAAAATTGCACCAAGTGCAATCTCATGTCGTGTTCAGGCGATCTCTCTCCATTCTGGGTTGCCTGGAAGAGATCGCAGAACGCGTAAAGGCCGCCTGTTGTATGTTTGTTTTTATTTTAAAGTTGTTTTCTTTATTATGGTAATAATTTTGTAAGTATGTTCAATGTGACGCTACAAAGTCTAGAATTAACATAAGTTCTAGGTACATTTCCAAAACCTTTTTACATTTAAAAAGCACTCTAAACTTCAAGGCATCCGTTATTTCTATAAATAAACCATAATATATGGTTCTTACAAGTTTTTCATGATTACGTACACGTCACACAATTTTAACAACCCCTTTGTAAGTGGTAGAAATGTTAATGTGTTTCCGGCGCTAAAGTATGAATAATTGTATTTTATAAAGTTTCTTGTATAAATTGCTGTGTTTACCGCTGTTAAAAATAGTAATTACTGAATATGCATAGCTAAGGTACTATTTAATTGGTTTAAAATTGTATGTTTAAATTAGGATAATAGCTAGGAGAACGAAAAAGATGAACATGTGTATGTGTAAATTAATCTTTTTAGCTTTCTGTTAATTTTTAAAAAATCATTCATCTACGATTTTCAGTCTACATTCTCCTGCTAAGCATGATCAGAGTGAAAAGTTATGAAAAGTCCTCATAATTGCAACTTTATACAATAGATACAACTTATTATTCAATTTCTGTGTGTGTCAGTGTATCAAGGTCAACGCAAACATCGATTGTTTACTTTTAAAAACAAACCCGCAACATCAATAACGATACCTCCTAAAAAATTCATGTCTTACCTCTCCACCTACTTATTAGCTGTCAAGGTTACTTCTAACGTCTTCATACAAACCTGCACATGTTGGTTCAGACTGTTAGGGTCCCTGTCCTCTAGCGCTTCGCGAACGCCCTCCGGTTTAGCCGTCGTCATCATGGACGCGCGACCGGTCGTGAACACCGGTTGCTCCTGTACCACCGGGGCTTGCGTCGGTATCAGCACCGGAGGAGCCGACACCGGCTCGGGGATGTCCGGCAACAGCTTGGCTTTGTGTTCACAGGCTATACACTGTCTCGATGTCGTCCGGGTGAGATTTGGGACGGCCGCGCCGCCGGAACCAAGCGGAACGTCTTCAAAGGCCACGGTAGAGGATAGTAGGCAAACTCCTTTAGAATTTCTCGTAGAAAACAGTTTGACGCGACTTTTCAGTAACTTATTTCAGATGTTTGTTGTCTAAAGTTGTGTGGACGAATGCAAATAGCTGCCTAGTTAAAAATGTGAAATTATTTCAACAGCAACGTTAGGGTTATTTTTGTAGGTTGATTTTAATCGTGTTTTTAATCACAAAAAATAATCAGCTAAATAATTAGTTATAGTCCATTTAGTTAATTACACTTTTGAGCCCAATTTTTACTTTACTATTAAATTAAATCTCAGAAACGTACAAGCAACTTGGTGAAGTTTTTGATTTAGATAGATATCTCTATCGAATATATATTAGTGTTGAATATTCAACAACTATTTGGACCGTGTCCAACCGACCTGTTACAGTAGTAATGTGTACACTACACTGAAAGCTCGCGCGATAACTGAAAACTTTTGACCAAGCTTTACTTCTGAAACCCCTTTGCGCATGTCTACCTTTTATAACATGTAAATATCAAAGGACACGATATCCATGGTCGCTTTTACTATAGGTACAAGTCTATCTTTCATACAAAAGCGGTAATGAATATGTTCAATAAGGTTGGCACGACCGTTTTTCTTTTGTTTTTATGAAGTTTTCAGCCAGCTACCGAGAGCGTTGACCGGTAATTGCCTGTTTGAAACATGTTCCCTTATGTCATTTATTTTTTTAGGTATATCATTGCCGGAGCTCATAGGGCAGGGAAGAGTAATCGGTGGGATTCAGGCAATGCTTACTCTGATTATATTATTAACAACGTTATTACCAATCGGTAAACGAATAAACACTGTTGGGCCAGTGCTGGAAGGTGTGGTGTGTGGAGTTTAGGCATAAGTAGGTACAAATCTTATTACTTGAGCCATTTAAGCGAGCTAAGGAACATCTTGAAAAACTAAAATTCATATTATGAATCTCAATCTGGCCAAATTTAAACCTTATTTTCGAGTCGATGGAAACTTCTTTTATTTTTTTTAAACTTTTCCCCACACTACGATTTCTGCGTGTACAAACATTTAAACTCACATGCACAAACAGCCAGACCCGGATCAACTATCTGTCTGTAGGCCATACAAATATTTGTTTCATGCGGGAGTTGAACCCGCGCCACGCAGCGCGGTAGTTAATCGCTCAGCCACTGCGCCAAGCACGACGTCTGTTTTTGGGTTTGCAGTATTTAGGGCTCAGTAGGTGACCACGTCAATTGCAGTATCAGTGGCTTTCATCAGGTTCTCTAAAGTCCAGGTTTACAGGCACTTGGAGCACTAGCATGTAGCTCATATTCTGCACAGGGACGACGCTATCACATTTTGTTTCAGACAGTTTTCAGGGAAAGTGTGGAGGAATCGCAACGTTATCAGAGCCACCAAAATCAGGCTCATACAAACAATTGTATGCCCCATTTTTCTTTACGCGGCCGAGACGTGGACAGTGCGTGAGTTGGAAAGGGCGAAGATAAATGCTCTGGAGATGTGTTGCTGGAGAAGGATGCTCGGAATATCGTGGATGGATTGCCGCACTAACGTGTCCATACTCTAGGAACTCGGCATCACGCAGCGTTTGTCGAACGTAGTACAGTCGCACATACTGCAATTCTTTGGACACGTCTCTAGGCGGGATGGCGACTCCATAGAGCGGCTGGTCGTACAGGGAAAATTGGTGGGAACCGGATCGCGTGGCAGGTCACCTATGCGCTGGACTGACCAAGTGAAATCCGCAGTAGGAGGCCGCATATCTGACTGCGCCAAACAGTCCGCCAACAGAGAGAGATGGCGGGCGATCGTGCGGAGAGCTGTGTCCGCATCTACCACCGACGTGGACGCCTGCCTCAACGTGATCACGACCTCTCTGCCAAGAGCGAAACGACAGAGAAGGGAAGAAGGGGTCTATAAAACCTCATTTTGCCAAATTGTGTTTGCAGCTAAATTAAAATGACGATACGTCATGATGAAGAAGCTTTTACTGTGAAGTTTGATTGGCCGCTTATCTACATGGGCGGCATCTGATATAAAAAAAGAACCACTAATAATGACAGTGATTAAGATAATGGCTTTATAAAAATCATTGCTATTTTTATCTTTTCACATTATTTGTTTAGAAGCTTAACTGAGCTTTACATGAACGGGTATTGTGATTTCTGTTAGGGAAAACATGACCAGCACCCTAATTGCGTGAACAATCACGGTCAAAGTCCCATAGGTATGTGTGTACGGAATTGCGTATATATGTCGTGGCCAGATCTTCGAATTGACCGCTTCATGATGTGGCCAACCATATCATGAAATGGTTTTATTGGAAAATAACCACTGGCCACATCATATGGTTTGGCCAGATCAATGAATAATCAGCGGCTACATTATGACATGGTCAAACATTAGTGTCCATATCGTAAAATAGTTACATAATCCACCGTTAGTGGCGCTGATATCGTTGTTCATGTGATTGCAAAAAAGCTAATAATAATACGCCAATTGAAGATAAAAGTGAAGTGTAATGTCGTTACGACACAAAACTACTCGAATTTTAAAAACCTTTGCTAACATGTAAACCATTCCAAACGTGAATTGACATATCATCAAACGTTTACGTTTAAACGATATGGTCAGTTTTAACATATCATTAAATACAACCATTTCATGAAATAGTCGGCCACATCATAAAGAGATCAATTATATGATCTGGCCACGACTTAGAGATCAACGCAGTGGTGGCACAGTATTTTGGATGGTTGTCTCCTTTTGCATAAGTCACATATCACGCCAGTCGCGTTCACATTATAAGGATGTCAATAAAACAACAACATGAAATCGTTATACAAATCTTTATTACTCGTAGATAAATGGTTTACGTTCTACACTATATACATGCACCGAACTTTAGCTTATGTTATATACAAAAGTAATCTATGATTTATAATTATCTTACAAGTTTTAAGTCTAAGTTATGAGGAGGATAACAAACTTATAAATATTTTGCAGTTAAACCAAGGCTTTTCCATCAAAATAATTTTTAGTCTTGTGAACTGCAAAAAAAAAATACCATTCATTCTCCTGCCATCTTAAAAGTATATTATGAATAAAGATTACACAAAATTAATATGAATATGATATTAATATTGCTTATTCATAAAGTTATATACAATTGAGCCGTTTTATATTAGATTTATTTTACTCTTACTCATAAAATACTTCTTGTGTTGTAATATTTAATTAATCGTATTTATTGAATAAAATGTAATTTTCATATTTCATGTGCTTAATGTGGATGGAACTTATTTAAGTGAGTCTTATAAATCTCTATTAAGTTTTTCTTTCTAAAACATACATTTCCTCATTTATCTTTTATTTTGATGCCTCAGATAATTTTCTTTTCCGTCTTAGATACGTATTTTCCCGAAACCTTCAAGCAATACTTTAACACCGATAATATGGCTGACAAAGTTCAAATGTCGCGAAACACTTCCACCATGACCTTAAGTACAACCTTTAACAACTCCACACTTTATATTTCTGTCGGGCCATTAACAATACAAAATTATTACAATAACAGCCGCCCAATATTAGTTAACACGTCATAAAGAACGCTGCGACAATCGATCAGCACTATTGACCACGTGGGTTACCCGGTACCTACACCTGGGGGTAACCCGGTCACGCCACTCCTCGGTCCATCCTACCCTGACGGAAATATGAAGGGAAATGATTGATCGTGCCCAAAGGTTATGACGAGGGGAAGTGACAATTAGGAGACACTATGAAGATGGTAGTTGGAATTGGGCTTGGTTGTTGATGAATTGTTTATACTTTGGTATGGCTAAAGAAAGGTTCTGTAGGCACATTTATGGTGCGTTGATAAGTTCAAGACTCGGGTGATTTACAGGTATTTTTTATTGAAAACTTACTATGATTAATTTTTAACCGTCTTAAAAAAGGAGGAGGTTCTTTGTATGTTTACAGGCAGTTTGAAACAACCAGAACATTAGTATGTAATCAATGTATTTTTTATGTGCTTAGAAAATCATAATGTTCAATATAATAAACGTTGGTTGGACTACAAAGATAAATAAAAAATCGATATAATTCAGCACCTAACAGTAAGAGCGTCAAACTGTAGCGTTCGACGCTGACATTGTAGCGTCAGCACTACACTCTGACGCTCGTAGCACCAATATAAATCTAGCGTTAAGTCTATATTAAAGCTTCAGTAATTAGCTTACAATGGAAGACCGTAATTATTGGGATTAATACTAAGTATTAAAAAAAGCTGTTTACACAACAACGAAAAATCCAAATTTCCCAAACATTTTTCATATTGAATGTACTGCTTCTAGAGATTTTCTTTTGTGAAAACAGCTTGTAAAAGTGTGCTTAAACTTGATCTAATAAAATACAAAGTTTTACATAGCTTAAGTACATAACAGATGCGAATTAAAGCCCTCTTCGGAGTCAATAACTTCACAAGACTGTGTTCGTTATTATACTTACACTAGGAGCACTTTTCGCTCGATATTATAAATGTTTTAGTATTATTTTCATTATGAAAACCCTCTGGTAAACAGAAACAGTTTTATTAATCAAAATCTATAGATTATTTAACACCTGTAAAACAACTGATTGGCAAAATTGTCTGTGGAGAATTAAGATTCTAAACAATTCATAGATTTTTATTAATCAGACTGGAAATTAGTAGGTAAAGTTTATATATTTACTGATTTTATTTTTATTGAAAATGAGTTAAAAATGTGTGGTAAAGAAAATAAATCAATTTACCAAAAATGTGCTTTATATAATCATGTGTGAAAAGAAAATTGCGCGAGCCAGCTGCTATGTAGAATGAAATAGTAAAAAGTAAATAGTAAAATAAACAACATACATAAAAACCCTGACAGGCTAAAACAACTGCCAGAACAATTTCTCAGACAGTTTGACCCGTCAAGCCTTAGGTCAAGACAAGAAAAGCAAAGGGTAAATAAAAATAGCACAAGATATGGTCGCCGACCCAAATTTCACCAGCAGTGGCTCGCGTGACGCGCTTACATACAGATTGCTAACACACCCATTCCGGCTTCCAACGAACACCGGACATTTGCCGGCCTTTGTAGCTATAATGAGTTTCAAAACTAATTTAGAAAAAGGATTTCTTTAATTCCACAAGTTATTTTTTTAGTATCTTACATTTTAAATATTATGTTACTTTTTGGGATTGGCACATAAGCTGGCCATCTTCTCGAAGTTCTATTCGCCAAACCAATATTAAATCAGGTAACAAACTCCTAACAAGAATTTAAAGTAAATAAATAGAAGTTTACATACATAGATTACCATTCAACATATACAAGTTTTATGCTTAAGTTCTTAAGTAACATGTTTGTGTCGGGTGTTTGTCAGTGAGAGTCACTGTGAGTCACTGACTCACAGTGCCTCTGTACTTACTTACTCGTACACTTATACTCGTACTACTATACTTAGGCTCGTATTATTAAACTGCTCGACTGCCATAGCCTAGTTAATATTCTCTCAAGTTGCTGTCAAAATGTTCACAGTATCATTGCAAACACTAGAAAAAATAAAAATATTGATTGCTTAAAGCCAGGATGTTAAAAAATCATGACCTAACAATTTATTAATACGAGCTTCAGTGACTCGAAAACTCAGTGTCGGTGTATCAGTGAGTGTATGTAACACGTATCGGTGTTTGTGACCCACCCAGTGAGTGTAGGTAGCCCAGTGAAGGTCTTTCTATTAGTGTTTGCAACTCAGTGGGTGCAGGTAACTCCATGAGTGTAGATTACCCTGTCGAGTAACTCAGTGTTGGTGACTCAGTGAGTGTATGTGACTCCATTTGTAATTCAGTGAGGGTCACCCTATGAGTGTCAATGACTCAGTGTGTGAGCAGAGCGGTGCGCGCGGGACCGGCCGGTCGCAGCGTCGGGACTATGGCGGGCTCATCTGGTTCCGGTTCCTCTTTCGTTGGCTCACTGTTGGTGCGATTAAAGGGTTTTAAAATGTAGCCAATATTTTTTTATAAATATTTCATTTTGGTGCGAATCAAATGCTGTGTTAAAGAGAGTTAACATGGTAAGGGTAAATAGTTGGGGTAATTGAAAGCAAGGCAGAATTGTTTGTTATTTTACTAAAACGTTGGTTATGTAAGAACGTTTTTCTACTAACGTATAACATGCAGTTTTATGAATTACTTGGTAGACATCTACATACTTCTATAAGGAACTACAAGCATTAGGTCTAACAGCTTACTACTTATACAGAAAGGCGAAATTATTCCCACCCCACTTAATATTTCTACAAAAAATATATTGAAAACTGTAAAAAAACTAAACTACATGCTAAAGAACTATTATCCAACTGGTTTTTATTTTCCTGCCAGAGTCAAAGGGGATACAAACTGAATAAGGGACATAAGCGTACGGCAAGCACTCACCTTGTATGCGCGCGCGCAGGGTTAGTGTTAGGTAATAGCGCTACTCCCACACATCACCACCTTCGGAAACACCATACAACAACATTATTACTACAACTATTACACCAAATGTTCTTCATAACACACCTAAAGTTACACAGAGCTACTTATTTTCCTACAAAATATTTGGAAATGAACATTTGATAATGAATATTTGATAATGTGAAGTAAATTAAAATAAATTAAAAAAAAAGAAACGGAAAAATAAATGCTCTGTGTCGTAAATGGCTATTAAGAATTTAAAACAAGCTATTTAATTTGACTTTAAATTAGACAGTTAAATTTTCATTTAATTAAAGCATTTGTTTTGTTTGCGTCAGGTTCACATGCTTTTTATAATACCAAAATGTTACATGCACAAATAACACCGAAAAGAATCAAGAAATTTCGTTTTTTCTTTTTAAAGTTTGATCAATTTAAATTTATGCTGGCAGAGTAAGTTAGCAAGGTATGTTGCGCAATGAGCGTCAGTTATCGCCCTGCAACTGACTTGTTCGGACGAAGAACTTCATGCTAAATGCTACTACATTCTCAATTCTGTGTACCTTACAGAGCACAGAATCGTTAAGCTAGCCGTGATTAGAGAGGCTAGGCACTAAATATTTGTGCGTAATTAGTGTTGAGCAAAAGTTTCTTCACTGTCAGAAGCTGACAATTTTTATAAGTCCTGTAAAACGCTTGATATGGAAAGGGTTGATAAACGATATTGCCTCTAACCACAGCTAAGGCGATTCCGTGCTCTTGGATCTGGCTGAAATCGATCAAAAGCATTAGAGGGATTTACAAGTACAGCTCTCATACCTGATCTTAATAGGTTGTCTCAGCGACAGCTCGGAGCCCGAGGTGGAGGGCGAGCGCGTAGCGGCCAGCAGGCGCGGGGCGCGCGGCGTGCGCGGCGAGGCGGACGAGCGGCCGCGCGCGAACTCCAGGCGGTAGTTGTCCGAGCGGGGGCTGCCGCTGAACGCCTCGGCTTCTGCGCCGCCTGGGAAGGACGGTATAATCTTAGTACAAAGCGGCAGATGGATATGGTGTTGGTATTGGTGTGGGACCAATTTATCCTGGATGCAAAAATCAATAAAACTAAAAACATAAGTACTTTTACAGACACAAGTACTTTTGTTAGAGAATCAAACATGAAATAAAAAAACAATATAACCTTTGTTGGTAACGACGTTGGTGCAACTACACATTCAAAATTTAGAGAACAACTGATTTTTTTTTCATTATTCGAATTTAGTCCTGACGAAAGATTACAACAGAAAGAGACATTTAAATAAAAATCCTCGAAAAAAGAACTCCCATAACGTAATAAAATAAAAAAATAATGCTACACTTTGAACTACGGCGTAGCGATCGCGAGCTACGTCGTAGCATCGTAGCAAATGCCTGAAACTGTTTGATGAGAAATCAATCAAGTCTGGTTCGGCATCAATCCAATATTAAGTTATTGCAGTTGATATTCTTCTATTCCTTATCATAAAAATAAACAAAAACCTAATCAATATCGAATGTGTAACACCACAGTAACCAAAATAATATATTTTAACATAAAAGCATCCAAAGTAACAGACACGCCTTCTGTCAGACATTGTAACACTAATGTAGCTAGTTCCGATGGCCCTGACCCCACTACTGGCTTACAAGTTACTACTTATCAATAACCTGGATTGTACCAATGTCAACAGTTACCTACGTCTACGTGCTTTGTACAATCAATAGTTGAAATACATTGTCACTTTGTGTTAATATTTTTTCACGTCTTGTATATTTATTATCTTCAGAAGAATTTTTGGAATAGGTATGTCCTTATTTTATCTATTTATTTAATACTTCATGCACACAAATGTACAGAGGCGGACTTAATGCCTTAGGCATTTTCTACCAGTCGACCTTTGGGTGATGCAGAGACAAATAGTGGTAGGTGCAATATATTGAGTAAAGCAATTCGCGTTTATATAAAACGTATACCTATACTATAAATACCATATATACTCAAATAATAAACTAAATACATAAATATACCATAATAGTAATAGCTAAATAATTGAAAACATTAGCTGTGACGAAACTTCTGCCAACTTCTTACGAATATGCTCGCGAACTTTAACTTTGAAGGTAAATTTTATCATTGTTTTTATTTTAAGTATGAAAATTCCCTGGTATTTCTTTATTTATAACTATTTCATTATTTTGTCCACGTCAAACAAATCTCTCCTATAGTATTCAGTACTATCCGTAGCTTTCTATCAGACAAAGAAATTTAGAACAGGATTGTTAATGCACAAAAATTTGCAGAAAACATCTTTTTAACCATCTTTTTAATCAATAATATAAGCTGAGATAGTTTAGATGTAGAGAGCGTCGAAAACATCAGTATACAGCATATTACTTTAAATTAATATGACCTTAGTTGGTCAGGTCAGATAGTGGTCAAATGCGAGCCTATCAATTATATATAAAAAAGGTCTGAAAATGAGCAGTGCTAGTCTCAAAAGACCTGCAACGAGGCAAATTTCAAACTAATAGTGAAGTCAAGCAAGCACCCATACATCTAAAGTAGTATCTCATCGCAACAATGTTAACTCAGTCTGGTGACAGTTCAAGTACCACACAGACCACAGTCGATACTTATGGCGCGAGTGTCCCAGATCTGAATACATCGGGGACGCGCGAGACGTGCATTCGATTACCCATATAGGAAGGTGGATACTTTCTAAAGTGACATAATAATAAGTCGTTCTTATAAGTTAGACATTGGAAACAATAATAGTGTGTTGCCTGGATTAAGGTTGCTCTAGTCGATCATTCTTCCATACAAACGTAGTCTAGGGATTATTCCACTGTTTGACGATGTACGTTCAAAATAAAAAGTGATATCAATTTGTCTCATCATTATCTAGCCCTGTATGGAAGCGAAAAAGTAAAAAAAGAAAATATTTGAAAGTTATGAGCGTCGAAAGTTCCGACACTAATTTTGACGCATTTTTGGGCGCAAATAAATACCATAAGGAGACGGAAAATTGCAAAACGGCCTCAATACAGGGATAGATAAGTAGTTCAAAAATGCAAATAATTTTATTTTGAACAGATAGATTTAGTCTTTTTTTCATGATATCTAGACTGCCAAAGGTCTGTTTATAAAATTTCGCGCGCTCGGTTTCGTCCTAAATCATTATCCATTTCGCTAAAAAATTGCAAAAGTGTGTATTCGTACGCGAACTAGCTTCCTACTGCTCATCACAGCATCTATCTCTTCCGCACGTGTTGTCGGTTGATATAAAATGCATTTTAACCCCGCGCACAAAATAGTTCGTGGCGTTGACTAGTGTAACCTTAAGTATGATTTCTATATTATGAAATAGGATTTAGAATATGCTTTATTATCAGCTTGGTAAGGTATATGTACGGAAAAGATCAACTAAAGACTGAATTGTCATTAAATAGTATTTGTCACTTAATATAATTTCTCTTCTTATTCGTTTTCTTCATTTCTGAAGGTGCCCGTCTTGAAAAGCTTTGACGGAGTCAACGACGAGCTGCTTCCAAGCCACCCTGTCTTCGGCTCTTCTCATAGCAGTGGTCACCGTGAGTCCCGTAATGGCCCTGATCTGGTCAGACCAGCGAGTAGGTGAACGTCCACGTGGTCTTTTTCCGTCCACCTTTCCTACTACAACCAGTTTTCCAGGTTGTCTGGCTGTCTCCGGGCGATGTGACCAAAGTAACTTAGGACTCGTTGGTAGCAGATCGTGGAGAGTCTAGTTTTGATGATCAACTGTTCGAGAATGGACTTATTCGTACGCTTGGCTGTCCATGGTATGCGCAACCTCCTTCTCCAGATTTCAAACGCCAAACTTCTTCTTCAAAGTATTATAATTTAGAGACAGGCAAAAGCGCGGGTAAATAATGACGGTCTCTAAAAGTATTAATCTCTAAGTACACGCCAAACTTCTTGCTTACCCTGAAGTTGTAATAAATCCCATACAAAAATAGAAGCGAGCCATGCCTTGCGCATCGGAAAGTCAACTTCAGGGCGGCGCAGAAGTTTGGCGCGCACTGTTCTTTGGCTAATCGGCAAATGAGTGGAGACAAGTTTATGTTTGATTAGTTTGACTGGCGTGCCTTGAGCTGACCAGCTCGGCGGCTTGGCGTGTAGTCCCTTACCGTTGTACATGTTGTGCGAGGCGATGGGCATGCGCGCGCAGGCGGGAGGGTGCGCGTGCGCGTGCGCCGCCGACCAGTCGCGGTACACGCGCGCCGTGTCACTAGTGCGCCAGGCTGATAGCTCTACCGAGCGGATCTGGAGGTAAACAGAAGAAAATTTGTTATCTAAGGCAAGTTGATCAAAGTATTCTAATATTTAACAAGATTGACACCAAATCACTGAGTTACCATAGACCGTGTCAGTTAAGCGGTAGGTTTGGTGTAGTAATGAGTACTATACATACAGGTGTGGTACTCTTGCTGCGCGCGCTGATGTCTGAAGAAGCGTTGCTATGTCGTTGCGATTCGCGCGACCGTTCCGGCGCCGGCGACTCGCGACATGATCCGTCTGGAGAGTCGCGAGGCTAGAAGGAAGAAAATATGTTGTTAAAACCTTAGTCAAGAAATTTGCTACGCTTGATTTCATTATGATGATCAGTATTCACAGATCTTCAATAATTTAAAACACCACAAAACTTATAAAAATAAAAAGAACAAAATTCAAGTTAATAAGATTTCGATTAATGGTTCTGAAGATCATCGGGATAGATAGACAGACAAACCGGTGGACGTCGTTAAAAGTATTAGTAGGGATCCGTTAATACCTTTTGGCTCTTGTGAATTATTGTCGTAAATGGGTAAACCTCAAATTAAAGATAGTTCCTTACGTATCTACTCATGTACATGGGTAATTGCACAGTAAAACAAAAACAAAACTTAGGTCTCTCTGAAGGTCACACACCAGTACACACGCTACAACAAGGTGACCGTCACTCATGGAATCATTCTCATTTTTATATACCAGCAGTAATTACATCATTTATATCGCACATTACGTACATATAATACGTCTGGTGTGTTTGCATGTCACCTTGGTTCAAGGCGGGTGACAGACATGATTGATGTCTCAGAGCTTTGCATTATACTTTAATACTGAATTCAATCAATCTTGCAGTTAATATTTGAATAAGGTCTTCCGTTAATTGTTATGGGCTAATTAAAACACACAGATGGGCGTCGAAATGGTGTTGTTGTTATATTAAGGAGCTTCCTATTCCATGATGGTGAAAGAAGAACCAGCGAGAAATGTCCACAGTACGTTCAATATTTGCAATATTCTGTTGCCATGATAGGTTATACAGAGATGACTTTCAAAACCCTTTTGTACTGAAAAATACTTAGTGAAAAGTTTTAGAGGTTTACCCAACTGAAAACTGGTCAATACTTGCTGCAGTTGCGGAAGTCCAAAAGCGACGGTAATCACTCCTTTGATCACAACAACATTCTGAAACTTTCAGATGGACTACCTAGCCGTTATGGAACTCTATAACTTGCTTTTGTACATATAATCATCATAATTTCAGCCGTAAGACGTCCACTGCTGGATATAAACTTCCCCCAAGAGTTACATTGAACTGTCTTATTCTTCTCGTATCCAGCAGATTCCCGAAGTGCAGATCCAGATAATGCTATTGGATATTGGCATAGTAAAGTTGGTTACCTTATGGTTGTGGTGCGCCGTGGGTGTGGGCATGCTGTTGGCGCCGCTGCTGACGAGGCGCAGCTGTTGGCGGATGTTCGCCTTCTCCCGCGCGCGCTTGCGCTGGAACTCTTCCTCCACTCTGTAGAGATATTGTAAATGTTGAATATCTATGGATTTCTCAGGTGCCTACGCAGGTTACTGATTGTTAATCTTGTATCGGAGCCGAGTTTGAGCAAGTAGCTAAATGATAATAACTTGGTAACTACCTACCTAAGCGAGGACGTTAGGTCATAGTTCTATTTTCAAGATGTTTTTAACCAAAAAATTGTATCAGAATTTAACGAATGGGTTTTTGCCTTGGTTATCTACATTGTCTGTGCAGTTCAGCCTTATTGTTTGGAAAAAAAGTGCACGTATTTACAAAATGGGATTTTCGCAAAGAAGGTACAGTTGAGTCATTATCTCCTTGGAGGGGAGGAGGTGTATGTAAGCAGCTCATTTTGAACTTGACTCATTATCTTCTAAGAGCATTTTCGGGGGGTATAGAAGAACAGCGTCTATACACATTTTAGAACTTCATAGTTAAAAGTTGGCGTGACTGAATTCTGCTCAAAATATATTTAATTTTGGAATCATCGATACGACGAAGAAGAATAGTTAGAAGTTAATAGTCTGTTTTCACATACCTCCTCATGGCCTCCAGCTCGGTTCTTCTCTGTTGCTCCTTCAAGTCTGCCTCCTTGGACAGCTTCTCAGCCAGGCGTCTACGCTCCAGTTGTCTGACGGTGGACTGGAACGTGAAGCGCTTGCCGCGACCTGCTACGTTTGAGGAGCGCTGCAACAAAAAGAAAGGTATTCTCAGTATTGATGTAGAATACAGGCTATATGAAGTGAGTCGGCAAATCATTTTGTCACCACGGTAGAGGGCTTAATAGTAGCTAAGCGATTGGCCGCTGCAGCTACTCATCGTGGGAATGATTTGGAACAAATTTAACTTTTTATACTCAAAAATTTGCGATCACTAATAATCATCGAAGACCCCAGACTCAGACGTTCAGAACACCGAGACAGAGAGTTGTTCTGAATCTGGAATTCTGGATGACAGTGTAGGTACATATGTAAGAATAAAGATATTTGTCATCACACTCGTAAGACGAGGAGTAGTTACGAGAGTGGGGCAATAATGGAATAAAACATGTGAAGCAAAAGTTATGGAGAAAATGACCTAGTGTGCTTGGAACATTTGCTTCGAAATCATACAGGTACGCTACGAATGTAATTTAAAATATTTCCATTTCTTAACAAACTATTAACCAAACCCACAATTTAACTTCGTTAAACTACGTGTAACGTTCAAACGCGCTCATTATGGTAACCATCTCACAATCTATCCATGCGACTATGCGACCCGTGACCTCTTATCATCCGGTCTATCAAGATAGCTCGGCTGCCAGTAGCGAAGCCTCCTAGTACAAGTACGGCTTACAGGCAGGGCCGCGCCCCGCGCCCCGCGCCCCGGTCACATACCGACCTTGTGAAGCACAGGTATTAATTAGGGTACGATGAACAGTTTCATTCATTCTTACGTGAAAAGCACGTTTGAAATTAGTTTGTAATTTCGGTGATGTTTTTTTACTGAGGATTTACGATTAAATTAAATTATTTCATACTATTATTTTGTATGATCCATCATGGGTAAGGTTTTTCCACAGTGGAAAAATTCTTATCCGAGGTTTTTGCATTCAAGGTTGAGTATTTGTTACACTTAAGAAAAACATTTTAACTTTATTCTCAATTGATTGAAACTGATAGTACTTAGGTATATGCCTTAGTGATATAATACTAAACAATTATCAATCTCAATAAAGTTAAATGGGTTTTACATCATCCGAATTTGTGGCACCAATAGAATTTAGATCAGACTATTCTAATGGCGCCATGTTTTTATCTCAGTGAATTTATTTCAACTGCTACCTACTTATCAGTGAAAAGGCGATAATTTAGATACGATCTTAATGTTAAAATAGTTTAGAAAATCAATTGTGTGTCTGTATCCGCATCACAAAGGCGCTTCATATCTGATGAGCGGTGATTCACAGCTTTGAGGTCGGTTAGCAACGGGTGATTATGGAAATAAAATAGAAAAACAGAAAAGGTTCATTTGTTACAATTTCAAAATAGTATAGATAACAAAAAAGGAGCTATATTTCGGTAGACCACTAATTGCCCATCTCTGCTATTATCTACATCAGCATTTTCTTCTCTTTTAACAACCATTGTCTAGCCAATATTAGGCCACTAATGATAAACGTGAGGACTGCGTCCGCGGACGGCGTTGGTGTGGCCGAATGCTGAGCCAGGTATCGGACTTTACTATGTACAAACTACCTACACGCTATTAAGAAGAGTGATAAGTAGCATTATTTTTATTTGGTCTGTCTAGATCACATTCTGAATGTTCTTTGCGTCTTTTGTGTCTTTTAATCGACTTCAAAAAAGAGGAGGTTCTCAATTCGGCTGTATTTTTTTAATGTGTGGTTACTCGAAACTTTTTATTAGGTGAACCGATTTTGTTGATTGTTTTTTATTTGAAAGATGGTGTTTTTTATGTGGTCCCATTTAAATTTGGTGATGATCTGATGAAAAACTTCGGAGATATACAACAAAAATCTTCAATAAACAACGGCAACTTTCTCGGGATTATAATTTCTGTAATCGCATGTCTGTTTAGTGTATACGCTATTTCAGAATATAACGTCGCCGGTACACTCTAAAGGGGTATGCAGATGTGGTACACTCTCATTTCACCAGTTATGTTCAAGTTTAATGTTATTCGGGTAAACTATTCTGGTATAACTTTTTTTGTATTATAAGCACCTTACTATAGAACGTGCCCTTAAAAAGAGAAAAAAAAACTTATTTTTTTACAAAAAATTACAACCGACTTCCAAATAAAAACACTACAAAGTGAAAAATAACTTCAATTTCGGAAGTCGTTGTCTAAAAACGAAGAAACAAAAACAGGAACACCGACTGCCGAAATTTAAGTTATTTTTCACTTTGTAGAGTTTCTATTTGGAAGTTGGTTGTAATTTTGTTAACAATGTCACCCACTAACCATAAAGTTAACCATAAACTAAGGCAAGTCATTAAAACAAACTGCCAGATTCTGTTGGAACTTCTTTTCTTATATCCATATAACGTTAACCCCACCGAAAGTAAAAGGTGTGAATATTAGTAAGATTGCCCAGCCTGCCAGCGATGTTGTATTCAGAGCGTGCGACCCGCGGAGCAGCGAGGAGGAAGTCTACTGAGTCTGGTAGATATTCGCTGCTTTGCTAATGTGTTTTGTAATTAGATGGATTGAGACAGAAATCGTAATTTAGATTATGTTTGCACTATTTTATTAGACGCTGATAGTTGGTTGGCCAATTGGCTTCACTGATGGAATGGGTTTACTGCCGCCAACGGTGGCTTTGCAGGGTTTCCGATGCGTAACCAATCTTAAGATACTTTCAGTCGAAGAATAAGATATAGAGCAGTTGCGTTTAAGCATCAGAAATATACTTAGATCCTTGTACCCAATTTGCCGAATGAACTGTTCTCCGGAATTCTACGACTTTAAGTACTGAGGTGAAAAGATTAGGACAACTCTATGATACCTTCAGGCAAAAACTGTGGAGTGAGGCCACACATTTTATTTAATACTGACTGCAAAATGATGTGCAACAATATCTATGAGCAATTTCGATGGTGTGCCTCCAACAATAAATGTCTACGGAAGTGCACGTCATAGATAACACAGCGAGGATGCCACACTATGATGCGCTAATTCATAGATTGCTATCGACGCGCGCGCAGGTTGCATCCTCGCGCGGCAGCGGCGATTGCGCAACCGACCTTTGTGTTACATTTGTTGGAGCAAATGTAACTGGTTTGTTTGGTTTGATTTGAATGAATCATAATTATTTTGAAGTAAAAGAAGAAGGAAGATTAAACTCAGCATCAGAAGCTTAGCCGATTCAAAACTATATTGGGGTCAGCATCCAATGTATCCTGATGCAGCTGAATATCAGTTTTTGAAATGGAGCGACCTCCAAATCAAGTTTCCTGGTAGGTAGCACTGTCGTATTCCCTAGAGCAAATGGGGGACCGCGGTCCGGATCCTGACCGCCGACCTATTTTGTGTGGACCTTAAGTAAACAGTACAATAAAATTTTGCCTGCATCAACTTTAGTCCAAACTTCGAAGTAATAGTTCAAGGCAAAAAATTAATTTTTCACGTTAATATTTGAAAAAAATCTTGATACTTACTTAGTTTGTTATTTAAATTTTAACAAAGTAAATATCTGTGACAATGGGGAGCGGGTTCACTTTAAATCTTATCGACCGCGACGGTCATATTATTTTTAACTAGCTGTTCCCCGCGGCTTCGCTCCCGTGGACCGCCCCACAGGATCCGTTTTCGGGATTAAAAATAGCCTATGTCACTGAGGAATAATGTAGCTTTCTATTGTTGAGAGAATTTTTTAAATCGGTCCAGTAGTTTCGGAGCCTATTTGAAATAAAAAACAAACAAACAAAATTTTTTTTTCCACTTTGTAATATTTTATGTTAGTATTAATATAGATAAACAGACCCCAAATGAAAGTAATCGATGACCCCTACACTAGAGTTTAGGAAAACTTTAAATTTCGTGGCATATAAAACCGGTCTTCAATAAAGAAAGTAAATGCTGGATGTTGAAGTTTATCATTTTCATCCTTTTAAACACAAAACACAGAAAAGTAAGACAATCATACATACATACACCGATTAAGTAAGAAAAACAGACCTACATTCTACCAGACTACACGACTCATGAAAAAAAAACATTTAAATCCGTAGATAATGTTAACAGGTAAATACTCCACGTTAATATTTATCTTCAAAGCAGAGCTAATTGCGATATCGTCCTCATTCGGACACACGACACGGTTATAGCCAATATTTACTGGTCTTACTTGGGTACAAACATTCAAGTATGCTTGTATGCGTGCATTAGATCGCCAATGACGCGTAAGAAATATTTGAATGTTTAATCACTTTCCAAATGGGGGATTTAAACTGGGACTACAAACAGTAGAAATAAGATTCTGTATAAACGAGTTCATTTTTCTGATGACTTGCGTGTGTATTCAAAAGCGCTTTTCAGTGTCATATGCTTACGAGTAGGTTTATTTTGTCGATGTTAATATAAAACTGATCTGATAAAGAGGTGTTTTTTTAAAGAGATTATTTTGCTTCTTCATATTTTCGTGTCTATTTGCCTCAAACTTTGTCTGACTAGTAGAAACATGGACAACTCTTTATATTTTAAATTACTAATCCACAGTTTAAAAAAGTATTTAACTTATGTCCATCAAATCATCACAAAATTAAAAGAACAATCATAATAATAACACCACAGAAAAAAAATTGTTCAATCGTTAACAAGACGTCTAGCCATGATGAAAACGGACAAAAACAAAAACGTACAGCATCGGAAACGTGTAGACTAGTTAACAAAGGATCCTACGCGATTATAATCTAGAATTTAAGACGATTAGTGAGTACACACGACGACATAACATCAAGTTGTACATCCAGTATAAACTGACCTTTCATTGTACACAACTTTTTTATACTGCCACTATCTCAACTCTTGGTAAGCGACGAGGTTGTCAAAGAAGGAACGCGTTTGCCTAAAAGTAACCTATTTACTCTAAGACTTAAAGACCCCAGATTAGAGCTATTATGAAAAACAAACTGTATTGTGCATATGGGTGGGAAGTCCACTATGTACCGATGGTGAACGTTTCAACAAAGAAAGGCCAGATTATACTGGAACTTTTAGCTTGATATGTCATCGAGTATACCCAAGACATGCGGTTAAACGTAAATGCTCTCACGTGCATCAAGATTGGGCACGCAAAATACATCTGTGCGGTCATGGGGCAAGGCAGCGTGATCAGCGATCCGCGTGACAGTCGGAGGAAGGAAGGGCACGCTGGGAATATGTGTGTACTTGAGGAATTAAGAATGGAAAGGACAGAGAGGCTAAATAGGAGGAACAGTTGAGCGTGTAAGTTTTGTCGTTGTGTGTTGAATTTCTTTTGGAGGTTTTCTTTGTTGACCAATTTCGAGCGTAATTTTATTTTAGTGTAAAATAGTGTTCTCATAGTAGCTACATAAATACTGGTGGAACTGAATTTGACTCGTGTATATTTTTCTCGTTTCGACAGCAACTTATATGTAGTTAAAAGTTCGTAAAGAGATATGTGGTACAATAAAATTAATTTAAATCATGACTACTATAAATCATGGCTTTGACTAAAGTGTATAATTATTACAATAAAATTCAATAATCTTAGCTAACCCAATCCCATATTCTTTCGAGTATAATGTCTAAGGCAGGCAACCAGCTCCCTCCTCCGCGTAAATATCAGTCTTAGTTATAAATAAAACAAAGATCAAACTCCTAAACACTTCACAACAATCAGAAATAGACATTCAACGTGCATCCCTGCTGCGAGACCATTCTTCACAACTAAAACCATTGTCATGTTGACCACATTGCTAAATTTAACGAAGCCGCAAACAATACGCCGTTAAGTGTATATTAAGTAATTCAAATTTATACACTTAGGGGACAATAGCTTAATGTTACCTACTCAATTTAAAGTGGAACGCTTAAGTAATGCATTGTGAAAGCTAGAATACTGCCTACCCGAACAGATGTAGTGCGGTAATATAACTGACAATGGGAGATGGGAAGCACCACATTATCAAGAACTTAAGATACTTCCTTTATTTTAGTTTTTGTGGGTAATGCTGGGGTTAAATTACACTGGTTGATGTTGACACCTTTCAAGTGACTTAGGAGTGTCGTTATGTTTACACAATCTAATTAAAATTTTAGTTTTAGTGCAGTTTAGTTTATTTCCTCAAATATTTTCGCGTTTATGATCCATAACCAAGTAAGTGGAGCAGGTAAGTAATGTTTGACGTAACTTGCTCATTGTCGACTAATTATGTGGCTTTTCAAATATTTTGGAGATAGTTAATTTTCGTAGCATTATTATTTAACTTTATAATAATCTAAACTATTATAAAGAGGTAAAATTGTACGAGAAGGAATCTCTAAAAGTGCTGATCCGATTACAAAGGTTGTTTTCACTGATTGAAAGGGAAAAAGTTTCATAGGCTACATTGTGGGATAGACCACTGAAGCGAAGTCCCGTGGGCGAAGTCACGGAAAGAAGCTAGTCGTCTAATAAAATTATGCGCATTGTTGAACTCAACAGAGTTCAGATTTTCCTCCAAGAATTCAATGCTCAAGGTTATAAGAACAAAATAATGCAATAAACGAAGCATCGTACATTGTACCTGTAGGTGCTATTTATTTTTATTGTTATTGTCCTAGATCTAAGAAGATAACAGAATGTACTTGTGTTGATGCGGGTTTTTTTAATTAAACACTAGGTATGCATCATTATATAGGTGTAAACAGATCTAGAAACTGTTTGCTAGCTTGATATAGAATTGGTCAGATAAACACTTCACAGAATTTTCAATGTATATATAGTGTATATATATTTTTAATGTACTATATATTTGTTCTTTTATCCGTATAATAATACGGATAAAAGAACAAATAAAAATAATAACCCTCGTTTTGGCTTCGCCGTAGACAGGTGAAAATTTATAAAATTTTAACGCACGCTAAGCGCAAGCAAACTTTGGAAAATGTCCAAGTCGATAAAGCAACCAATTTTTTGTAAGGAGCAATTTTGCATCTGCTACCACAAAACAATATGCTAGACGTTCTGAAAAACATCACTACTGCACGTCACACCACACAAATAAACATAATTTCAATGAAAAACAAGAAAACAACGACGACACCGTATCTAATAGGACAACAAACATTCGCCGAGTTTTCCGTGGCATCAATGGTTAGTTATTCCGAAGCTGTCCCACAATTATTATTGTTATTATCTATTTGTATCGTATCGAATACAGGACGACTCAAGGTCGCTCCTTTGTGGGACACAATAGAGACACAAACGGACCGACAAGCCGACCCTGATGGCTATGGCGGTACTAAAATGGTAACGTTTGAAATATTTGAGTGAAGGACCAATGAACTGATGAGTGATGGAAAGGTATTGATGGTAAATTTGTGATCCTTGATTACTTATTGATGTGCAATAGGGCAAGAATAATCAGAAATAGAAGAGGAATCTGTAGGAGAGATAAGATAAAACTCAGAGGATGCCAAGGTAAGCCATAAAACAGTAGGACAGTGTGTCTAAGGCTATATTTGTGTCTAGAACTAACCTTCAGTCTTTTACACGTTTTGACAATCTCATAAATAATGTTTGTTTTAATGTGGTAAATAAATCACAACAACTAACGTGAGAATTTATTCGTCTTTTCTGTGTCACAGGTGCAACAGTAATCTAGATTTTTCTAGCCCAAAACTTAGCCACTTCCATGGCAAGTTATTATACTTGGATTCACCGATAAGAAACATAAAAATGCGCAGGATATGAAGACAAGAAAGCAACAGAGTTTAGTTTCTGGCTAACGAGAGATCATAGGTACTTGACAGTGCAGAAATACTTACAGAAGCAGTTGTATTAGCAATAAATATACGAACTACTTCAGTTAAACCGTTGAGGCCTCTTCAAACACAACCAACTCCGAAGGTAACGCACGTTACACATTTCCCAATACCGCCGAATTCCAAGTACACTTGGAACAGTGGTCGTCACAGCGGATCAGTATGCAAATATGTGTGCTTGTTCAGCTGTGTCGATCAGCTATGTAGCTGTAGGTGACACTGTTGGAGTGTACAAGTGTAGCGAGCAAAATTGTATTGTTTCTGAATGTGTTTGCAGTTCGATTTCATATATTGTGTATCATTAATGTTAGGTGAATGTTCAGGAGACGCTATGCCAGTATTAATGTTATGAAATACAGTTTTACACTTTTTCTACTTTTCGTGTTGATTGACTTAAAATTAAATTTAACACTAGCGACCAGAAATGAATGGAATGATGACCAGAAATGTCATGCTCCTTACAAGTAGTCTCCATACTGTATCACAGACTCACAGATCTCTCTGGACACGAGTATTTGAATTCGTCTCCAATTATATTTTCATAGAGTAGTCGTCCAGTTTCTCTTTGGTTTTTCTCCTTAGGTGGAACCAGCTTCGGACTTTTCATAAATGTCCACGTAAGTTTATGTCTCACAAAATATTATAAATTATAATAATTTGTTGAATATGGCACGTGATTTTCGTGTTAGAAAATATTGAATTTAAATAAAACACAGTTAGAACAGGTCGAAAATAAATGTCTTATCTGAGTCATATGCGGTGTCAATAATAAATAGTAAATTTATTCAAAGGTTAACAAAGTGGCATCAACTGCATTGCTGGACGACGATTAACCTTTATATCAGGAAGTTGCAGCTTATAATGTATCTTTTTGTATACTAATTTAAGGATATCGATGTTCTAAAACCTATTACACTAGAGGATACTAAAATAAATTAAGTTAAAAAGTTTTTCCTTTGACCTTTTTTCGATGAACTCCAAATAATGTTTATTCGTAAAAACATTTCCGCAAAAAAAAAAAAAAACATTTACCGTTTCAATTATGTATTTTATTTTCATTCATCATGGTTTTATGTACCTATAGAAATTTCATATGACCAATTTCGATATTTGGTCGAAACATATATTTGCGTTCACCGTCATCTGCAAATTTTCCTGATTAACAACGTGCCTTCTTCAGAAAACTATCCTATTTCCTACTCTTCAATAAAGTCGGTAGGAAAATTATGGTTCCCATACTATCCTTCACTACGTCCGTCTATTGTCAACCTCTTCACAATAGCAAGAGCACAACATCAATTTTGAACAGTAAACTATCAAGAACTTCATGTGGATAGCATTTTCGAGGGAGCTCACAATGTAACAGTCACAGACTTTTTTCTTCTCTGTATTTATGCATGTGCTCCAGAGGATTTTGTTGTGCCACTTCTTGTTCTCAGTTTTGGGTAGCGGTAAGCATTTCACGGGCTGTCCTTTGTAAATTCCCAATTTTAAATAATTATCAGCCTCATCATCATAATTTTAGCCGAAAGACGGCCTCAGCTGGATATAATATATTTGAAAAACATAATCTAACCTTTCGAATTTCTTCGACACCAGGCCTACCATCGTGCGAGTTCAAGACCGTTATAAAAAACGCACTAGTCTCGTGCTACAAGCCTATCGTGTAATCTCAAACGGATCGTCAACGCGCGATAACGAACAGTTAACAATTAACCATTTACCTGCAGTAACCGCTACACCGCTAATTGTACCGAATGTGCGTTAAAATAACTGTTCGCTACCAATCTTAGGTAATTGGGATTGGATTGCAATTATAGCAAATCAAATTACATAACATGATTATCGTGAACGGTTATATCGTAGTTCACTTCAGAATTATCATTAGAGATTGGGTTTTTTTTAAATTATTGGTCCAACAAGTGGATGGTGAGAATTTTGTGATTGTACAAGAGAGTCAACGATTGGACTCGAGAATGTATACGACTTTTAGAGTCAGTAAAATGTTAAAGACTCAGTTGCTTATAGGGTTGGCCTGAATATAACAAAAGCAGGAAAAGGCTTCGCTGAATAGGCAGCCAAATCACTCTACAAAATTTTGGTTCTAGGACACACCGGATTTCTCACGATGCTTTCCTAAATTACACATTTATATGTCGTTCAAACTCATCATTTGTATATTCTGCTGCATTGTTATTTAAGGTATCCAATAGAACTAACAAACAAAAGTTGATACGACTTTCACAAATAATAATTTACAATTTATTTCCTCAACAAATTAAGGTGACTGGAACATCGCTCTTCAAAACCAATCGATCCTTAATTGCGACCTTCCAATCATAAATAATAAAACATCGATTTTTATGGCCCTAACCAAATATAAGTATCTATTTAGCAGTGTGGTGTGAATGGGCACCTACGAGTATGTGGTAGGAATTTTAATTCATAGGCCGGTGTCGGGTCCCTTGGAGAGTTGGTATTCTTAGTGCGGTGAAATAAAACCGTAAAGCCCGCGTTTACGATTAGTGTGTTTACGTTGTAAATTATACGGTTTTGTTGATATTTTTCTGATGTAACGGTTTGTGGTGACAGTCTTGGATTTATTACAGTTTATGTAATAAAAGGGCTTTTTCAAGGCTGAGTAGTTTACTGTGCGTTTTCTTGGGAAATCATAAATGATAAATTGTTACTACATGGGTAGTCCTTGCAATGTCAACTGATTGACTTGAGAATGCTTAATTAGTCAGTACCTTTGTGGTTAGTTCGAATCTAAGAGATTGACGACTCTCGGTGTTGCAGTCTGACGACGATGAAGATCATCGTCATCTTGCTGTCCTTGTATATGAAATTGAAATTTACCAATGTTACTGGGGTCGGCGCAAAACGTTTGCATTTCGTATCGGGTCAACCGTATACATCTCATAAAATGTGTAACATACTTAGCTATTTTTGTGAAAAAAATAGCACTTAATTATAAGTTTCAAGTTGAAAATACTTTATTCATAAAAATCTTACGAGTTCCGACACCAAAATTATTAATTAAAAGCCTCTTAGCTAATCACAAGCCCAACATTAAACAAGTCGTGTTAGGCAAATATCTGCTTAGCCACTAATTAACATAGTTTCTATATGAACGATGTAAGGGAGAGCAAACGTGATCATTACGTAATTACTGCGTCTCATCTCGTACGTAAATAAGCTATGAACTCATCAGTGAGTATGTCACACAAAAACATAGAAATCCATACTGATATTATAATGCGATAGTAACTCTATCTGTTTGTTTGTTACTTTTTCACCTGAAATGCTGAACGGGTTCGTATAAAAAATCATGGCATCGGTAGACCATGACCTGGACTAGGACATATGGTAGCTATTTTTAACCACGGTAGTAAGTACATATCCTTGGGATTATAACAGACTTTCAAGTTCTTAACCAGGCAAAGCGGGGCGTTTAAGCTAGTTCTTTTCATGTGTAACCAAGTAAATAGTGTTGATGTTAGATATGAAAATGAGTTGTTCCTATTTGTGCAACAGTGATGTGACACAGAGCGATTTATTATTGCTGGTTGCTAATTGCTGAAATCAATTTCAGGTTTACAGGTGCATTGTTTGTGCCCTGGAAATATGCAAATACATTGGTACAATTGTTCTATTTTACGACGGCGGGTTGGTCTTAGCGTGTGTGTACACATGCACATTGTTTCTGTGTGTGTAAGCTCGGGAGCGTTCCGTATCGCCTGAGCACACACAAACAATGTGCATGTACATTTGTACACACGACTAAGACTCGCCGTCGTGAGATAGAACAACTACTGCTGAAAATACAAATTTCTCAAACAAGCTTGGAAATATGAGCATTATTTTGACAACCTTCTTCGAAATAAATCGAACTAGCTGTACTGGCCATATAAAAGCGAGCAGCGGCCGGCAAAAACTGTATGAAAATCCATATCTGTCGTGTTTAGGGGCCAAATAAATTACATAGAAAACTCATATCTGTCGTGTAATTTAAAAATGGAACGATCTTTTACCCCGAAACATGGCAACCAAGGACGTAACTTATGAAAGGTTTTATTTAAATTTCGAACTGGCTTGCTTAAAGAAACTGTTTATAAAAAAAGAAAATGAACTCTTTAACACGGGCATAATAATAATTATTGTTGTTCGTCATTGATAACGAAAAGTAAACTGTGTATTTGACAAAATGAGTTCTAGGTGCTACTTACTTTTAATTTCCGCGCATTATTTGAGAAAAGCACTATACAAGCCTTGGCCACAACTAGTCATTGATGGACTTACGTATGTGTGCCTCGGCTTCGCTTCGGCCCACATTTACACGTTCGTTCATCGATGCCTCTTTTGCTGGCCGCTGCAGTAATGTACTATAACTTGTCTTCTTCTTTCAATCTTAAATCAACGAATACAATTGATATGATAAGTTATGAAAGAAAGTAACATAACATTATTTCATTAATGTCCCCTCTGCTGGGACACAGGCCTCCTCTCTATGAGAGAGGGAATGGGCAAATAATTAAATTAAAAAAATAGTAAATAATAATAAGAATAAGAATAATTTATTGTTAAGAAATTACATTCAAATGCGTTGCCTCCTGGACTCACACTAGGATTCCCTGTGTTGTGAGATCCAGGCTCCTTCATTCCGTTTACATTTATTGCTGTTCATGTAATACGTTACAATAAATTAACATTATTTACAATTTTTTTTATTATTGACAGGCTCGCGTTTGATAAATAACATAATAAATAACACAACTAGCGGAATGTAGGTGTACTATATGTAGGAGCACCCCTGCCCAAACCCTCGGGGAGAACTGGTGTAATGTACCGAAAGAAAATTCTTGGAAAATACCTACAACAGGGTACCGTAAGTATTAAGAGGAAATGCAGTCGCAGACATGAGACTGATGATACATTATTTTTAGAAGCACTAGGACCCTCAAAAAATGCTCAAAATGGCGCTGTCAACCGAGGCCTAGTGTACAACTTTGACAACTATAAATGAAAAAAAAAACTTTTTTGCAAAAAAATACTACCGACTTCCAAATAAAAAACTACAAAGTGAAAAATAACTTTATTTTTGGAAGTCGGTGTCTTTTGTAGGTACCAATTCATTGCGATATTGACACCGACTTCCAAAAATAAAGTTATTTTTCACTTTGTAGTTTTTTATTTGGAAGTCGGTAGTATTTTTTTGCAAAAAAGTTTTTTTATTTTACCCTTTTTAGTTGTACCTATCGGCAAGTTGTGTAGTAAGTACCTGTAACGCCAGAATAGATTACCCGAATAACATGAAACTCAAAACATAATCAGTGAAATGACAGATCTGCATACCACTTAATAGCGTACTAGCGTGATGTTATGTTATGAAATGGTATAAACAATAAACAGACATGCGATTGCAGCAGTCCCGAGAGATTTGCCGTTATTTATTGAAGAGTTCTGTTGTATATCTTCGAAGTTCTTCATCAGATCTTCACTAAATTAAAATGGGACCAATTTCGGAACATACGCTTTCAAACAAAAAAAGAATTTTCAAAATCGGTCCACAATTGACGGAGATATCGGTGAACATACATAAAAAAAAAAAAAAAAAAAAAAAAAAAAAACATACAAGAAGTCGAACATAGAACCTCCTCCTTTTTCGAAAGTCGGTTAAAAAGAAAAACATAGGGACATATGTGTCTTTTCCAAATTATGGAATATCTTTTAAATTGGTCCAATATTGGAGGAGGAAATAAGCGAGAACCAAACCACAAATTATAACTTTTTACTTCGGAAATTCTGTCGGGCTCTCTGACCAAATTTCCTTTTAACAATAAAGCGATGTGGCTAATGCAGAATGCTCCTCGGGCGAAGGCTGCTTCAATCAGGGACTTGTAGGAATAGTGTGTAAATTTTTATAAATCTGGCTCCAGAATTATCACGCATTCTTACAAAACGAGTAGCATTCCAAACAGCGAGCAAAGTGCTGTAATATTAGCATAACACCGCATTTAACACAGAATATTATTGTAGACACGTACAATAAGTTTTCGTAAGTGTTTGTAAATAGATGACAACGGTAGCCCTTCGTTTGCATTACAATTCTACGTACGGCGCGCTTGCGATTGTCAAAAGGTTTTGGTAGAGAGGTAATGTAAGCACCAAAGTAATTTGTAGTTACCTACAGCCTTGCTTGATACTGTAATCACGAAGTTTTTTGCAAAGACAAGATAATATTTTCAAAAAATAGAAAATATGGTGAGGTAAAACAGCAAAACCGTAACGATATCGTCAGTTCTATTGATACTGCCGATTACCTAAAAATGTACATAGCATGGAGGTAGCAACGGTGGAAAATTTTCAACTGCTTGCAACATTTTACGTTTGCAAGTTAGTAAATACCTTTAAACGACCAATTCTTGTATGTATGTATATATATATAATCTGAGTCTCGGAAACGGCTCCAACAATTTTCATGAAATTTTGTATGCAGGTCCTTTCGGGGGCGATAAATCGATCTAGCTAGGTTTAATTTTTAGAAAACATCGTTTTCTCTATTTTCAACCAAGCAGAGATTGGTCGCCCAAGTACTAATTTATTAATAGGCCAACGAGTTGTCTCTACTTTGAGAATCTCCACTGGAATTCGTATAACTTTTTTATGTTAAAGAAATTATAATAAAACTCTTTATAAATTCAAACATGTGCCACAAAAAACACAAAAAAATAGGTTGTAGTAGTAGCACAAGTATCACGTTTAATAAATGTAGAAAATATGTTAATCAGTAGGCTTTTAATAGCATTTATATAACTATACTTAACCCAGAGAGCCACAGAGATAATCATATAATTTCTTAAGATATTTCCTAACTTGAAAAGTGAAAAATGGATTTTATGATTTATTTTATACAGTTTTACATAAATTATAATAATTTAAAGCACCAATTTTTGTTATATTAATTGGTATTACATAGTTGACATGTTGACATTAGTTAAAAATAACCATAAAATCTATGAAAAATGTTTTACAACAAAAACAAACTAAAAAAATGTATTCGCCACAAAAAGATGACACTTATTAATGACTGCATTTGTTTTGATTACATTTATCAATGGTCATCCAGTTTTTTGTTGTTGCTTTTTTATGTTAATTCGTCTCTTGTGGTTTTTGTATTATCACAGGGCATTAGCCAGAATTGTAGAAAAACTACGAGTCGTAAGTATGATCCTTAATTTTTTGAACTTTGATTTGTTACTAACGGGCTTTCCGCAGAAAAAAATTATCCCTCTGGAATGATCAACGGTAGTGCGTTGATCATTCCAGAGGGATCATTTTTTTGGGACAATAAATAACCTATAAGGTACAGCGATAATGTAGCTTAATATCAGTGACTGAAAATACGAAATCTGAACGGTACATCCTCTTAAATAACCCACTTTTAATTCGCAGGATTTTTCCTCAAAATACATTTTCTTTATAAGAAATACATTCCGCAAATTTTAGGACCTCCTGTGTATGTTTAACAAGATTCGGTTCAAAATATTGCTTAATAATAACTTGGACCCTGATCTTATCCTGAGGTTAATCACAGTTTAATAATACATATCAAAATTTGTAATTTTAAAACGATACACTAAAATATGTCACGATTATCAAATAATAATGGGTTACAGAAAAGATATCGATAAAAACAATACAAGGATTAACAAAAACCGATTTTGTTAATAAAGAAGAATGCTAGAATTAGCATATAAAAGAGTTTCCGCAAACAAATTAATGATGGTTCCATCTACACGACAAGTATGACTATATATGACGATGATACAATACATAAGGTAAGACACATAGTGCATCTTTATATGTGTCTCGGAAATCACGTGAAGCTATATGTCCCGGCTGCCATTGGTAGATATTTGATAGTCGTTACGGATAGTCGAAAGCCAGGAAAATTTGACACTAGTCTGGAAAAGGTGTATCGTCTTATCCATTTACTGGATTGTGGAGGTCAGATAGGCAGTCGCTCTATCTAAAATACTGGCATTTAGCTAGTTCTGGTTGGACTGGCGGCCTACCACAATCTAAAGTAGCAAAATGGAAAAAAGTAGTTACAATAAACATTTTTTTCACGTTTTGGGAAAACATTCATTGTACGTCCACGATGCTTTCCTTCACTGTTGTCAAGAATGTCCAAGATAAACTTAGAAAGTAAATTTTAATTGAAAAAGCCACATTGGTACTTTTCCGGATTCGAACCCATAACTTCAAGCACGAGAGGCGAGGTCTTAGGCACTTGGCCACCACGACATTTAGTGGTGTTAGATTAGCCAATCAGCAGGATGGTAGCGGGCAAGAGAACTAGACAGTGACATTCTATAAGCAAGCCATACATAATAGGGCTAGAAGTCGTACAGCGATGCGCCATAGGTACATACATGGTGGGCATCCCACCCACACACATCACATCACATCATCAGCCTATTAATGTTCCCACTGATGGGACACAGGCCCTCTCTCGTGAGAGGGAATGGGCCGTAATCCACCACGCGGGCCCAGTGCGGGTTGGTGGATCACATGTCTTCGAATTTTTTGGTTCTGTGACATGCCGGTTTTCTCACGATGTTTTTGAGAGCAGTGGTAATGAAATAATTTACAAAAAGTAAAGCGCATCACACCACCCATACACACTAAATGTTTTGGGAATACTTTCTTTATGCATTCAGCTAAGGAGTGGAATTCCCTGACGGAGACTTTGTCGCCTGATAGTTACAACTGGGGGCTATTTAAGTCAAGAGTAGTCAAGAATAGGTTACTTCTAGGCAAGCATGCTTCACCGTCGACCACATCATCGCTTAACCATCAGGTGAGGTAGTGGTCAAACGCTAGCCAAATATTAGCAAAAAAGATATATACAAAAAGAAAATTATTCAGTCTGGCTTTGTGATTACGACTCCACTTTTGACCTTCGACTGTACACAGTGCATCTTCATATGACGTCATAAACATGACCAGGACAACTGCCTCCTTTAACTCATTTGATTAACGTCCTATGTCAAGATCTGCTGCATGTAAACATAAACAAAATTATAGTAGACAAAGTAACTATCAAGAATAACTTAACAAGGCAATTATAAACAGATACTTATTCCACATATGGTAAATGATGCGTTTTCCTTGAGCAGTTTAAAAATGTTTTTCGCACGAAGGTATATTTTTATTGACATTCAGTATGTACTGATGAAGTTTTAAAAATAATATTTTCATAACTTAGTTATTAAATTTTTATCATGAGTTTTTTTATCTTTATTTAAGGAGCTTTTTCGCTACTGCGAATATGACGCTAAATTTTATCATGAGTTTTGTTACTCAAAAAAATTTTTGTTTCATATCTTCCAATTTTTATTGACTTCTAAGTAGATATAGCAAAAATATGAAGCTAGCGCAGAAAAGAAATGATCTTGTGTCCTTCCGCAGTAACCAAGAATCTACAACTTAATTGAAACAACTCCTATCAACAAAAACAAAGAAAAAGTAAACACAGACAGGAAGTAAAGAAAGAAAGAAAGCCGCAATAAACGGAAAGTGATGACATTAAGATTAATGCGCACTTCGCTACGCTTTCATTATGCAAATGGGATGAGCAGAGGTAACACTATGATATTTATTGTAAATAATTGCGCGGAAGTGCGCCTGCGCAGAGTACTAGTCTTCCTCGAGACTCTTCGTGTGCATCCGACTGTGGTATTATATTACTTTGCACATCAGATAAGATGCTTTTGATAGGATTATATATTGCTCATAAGTGTACATACATAAGTATTATACACTCTCACTTGGTTTAATTGTATGTTTTCATTTTTATAGCTCTTGTATTTTATTGTTGTGATTATTTTTGTGATGTTATTTCTATGTAAGTTTTAAGAATGAAACTAAATTTTTTTTTATTGCAATTTAAATATTCGAAGTAAAGACACGCATCTTGAACTGTCAAATATTTTATCTAAAAACTACATTTACTGCATTACATTAATTTTAATATGTCAAACTCAACAAAAACAAACAACTGATACAACTGTTTTTTTAATAATTATAGTTAAAAAATTACTGACCTTACAAAATAACAACCCGCTCCGAATCGCAGCAGCTAACAGTGTTGTTCAGTGCAATCACTCGTACTCGTATAATAACAACAATAATAATAATCGCACAGGCTCGCAGACAGGTGCGCGCGCGGCCCACGTGCGCGTCAATGCGCAGACGCAGCGGCGCGCGCGCGCATCCTCCCACTACGCGCATACGTCATTCACGCATCATAAAGCTTAACGCACACTGGCCATGCGACGCAAAAATCCGCCTACATAATTACTGTCGTACATTTATTTCATTTCAGCCAATCATATAGACGGAAATCCACATCGCTTATTTCATCTCGCATGTAACCACATGCAAGATGAAATAAGCGATGCGAGCGGTTGGTCGATTGATGGCGGTTAAGCCCTGTGCCTTGCCGAATTCACTTGCGCAATTAGGCTGCAAGATAGTCACCCTATTGAGATGATGACGGCGAAAAGATTGAAAGAGGCATGGAAGAAGAAAACATGCTGCGACGACCCTAAATAAATTGAATCACAGATAATATAATAACTAGCATACAGATGCCTCATCCCATACAAAGAAACCGTGCCGACGTAACTAGCGTTTTTCGTATAAGTACTTCGATCGTTTTCGGTTTCGTTCCACGGCTGTAGATGGTATTACTAGTAGCAGCGACTTGCAAGTAAAAGGGTTTTCTCGGTTCGTGACTATTTTATTCTTTAAATACAGTGACTACTTGTTTTATAGTATTTTTTTGCATGGTTTTTACATTTTCATTGTACCAAAATGTGTTACAACAAAAACTAAAATAAATAAATGACATGCCTCAGACATTTAAAACCGCGCCATCTATTGTGATCAATTTTAAATGATCCGTTCAAATAATCTATGAAGCAAGCGCGACTGCTGAGCGTGGGGCCTGACTTTCTTTCCCAGGAAAGGCAAAGTCTTATTAGGTTTCCAATAGGAATTAGCACTACAGTAACAGACCCGGTCGTATCGAACCTTTCCATCGGACTTTGTTAGAAAAGAAACAGAGGATGCACTTGTGTTTACGCGCAAGCGCGCAAAAATCTTCTGCGTACACAGGCGACACTTGGGACTCGCCACATTCACCGATATTGGTATGAAGGATATTATTGTTATAGTATTTTTTTACGAACCATCACATACTACGTCATTACGTACTAGGCCTATGCCCAGAAGTGGACGTCTTTCAGGTGAAATGATGATGATCACATACTACAGTCCGGATTTCCTGTAGGTACTCTGTTGAAATACGTTGCGGCCTGCTGTAATGTGCGCTAACCTTTACTGCATGTCATTATAACGAGTTTATTGCAACTTCGCGCTTCTTATCGGCAATAAATCGCTGGGTTGCAGAAATATAAAGAAAGACTGACAGTTTGAAAAATTAATTGATTTATGAACACTGTAGAAAATGATTGACTTGCTACGAAAACGCTACGAGGTTGCTACACACAGGATGGTGCATGACATATTGGACTAATTGTTTGATAATTAAATTGTGTTGTATAGGGTTACTTGTGATTAACTATTTATTTTCATAACATCACGCATTTTTTCCTCTATGGTGTTAGCTAACGGAAACTGTGGTCATTTGTCTCGGGAACAAAGGTGATTCTGGCAGTCTATTCTGTTAAAATGTCACCGTGTGGTGAAGCTTAGGTGAATTGCACATGAAGTGAACTGTCATTGCACCTGAGGGTATGCAGTGACTTTAATCTAACTTCACTTATGTGTGCATTATAAGGTCCATATTTACAGAATATCACGGCTGATTTAAAATCTAGGCCTTACTAACATTCAGCCGCAAGCAATTTTTTTTTTTGGATTTCTGTTAGTTGATGGTTATGAAACACATTCAGAAAATAAAAATAATAATGCCACTTTGTGGAAGACACAGGAACCGGATAAATTAATTTATATTTATCTATGTTTATTCATATTTTCTAGTCTAACTAGTTTGGAAAGGCAGCGAAAAGTGATTTAGTATTTCCTATAATGTTAATGTTACAAAAATATCTACTTTACTTGATTCTGTTGGTGATTGAGGTAGCGATTATTTCAATCTATTAATTAATTTATAAAAAAATTGGGAACTTACTGCCACGTGAGAACGTTTGTTTGAAAAAAATGTTTCGTCGCTTTTAAATCATTGGTTATTAGATCACTATGATAACATAGTGAAGTAAATACCACCCTTAAGGCGCCGATTCCCTTGAGTAGCTGATTTTAAAATGAGAATCACGTCTAAATGGCTAGTCGTAATTTTTCAAAAAAAATATATATGTTATATTAGACTATTTTCTTAATAATTTGATCTAAGCAAATTTTGAGTTTTATTCGTATAACATAGTGTAATTAATTTGTAAAGTTACGTCTAAAACGGACAAAAACGCTACAATCGCACCAAAACCGCTGAGCGTATTTTAATGAAATCAACACCATCTCAAAGACAATTTAATTATCTACATTTTGATCTGAGGTTTTTTTTTTAAAGTCCTAGAATAATAAGGAAAGTACAAAAAACTACTAAATTTTTGGTCGCGCGGGTATGAAACGAGTGCGCGTTTTGTTCCCTCAAGGTCGTTGGCGTTAGTCGTCGTCTTAATGTATATCAGCGAGCCCTAGAGGTTCCAACCAGCATACCATCGCTATGTTGGCTGGTTGCTGTCCTGCTTTAATCGTTTTGGCTTGTTCCTAACCAGTATACAAACTGTATTCCTATATTTTACTATTTGGCACGTCTCTCTCCACCATGAACCGTTTAGAAAGAACGGATTTCAATCGATTCGCTATGATCTTCGTGTACACAGAATACTAACAAGTGGCATAGAATACATTGTATGTATCTAGCTAGTCCATGGGGTCAGGAATTCGCATGGTATCGACAACAATGGTGCTAAATGCATGTTTCAAATCAATCATTATAGGAACATCTAGGTACTGAATAAACCTGTTTGTAAGGAGGTTATGTTATGCTTGATTGTTTGGGTTAAACTGATGTTCTGCTGTTAACTGTCTATAGAATTTGTTTAGGCTTTGATGTGCGTGCAGCATGCTTAATCGCTGCTTGGTAGGAGGTCTTGTTTTGTCTATGCTTAGGTGGTTTATATTTTGACTATGATTGGTTATAAATACAGGTAGGTATCATCAAACAAAGGAAAGCAGGCGGGGAAAGCAGGTTTACGATCCACTGTCTTCGACAGTCGTCGTCGGCTGACAGTCCGACTACCTGTCTATCCACCAATATAAACTACAGAAGACCGTTATATCTTGGAGACTTGGAGATTATAGTTACGATACGTAAAAGTAAGGGAATCTTCATCCTCATCTTTTTCGGTTTCCAATTAATGAATGTAACTCCGAATTTATGGTAGGCAATGACGAATAAGAATAGAGATCCATCTAGAATTGGGATAAACAAGAGTAATTATGTAAAAACTTGTTTAATTCAAGATTTTTCCAAGTAAAAAAAAGGTGAATGTTTATACACGGCGCCATTCTAGCATTTAGTTTTATCTATGAACGTAGTAAAATTGAAACGATGGAGAAGATATAAATTAATTATGGCAATGAAATGTTAGAAATATTTACATACACACGAATTCTAGGTGATTTTAGTTTATATTAATTTTAAAGTTGTTATATTAATTTTGCATGAGCCAATGATAGTTTCACGAATAAACGTTATTTATATTCCGCACCTTAATAACATAGTTCTTACTATGTTTTATATTACCTATAAGTAGGTGTCAATTTTAACACTTGACTTTTCATTATTTTGGTGTGCGTGTTAAGAGCGACAAAAATACGAAGTAGAATATGGAACCGAACTCAAAAGAGATGATAAAATAGCTTGATAAATTTTCTGACGGTGATCTTCAAACAGAATAGTGAGTTTTTGTTGATATGCATTTACCAAACCTAGACATAACTAAGGATGCCAAGTAGACGTTATTGAAATGAGAAAAAATGTCCTTATATCCACAAGAAGTCATAAATATCAAGTGACAAACTGAACACGACATCTCTATTGTATTCTTCGATATTCACCACACCACAGAGTCACGACATAGAATCAGGAGCAAAGCGTGAGTGGTATTAACCACTCGTAACATGTTCGACATGTCCCTAGCCTGCGTACGCGCATACTGAGCGAGCTAGTTTGAATTATTCACACATTTACATACAATTTCTGGCGGATTGGCGACTATCGTGTTTTGATCGATGGTAATGAGATCGTAGATCAATAAACTTTGTTTAGAGATCCGTGGTTGAGTTGGGAAAACGGAACATGAAGGCTAGGGGAAATATGTACTACATATTTAGCAAAGTGATTGATTGATCATCGATTTTGATAAAATAGACACCGTCTGTTGCATTTTAACATATAAAGCGAGTCTGTACAAACGAGCAAAAGTCAAATCACAGACATCATCAAATAAAAGAATCACAAACAGAATAATAAACAAAATGCATACCTATCATTGAAGCCAAACTAACTTTAATATCACTATCACTACAAATCAAGATCAAGACAAGATGTTTTAAGTAAGAGTCGTCGCTAACGTAATATTGGGCAAACCCAGACAGAAGTAATCTCATAAAAGCCATCAACAATGTAACACCTACTAAATCTCTAGACACAATTACATAACAATTACAAGTAGATGTAACACCTACAACTAGATCTTCAAATTACGGAAGGTAACAAGGCCATGCGATATCTCCGACACCCGACTTCTCGGCTTACAATACACAGACACACAGACACGCGGAAACCATGCGAATAGTCGTGGGAACGACAGCGACAATGCGACCGCCAAACCACGCGACACAATAGTCTTGCCACTCAAAATAGGTTAATTTTTATAACCGTTTCTGAATGTATTCTATAGGAAATTGTTCAGTAATGCGTTCAATGAAGCTGTGGATGGATGTGAGGAAGTGGGGCACAATAACAATGGCATAAACTGAAATTACGATTATTGAATTAAGAGCAGACGTTAAAGATGAGTAAGTGTTGGTCAAGGTGGAGAGGTCATTATCGCTGGTGAAAAAAGCGGTAATTGAATTTAAAAGCTCCTCCGAAAGCAAAATTACAAATATTTGCGTATAAAATATACGCAAATATTTTGAATTTTGCTGTCTGCACCTGCGCCTGCGTACATTTGTGCGTAAACCTCGGCAGTCTTGTATATTTTAAATGTAGCAGAGCAGAACAATGTAGCAGTAAATAAAGTAATATATTGAGTCGTATATCATAAGAAAAAGCGACGCTGAACTACACATTAGGATAAGCCATACAACTTACATATATGACGAATAAATCATCTTTAGCTTTATCCCTTATTCCAACAGACCTTAAAACTTTCTCGGTTTATATCTTCCACTAAGTTATAGTCGATGCTAACTGGATCGCTTCCAAAATTTCTACAGAGCATCAAGTCATATACCTACGTACCTATTCTTCTAATATACAGAAGTCATAACAATTAACTCATACCGATACTTGATCAATTGATTCGCTCCACCTCACCTTGTTCTCAATAGTCCAGTTGATAATAAATACATCACAGCGATCATTAACATGGTTGCAATTGTAAACAAAACCAATATTTATTGTCTTGTACCAGTGTACAGAACTCTTAAGCCCAATGTCAATTAGTATGGGCCGAAGAACCTTGTCTTTACAATTTACAGATTGTTTATTTTTCCTGTTTCATGTGGGAATATTGTGAGTCAATTGTTGAAGGATTTCTGTATTAAAGTAATGTAAGCTTTGTTATGATTATGTCGATAAAGGCTTTTGCATTCGGAGCATGTGGTATTGCATTACAAGCTGACGGTTGGAGATTATTTCTAAGAATACTTGCAGAAAGTTTGTCTTTAAATTAGTAGTTTATTGACATGAAAATTATTGAAACGTCTCAGTTACAAAAATAGCTATTGCTTTGGGTAGCTGATTGACGACGTAAATAAAGGTAAAAGTCGAAATTCAAAGGTCTGGAAACGCTTAATCTAAATTAAATACAATCTGCCAACATTGAAGCCTCTCTAAGCTTACAATCTTATTGAGTTAAGAGATTCATTATGATTTTATCAACCGCCAATAACATCTATTCTTAAACCTTCCTCTTCCTTGAGAAACATATCTATCTGGAGTTGCTAAACAAAAGTTAAAGACAATTAATGTACTTGTAGTTTACGATTGCAGTATTGAATACAATAAATAAGATCACTTAACTATACAAACTATTGTGAATGAAATATTAAAAGGTTGGTTGGTATTGGCTAATGTTTAGAACAAGCTGTGACATGAAAAAGGCATTAATGTGATGTTCAGTTTCAATTGCTCGTGGTTCAGCAATTAGTTATCTGTGAGCTTGAATAATACGACGATTAGGAAATTAGGTTCGTTTCGTAATTCAATGAATTATTAAAGGGATTTATGGGTAACTTCAAAAGTACATTTGCCAATCGCTGTTCTTTTGTTGCATTCCCTACTAAAGGTTCTGATTGATTTGTTCGCATTGTTCTTAGGTTCAAAGTCTGGTTAGCTTTGTTTCATATCTTTCGCAACATACATAGGAGTAGATATATAAGTAACTGCTTTGTAGATACCTATAGTTTAACGTAGCATACTTTAATGACTACAGATTTTTTTATTCGTTGCTTCTGCAACGGTTTTGCAGAATTTTCATGGCTATTTAAACAAAAGAACGTGAAAATGCGTCACCATTTCCTACAGTTTCAAATTCTAAATGAAACAAACACACAAGTCAATTTTGAAGTTATTAAGTAGTACTCACGTTATTGCTGGGCAGCACCCTGGCCGGCAGAGCGCGCGCCACGTCAGGAGAAGCTGATCGTTCTCTCTCGCGCATCTCCGCGCCCAGCGCCGCGCGCGCCGCCCGGGCTGAGGCTTCTAGGCAGCCGCTGGATTTGCTCCTAAGGACACAGAATTAAATAAGTAACATTCAAATTTTCTGCTAAATAAGAATTAAGGTTATTATAGCATTCAGCTTTGAACTGCATCGTCTCTATCACTATTTGATTCTGTGCCATAATTAAAGTCGATGTGTCATGTGAGCGTCCGATTTTCAAAAGAAGTAGGTATTAGAAGTCTAATGTTTGTACCTAAAGTATTTTTTTTGTTGATACATTTTATTAAACAGTTTCTTTGCAAAATGTTCTTCGAATTCGGGTATTTATTTATTTATTTCAATTACTCCCTGCACTAACAGTGTGACCCAACACGTGCAGAAAGTCAATAATTATATGATTTCTACATTTACAATAGACACAAAAAACACAAATAATTTACGACTCGAACATACGAACATTAAAACAACACATAGACAAAATTCTCAATCAACCAAATTAATTAAATTACATGCCCAATAAATTAACATAAACAAAAATCATAAGTCAATAATAATAGTTCAACAATAACAATTCAATAATCTACTAATAATAATAAATTAATAAAAAATAAAACAGTTATTCAACAATTTGACAACAATAATTCAATAATTTCCAATCAACTCATCTGGTGTTGAAACAGTCTTTACAGCCTTTCAAAAAATGCAACGGAACTTGACGCAACGCGTTGAAGTCTTTTTCATCAAAGTGATTGCCTGACCAGTGATTTGACCCGTTTTTTATTATCGGAGAAAGCGACATAATTTGACTGATATACAGTAGATTTAAAAGATAATAATATACAAACCTGATAGGTCTGTCGATGGGTCCGAGCATAGACAGCGGCTGTTCAGCGGCGGGTGCAGGAGGTAGGTACATCACGTGACCACCCCACGATAAGTACGAAGTGCCGGGACGCCACGTGCCCAGCTCCTCCTGGACAGTAACCTCGAGTTAATTTAGTCATTGTTATAAATAAGCTGTAAGGGACTGATTTCATACGTGTCCGAAAGACGTAAGCTTAAACCAGTCCTCAGACCAGATTAGCAAACTTCAGTTCAGACGAAGGTTGTATTGGAAATTCGCACAACGCTGGGCCAGCTCAAGGTCAAAGTGTTACCACTGACGTGGGACCTACTTTATCAGCGCAGTATAACATACCCTCGAGGACCTTACCCATTTTACATGAACTAAACGCGTACTGCTTTTGTGATTTTCCATTGACTTTTGAACCGAGACATTGAGATGTATTAGAAACCCGAACGATTTACTGTCTAGTATAAATTTATAAATAAATAATTTAAGATAATTTTCACAATAAAAACGGAAGTCAAAATATTATGTAGCGAGATTTTACGTTAATTTGTTAGCAGTCTAGGAATGACATAATGTTGCATCTACAAACAAGCAGACAGACCTCTTAAGCCAGACACAAAGGACTATAAAACAAATGGCCCACTTTCAATGTTCAGCAGTATTTACTGTGACTAACTAACTAACTAGGGAATTAAGTAAATGTTTATGATGAACTTCCGTTTACTCTTGCCAGAGGGTTTGCTGTAAAATATTGAATTATTCCCTACTTCATATTGCCTCAAGCATTTGTTGGTAGAAACAATAGGTTATTAGCAGTTTTTAAGCTGATAATATTTGCCTAAGAATAAGTCGAGAGTTTGAAAATGGGGTTTTAAAATGTTCGTAGCAAATCTTTAACTACATTTCCTGTTTTAGACAGTGAGAAATCAACATTTTCGTACAGAATTACAAATAAGTACTCAAGTAGTGGTAATTCTATAATGACAAATCAGCGAGAATAAAATCTATAACACAAATAAAAAAAATAAAAAATACAATCGAATTGATAACCTGCTCCTTTTTTGCGAAGTCGGTTAAAAAGGGCAGCATGCCAGAACATTGGTTTAAAGACTGGGGTCTTCAGGTAATTAAAACCTCATTTCTCTCTCACCTTTTCCGACGGCGGCAAAGACTCTTCCTCCTTAATAGCATCTTCCTCTGATCCCTTTGCCCTCGCTGGCTGCTGGAACATCAGCGGATTACTCAAGGAGTTCGGTGCAGATTTTGTCAGAAACCAGTTCTGTTCCGGCTCTTGCAGCATAGGCTCATGTTCCAAGTCGAACCTTCTGGAACCTAACGCCGCTCCCAAAGCCCCCGAGACCGACTTCCGAAGCTTCTGAAGACTGTTGAAGCCTTGAGTCAACTGCTTGCCCTGGAAACAGTCGTAGAAACACGACATCGCTTTAAACTACGGGAAGAGTGTTGTGTTGTGATCACATGGAGAGCTGATGAGGAATAAAGGTGATCCTTTGAAGAGGAATTTGCAGAGAGAGTCAAAGGCAAAAGGAGAAATGGGATTGGATTTACAAGGAAATAATATGAAGCTAAAGGCATAAAGGGATCATGAAAGTAATCTTTTGAAAAAGGGACATAGAAAAGGATAGATTTTTTATTTTTAAAGAAGAGAGATGAAATAATAACGACCTTGTCACGTCAGAGCAGAATTCAAAAGAATACATCTAAAGCTACACAAATATACCCCATGCAAGCATAACTCAAATGAAAATGAGACAACAGTGTTACCTTACTTTACCTGTATTTTTCAAAGGGGTAGACAGATGTATAATGTGTGTATTTATAAGTCTTATGTAACGCAGTTAAACCCACCAGCACCTTGACTGCCCACCACCATACAAAGGTTAAGAACATGTGAGTACCTTTACTCCTCGTCAGCGACCGCGGGAGGGTAGGAGAGATTAGCACTTGTTAATTATATTGTTAGTACTACAATATCTAAATATCAATAGTCGCTAATACATTAATTACCAATTTGTGAGTCAAGATTTAGACGTAACAAGATCAAAAAAACTAAATGATAAAATTTGTGGCGAAATGACTGGAAATTAAAACAAATGGAAACTGAACCATGATCCGATGATGCCACCCGATGTCCGTACATTTGGTGACCATCACCAAGCTGGTTTGCCATTTCAATTGTGGTTTTTCGCCTAGATCCTGTAGTAGATTCTTTCCTGGTAGCAGTCACTACTTGCACCCATTCTTTTTTACCATAACCAACCTGATCTCTCACTGCAAATAAAGTGTACTACTGTACTGTGTCGTATTTTATCCATAAAAAAGCTGATTGCAAAACACCAAATGCACATTGTACTTTTGGATACAAATAAGTTATATTGTTTTATTCAAATGTAATTGGCCTTTACCCTAGGTATGTTAAAGTAAATATGTAAATTAATAGTAAGATACATCCAAACCCAGACTCCCAAACCCTACTCCCCTAACCACCCGCGGTTCCCTTGCTGCAACTCACCCGGTCCTGCTGGTCCCTGGGCAGCGACAGACTGAAGGGCTGGTGGCCCGGGCTGTAGGTGGCCAGGCCGGCCTCCAGGAGGGCCACCCCTCCGCCTGCACCGTCGGAGCTGCTGTCGCCCAGGTCCTGTTGTGGCGTCCAGGCGGCTGGACTTGAGTCTTGAGCCTGAGAAAAAGATTAATTAAATATAACTTCACGACAGTCTTCCCTTAAGCAGGTAAATAAGAGGTGTAAGAGTGTGGTGCAGTCACATTTCGCCAGATTCATGTAATGAAGCAAGCTTCATTCGGGTATAAGTCCCGACTCAAGCTTTTCAAAGAAAATTTAATTACAAAGTTCGCGCAAGCTGGTAATCAAACCCAAGATCTTACGCTTGGTGTTTTGTTAAAGCGCTTGTGAGTAAAATAGGCAAGTGTTGTAAGCAAATGAAAAAAATCTTGGAAGCTTTGCTTACTTGTATAATACTTGCTTGCTCGAACTGGACATGAGTTGGCCTTTCAATAGTTTTTAAGGTCTTTCGTGGATTGCCAGAAAAGTTCAGTCTGGATGAATACTTACATGATGTCTAGAAGGTGAGTCTATCCTGTGGTCAGAGTGCGCGTGGTCACCTGAAATGCCTGAGTCACCCGACTTATCGGCTGACTGGTCCGACCGAGGTGAAGACTCCGCCGATATGTCGCCCGACATCTTTGTTTCAACTGCTAGTGGTTGAGTTTCTGTTGTAAAAATAATAATTAGTAGAAAAATGATTGAAATAGGATAAAAAAATCCATTACATAAAATATGGGCAAATATATTGTTTATAAAACTAATGCAAATTTATTGCATATTTTTTTTTTGTTGGTCCATGGATAAATTATTCAAATTTCATTTTATTACTCAAATACTTCTAAAATTAATTGATTACTGCGCACTATTTCACTTGTGATCGCTCCGAATTGCTTTCAAATCGAAACTGACCCATAAAGGACCCTTCACCATTTGAACATTGCAGACAGTTCTTGACGCAACGAAAACTTTCGAGAATGTACGGGAACTTCTCAGGAACACTGCAGTCTCTCGTTGATGCGATGAGAACTTTTGACTTAAACTTTCGAGAGCATAACATCTGGCGTTACTAATTACTACTAGTCTTCTTCATACCAATAGATGGTGTTACTTTGTCTTGTAACAACATATTGTTATGTTTTTCGTAGGGAATCGATCAACTTATCCAATAAAAGAATTCATGGTACCTAACCAGATTTTATTAATGTTGGGTTGGGTTTGTATTAAATGTTTGTCGCAGGAAATATTCTATCTTATATGTCATGGACGGTACATTAGGTTATCTATCGTTAAAGTTAACCGCAGAATAAGTTACCAGCAGCAAGATGATCATCCAGCGAAGCCAGCTGTCTCCACGCCGCCGCCGGAGAGAAGCGCGGCACGGCGCGCTGCTTCTTGGGCAGCGTGGGGCGCAGGCGCAGCGCGATGCCCAGCGAGCTCTCCGACTGCGAGCCCTCCGACCCGTCCGACGACAGCGCTGACTCTGATGATACTGTGGAAGATGAAGAAGTTCATTGTTAAAGCTAATCATGGCAACATGGAGACCACTGCGGCTCTGCCAAAAGAGTACCAACGAAGATGAAGAAAAAGATATTGTTTAAAGTGTTAATGAAACTAATTTTTTTCAGAAACGATTTTCTTCTACACAGGACCTTCAGAACTTTAAATTGCCATCTATGGCTCCTAACGGTTAGTTAAAACAAAGTTAAACGTAAGAGCCATATGTTAGCATTTATTATAGCTAAGGGATTATTATCCCTAAAGGAAAATTGACAATAAAATAGCAACCAGGATGAATAACATAGCAATATATTGCAAAAACTACAAAAATAAATAATTGTTTGGAGCAAATTGACCGTTATTTGTCAGTCGTATGAAATTGTTACAACTATAACATGACAGATTATCAAAATCCAAAAGCTCCTTGACTGTATATTCTTCACTAATAACATCTAGCCCAATCAATTGTTTCTTTCACTTACAATTTTTAACCTTGCTCTCCTCCTTCATCTTCGCATTGAACTTGTCGAACTCCGCATCCTCCTCGTGGTAGCTCAGCAGCTTTTGTTCGATCAGATGGAAGTTGGAGATCTCCTCGATGATGGGGCTGCCCAGCCCGGGGAAGTCCTTCAGGTGCTGAGTGTTCGTCTGCTTACTCTCGATCATGCCGAAGTAGAACTGCTTTGAGGGTGCTGGCTGCTTTTGTCTGGAAAAGGTGAAAATATGGTAAGAATGAAGAGAAAATAAAAAAAATGGGCAAGATTGTAGAAAGAAAACTTAAGAAAAGTGCAGATTTTTAAAAAAAAATGACCATCAAGAAAACATAGGAAGAATAAGAAGGATTACTGTTATTAAACCAGAAAGATGATGAACTTGACACAAAAAGGAGAAGGCTGTGTATCAGTTTTACTTGGAGTAGTTGTGCCCGCGGCTTCGCTCCCGTCAACTGCCTACCCTACCCTATTTACCATAGACTACTATTATATACTACTATTTAAAATCCTGCCTAAAATTGTTTTTTCAAGAGTCATTATTTCGCGGCGAATCTTAACCACCATTCTGAAAATGACTTCAAATGCACAACGCCATCTATCGAATATGGAGTTCAACTGTCCGAGTATCTGAATTGCGTGTGTTGCATCGACTATACAGCCTCTAGACGCTTAACAATAGGCGAGCGATGTCTGTCAACACATATGACTAAAATAATCATATACAGGTAATATAGGTCGCCACTCGACAATTTCGAATTAGTAGCGACCACTTCCGTGAGCCGTAAACACTGCCGCGTCAGGCAATTACAAATTGGTAAAATAAATATTATAATGGCCCCTTGTACCGTACGTTGATGTGGTAACAACAGCCAGAACTCGAGTTTCCCGAAAAATGGCATAACATTTCATCGGTAAGTTAATAGTTACATAATCAGATTTATTTTCTGATATTATTTATCGGAGTTCATTTTGTACTGGTCATTATTGTAGGTGTAAACTGCAACAGCACAAATTTTGTCGCGCTCGTTGATGTCTTTTGTGTTTTCGTCTCTTTCTTTTTAATGTACTTTTTTATTTATCTCTTTTTCTCTATAATTTGGTACGCAAAACTAGTGATGCACCATATTCTATGACCAAATCTGTTATGGATAAAACTAGAAACCTACATACAATTATACAAAAAGAGACATTAAATTAAATAGTTTATTATTTGTTAAATTAATTGTGAAACGAATATTGATTTGTATAGTGGTTAAAAATGATTAGTATAGTGGTAATTTTTATTGCACAAAAAATAGGTGAATTCTCTTAGAAAATTTTTCTCTTACGGAGAAAAGGCCTCTTTTCCAGCAGTGGAAATGTTGTAGACTGATTTTTGTATTTTATAGAAAATTATTTTGATTTTAGAATTTAGGTAGTAGGTAGTATTTTTTCTATTGATTGTTTTTTTTACTAATATTTAATATTATGAAACAACCGCAGAAAATATATGTTATCTTTAGAATTTTGTCGTTGCATTTTATGTTATTACTGTATAATTAATAATAAAAGTAGCTAACATTAATAAATAAAAATATTAAGTACCCTAACAATTTAAAAAACTATTGATACCTTCGTGGTTTTATTTAAACCTCTCCCATCCCTAGTTTGGCGAAATGACGTTGGTAAGGACCAATCAGAGCGCAGTCGTCCCGTGCCTCATACCTCAGCTAGTTGACAGAATTATTTTGATGTATTCGATCAAGCATTAGGCGTCTAGAGGCTGTATGGTCGATGGTGTGTTGTGATAATTTTACTTCTTGAACACTTAAAATGCATCTAACTTTTGATAGAGTAAACTGATTGCGATGAAACAAAAACTAAGTTTAACTTCAAGTTACGCACAATTTTATGTGTCTAGGTTTCGTACATTTTACGTGATGCGTGCACAAATAAACAGACAAAAAATCCAAAACTGCTGGAAATGGGTTCTGTTGGTTATCCCATAACATACTGGCTATTTTTTATGTACGAAACATATTTTCGATGTACAAAAACGACTTTTCTACAGATTTATTATATGTATTGATGATATAGCAGTTTATAATAATGAGTCTTACTAATAAAGCAAGTATGTATGATGTATATTATAATACATTGATGGCAATATGTGTATAAACTTACTTGTCATGCGATTTTTGGTTTAGTAACGATTCTAACTTCCTCGTGGGTGAGTGTTCAGGCGTGGACTCCTTCCCGGACGCCTGCCCTCTGTCGGGCATGGGGCGGCTGTTCTCCTTGCTGCTCATCTTATACTTATTGTCCGATATCTTAGTGTTAGCACTATTGTTTGTCTGTCTAGCTTTGTCCTCATTTGTTCGACTCAAAGGCCTCCTACTGATCACCTTTGCTTCTGGCTTCTTAGCAGCACTCTGTGGACTAGACTTTTTGACTTTACTCGGTATTTTCGATGGGCTCCTCAAATCTTTCTTCTCTTGACTAGTTTTGGTTTCACTATCATTAACTTTACTGCCTAATTGGTTTCTAATTCTATTCGTAGCCTTCTTAAGTTCAGCTTGAAATTCATCTTTTTCTTCATTATTTTTCTGCAATAGTGAAGGAAGAGATTTTCTCAACGGTTTGCTGGTCTCCGCCAGAGGGCTCAGTTTGCCCCCTCTGAGTTGTTCTGAGATGCCTTTCATCCTGCTCTCGTGCGCCGCTCTAGAGGATTCGCTTTGTCTCTCGCTTACGATCAAGGTTTCGTCGAAGGTCCTCTCTCTCCTGAGCGCGGGCAGATCGTTGTCATCTTTCTTGAACCTCTCGGAGTACCTAAAATTCCTGTTCAGTAGTGGAGTCTTCCACGCTTCGCTGTGTTCGTTCTTGGACGTCTTGGCTCGACATCCGCTCATCCGGTCTATCCTCGTCTTCCTATAGTCCTGCTTGGGCTGTACGAGTCGTTCCTCTCTCTTGAGTGAGGCGGTGCTCTGCACCATGTCCTGGTTGTCAGGGTACTTGAAGTGTTGCTCCTTGTCCTTGCAGGGAGATCTGTATCGTCGCTCGAAGGCTGCGTTGTCAGTCATGTCGAGTGACTTGTATTCGTGGTATGAGTTTCTGAACTGCAAGTTTTCTTGGCCGTTCAGTTTTTTGGTTTCGTTTCTCGTTTTGAAAAGTCTTAGTTTCCTCTGGGGTTCAGGTCTCGCGTTCCCTTCGCTGGAATCTGGCGATGAACCCTCGAAGTTCTGTAATAAAATTTAGAATTTGACATAATATATGTTAAGTAGACAACTAGATCTTAACTTAATATGGTCACTACTTACTTCATTTGTGGGTGGTGGGGGTGCTCTATATTTCTTTCGAAAGTGTTTGTTTCCATTTCTCGTTTTTTGCTCCTCTTCTATTCTAAGATCTGGTTCAGATCCAAATCGCTTGTTTACGTTACTGCCTGCAATAATAAATTACCTATTAAAGTTCAATTGTTTAGTGAGCTGCAATTTTCTTTGCGATGGATAGATCTTATGCTTCATCAACTGTTTGTTAGTTTTCAAAGTAGTTGAAGGCGGTAGAAGGTACTTACTGTCATGTCGTAGCTCCAGGTTGGTGTGTGACCTGTGCAGAGGGTCTCTCTCTCGTGACCTTATTTCACTGCTCTCCCCCGATGTTCCCGCTGACCGCGACCGATACACATTTGCGTGCTGGAATTAATAAAGATTTACCTACGTAAGAAAGTTAGAAATCAGTAGCTAGTTAAACAGGGTCATCACCTGGATACAGTGGGAACCAGCTGATGGTCACATCTCGTCACCTAGCATTATAATCGGTACCTAATTATTAAGATGATTGCGTTTGGTCAAGAAAACAAAGTTCTTCAAGCTTTGAGCAGAGCACGTCTGAAAATATTTATAAATCTTCATCTAAAATGGATTTATTATATAGAGAAATTAGCAGTGTTCCTACGTAGTTTGCAGGAGGCCCTGTCTATCAGCATAGTGTCTAATATGCTTTGTGTAGTTGGAATTGTGATGTTTCCTTACCACATGTCCATGCGGCACATTATCGTGCATGGTGTTGGGTCGTCGCCCGCTGATGGTGCCTCCAGAGTGCAGGATTGCGCCATTATCTGTGCTGCGCAGCCGTGGGGACTCGCATAGAGTTGGTAGCACCTGGGTGGAAAAAAAACAGTGTTAAAGACGTTTGAGCAAAAAAGAGCAGACAACGATGTTTTTTACGCACTAGTGAGGGAAGTGTTCGCTGTATCGATGGACCGAAAATACTGACCTTAGACCTTAGACCTGGTTGGTGGTAAAAGGACCACAATATGTAGGTATTTGTATTACCTATAGAAACATTGTATATATATGTTACTGTAAAAGTCCGAACTACAGTAAAACATAGGATTAACCAGTAACAACTAAGATTTACCAAGTCTTACTGGTAAACATCCGAAATTATACAAGTCACTGAGGCGAATCTAGCGAGTAAAAGCTCGAAATAAGCGATTGACATGGATCATTTTAGAGTTTTACCAGTAAGACTTCGTAAATCTTAGGTTCTAACCACAATTTTAAAAGTGAATGGTAAATCCAGTTTTATATAGCCCAAATCGTAAGGAAAATTATTCACAATTTTGCTAGATAACGAAGTTAGATGGTTACTTTTGTCATCTTTAATTTCTTAATTCTTTATTGTACACCAAAACACAATATTACATACATGTGATAATAGTACATGTACAAAGGCGAGCTTAACTCAATGCCGAGTTCTCTGCCTGAATTTCTTTTCTATATAAATTAATAGATATAAGCAACAAGATATTCATATTATTTACGGTGACAGAACATGTGTGTTAAGATGACTATAAAGTAATTACAAATATTTTATTACATGGAGTGAAAGTAAAGAAATAAATGATACGTTTGACAGCGCACCAGTATGGAAAGGTAATATATTGTTATTATAAAATAAATAACAATTAACAGCTATAACTTTTATTTATGATTTATCATAATCGCGTGACTAATTAACCTCTCATAAGGATAAGGATGTTAGGTAATTTAATAGATGGGCATTTTTACGTGTAGACTAGTGCTTATGGAACTAGAGGAATGTTTATAGACAGACTAATTTGTTTATAGCCTTTACCTATGCGAACAAGAGCTACTGGCGTGGCTTTCATAGTTATCAAGGTCAACTGAAGTGGCTGAGACAGCAGTTGTAGTAAAATTCTTCGAGCAGAGGACCGATGACCATAAAAATACGGTTGGGACAATCCCACCGCACTATTCCAAAACCACTGCAACTCCTGAAAACCAGAATCAACAGTGGCGACCACCAGAAAACGGTTGGGACAGATTGAAAGCGTAAGACGGACATTGAGTGTCTCAACACAACTTAGAGGAGGCCATGTTCAGAAAACTGCGGTAGACTGATTTCGTCTGCAGGGTACACATACTAAGTGAACGAGCAATCTTCGTCCCCGTTCACCGACCTACGATTCACGTGTACCTGCAAGTGTGGCTACAAGTGAAGGTTCGGTGTCCATCGGCGAACCCATTAATTAGCGTTTATTCGCTTGGACAAAGGTACCCGGCATTAGTAGATGTCCAGCAGTGGACTATGTTTACCTGGTTTACCTTGGGCGCGAGTCTCGGCGGTTCGTGCGGTAGCGTGTGCGCGCGACGGCCGCGCTGCGGCGGCGGCGCGTGGCTGCCAGCCTGGCCCATGCCGCGCCACTCCGCACCACTGCTCTACACGCACATCTGAAAAAACACAGAAAATAATGTTTCTCTCAGACGATGTAATGTTTGCAGGCTTTGGTAGTTCTACAACTATTTTCCTAAATTGAGCTGCCAATATTTCGATCAAGCACACTAAGAATGCAAAGCAAAACCGTAAAATATAATAAAACTAGCTGTTGCCCGCGGCTACGCTCCCGTGGACCACCCCACAGGACCTGTTTTCGGGATAAAAAAATGAATAATGTAGCTTTCTATAGGTGAAAGAACTTTTCAAATCCGTCCAGTAGTTTCGGAGCCTATTCGGTAAAAACAAACAAAAAAATCTTTCCTCTTTATTACATTAGTATAGAAATAAATATATACACGATGTGTTTCGAATAGGGTTTAATTTGGAGTTAAAAGATAAAAATATGTTTTGATATAATTAACTAAATCGAAATGACTACAACAACATATTTTCATAGAAGAAGGACACTACAAAGAAAATCAATCTTCTGCGAAAATGTTTAGGTTCATAAATTTCTCGTAATATCTCTATTAACATATGCTTTGAAACTTTTACTTGCAATAGGCAAGAATAAATAATTAACACCTAACTTGCACCTAACATATTTTCACTTTATCTTTCAAATCATTAACGCCCATTTTGTAGGTAGGTATTGCTCACACACACACACACACAATACATACAGTTGTAAACCTAGTGTTCATACGCCAGCCAATTATTGTTTAAGACATTTTACTACGATATTAAACTTTAGCAGAGAAAGTTATTACATAATCACACAATACTAGCAATAATAGTCTTCCTTATTGGAAAATCTAGCGGTGGATAACAAAACGCAATTATTTTTACTCTATGGGCAACCTACATGTCATATTTCCCGCCTTTTGTTGTCAATGTTTAGGCAAGCAAATCATAATCCACTCAGCATTCATGAACTTTCAAAGGCCTTTTTTTTCAGCAACAGTAACAATTTATTCAGCCATTATAAATATAGATTATTCTAAATTTGATTGTAAGTAGTTATAAATGAAGCTTAATCAACAATAATGGCATGTTACTGTCGAACTCATAACAATATTGTTAACTAATCCTTTGACAGGGCAATTAGTTTGCGCTTAACTCTTTATAATTACTCTGTCAGCCGGAGCTTAAATACACTGTATTGTACTTTATTAGAATCGAAATCGTTATGGCTTCTGTCCACGAAGACCATTTTGGACAAACACCATTCATTTATGGATAATTTGAGGAGTAACTGACATTCGATGGACGTTGAAAATGGACCATAGAGCTTTTAATAGATTTTTACTGCCGGGGACGTCTAATTTGTCTATTCTTCCACTACCAACGACTAATTCATATCTATTACCGCAAGAAGTACCCTAGTCCCTGTTTAATAAGGACCGGCGGCCCCCATATCTCAGGGCCGGTCGGGACAGGCCCCCGAGCACCGTGTGCGGCCCGCGCCGACAATTTAGGTAATTTATGGTAACCAGTATATTAGATTTATGGGAATGGAAAGCTGTCGAGGCTTCTAATGAGAGATTTAAAAATAACAGCGTTTCTCCTTCGTGTTGGTGTAGCTGTAGGTAGTCCTTAGTGTAGTCCCAGCGGAGATGGAATCATGGACGGAATGATGGAATATTTTCACATCTAAGTACGGGGGATTAGATTTAGTATGGTCAAAGGTCATTGTATATGATGCATGGAAACTTCGAAGATTCACCGAAAATCTATAATATTCATTTCTTCTTTACGATTACCTTAAAGCTTTAGTATCCAAAGGTAGGTTAGCAAAAATAGTATGAATCATTGTGGTCGTGCTAGCGAGACGGTAGAAAGAAAGTCCGCGTCATTCATGGAGAAAATGGACTTTGATTTAAATAAATCGGATGTCCCATCATTCATATGTATGGAGGAAACTTAACAACAACCAAAGTAAAGGGTTGACACACATCGTGAAATAAACTCTTGTGGGGTTTTCTTAAGGTTACACTAGTCAACGGCACGAACTATTTTGTGCGCGGGGTTAAAATGCATTTTATATCAACCGACAACACGTGCGGAAGAGATTGATGCTGTGATGAGCAGTAGGAAGCTAGTTCGCTTACGAATACACACTTTTGCAATGCAAATTTGTAGCGAAATGGATAATGATTTTGGACGAAACCGAGCGCGCGAAATTTTATAAACCGACTTTTGGGACTCTGGATATCATGAAAAAACGACTTAACGTATCTGCTCAAAATAAAATTATTTGCATTGTTGAACTACTAATCTATCCCTGTATGGAAGCCGTTTTGCAATTTTCCGTCTTCTTATCGTATTTATTCGCGCCCAAAAATGCGTTAAAATTAGTGTCGAAATGTGGAACTTTCGACGCTCATAACTTTCAAATATTTACTTTTTTCACTTTTTTGTTTACAGGGCTAGATAATGATGAGACAAAATTGATATCACTTTTTATTTTGAACGTACATTGTCAAACAGTGGAATAATCCCTAGACTACGTTTGTATGGAAGAATTTTCAACTAGTGTAACCTTAAGAGTCTTAGCTACAAAAATGATGCATAGGCATTGAGGCAACCTTATTAGTGCCTTTTTTGGTTATCCCTTTTAAAGCATTTATGATACCATTCACTATATGGCTTTGGCAACAAGGAATGCAGCTGCATGATCGTTTCGCGTTTAAATCGCCTAAAAGTGAGCATACAATTTAATTACAGGCATGTCGATCACCCTAAATATCACGGGTTCACGCTTTCAAGAGCGACGGTGCTATTGAATTCAAGGCACTAAAGTACATACATAGTAAGTTATGTTAAAACCCACGTGATTCCCACGATAATGGTTCGAACTCCACAATAATTAATTCAGCCCATTGATTCTAACAAGCGGTGTTAAGTAAACGATCTAACGGCTCTATAATAAACAATTAGCGTTGATACCGCTATGAATATGTAGGAGTTAGTGTAGTTACTATAGAATTATATTATCTGTGGTTGTTAGTCTAATCAGGATCATGACACCGATAGTCTTAGCTCTCGATACTAAGGCAAATCTAAGCATATCCGCGTTCAGTTCAATGTCGATTAAAACGTGAGTTTTACGCATAAATAGTACTATTAATCTTGAATGCAATGTAAGCGTTGATTGCTCAAGTCTATAATTAGCTATATTGGACACAGAGGAAGGCAATGTTGTCTTAATTGCGGCATCATGAATGCAGCCTCGAAATCCCAAGGAAAGGACGTAAAGGAAATTGTAGTAACCAACGTGCTTGGTTGATGGTTTGGTGATTCAAGTAAGAATTCAAATGATTGAACGCCTATAGTTAGTACCTATGGTACTCATCTTGCATGCAAGTAGCCTACGAAAGCGTGTCCTTTCTGGGTTCTAATTATTGTCGGAAAACACTCAAACCCTTACATTCCAACTAGGTACCTATATACCGTACTATTGGAGACACATCTGAATCGCTACAAATAATAGAGCACTTGGATTCGATATGAGATAACGAGCGCTGTCTGCTAGCAATTTTATAAAACAATACTTTCCATTACATTTGGTTATTTCAAGCATATTCTTCACCAACTACCAACCCTGCTCATCGAAGGCAAAAGTGCGACATCTCCGCAGTTTTCTCGCTCGTCTTTGGGTGAAACCACACGGATACGCGCGGCCCCGCTTTCTTTATGATAAAATCAACGCGTGCGAGACAAACAGCGCTGATGGGTGACTCATGTGGCTCCGACGTGGTTGTAGATCAAGGGTTAATTTACTTTTGAGTTTAGTAATTTATTTATATGTATTTTGTAGTCTTTGCTTTCTATTACTGGGGTGTGGCACAGGTGCAGTATGAAATGATGTGCTGATGCTCATAAAATCTCTGATTTGTTAGCAACCTGTTAGCTTTTTTTCTCTTATGAATATTTTGCTGATCAGTTACTAAACAGTTTCAGCATTTTTTTTATCTTTTTGATTAAGTACTTAGATAAAATATTGAATAGTAGTTTTTTTATTTAACTATAGTCTCGCATTTGACCACTATCACGGTTTGTTAGGGTTCCGTACCCAAAGGGTAAAAACGGGACCCTATTACTAAGACTCCGCGATCCGTCTGTCTGTCTGTCCGTCTGTCACCAGGCTGTATCTCGTGAACCGTGATAGTTAGGCAGTTGAAATTTTCACAGATGATGTGTTTCCGTTGCCGCTATAATAACAAATACTAAAAACAGAATAAAATAAATATTTATGTGCGGCTCCCATACAACAAATGGGTTTTTTGCGATAATGGTACGGAACCATTCGTGCGCGAGTCCGACTCGCATTTGGCCGGTTTTTATTCTGTATCACAGTTCAAAGTGACCCTTTTAATAAAAACGCAATTTCGAAGATTATTTTCACAATATTATTTTCACATTGTTTTGGAAGTTTAGATAACGCTATCTATCTCTGTCGCACTATTTCGTAGTACAAGCCCTACTACACCATGCTACTACTGCACTTCGCTTCACACGATACTCCTGCGCATCTCTTCCTAGAATCTCAGGAATTCTTCGCGAGATCTCGACGATACATACACGTTCTCATGTAATAACTAGCCTAGTTGGTACAGGAAAATTATTTAGCCACAGTCTGCTAAGAAACATTCGATTATTGAACGATTAGTAGTTTGTAGTAAATGATCCCCTATGTTGTGACATAGACCAGATACTCAGGGGTATGTAATTATTGAGGTTAGATTACTGCCTATTTTTGCCATCTTTGATCGTTTTGTATCAGGTTTTCTAGTTAAGTAGATATTCTAGTTTTTCTATACTATAATTGGATGTTGACAAGTTAGTAAGTCTAAAATTATAGGAAGTTAAAGATTATGAGGAGTCATAACGATGTTATCGTATGCAAAAAGTATTGAATTTCCATAATAGGCACATTATGACTGAACATGTTAGTCCGGAAATGCAAGATGGTAAATCTTATCCCTTCATGATTGAATGCTATCACTGACCGAACAGGAATCATCTTGAGGAGATGGTGGATTAGAATCCCAATTTCCTTTTATTACCGACTTCAAAAGAGGAGGAGTTTATGCTTTCGCTAAGTTTATTTTATGAATTTGCTCAGACAGTGTGCATCTGACCATTTTTTTTTAAAACTCATTTTTGGTAGGCTTTTATGGCAGTTTTTCAGCATCTGCCGTATCTGTTCCCCACATAATCTTTACCGTTCCTTAATCGTAGATCGGTGGACAATTATCGCGTATGATTTACGAGTAGGCCAGCAGAAGGAATGCTATAAATTACGACTAATGATCCAGTATCGGCGTCCGCGCGTTATTTATAGAGTTCTGCCGATACTCGGCGCGTCCTTGTACTAACAGTTGTTAGTCTACTGTTACATTCCTGTTGAAGGTTTTCTGTCAATGAAGCACAGTTTGATGAAGCTTTTTTATTTTATTTGTGATAGCCTCGCGTTTCATCACTATCTCTCCTGATAGTAAGCGATGATGTGGTCGACGGTGAAGCACTTTTACCTAGAAGTAACCTATTTTCTATTGACTTAAAGACCCATAGATTGTAGCTATCAGGAACCTAAGATTTTGACAGGGAATTCCACTCTTAAGCTTTGCGCACAATGAAAGTATTCGCAAAACGCTTTGTGCGTATGGGTGGGATGTCCACATCGACCACACAGCCACTGGTCTCTGGATACCCACCATGTACCGATGGCACATTGCCGTACGTCTTGTAGTCCAATGATGGAAAGGGCTAGGCGGAATCAAATTGTGCAGTTCTATCGTACACTCTCCAAAATGTAACCGATAAAACCGACAGGCTGGCAACTCGGCGTCGAAGTTCAAGGCTCTGGAGCTTTGAGTCGACCAGTGCATCGTTGCCGTTAAGCCTCTTGGCCCGTTTACCAATCGACTCAAGCGCACCAAGTTGGTACTTGTCAGATCCGTCCCAGAGAAAATATAATAGGCTATTTGAAAGCATCGAGGTGACATGCTCCAAAAACTGATATAAACATTGAAAAGCAGAATTCAGGAGCGTAGATTTTGAGTTAGGTTAATGAACCCATTTAGAATTATTCGTTTCACAATGATTTTGTTTCTAACTGAGGCCCTAACCTTCTATCGGCGATAACAAGTGTCAAAATTCGTGTTTGTGGTCAATCACAAACATTTTGATCTTTTAGCAATTGTTAAGGCTGACAAAATTTAAGTCGTCTACGGTCCTGAGCTATTATACACTATCTCGGCAGATATTTTATAAACCTATTAAAACAGCTAGAATTAACAATTACCTAGGTATGCAACAAATATGTGCAAAGATTCATAGTTGAATGTTAAACCCTTCAAATTACGTAACAAATGGCCATTCTGACATTAACCACGGTCAATGCCATAGTTAAACCATAGTTTAACGTTACAAAGTAGGTGTAAACGGTTAACTGTAATAAGTAAATAACGTATCGAATTTAACGATACCGTACTAACTGTTACAAAGCGTTAATTGGTTACCTCGATAACTATACTTTACCGGTAACTCATAGCCATGTGTAATTGCAAATGTACATAATAATCAGCATTATAGTTCATAACTGTAATACAGTTAGTGCTAAACGCAGGTTAAATCCGCGAGTTATGTGATGTTGGAGATGATTTATACAATACTCTGTTGTTGATCCGTTATCATTGCGATGAACACTTCCGTAGGCGCTTGGGTAAGAGCTTTTTGATCTAAGGTCAGTCTGCGATATTGTGGAATTTTAATGTGTTTTATCAAGATGAGATTACAAACTTAGGCATTGTGCAACCTACAATTCCGGTCTGAAGATATTAAATTGTAGTAAAAAAATACACTAACAAAATTGAACCAGTACGCGATTAGCATATCAAAACTGTGTTCAAGAGTTGTCAGATCCAATATTTCTATAGAATATTGATTCGTTATTTTGACCGGGTGAAATAGATTAGGATAGGTTAAAACCGTGACCAAATGCGCGTGAGCCGAGCGAGCGAAGCGAGCGGCGCCGCGGCAGCGGCCGGCGAGCGCTACTTCCAAGCTGCTCGCAGAAATTTTCACCATTTTCTAATTATTAAAGATAATTGTTTTTTTATTTGGATTTTGAACTTTACATAGGTACTTAGATCGGTATTGTTAATTTTGGTCAATTAACGGTGAGGTAAACCAATTTCAGGAACTTTGTTCATAGGAATTTCAAGTTTTAGCTTTATGAACTTCAGTAACATATCCATTAGACATTTAAAGCTTTCGGTATTTTGGATATAAGTGAAATTTAGGTATAAGTGAACATTAGGTATTTAGATTTTGGGGATTTTATTTGGGGAGTAGGTTATTTTACGTTAATCTTTTAATTTTAGATATTGCAATACGTACCCGGCTATACCCTCTATCCTTCAGATTACCTACTCATAGGTAAACAGTTAGATATTAAATAATGTAAATTATTGATTATGATAATAAGTAAAACTGAGTTCAAAGTTCCTTCTAAGTTCATTTTCAGCTTATCTTACAAAGATCCTGGTTCATTTGCATCTCACTAAGATCAACATTAAACGGTTGTTATTATGAGCTGAATATAAAATTAAATGTTTTAGAAACAAGAAGATAGTCGTCTAAATGAAAGTTTGTAATAAGTAGGTAGTCTGAAATTGTAGATTTGTTTGTACGAGTAGTTTTGAATAATTTCCCATTTAATTATTTTAATGGTCTAAAATAACAAAACATCTATCTATTGATCTAGTTCTTCAGAAGTGTAGACTACAATTTTTTACATAAATATTATAGGCTCTAAGAAACCGTTATTTACGTATGTATTTCTCTGTGTTTAGAGCAAAAAAGTAAATAATTTCTTTTGTACATTTTTTATCAAGAATCAACTAGAAAACAACGAAGGGTTCTTTCAAATAATGCTGATTTAGCAAAAGTTTCTAGAGAATAATTAAAATATTTTTGTCTACTTATTTGCCTAAATTCGGCATTAAATTAGGGTTTGACACGTTCTTTACTCCAAATACTCAATTCAGAAACCCGTCCATAGGTACAAATATGTTTCTAGTCTGGGTTCTCACACTTTAACTTTGACATGAATTAAAAACTACAATAATATGTTGCCCTACACTACAATTTCACTCGTATGTGAACACATAAATCTCACTAGTGCAAATATAAATACCGAACCCGGAACAACTGGCTGTAGGTCTAACAAATATTTGTTCAGTGCGGCAATCTAACATGCGGACAAAGACACAGCGTACTTTACCAATCGCTAATAAGATTTTTTTTTGACTTATTTAGTTGTTAGAGCTGAGAAAATGAGTTTGAAGAACATCACACATCATCATGTCTATTTTCCCCGATGTATTAAACATATATATAAGACACCAGCTCTCACACCCATATTAAGTCAGTTAGGTATGTTCAGGTCATGTAACCAGACTCCAGGCCGTGATAGAGGAAGTTTTGTTGGGAAAACCCAATTGACCCAACCTGAGAACCGAACCCTAAAACAAACGCTCAGAAGTACCTATAGCTTGCAACAACTAGATCAACGAGGCTGTCGGTTTAGAAGAGTAGTCATCATCATCTTCCTGCCCTTATCCCACCGTCCCACCGTCCTGTCCCCTGTCACGCTATCACTGACTCCCTTTTCTTTTATATCACTCCTCACACAGTCTATCCATCTTTTCTTTGGCCATCCACTCTCTCTCCATCCATCCACATTTATATTCATAACTCTTTTAGTAACATGCGTTTTATCCCTACTCACATGTCAAAACAGTATCAAAATAATTAATTCAGCACTTAAAAACATGTGTCAAACCTGCAAACACTGTAAAGGAAAAGCGTGGGACCCAACACGCAAGCACGAGAAAATTATGACATAATTAGTAACAATGGCAATTAATAACAACGATTTGATTGTTTATTAACAGCCAATGTATCTATCGGTGACGGAAATGTCAAACATGACACGCTCGTAACCACTCATAAAAGTTGATTTATTGATGTTAGATCATTCGTAGCCAGGCTATTTTTCGTCTGCCTAGTGTTAAGAAATTGGTATTTTTTTGAGTTGACAAGATAAACAAGCTCACAAAGCTCTTGCTGTAGTGATAACACTAGCTAGTTTGGCTGGCCTAGTCTGTTTCAGACAATATGGAAGGGGACCTTTCCATATTGTCCGGGAACCACGCCATAAAACTCGAAGTTTTGCTAGATGTGGAGCTCGTGCCAATTGCTATTTTCTCTTATGGTTCACTAGGAATCCCTGCTCTCAGTCTGGCTGGCTGGCAGTCAGACAGTGAACGCTGGATTCAATGGTAATGGTTGTTATTCGTAGAGGCTTTTAATTTTTGACTAATTGGGCAAGGCATTCTATCTTAGTACATAAAACCTATGTGTATTCGAATAGAATTCATTTATACTACCCTACCTAGATTACTATAGGTAACTAACTATTGGAACTACTAGTTGCATCAATGATCAGTCGCAGACGCATAACAAGCAAGAAGTATATTTAATTATTTTGGATCATCGTAACAATTGAACCGGAACGTTATCAGCCAGAATTATTTGACCCGAAACAAGCCATTGCAATGTTGGTCTCATTGATTTTTAGTTTTACAGATTTCAGGCTAATTTTGTCTAGTCCATCAGACTGGAGACAATAGATCTAGACCGAATAGATTGCGATCTGTAAAGCAAAATAGATAGACATAACTGTAGTTTTACATATTTTTAAAAATCTTTCATGTTGTGGAAATTATTAGGCCGCTTTTGTCTGTATATTTGTATGTTAAATTGGTTAAAAAAATAACATCTTCACAGTAATAGTTATTGTTCATATCCAATTAGGTAACGTGGCAATGCTGCCAGCGTTCTGGGCAAGTTTCCCATTGACATCGATGTGGATGAATTTTTTGATGCACAATGAGCTCTTTTCCGTCTCCCTTTAGTATTTGTATATAGGTTTGTATTTTTTTTTAGAATATTCAATTGTATATATGTTATTAATATAATTAATGGTCATAAAAAAAATGGTAAAGTAACTATAGAATTGCCTCGTCAAGTATCCAATACGTTAGAACTAGTATATTTATTGGCGATACGTCTCTTGAAGCGTGTGCAGTAAAATGTTATGAGTAAGATTAATGTGAACACGAAACTTTGTGTGGTCCTCACTAAGAATAACACTGATTTTTGCAGCACATAGAAGAATATATTCCAAACTAGCTTCTGCCAGCAGCTTTGCCCAGGTAGAAGTTGAAATTGATAAATTTCGACAAGGGAAAGCATTCCCGGGATCAAAAGTGTCCTATGATCTTCTTCAAAGTCCAATCTCTCTCTATCTCAAAATTCATGCAATTTGGTGTAGTAATTTAGGCGTAAAAACGTAACATATACACAAAGTAACTTTGTCTATTAGAGTATACTTTATTGTAGGTAGGTACATTACTCCAGGGATGTGCCCTAATAGGCGCTGCACAGAGGGGGTTCCGGGGTGGTTTTGGTGAGGTAAAATCCCACACTCCCTGGTCTTTTCCTCAAAAGTCCAGGGGTCTTTTGAAGGTTTCCCCCCGTAAAAAAAAACCCGTAATTTTTTTTTAACAAATAGTAATAATAATACACTACAATAATTATGACTACAATGGCGGTTTTATCGCAACCTTTGGATGGACTGAAAGTACTAGATTATTAAAGTATGGATAAAATGCACCATACCAATTTAAATGCACCATTCGTTCTCAATGAGCTTAAACTATTCTATTTTTGAACTCAATAAGATTATCGGTTTGATCTCGATACGATCAGTATCATAGCGATCAGTAGGATCTCGCGTAGGACACAATTATCCATTATCTATAAGCTTGGGCATTAATAGTGAAGCAGGCCCCCGCCCGCCCCTCGGGCTGGAGGGGATCATTATAAAGTTAACAGTTATGCGCACGGACGTGGAAAATTATTCGCCGAGGTGCGCGCTTCCGTGCGTTTGCGCAAATAAGACGCTGAAGAAGTACCATTCAAGATTTGCGCGTGACTGCGACACTGAGAGATAGGTAGCTTGGGAATTTGTTGTGAGGAGTGTGGTTCTTGGTTTGAATAAATAGGACGTAGTGGTTGGGATTTTCTTTTGCAGCTTTGTCATACGGAAAGTACTGACTCTCCGCCTCAGCGCATTTGAAAGCTTTGATGAATTATGGAACCTTCATGAATACATCAACACATTGTTAGACTTTACTTCTTTAGCAAACCTGTCTAGTCTAGTATTACGTTTCTTTTATTTAATATAACATAATTAATCAGAGATGATTTTAAGTAGACATTCCAAATAGAGCCCCAGGCACCCAAGACCAAGATATCCAATCAGCGATAATTATTTTCAGAAGTCCATAGTTTGAGGATTTAGAAGATGAAATTTCAGTAGTGTACTCATTTCCTCATTAAGATTGAAATGGACTAATGATGGAGTCATCCCTGATAAGACTGTCAAGGCCCTATGGGACTTCTTTGCAGCCTCTATTACAGCACTCTCGGTCTCGTAGATAACTGTTCTAAGTACATATATATTACAAGGTATTTATGTAAATGAGCCCCAGTTCCCTGTGATACGGAAATGAGCCTTCTGCCACCCTCTGTGCCTGATGCCAGTTCGTCGCGGGAACAGCGTCGCATCTGCGATGTGCTGTTCAGATGACAGATAGCGTCGCTCTCGTGCGCCTGCACAGCGCAGCAGCGTCGCACTAGACGTGAAGGGTCGTTGGCTTGCTGCTGTTTGTGGAACGGAAGGGTAATTGTCCATATTAGATAGTTTAGTTTGTAGTTCCTAAATTGATATTATATGAGCATAGATTTGACATTTTATTGTCCAAGAGAATTGAGCAAAAAGCTGCTGCTGCTGTATCCTCGGATAAATTTGAGCAGGGATTAACGAAAATGTCTGCCTGATGCGTTGCAGCCACATTAACTTTCGTAGATGATGATTGTTGATGATTGCTGGTCTCGCTCCGTTGTAATGATTACGATTGTAATGTTAACTCTATTAAAGAAAAGGTTTTAAAACCAAATTTGTAGGGTTAACATTATAATTGAGTAAAGCTACTAAAGTTGCTTTTTTTGGAAAAATATTGAGAACCAAACCAAACAATCAGACTGCATTATTTTGCAGATATTTTACCCAAACAAGACTAGACGACAAAATTACACGAAAGTAGACCATTGTTTTAACCATAATTACTATCATGGAAGATTACCTCCGACCACAAATACCTAGACAAAACACACTTATTTCCTACATCGATTTTCCTTTAACTTTTTACCGAAATAACGAATTGTCTAATTTAAATTAGCAGTGGCGACAAAAAGCCAGTATTGTCGCGGCTAGACAGCGCGTCGCGTGCGCCCGCGCCTGTCGAGTCGATGAACCATGCTCCCGCGCACTGGTCACTCCACACTGGACGCACTGGCCCATTCACCGCCATCGCGTGCGGCCACGACGCCACGCCATTATTGTACGTAATCAGCACTCGTAAAACAAAAGGTTGATGGACTGTGTTGGTCGTTTCTGGAGTATTGGTAGTTAGTTTAAATTGATGTTTTTTAGTGAGTTGTTATTAGTAGTAATTAGATAGTTATTATAATGATTATAGTTGAGGAAAATAAGGTGAATGAAGTAATTATTTTGTTAGGTGGTGCTAAATTCTGGAGTGGCGCCAGCGTACCGGCAGACATTGCGTTGGAATTGCAAGGCCTCCCACTAGGGGGGCCGATGACTTGGTTAAGGTTGGGGAAAACCGCTGGATGCCGACACTTGGGGGAAGCCTGCGATCAACAGTGGACATCATTCGGCTAAAGTAATGATATTGATGATGCAATTCCTATTTACGTATTTATGAGCTCTCAAATGCAATTCGCAAAATTATAAGCAGTTATTTCTTCTTACAGACTCTGCCATCTATTAGTTAAACATGTTCTATCACAGATATTATGCTTCCTAATTAGGATCAAATCTGAAGATAACTCCACTATTTCTAAACATAGTCCCAATAAAGACATCAGCTACATCGGAGTGTATCTATCTACTAAGAAACTGTTAGTGTGGTCGCGTGCCGCGCACCTGTTCCTCACAAGCATGCGTGAGCGCACGCCATCACGCAGGTAACGCAGAAGTGTTACTGACAACCACACGTCAAGTTTTGAGTACGACTAGAAAAAAAAACAAAGATCATAAATTTATTTATTCAATTACGCGGTACTTTTGAACTTTAAAAAAAAAAGTAATAATAATTGATTCTACCGTCTAGGGATGCATATAACAAGTAGGGAATGGAAAAAGCATCGTGGATGGCCCGTGTGGATTTCAAGATTATATGGCTTAAAAGGGGGTGGGTTATGGAGAAGTCTGGAAGAAGAGCCAATTAAATTGGGAAATGAATGCTGGCACAAATACCCGGAAGTTTATATCGAACTTTAGAAAGACGTTACAGCTGGATTTAGACCGCCATCGCATTGCCCGTTTAGTCTACATTTGACAGATTCTACTTTTGACATCATAGTCTACTTATGACAGATTCTACTTATGACAGATTCTACTTATGACAGATTCTACTTTTGACAGATTCTACATTTGACACGTTTGCCATCTGCGCCGATTGGCCCTACACTGCTTGCATGTCGCGGATTCCTACGACCTTCGGTCCTTATTGGGGGCTTACCTACTGCTACTCGGATAAACGGCACACCGGACTATAAAAATAAACTTTTACACAGGTAAGTAACTGAGATCACCTGCAAAACGCGAGATAATTTTTACGGCAAAAATCACACGATGTAGCTGGCATAAGATACACCGGTGTATGTTGTCAATGATTAGCATGGGAAACTTGAAACTAGATCACCTAATGGGGACTGATGGAATTGCCGTGTTTACTAGATAAAGTGTGGGAGGTGATCTTTATTGTGATAAAGGGTGGGATGCGAAAGCAATACTGATAATTTTGTTTAAGAAGTTAAGGAGATTCTTATGAAAAAGTGTTTACAATATGAAGACAGAACCATCGCTATTAGACTACTCTTCTTCCAATATAACAGTTAAAGCTATGACTGAAATGTGCAGGCCATAGCAGTTTGATCTACCAGTTTACACGGCTCCTTTCTCGGTAACTATTTGGTACATTTTAAGGCCGTCAAACCTGGGTTTTCTTAATTTGTAAGCTTTAACTTATCAGCTGCACAGGAAACAGTTTTAGAAATCGTTTACTTATCTTTTGATACAATCTGATAGGCCCGACAACCCCGGCACGCATTATAACTGCTCAGAAAACGGTATTTTTTTACGCGTCAGACTTTGTACGCTGCAGTCTCTGAAAGACCTGAAAAGATCCTAGCCGGCTAGATCGCAATCGATAAAAACTTCAATCACTCGTCTAGTTTTAGACCTAGTTTCCTTTGTTAACCACAAAAATATTTTTATTTCTTTCAGGTTTCACATAGTTGAGTTCAAATTACTTAGCGGTTACTTAGTAACAGTATTAGATAACTTTTTGTACCGATCAAGTAATGCAATAACGGACCGTTAGTGCCAGCGGTAGTGATCTGCTATCGGAGATCAGTAGTTACGTGTTCCTATTACTAACGGCTGGTTAAGCGTCGGTTAGCGATCAATATGCTGGGGAGATGCGCACTTGGACGCAATCAAGTGTAGCATATTGCTTTATAATTGTTATGGGAACCGTTCCTGTTTAGCGGTGTTTTATGGCTGTTTTGAAACGGTGAAAGGCTTGATTAATCAGGAGAAAGAGCTATGAGTATGTTGTGACTTGTGTGCCTGGAATCTGTGTGTCAAATGTTTAAAAAAAAACTAGTAACTTAGCTAGGCTCTAGGTTTGCAACCGGTCCCTATCCCATCATAACTGTAACGGCTATCTTTTCTATTATTGATTCACAGATCCAAAATAGCACATAGTGCATTTTTTAAGGACATTCAAATATATGAAATAACTTAAATTGGTCCTATTCTTTTGTTTTAGTCTGTCCTACTGCGTATGCTGCTGTTTGGTGCTACATTTACATACGTATCTATGCATCTGGACTGGTTCGCACTGCGCCTATCAGAGCGCGGCTCGCTCTCAAAACGCTCAGCTTTTCATTCGCAACCCGGTTGTTTTGCTACCGTACTGCTTTTTGGATAAAAGTGAAAGCTTTCCAAAGAATACTTAGCTATCTGCATAATTATAGTGTTCCAAAAAGTTCCTACGTACCGCACAGATTGTAAATGCCTACATGAATAAAACAACTTAGGTACATGATGGGTGGCAATTAAAGTAAAATTTTATGGTTTTCAAAATATAGTTTGAGGACGAATAGCACTGTTGTGGATCTGAAATACACATGTTTGTGTGCAGAATGGTTAGATATGCTTGAGAAAAATGTTACTGAAATAGCACTAGAAAGTACTTACAATGAACTTACACTAAAGATTTTTACAACATCTTGTAACAAAATTTCTCAATCACTGTTCGGCCAACTAGACCACAATATTTTGGGGCCCTAAAGGGCTGACTATATCCATTCTTCAAAACCACAAAAACAGTTATTCTTTTTTTTTATGCTGCTCAAATTGTTTATGAGTCAAGCTTTCACATAACTTAATATTTAAATCCAAACTCGTTAACATCTCCCAAATAAATTATACTAACGTGCGAAGGGCCCGTTATCAGTGACTGTGTTAGTATGTCTGTGTGTCACAGGGCTGGGCCGGTTGTAGACACTTGTAGTGCTAATGGCGGGTCCCGAATGTTTACCAAATACCGGACTAGCACCTGAGTGTTAGGACAAACTGGTTTAAATTTTGGGTCAAATGTTGGTAAAAGAACGTACATATTTTGAAAAAAAATGTTTGGATGTGTATTTGATCTGTATGGCCCAAACATACAAATGCAAATTTTTCACTGTCGGAAACTCAGAACCCTTGGAACCGTTATCGAAAATTAGATGAGCAATGTAATAGATTAAACAATGCATAAAATTATTTGTTTGGGTTTAATGGCATTTATAGAGCAACTTTTTGCTACTTGGGAAATTACGCAACCCTTGGTCCGAGTATTTAAAGAACTGTTGACATTACCAAAAGTTTATTGCAAATGCATCTTACACACGTCCTTGTCAATATGCAAAAATGTCACTTGACAGGCGTGCAACGTTCCCAAAATACTTAATGACGAGTAATCCGAAGGTTTCCTAACTGATTACCATACCCGGCCCTGTGGCCTTGTGACACAGTACTGACAGGTTCTGTCTGTTTGTCTGTGTGTCTATTTGTCTGTGTGTCTGTTTGTCTGTGTGACTGTGTGCTCTTCGTGATTGTCGTTAAACACTGTGTTTATTGATTTACACAATCGTTTGCCTTCAAGTGTTGTTTGTAGTCTCTCTGAGATCGAACGAGGACAAGAGATTTAATAAATTTACTAAATATTCATACATATACATATATATCTGCAACAATTGAGTACACCTCACGTTTTAAAATAACTTTTCTAAGTTATTTTAAAACGTGAGGTGTACTCAAAGGGGGTGAGCAATTGATACCACTGTCCGTACCTATAGTTAAAACAATTATGCAGGGCAATTGAATATTTCTTTATCCCAAGATAGAGCTTTAGATTTCATTCAATTATAAATATTTATCGTGACAGTTATATTTCCGTTCGACATTCTAAAAGCATAATATCTATGAAAATAGCATTAAATAATTATAGCAGCAACACGATTTCTTAATTCACGTTTCCTATTGCCTAGTTTGATAAAATTATTGTTCAGACTACATTGGACTTTAATTCGCTTACAAACAGCAGAATAGAAATTTCTATCTCAAAAAGAATACACAGAAACTAATGTGTCGCTTACAAATTAAATCCAATCAACTCAACTCTTACTTATTTAAAGAAAAACCAATTAATAGTAAAGCAATCTCCACCACGGATGAGAAAACAGAAAGATCTCACATCCTTGGACATAATGATGACAAAAGTAAATAGCTTGTTACGTGCCCTGCCTACACCAAATCGGCTGAATAGCGACATGATAGCTAATTACGTACAACAGATGTTTCCATATAAAATTGCAACACAGGGGCTCTGCTGACTCGACGCCTCGTGTCGCCGCCGATCACCTACTTCCAATCAGCTGATGTCGCACATGCGTTTCGCAATCATTCTAAAAATGTATTTTTATAATAATTAATTTAGGCACTTTGAGACTAGCATCGTCCAAGTCTAGATTTAAGATTTAATTGTAATTTTCAAGTAATTAAACTTTTATTTAAATTAACTTCGGTTTTTTTAAGTCCTCCGGCTGTCACCTTCATAATTGGCGCAGTCGGTAGGATATTCGAGGCAGTGCGCGGCGCGGTATAGATTTCCAAAATTGATAATCTGCTGGCCCCGATAGTCGCTGTCGGTATTTCCAAGTACCTCGTCGAATATCCGAACATAAGAAGACGCAGCTGAGGACGTATCCAGGCATCGATACAACGAGAAAACCATGTATATGTAAGTCCTTGAAAACTTCTTATAGTGTTGCTTCCTTGTCCTTCCTTTAACCCATATATTATAATATTTAATCAAAATTTTTCACCCAAGGGAAACTAGGAAAAAATCTGTCTCCTCCAGACAGATAAGTAGGAGTAAGGAAGTAGATTCAAATAGGTTTATAGATTCTGATAACTTAAGTTTAGGGTTATTATTTGATAGTAACAATATGGCACTGGACCCCGATACTATCTACAACGCTTTGCGCGCAGTTCCAAATTTCGATGGCAATCCGAATGTTCTAACACGTTTTATTAAAATATGTGATCAGCTCGTAATAAAATATGTTGGAAATGGCCCGAGTCATGAGTTAACTAACTTATGTCTCTTAAACGGCATCCTGAATAAGATCACCGGACCGGCAGCTTCAACTATTAATTCCAATGGCATACCAGAAAATTGGCAAGGGATCCGTGACGCATTAATTAATAATTTTTCCGACCAAAGGGATGAGACCGCCCTTTATAATGACATGTCTTTACTGACGCAAGGAAGTAGCACTCCGCAGGAGTATTTTGACAAATGCCAGACCCTTTTTAGCACCATAATGACTTATGTCACATTACACGAAAATGTAGCAACTACTATTGAAGCAAAACGCGATCTTTATAAAAAACTAACTCTACAATCCTATGTTAGAGGTCTTAAGGAACCTTTAGGGTCCCGTATCAGATGTATGAGACCCGAAACTATTGAAAAGGCTCTGGAATTTGTACAACAGGAATTAAATGTCATGTATCTACAGCAACGTAATGAGAGTATCCCTGAGCGTCGTAACCCGACTTCACAGCAAACGCATTTAACCCAAAGAATGCCACCCGCGGTCCCTATGACCACACCAAAAGTTTTTAGCTACCCTAGCCCAGGCCCCAGCTGGCATAAGCCTATGCCTATGCCTCCGCAGCAGCAGCAGTGGAGGCCAACCTTCCAGCATAATCAGGTACCTCAACGGGCCCCTAATATGCTTAGCCGTACTCAGCAGATGTTTCGTGCGCCCCCGCCGAACTACAACCCTCAAAGTGACGCATTTAAATTTCCAAATAGGAACCCCCAAACGCAGTACACCGGTCCGAAACCAATGAGCGGTGTTAGTCATTTTGTACCGAGACCACTAGGGTTGCCAGTACACGATTGGCGTAGGTTAGGGAACCCACCACCTAGTAACTACTTCAAAGCGCGCGAAATGAATTTTAACGAAATTACTGATTACTATGACACTTACAATTACCCCGACCATTACTACGAACAACCTGACTATTACTATCTCTGTGACCCTTGTGACTTTTATGACTACCAGCAGACCGATCCCGAAAATCAATCAAATGTACCGGATCAATTGAATTACGTAAAATGCTTAGAGGCAGAGCCCTCCGCTACTTCTAAAGCAGATCAGGATTTTCGCAAGGAACAGGATCGAAAAGGATTAAAATAGAATTAAATCTCCAATCTAAAAGGGAATTACGTTACATACAGATATCAGACCCACCACTTAGATTATTAGTAGATACCGGAGCTAATCAGTCTTTTATTAGTCCCGAGGCAGTCGAACAATATTTTTCACATATCCCTTTAAACTTTGATCCCTTCGAAGTAATAAACGCTCGTGTAACTAGTACGCACGAACATTCTATTACGATTCCGAACTTTGCTGAATTTAATAATCCCACGAACGTAAAATTTTTTATCTATAGGTTTCATAATTACTTTGACGGTCTATTAGGTTTAGATTTACTTGACGGAGCACAGATTGATCTAAAAAATAACTATTTAATTACAGACTTTACAACCATCCCTATACGATTTTATCAATTTAAAAGATCAAATTATCAAGAAACGATTCCCGCTAACTCATCAAAACTAGTGAATATTCCTATTTATAGTCCCGACGGTGACGTTTCGATAGCTCAGCAAATTCATTGTAATTGCATTATTCACGAGTGCATTACTCGCGTTACTAATTGTACTGGAATTGTAGAAATTGAAAACCCGACAGAATATGATTTAACTATTACATTAGACCGGCCTTTACAAGCCGAGATATTCAATACTGAGTGCATTAGCACCGAACAAGACCCTATCCGCGTTAGAGAGGTTTTAAGTCGATTGCGTACAGATCATTTAAATATTGAGGAAAAAACTAACTTAGAGACATTATGTGCCCGTTTTGCTGACGTATTTTATGTTGAGGGAGATCCCTTAACCTTTACGAATAAAATTAAACATCGTATTAGAACGACCGACGAACTGCCCGTATATACTAAAAGCTACCGCTACCCTTTTGTGCACCGACAAGAAGTTAGAGACCAGATAGTTAAGATGCTGGACCAAGGTATTATACGACCTTCTGAATCAGCCTGGAGCTCGCCTATTTGGGTAGTTCCTAAGAAAGCAGATGCATCAGGCAAACAAAAGTGGCGCATAGTAGTAGACTTTCGCAAACTGAATGACAAGACTATAGACGACAAATACCCGATTCCAAACATCAATGACATACTTGACAAGCTTGGTAAATGCCAGTATTTTAGCACGTTAGACCTTGCATCAGGATTTTACCAATGCCAAATGGAACCAGACGATATTCCGAAGACAGCTTTCAATGTAGAGCATGGGCACTTTGAATTCTTGCGTATGCCCATGGGATTGAAAAATTCTCCATCTACTTTTCAAAGAGTAATGGACAATGTGCTCAGAGGCTTACAAAATGAGATCTGTCTGGTCTACCTTGATGACGTAATCATATTTAGTACATCGTTGCAAGAGCACATGATTAATCTAGAGAAAGTATTTAAAAGATTGCAGGAATCTAACTTCAAAATCCAGATGGACAAGTCCGAGTTTTTAAAATTAGAAACCGCGTTTTTAGGACATATAATCAGTGGCGAAGGTGTTAAGCCTAACCCTGATAAAATAGCAGCGATAGAAAAATACCCTTTACCTAAAACACCTAAGGAAATAAAACAGTTCCTAGGACTATTAGGTTATTACAGGAAATTTATCCCAGACTTTGCTCGCATCACCAAGCCTATGACAAAATGCCTTAAAAAGACTAATAAAATAACTTTCGACTCTGAATACATTGACTGTTTTAACAAATGTAAGAGCTTACTGACAAATGACCCCATCTTACAGTACCCCGACTTCACTAGGGAGTTTATATTAACAACAGACGCTTCAAATGTAGCTATAGGCGCCGTACTCTCGCAAGGTACCATCGGGTCAGATAAACCTATCTGTTACGCTTCGAGAACTTTGAATGATAGTGAAACCAATTACAGCACTATAGAAAAAGAGCTTTTAGCCATAGTTTGGGCTACAAAGTATTTTAGACCCTATCTATTCGGTCGTAAATTCAAAATATTCACCGACCACAAGCCGTTACAGTGGATAATGAACCTTAAGGAGCCCAACCAAAGATTGACTAGGTGGAGACTTAAATTAAGTGAATACGATTACACTATAGTCTACAAAAAAGGAAAGTATAACACTAACGCAGACGCATTATCCCGAGTAGAAATTAATAATGAGGAGACAGAGTCAATGTTAGCCAACCCTTCAGAGCGACCACCTTCACAAACAGGTTCTACGACAGCCACTGCCCATACTAGCACTGAAAACCCTATTTTAGAAGTTCCAATCACCGACGACCCTTTGAATAAATTTCACCGACAAATATGTATAACTATAGTCAGTACCGCCCCTTACATTAAACGAACGTCAACCACTAAACCTTTCGACACACATACTCGCACACATATTCAGGTCTCAGAGTCTAACCTAGAACAAGACGTAGTAAACGCCATTAAAGAATATGTCAAACCCAAGGTTAAAACTGCTCTAAAGATAATTCCACCCTTAGGCATGTATTCAATCATCCCCATTATCCAAAATAACTTTAAAAGCTCAGCTATGAACCTAGTCCTAACAAAAACTGAACTAGAAGATGTCAAAGAATATTTAAGGCAGCAACAGATCATAAAAAGCTATCACGAAGGCAAAACCAACCACAGAGGGATAAACGAATGTTATCTTGCACTTTCCCGGAAGTATTACTGGCCTAAGATGAAGGACGAGATAGCCAAATATATTAATGAGTGTACAATTTGCGGACAAACCAAATATGATAGGAACCCAATTAGACCTCAACTAAATCTAGTACCCCCAGCTACCAAACCTTTTGAATTAGTACATATGGACCTCTTTACAGCCCAAAATGAAAAATATCTTACAGTAGTAGACGTTTTCTCAAAATACGGACAGGCATACTATTTAAGAGATGGCACGGCAATAAGCGTACTTCAGGCCGTTTTAAACTATTGTACACATCACGGTCTTCCACTCACTATCGTGACCGATAATGGTACTGAATTTACAAATCAATTATTTTCTGAATTTACTAGATTACATAACATTAACCACCATAGAACACTAGCTCACTCTCCTAATGATAACGGAATTGTAGAACGATTTCACTCTACATTACTAGAACATTTACGTATCCTACGACTACGTCAGAAAGATGAACCTGTGGTCAACCTCATGCCTTATGCTATATTAGCTTATAATAGCACAATCCACAGTTTTACAAAGTGTAGACCGCATGACATAATTAGGGGACATTTTGATCCAAGAGACCCACTTGACATTAACATGACCGAACATCTCATGCAACAGTACATCTTAACTCACCGTGACCAAATGAAAACTGTATATGACCTCATTAATGACTTCACGCTTACTGACCGAACGAAAATCATACAAAGTAGGAATAAGGATAGAGAGCCCGAAATAGAATACCAACCAGAACAGCGAGTCTTCATTAGTAACCCAGTAGCTAGTCGACAAAAATTAGCACCGCGTTATACTCATGACACCGTGCTAGCCGACCTTCCGATTCACATATACACATCCAAAAAGAAAGGTCCCGTAGCAAAGTCCCGACTCAAGCGTATCCCTAACACCTCAAAATTGTTACAGGATACTACTGGCAATGATCATCCACACAATACTGGCGCTCGAGATAAAACTTGAAAGTAAAGTCATTAGAACCCGGTCGCAGCAAAAGAGGTCTCATAGACGGTTTAGGATCCGTTGTAAAAAGCATAACTGGAAACTTAGATCAATCGGATGCCCAAAAATTACAATAATGCCATTAAACTTCTGGAAAATAATGATGACAAGATATTATCGGAGGTAAACGAGCATATAAGTCCTAATAAAGTCTGGATGACCAGATACAGTGAGATACTTTCTAAATTTGTAAGCAATCAAGAAAGAATCAATAGTACCTTAACATTAATTTTAGACGGGAAAGCTTCTGTTAAAAAACGACCTTATAAGATACGCAAAGTTTGCTCAGTTGTTAACCATAATTAGCGATAATACAGATGATTTATTTCTAGAGATAACTAGGATAGAAGATACCTTAGCTTTCATACGTGCATCGAGCACTCACCATAGTACTTTAAGCATAGATACTTTAGGTAACATGACTAGACGATTAAGATCTATATACGGTTCAGATCAATTGCTAGAGGCAGATTTAAGAGAATACTACACAGTTATAAAACCTGGTTATTATTATACGGGCAAAAGAATAGTTATCATATTTAAAGTCCCAATAATCTCCCCTGATAATTTCGAAATATATAAATTAGCAATAGTTCCCAATAAATATATGTACACCTTTATTCCTCCTTACCCTTCCATTGCAACCAATGGGAAAGTTTTCAAGTACATAGAGGCTGAATGCCCGAAGTTCAACCGGATTCATCTCTGCGAAGAGGAAGTCAACCATCAACCGACGAGAGGACATCTAGACTGCATCCAAGGGCTCATTTTCAACCAATCTCTACAGAAGTCATGCCAGCCCACTAAACTCACGCTGACCAAAGAAGCCATGGAGCAATTGGACGACAGACGCTACACACTCACCTTCCCACAACCAACCCGAACTGAGCTACAATGCGAACGTCAAGAATTCATCTCTCTACGCGGAAGTTATCTCGCCACCATTCCGCAAAAATGCTTACTACGCACTGAGCAGTTTACCATCATCAACACGAATGACCACATCAAAGGACAACCGCTGAAAATCACCGAAATACCTATGAACCTGGTCATTGCCAATGAATCTATCCCACACCTCAAGTTAAATTCACTGCACCTGAAAAGTCTACATGAAATCGAAGATAAAATTTTAATGCAGCAAACAGTACAAATCGAGCACGCAAACCTGGAACAATCGATTTACCATACGACTATCCCACTATATGTCGTAATATTCGGTGCAACTGTATTGATCGTTACTCTCACCATACGTCGGTATAACGTTTGCACAAAGCTCAGAAAGCCACAATCACTAGATGAAAGCGCTGAAAATCCTCAATACGAAGATGCAGAATCTCCTACAATCAAGAAAAATGCACCAGCAACATTCTCGCTGAAATTGCTCAAATAGTTGCTGTTCTGAGGGGGGAGGTGTTACGTGCCCTGCCTACACCAAATCGGCTGAATAGCGACATGATAGCTAATTACGTACAACAGATGTTTCCATATAAAATTGCAACACAGGGGCTCTGCTGACTCGACGCCTCGTGTCGCCGCCGATCACCTACTTCCAATCAGCTGATGTCGCACATGCGTTTCGCAATCATTCTAAAAATGTATTTTTATAATAATTAATTTAGGCACTTTGAGACTAGCATCGTCCAAGTCTAGATTTAAGATTTAATTGTAATTTTCAAGTAATTAAACTTTTATTTAAATTAACTTCGGTTTTTTTAAGTCCTCCGGCTGTCACCTTCATAATTAGCTGAACATACTTGTTTGGCAGATTCCCTGTTAGAAAAGTGAATGTGTCAGGCAGGCCCTTGTCTATGGTTCCGGTGAATGTTGTTAAGTTGGCGTATTCATCAATGTTATTAGTTGTTTGGTTGGTACTTTCTTTCCTTTATTTCACTCCGGCATAAGCAGAAATAGACATGCACACTTTGTTTCGCTTTTTGTTCTTCCCGGCAGTTTACGCTTTTCATAAGTCGGTTTTCTTTATTACCTGCGGTAAAATTAGAAAATTAAATGTGTTTTAATTTTCAACCGACTTCTAAAAGGAGGATGTTCTCAATTCGATTGTATGTTTGTGTGTGTTTGTTGCGCGATTATTCCGCCAATTATGAACCGATATTAATGATTATTTTTTATTTGAAAGCCGGTGATGCTTCTTATGTGGTCCCATTTAAATTTGATCAAGCTCTGACGACTAGTTTTAAGTTATCCTTAATAATGCGTGTTTTCATGGTATTAATATAAGGTACCAAAACTAAAAAGAGAAAAATAAAACGAAAAAACCAGCCAAATCCTAGTCGGACTCGCGCACGAAGGATTCCGTACCATTATCGCAAAAAACGGCAAAAAAATACGTTTGTTGTATGGGAGCCCCACTTAAATATTTATTTTATTATGTTTTTAGTATTTTTTGTTATAGCGGCAACAGAAATTCATCATCTGTGAGATACAGCCTGGTGACAGACGGAAAGTGATGTCTTAGTAATAGGGTCTCGTTTTTACCCTTTGGGTATGGAAAAAATAGGTACCAAAGACCCCGACTGCCGAAAAGAAAGTTATTTTTCGTTTTGTAGTGTTTTGTTTTGGATGTCGGTTTAATTTTTGTACCTAATAATATAGCCCGTGTTAGAAACGACTACGTATTACTGAGAACATTAGGAAAGCCTCTACTCTTCGCCCATTATAGTAGGTGCTAAGTTGATTAATTTAGATTAGGTTAAGGTTGATTTTAACTTAGTATTGGCTTGTGCTACTGAACGAAAACTTGACCTATCGTCTTTGAGTGTGTTGTGTCACATACCTGCTTCAAAACCGTTAAATGAAAAGGTAAACACAATAAATCTCCTATGCCATCGAGAACACTAATCAACTCTCACAAATTACGAACCAAATTTGTCCAATACAAAAACATAAGAAGTATAATTAACAAATTACTCAAAGCTAACTGGTGATCATCACGCACAGCCCACTCAACACCGGACTGCCGCTGGTCATCCTACAACTGTTAATGACTAATTATCGTAATGTCAAACATGCTACGTAACAGTTATAAATGATCTTACAACGAATTAGATCGCGGAGTGTGCCTGTCAGGACGGCTTGACGGTTGACGAGAACTAATCAGGTTATTTGAGAAATGTTTTGACTGATATTTAGGAGGTTAAATTGAAGACATAAGTAAATGTAGTTACAAATAGTTGTTATGTTGCATTATTGCTGTTTGAGTTGTGTGTTGTGATTTGAATAGCTTTGCCCATAATAGACATATTATGTCTTCCTAGGAACTCCGAACACTGCATTATAATCGCTTCTCATTACTGAGACATGTTGAGGATCCATAAAGATTTGCTCTCCGTTTTCGAAATTAATAATGGCAATAAAGTGGGTGACAATGACCGTTATTGCCACTATCATTTCACCCGAAAGATGAAGAAGTGTTGCCACATCGAACGGTCCTGCTTTTACCAAGCTAAAACGCTAAAGTCAAGCTATGGGTACTTATTACCCTGTTATGTTTTGCCTTGAATCATTGTCTACGAGTAGACTTCAATAAAGTGTATAAAAGGTCGCAAATTTTGTCCACATTCTAGTGGCCATTTACATTACATCATACTTACATGATTTCGACATGATCATGACAAATACTTAAGAACAAGTTTAAAGGTAAAATATTTGCACAATGTCTTTAAGCTTAAAAATTAATGAGCAAACATCTTAGCTTTGGAATGGGAACGGGTAATAACGCCTTTGGTGTGGCTTCATAATATCCAGTTTTTCCGAATGCAAAACATTATTACACAATTGGTAATGAAATAACATTAACATTAAAAGCGGGATATTTACCATGTTTACTGTTTGATGCGAGTTTCCGATATTTCGGTGCTGTTGCAATCCGTGATCATGGTGCTTGCAACAGCACCGAAATATCGGGAACTCGCAACAAACAGTAAACATGGTAAATATCCCGCTTTTAATGTTAATGTTAGTGTTAGTGACCATGACAGTTTGAAAACTGGTAATGAAATGTTTAAAGTTTAGTGGTTAAGTTTTGACTATGTATATGTCGCAGCAATCTGGTTAAATTAACCAGCTAATTGGACGCCTAGGCTGTTCATTAAACGCCGGCATCCAATTGAATGCCTAGGCCGACTAGAATCATTCAACATTTAACAACTTGGCGTATTGAATGTCAGCCCTTTGAAGATGACTGACCAAGACACAGCCAAGTGATTCAAATTTAGTTCTTCAGTTTTTTCCACTGCGTTACCAAAATAAATATGGCGTCAACAACGCAAACCGTGAATGTTATTTTTCTTTCTTGTGTGCAAGTTTAAGTGAAATTAAAGTGTGATATTGTCAAAATAATATGAAAACATGGAGACAAATAATACTACGTCTTCTGCAAGATTTCGCGAAATATTTGAGTGTAAACTATAGCCACCCTAGCCAAACATTACAAATTCATCAATATCAAATTTAACTAAATGACTACACGAAATTCAGCCATCTGGTTAAACAATGACTTGGCTAGTTGTCCTTCAGCCATTTTATTGGATTTAATGAACGGTCTAAGCGTCCAATTAACTGACTAATTTAACCAGGCTGCGACATATACACATACATTAAAGATAACTTTTCTTATAATTTATGAAAAAATATAGATGAGTATCATTAGAATCAAGATGATGATAACTAAAGTACATCAGTTGAAGAAAGTAATTGGACTGTGATTTACAATGCCTTCCTCGGGGGCTTAGGCTAAGTAACTTTTTTGTCCATTCGATTCTGATTATGCTACAGGCCAAATACATAATATGACAGCATTTTTTATATTTGTATTGTTATTCAATGAACATCATTTGAACAAACAAATGACGTTATCTACTAAGATAATAACTATGAGTTCCATACATAAAAATTCATAAAATAAAGGTATTTTGGAGGTATTTCTGACTGTTTATATATTTTTTTGGGTTACCAATATTCCGCTTTCTCGAGGCTGTTTAGGAACATATATAGGCACATAGTTATTACAGCCTATTCTTTATCTATTCGTAAAGGGCACAGCCAACAACAGCGGCTCTACCAAAAACCCTAGCTAACAATGTCGTGCGCCCGCGCCTACGGCTACCTCACTCTCACCGGAATCACAGATAATATAATACTACAGTACAGATACCCAATCCCATACAAAGAAATGTCACCTCCTTAAGTCGGGCTATTCGTCGGGCTATTTTTTCTTTCTCCATATTTTTAACAGGCGGCAGCACCAGTGACTCATTAATAGCCCGAGGCTGTGGTTTTTTAACGCCATCTAGAATTTTGCGTAGATACTAAATCATATGGCAATCTGAGCGAGGAATCGCATCATGTAGGTACTCAGAGACGTTATTTGCCAGTTGTCCTTGAACGCTTATTTCGTATTCGTAATAATAACATTAGGTATGATCGGGACAGACTCCTCAGTCCGCTCAGACCGCGGTAACTTCTTAATAGTGGTCGCATTGTGTAGCGAATTTCACAATATTCACGAATATTCCAAATCAATCAAAACTATAGAATTCCTTGTAAAATTAAATGTAGGTAGGTAGCTTGCTTCCGCGGCAACGGAATGACATGATATAGGTACCTACTTCATGTCATTTTATTATTCACTATAAGGGTTACCCTTTTTTATTTTCGGTAGGTACTTAGAAAGAACAGGATGTTTTTACAAAAAATATTACTATTAAGTAATACTTTAGTTAGGTACGTAGCATGGGCTACTTGAACAAATTTGATGTAGACTAGAATCAAAGTTAATGGCGACTCGCAACAGACAATGAAAATAAAAAAAAAACAAAAACCAGTCGGGTTTTTGTGTACTACAATTTTAGAATCAACATTATGTAGAATTTTAAAGTATTTTTATTTATTAATATTTCTTTTTAAATAATGAGTAGATAGCTCTTAAAAACTGCACAAAAACGACTAGCATGGCGTTTTGCTCGAGGAGGCGCCTTAACACTTTTTATTTAACATTTTTTTCGAATTTTGTACATTTAAACATATAAGTGTTATATATTTTTGAAATTGCAATTTCAACACAAGATGGGATTAGAAGAAAAACACAATTGGGCCCCCACAATATGGCGCCCAAAAGCCGCCATTTCTCTATTTTTCAATTTTAATGTAGCTAGTGACACTTGCAGGGTTAAGACGAATCGATTGACGTACGAATCATCAAAATCGGCCAACGCGTTTGGTCTCTGAAACACCACATAGGAACAAATATACATACATACATAGACTGATAAACACATTACCCTCCTTCGGCAGTCGGGTAAAATTAATTGTGCCAGCGGTGGTTAGGGGTGCGCAGCGACTCATACGAGTGTTCCAAGCCGCCATTAAGTTTGAATCGAACTGTACCTACTAGGCGACGCGTAAACTCGGACGGCAAGCGGGACTCACGTCGCGTTATCTCTTATTTTATAACCCGTGTCCCCGTGCGATTTGAGTAGGCCCTAGTGCAATACGAGTCCTGTTCCAGCGAGTTATCTAGTTAATTCGACGTGTAAACAAGCTTCACAAAAAAGTGATTTTAAGTAATAGACCAAGACTTTAATATTTAAAATTACGCCTATAATAAATAATATATTTTAAGTTACGCCTATAATAAATAATAACTGTCTTACAAAATGATTCTGACGATGGATATATAGTTTAGGACAAATTGTGAAAAACGCCATCTATTGCAAAGAACTCAAAACAAAACGAAAAGTCGACAGCAGCAATTAGTTGAAAGTAGTCTACTTTCAACTAATTTAACTTACAAAGTCTTCAACTTATCTTTTTTGTTCAAAAACACTGATTAATGAGTGTAAATGGATAAATTAACATTAAAGAAGCAAGTTTTGATTTTTACTAAACTTATTACAGCCTAAATCTGCTGTTTAACATTTATAAGTAATTGTTACTTTCATATTTATTACCTATGCTGCCATCTATGATCTTTTTTTAATACTAATTATAATTTGTTTGAATTGAGACCCCATGCCGGAATGTAACATTTGGTTCGCGTGACAATCAGACAGGGCTCGTGGCTGTAGGCCTGTAGCTGCTACCCTTTGGGGAATTCTTGGTGAGTGGTTAGATTTCGGACACGCGAGACGTTTGAGAGATTATCCAGACCTAACAAGAGAAAGTTTAGATGTTTAGTAATCGCGCTGGAACGGTTGAACTGAATTTGATGGCTTTGAGGTGAGATAGAATGTGCCCTGAAATGAGCTATTAAATTCTACTCTGTGAAGTGCACGTTGAAAGTATTCGCAACAGTAGTTTTACGATTTCTTAAACCCTGCCATACACACTAACACAAAAAGTACTTAAATGAGTCTTTTTTCGAATTCCACATTACTCATACACGCTTATTTATAAAAATCTTAACATTTTAGCGATTACATATGACATGCTATATTTGATTTTTATAGGGAATTTGATTATACAAAAATATTTATTCTGCTAATCAGTTGCTGAAAATAAGGCCTATAAACAGTTTAACTGCAGTTTTTTTAACAGCTCAAAGATATCGCTGTGTTATGAAGAAATGCGGATGTCGGGTTTAGTCAATAGTACGGACGTCAAAACAAATCACAAGCACGCCCCTGTCGGCAAATCAAGAACAACTACGCATTGGCGCGCTTTTTCTAACCACTTGCGTGGTGAGGACAGCAGAATATGGCAGTTGAGTACTAAACGCCTCAAAGATAAGACGTCCTAGAATCAGTTTCGATCCGTAATATTAGTAAGCAAGATTGTAACTGAATTGTGACTATTTGAATAAACCCAGTGTATCGAATAATCTGTGTGATTTCATTTCACGATTGTACGCACCTACCTGCCCACACACGATGTCTTAACCTAAGGGAATGCATACTGACTTCCTGATGGTTTGCATTTATCAGCCACCCTTGATACGACACGGGCAGATAGCGCCGACTGAATTTCCTTAGTAAAAACTATTAAAAACTCTAAGTAAGGAGGAGGAAATAAGCGAGAGCCAAACCTCGAATTATGACTTTTTACTTAGGATATTCAGTCTGCGACCGCATTTCCTCTTAAATATTCATACCACGTGATTACGTCATCGCTGGCGCAAATAAACTCTTTTTTCTTTCTTTAGTTACATTAAAAACGAGTTGGTGATCGCAATATGACCTTTTATCAGACAGGGCGACGCCTCTGCACTTCATTGAGTTTGTTCTTACTTACATAAAGTTATATAACAACTTAATACATATGCGTAATATCATATCGAGGTGGAGTTCACGATGCTTGAATGTTTATATTTTATACGAATTGGGATATAGAAACTTTTCTTTATGTAACATAACTTAATGAGTTTCTCCTTTCAGCCCTATTTCTATTTTAATAATTCTCCTTAACAAGTTTTAATACCTGTATTTTCTTCAGCTAAACTACCACAAGTAGTGCTTACAACGGCAAGTCGTTGATAGCACACTATTACGCCACGACAGATTATTTCACAGTTACAGAACAATTACGGGCCTATTATGTTTTGTAATTAAAAACTTCATTAGTTTGTTTACGTTTAATTACTCACTGTAATTAGATGACGGACCACCCACCTGCAACAAAACAATACACACATTAATCATTGTTGTTCTAAAATAATGAAAGATGTGAAGTTATTTTGACACGTCAATGTCATAAGTTTCGACATTCATACTTCTTTACATTGAGATTAAATACTTCAAACACAAACCTCATATGTAAAAAAATCAAAAACCCGCCTGCTTAAAAAGCGAACTAAAAAGCTGTAAACAAGAAAAATCATGCTGTGCAGTCGGAGGATCTGCAGGCAGGATGCTGTGCAGGGGGTCAGCCAGTTTACGAATATGTATCCTCCGACTGCACAGCATGATTTTTTCTTGTTTACAGCTTTTTAGTTCGCTTTTTAAGCAGGCGGGTTTTTGATTTTTAAATTAACTTTTTTTATTTACAACTTTTTACTAGTTATATTTTTTTTTTCGAATGACATTTAAACATAAAAGCAGTTTATATTTTTGTAATCTCCTCTAAAAACCCTTCATTTTGATACCCCACTCGATGGGTAGGAAAGAAAAAAAAAATTGCAACTCCCACAATATGGCGTCCAAAATCCGCCATGTTCTTTTTTTTTTAACGGCACTTAGCTAAGAACACTTGGGCGGTCAAGACCTATCTAATGATGTCCTAATTATAAAAATCCGCCAAGTAGTTTGAAAGATATGAGGTAATAAAGAATATTACATACATACAAACATACATACATACAAACATACAAGATACGCGCGAAAAACATAACCCTTTCCTTGCAGCCGGGTAAAAATACTAATCGTTACAACTGGCCACAAATAAAATAGATGAGAAAAAAACTATTTTTTCTTCACAATGAAAATAATATTTCTTTGCATGACTTTTATCGGTCAAAATGGCCAGTCATCTTTTAAATATCATTAAAACTTTTTGGTTTAATTTTTTGTATTTATTTCAGGCTTTCACTGCCGTCTTTAGAGATTTGCAGTGTTTAATCCCTTTTAAGCTAAATATATACCTACCTCATCAGACAAATCTTTTATTATGTAATTATTTAAATATAGCATGATTAAATGATCTGTTAAATACACATTCACTAGCCATAAAATATCGTCAATTCACAAAACTCCGAGTTTAGATCACGCCGTGTTTTAGTTGACTCGTTTTTTTTCTGAGTTTATCGAAGTGACCGTGACATTACCTATAGCTAAGCAGCATTTAACAGCAGGTACTAGGAAGCCCATTCAGTCATTGTTTACTAATCAGCAGAGCTGTGATCTATTCGATTACATGCCAATGCCGGCAAATTCCATGTTGAACTCAGTAAACGCAAGTGTATCTGCTTAAGGTTACACTAGTCGAAAATTCTTCCATACAAACGTAGTCTAGGAATTATTCCACTGTTTGACGATGTACGTTCAAAATAAAAAGTGATATCAATTTTTCTCATCATTATCTAGCCCTGTATGGAAGCAAAAAGTAAAAAAAGAAAATATTTGAAAGTTTCACATTTCGACACTAATTTTAACGCATTTTTGGGTGCGAATAACTACCGTAGAAGACGGAAAATTGCAAAACGGCCTCCATACTGGGATAGATTAGTAGTTTAACAATGCAAAAAATGTTATATTGAACAGATAGATTTAGTCGTTTTTTCATGATATCTAGACTGCCAAAGGTCTGTTTATAAAATTTCGCGCGCTCGGTTTCGTCCTAAATCATTATCCATTTCGCTACAAATTTGCAAAAGTGTGTATTCGTACGCGAACTAGCTTCCTACTGCTCATCACAGCATCTATCTCTTCCGCACGTGTTGTCGGTTGGTATAAAATGCATTTTAACCCCGCGCACAAAATAGTTCGTGCCGTCGACTAGTGTACCCTTAAGAAGCGAGGAACGTGGGTATTTTATTTAGTAGTAGAGGATTATGCCAAGTAAGTTCCTTCTTTGAGGTATATTTATTCACTTACCGTATTTTTATTCAATTTATCTATGACGGAGAAAGTAAACAATAACCAAATAAGGCCTACTTGCACGAAAAACTTTACTAATGTTTTGTAATCACTTCTATCTTCTCTTTGGACGCTAGTATTATAACTTTAAGAAAAAAATGCAATCATTAGGTACCTGCGTTACGTTCTATGGCTATAAAGAAAATAGCACCTTATCCAAATACCCACAGCAATATACGATATCGACAACCATAATCACAACACAACTTTCATTCCCACATTACTCTCAAACGAATCCCACACACCATAACATTCGCAAATAACCATATCGATCAACTGCCCAGCCATCAATATCGCCCAATTACATTGAAACCTAGCCGTAGTTGCCGTAGTGGTAGTAGATAAGGCTGTGTCCAACCGGGGTCAGTAATAGGTCAGTGGGCGAGTGCTGGCGCGATGTGGGAACCGCGACAAGTGCGCTGTGCGCGTGAGTCGGACGACCTTGCGACTGTGCGAGCGGCCACGCCTACCTCTCTAGTGTTGGAAGCTGTGTTAGGTAGATGTTGTGAGAATGGTTGAAAATGGTCAATGATGGTGAAGAGGTACCTTAACGTGCGTTATAATAGCAAGGTGTGGCCATAGTTATTTTTGTGTTAGTTCTTAGAGTGCTAAAGTAACAAATGTTAGACAGGAAACGGAATGCCTAAGGTTACACTAGTCAACGGAACGAACTATTTTGTGCGCGGGGTTAAAATGCATTTTATATCAACCGACAACACGTGTGGAATAGATAGATGCTATGATGAGCAGTAGGAAGTTAGTTCGCGTACGAATACACACTTATGCAAATTTGTAGCGAAATGGATAATGATTTAGGACGAAACCGAGCGCGCGAAATTTTATAAACAGACCTTTGGGAGTCTGGATATTATGTAAAAACTACTAAACGTATCTGTTCAAAATAAAATTATTTGCATTCTTGAACTACTAATCTATCCCTGTATGGTTCTTTCTAATCTATGGCTGTTTTGCAATTTTCCGTCTTCTTGGTATTTATTCGCGCGCAAAAATGCGTTAAAATTAGTGTCAAAATATGGAACTTTCGACGCTCATAACTTTCAAGTGTTTACTTTTTATACTTTTTCGCTTCCATACAGGGCTAGATAATGATGAGACAAATTGATATCACTTTTTATTTTGAACGTACATTGTCAAACAGTGGAATAATCCCTAGACTACGTTTGTATGGAAGAATTTTCGACGAGTGTAACCGATCTTATGAGAGTAGCGTAAAAGTTGCAAGATTATATTATCTTTGCATTTCTAAGCACAATGCTTTGAATAAACAAAGGACAGTGATTGGACACCGCTAAGGTCAAGGAAAGCGGTCTTTGCTCTTGCCACCCGAATACAATGGAACACACTGAGACAACCAGTTACATTTTCAGAATGATCCTATGATATACCTGTTCCCTTTATTTTCTATTCCTTTCATGCATATGCACAAAAGACAATCTTTGCATCAAAAAAGAAGAATCGCACTCCAGTAACGAAAAGCCTATCAATTCGTTACAATAGTTAGCATTTTGCTCGGCCATAATCTCTGACCCAGCACGCTACAGCACGTGGTGATGTCAATAAACTTGGCCCCCTGCCTACCTATTAAGTGGACGGGCGTGAAGGTCACACGGGGCTGAAAACGGACTGTAGTAGCTTCGGTAAATGATGATAAGAATAGGTATTAGGCTAAGTTTATTGACTTATAAATGACGGGTATTGTAATCTATGTTTATGCAAAAATTAGTGTACGAAAGAGTATGTTAGGATCGTATCAGATGACGCAGATGACCCTAATGATGATGAGAAAAGCAAGTATTATAATATATTTCGTATATTATATTTATACGTATATTATATTTTTGACTTTATGGTAAACCACAAAAAAAAACATACACGACATTTTCAAATACAAAGTGTTAAGACGACGACTAACGCCAACGACCTTGAGGGAACAAAACGCGCACTCGTTTCAAACCCGCGCGACCCAAAATTTGGTAGTTTTTTGTACTTTCCTTATTATTCTATGACTTTAAAAAAAAAGCCTCAGATCAAAATGTAGATAATTAAATTGTCTTTGAGATGGTGTCGATTTCATTAAAATACGTCCAGCGGTTTTAGTGTGATTGTCATGTTTTTGTCCGTTTTAGACATAACTTTACAAATTAATTACACTATGTTATACGAATAAAACTCAAAATTTGCTCAGATCAAATTATTAAGAAAATAGTCTTATATAACATATACATTTTTTTTAAATTACGACTAGCCATTTTGACGTGATTCTCATTTGAAAATCAGCTACTCAAGGGAATCGGCGCCTTAAATGGGTGGTCTTAATCTTATCGCACAGAGCAATCTCTTACAGACAACCTTTGGATGGACTGAACGAGAGGCGAAGGAATTATTTATTTATATTTTGCTTATCAATTCTTTAGCTTATTCCTGCTCTGTTGATTGATTGATATTTTGTTTGAGTACTGAGTATTGTGACCATTTGATGGCAATTTGGCAATAGAATCGCTGCGGAGAGTAAAGTTTGATTTTAAGTTACGAAACGAGACTTGGCTGCAAGCTGGAGTCGTGATCATTTCTGTCTTGAAATTGTGTGAGATTGATTTTGCTGCAGTTTTTTGTAGTTTCCTTATCATCCTAAGACTTAAATAAAAAGCCTTAGATTAAAATGAAGAATATTTAATAATCTTTGAGATGGTGAAAATTTCATTTAAATACGCCCGGCGGTTTTATTGCGATTGTCGTTTTTTCGTCCGTGTTAGATATAACTTTACAAATTAATTACACTATGTTATACGAATAAATCTCAAAATTGTCATAGATCTAATTATTAAGAAAACAGTCTAATGTCACAAAATATATATTTTTGCCACAAAAATTCGTCTAGCCGTTTAGACGAGATTCTCATTTTAAAATCAGCTCCGTATCGGCGCCTTACTGTTGTTTAGGAACAACTCCTGCGCACTAAAATAACAAGCTTGTTACTCTAAATGCCAGCTATAATGAAATCCAGTACTTGATTCAAACAACCACAATTGGGCCCCACGGCTACCTTATATAAATAATTAGTAGTATATAATATGCATTACGAATGGCCCGAAAGGCGAGCAGCTAGCCGCGCCCACACACTGTAAGTATGCAAGTTCTATGCTTGAGCAATGCTGTAACGTCCACGATGATTTAGTACGGGAACTTGTGAACTTTAACTCAAAATTCTTGGGTGTTTTCGATATTGAATATATTATGTAGTACTATCCATATCGTGATTTTGTTGTGTTTCGAAATCTAATAAAACTGAATCGAATTTGATAATAGACACATTTGCGTTTAAACTGCAGTTCAATCGTTTCTGTAATGTCTTAGTCATATCGTTTTAACAGAAGTTTGAACTGTGAAGGTTAAACAGTGAGCAATTTAACTTGAAATGCAATGGGAAGTACATCGTAAAAATTTTATATACTGATAGAGTTGTTATGTTGTTCAAGAAGGCGAAGGTTTATTTTATTAAATTTTTATTATTCAAAAATTGTACACTGGACTACTTCTCTTCTTTCTTTTTTAAACTCTCTCTATCAGTCTAAGGTTTGCTGGTAGAAAAACAATTATTACTCTATGTTGTATGTAATTTTGTGTACAATAAAGAATTAAGCGAAGGCCAGGTCCACTAGAGTACTGCCATAAATACTTTTATTTATAGACAAGTAGACAGTAGTACCTAGTAAGTACCTTTTTGTTGGCTACTTGGGAAACCCAGATACAAATTATTATGTCCAAGTTTCTTTGTACTTCAGTCAAAATAATGCTATGATCCAGTAGGTAATTTATACAGATCTGTGATATCAGTCCGACTGGAGATTAAGATATGTGATATCAGTCTGCAAATGATGATTGTATACATATTATAAACACCAAAGACAAACAACAATACAACAGGACTCATCAAATCGTTAAATTCACTCAAAGCTTACTTAATGATAACATTGTATACAAAGTAGCAGAAGTTAATTCCACTGTGTGCAAAGATAAACAATGATGATACTAACGCAACTTCCGTTGATGCTACCTGGTGTAGTGATGTCAAAACTGTGTTGTGTTATAAGAGGTGTGTAGAAGTGAATACAAATGGACTTGAAAACGATACGATTCGATATAAAGTTTTTTTCATAGAAACACCACATTTTCGTAGCGAATTCAAAGTCTTTGGAATAAACCGAACCTAAGAAAAACAGATAAAGCGATGGCTTCATAATCATCAATTTCGTTAACTAAATAAATCATGGTGAATATTGGCAGATAGGTATGTGGTAGATGATGAATAAACAAACGGTTTATTTCAACCTCGACCGATAGAATCAATAATAAAATACCTAACACTAACATTAACATTAAAAGCGGAATATTTACCATGTTTACTGTTTGTTGCGAGTTCCCGATATTTCACAGTGAGTTTCGTGTGTCGGGAACAGAATCGAGTTGTGAGTGACAATGGTAGCGGTACTGAGTGCAAAAAACGAACAAGAAAGAGGGTAGACCGTTTTGACTCCTCATAAACACCCACCCGCAATGACTTTCAGTTTATCCGTGATCATGGTGCTTGCAACAGCACCGAAATATCGGGAACTCGCAACAAACAGTAAACATGGTAAATATCCTGCTTTTAATGTTAATGTTAATAAAATACCTTCTTCCAAGGCCATATCAAAAGCTTCACGATGTACTACATAACAATAAGCATTTACTAACATTAACATTAAAAGCGGGATATTTACCATGTTTACTGTTTGTTGCGAGTTCCCGATATTTCGGTGCTGTTGCAAGCACCATGATCACGGATAAACTGAAAGTCATTGCGGGTGGGTGTTTATGAGGAGACAAAACGGTCTACCCTCTTTCTTGTTCGTTTTTTGCACTCAGTACCGCTACCATTGTCACTCACAACTCGATTCTGTTCCCGACACACGAAACTCACTGTGTCCGATCGCGAACTTTTTTCTGCACTTCTTTTTTTTCTTTTTTTCCGAAAAAGTGCAGAAAAAAGTTCGCGATCGGACACAGTGAGTTTCGTGTGTCGGGAACAGAATCGAGTTGTGAGTGACAATGGTAGCGGTACTGAGTGCAAAAAACGAACAAGAAAGAGGGTAGACCGTTTTTTCTCCTCATAAACACCCACCCGCAATGACTTTCAGTTTATCCGTGATCATGGTGCTTGCAACAGCACCGAAATATCGGGAACTCGCAACAAACAGTAAACATGGTAAATATCCCGCTTTTAATGTTAATGTTAGTGTTAGTGACCATGACAGTTTAAAAACTTATAAGCATTTACTATTTATAAGTATAATATATCTTCAAATGTATAATTATGTGAGTACAAATAACTCTAAATTAATACTATAATCCCTAAGTAGAATGGGTAACAGCTGTAAATTCCCTCCTATACATAAACTAACTGCAAGAAACCAGTTACTAAGGCTTTAAGCAATGAATAAGTAGAGTAACTTATTCAAGCCATATCTTTAAAAATGTCGCGGGTGTTAATCAACGCAATGATAGAGTTGTTCCAGTCAATAAATCAAGAAACTGGTACTGCAGGCGATATAGACTAACAAGTTTCAATATCTTAGATAAATAAGTAACAATTATTCCATAAAGTAGAATTAATCTGCAAAACTTACATCTAGTTTTCATGAGAGTCAGTTAAATAATTCAAAAAGTAACATCATGGATATTTTATTCTGACTGCATTTTGGTCTAAGTTACTTTACGTTATCGGTTTTTGCTTCGATGCTTGAGATAGCCTAAAGTGTATATCTATCAACTACCCAAAAAAAAGCCAATTCTACACCATCATCATCGTCATTTCAGCCGAAAGACGTCCACATCGACCGATCTCATGCGTCTCGTATCCACTGTATTCAAAACCATGAAATCGTATCTTCTAAAGACACAACCTTGAAAGCCAAATTGGCTATCTTCAAACCCCGAACAAAGCTCCAATTAATTTCGCAACAGTGTGAACCTACCTATTGTCAGCGGCAAAGGTCGCGACGTGTGCAGCCTACTACCTAATGTGCGCACGCGCAGGTGCCGATCTGATCGTGAGATATGGCGTGGGATATCGCTGACTGGTTGTGTAGCTGTATTTAGTAATGGTCGTGGTTATGTTGTGTAATTATTACTGGGGCTTAAAAAACATAAGGTACTGATAGACCAATATCTGCGTTAAGGTTTGTTTGGATCAATAAGAGTGATACACTTTCTATCCTCACTTTCTCACTCTCAAATACACACACACGAACACTTATTATTTTTGTGTGAGAGGATCTTTAGGAGGATTTGGGGGAAGCCTTTGCCCAGCAGTGGGATTGTATGGGCTATTATATCTAAAAAAACAGAATCTTTTGTAGTATTTACATACAGAAATGTCAATAAAATCAAGTCTGGTTCTATGTTCGTTTGGTCTCACGCATCTTGACACAGGTTAGTTTGAGGAAACTCTGCTGTAAACTTTAGAACTTACAATTATTCATTTTTGTAGGAATTTCTTCCTGTATAGTGGGTGCGTTTACAAACATTTAAACTCACATACATAAGACACCGAGATCCGGCACAATTATCTGCTAAAAATATTTGTTCCTTGCGGGAATCGAACCCGCGACACGCAGCGCAGCAGCCGATCGCTAAACCACTTCGCCAACCGTGTCGTCAACTTTTTTGCTAGACGTGAAATAAAAATATCAAGCAAAAATGTGAGATCTTTTAGACCACACCGTCTTCTCGTATAAAACTTTAGATACTAACCTTTGTTTTACCAACATCTACAAAGGTATTTATAGTACCTAATTACCTCCGTGCTAGGCTTACGTCAATCGTTTTATATTGGTATAACACACTAATTGATCACTTAAACTAGTAATGGTGCTAAATTGATATTGACGTCTACAATGTGATCGTTATTGATTAAAACATCAAGGAATTAATTGTAGATTGGACTAGATTTTAAAAGTGATGCAGTTTTGTCCTTTTTTGTAATCAAACTAAGCAAAAAATCATATACACCGTGAAATTTAAGTGGTTGTTTTCCCGCGGCAGAACGACTTGCCTTTAGGAGTACTTTCGAAGCATAGAGTTAAAGTAAAAAAATAACGATGTTTTTATTTTAAAATAATTTAAAAAATATTCATCAACTCGAAAAAGTGAGTAACAATAGTAACTTGTAGGTACTAGGTACTACTCGCGTCACCACCGTATTATTCACCGTAGTACCTAGTACCTACAAGTTACTATTGTTACTCACTTTTTCGAGTTTATGTTTTTTTTTTTTTTATTATTTTCAAACAAAAACATCGTTATTTTTTTACTTTAACTCTATGCTTCGAAAGTACTCCTTAAGGCAAGTCGTTCTGCCGCGGGAAAACAACCACTTAAATTTCACTATAAAAGTATTCAAAACAGGCAAATTAAACATAATAAAAACTCAATCTGAGTAATGTCAAGCAACAACTAGATTAAATGAATAAGAAAGATACCATGCACAGTACTTATCTAGTAAACACAAACCATTTTCCTTAATTACATCTTAAAATACAAGCAAAAATGTCTAAAAATCACCGCCACGACATCTTAAAGGGTGATTATCACAAGAAAATAGAGCAAGTTGACTAAAGATAGTTAAATGAGGCTAGATTTACAGTATTATTGTCCAAGATGTGGGGGAAAATAATTACAAGCGCTTTTTATGAGGAGACAACTTAATACTGCATTTAAAAAGTGGGCCTTGGGACATTATTGTGTCATTCTTCGGGTAATTTGTGGGCAAAGCAGTGATGATCCCGAGGTATGCAGTGTTTGCCGACCGATTTAACACAGAGTTATTGTGCTGTGTGCTGGTCTCCTGGTGAAATGTGGGCGAAAAAATAAATGGGTGGGTTGTGCAAATTATGTGTAAGTGTGACGATGAACGTTCAGAGAAACTGTTGATGGAGATTTGGTTATCGCACGTGTCTTATTATTAGGAGCTTTAATTTTACTTTTGTTTTAAATTTCGTTTTCGCTAATTAAGAAGGAAGAATGAAGTAGGTACATATGGAAATCTAAGAAATCTTGAAGAATATACGGAACGATTCTTCCAAATGACAACCTGCCATCATCTAAGAAAATTATTATAGAGTAGTATAAATGCTTCGATGCGGTAATAAATTGCTTGAAATACAAACAAACAAAACCAATTAGCAGAGGCTTTAAGTGGTCTCCCATTATGGCAATGCCGCAAATACTTTTACATAGCGTCAATTTCACCAAACAAAAAGCAGGAATTCTTGTATTATACAATACTTTTTCTCGTCAACTCATCATTGACGTAAGATGTTGATAGTGGGTGCGTCTGTCTGTATGTGCCGATGCCGCCCATGTCCGTAAATGTCCGAGGTGTGCCCGATACTGGATGTTGCGTAAAGTTTTTTAATTTATTGAATCTTTCTTGATAGGACGTGTGATTGTGCAGAAGCAAGTGCAAAAAATCAGGCCACTTGACTTCAGGGATGCTACTCGAGATTTTTTGACGATACATCTTCGTGAAAATTATGTATAGGTTCTTAAAGGTGGATCAACCACTATTATTACTTACTGGTTTTATGTATGTTCACAAGGTATCAGGTGAAATAAATATACCTATTTGTACCTAAATAAGTTAACTGCGCTGTCATAACATTGCTGACAACTTATGTTAAGTGATGTAATTTGACAACAGATTAAATACTACGATCTTCAGATACCGGTGATTTTTGAGGTATACAGGAATAGACACACAAGTAGTCCCCGAACAGCTAAGTAGCATCTCTTCCAGCGAAGAGTTGCGCTAAGCACGTGACAACCTCCAAATGTTTGCACATTTTTGTCAATTCATCAATAAAATTATGCAACTATGATACAGCAGTTTGACTAAATATTGTAATTAATAATAGTTCACAGGGTAAACTACACTATCATGCTTGACACACTTTAAAATTATATGTGGTTGATTAAGTGATACTTCTCGTCATCCAACCTCCATCATCAGTTGATGTAATGTTAAACATGATTATAATTTATCGAGTGTCAGACACTTGTACGTCTCATTGATTGGCATTTTTTATACGCAAACTATTGATTATAATTTAGATAAGTTGTTGGCCCATCTTCTATTGAAGTTTTGATGGTTGCTTTGTCTTAGGTGTGAAGGTGGGAACGCATCATATGTTACTCAATCTTTAGGTTATTTAATTGAAAGCTGAGACTATAAATCAACACTGTATGTCTGCAGGTGCTTTAGCAATAAAATGAAGTCCTTCAAGTCAAAATCATCCAGCAATAAATTGTTCTTCTGTAACTAAGGTCTCGGCGCTTGGCTTACCTTGCTATACCACAGTATTACAATCTTACTGTGACTATACTTGTCACGCAGATATCGAGAATAAATGAGCAATTTCAGACTATTCATCATCTGCCTAGCCTTTTTCCCAAGTATATTGGGGTCGGCTTCCAGTCTTACCGGATTCAGCTGAGTACCAGTGTTTTTACATGGAGCGACTGCCTATGAGAGACTATTACACATAACATATCTACTCGTAACTTGGTTGTAACCACCATGAAGTTAGTTAGGTAACATTAGGCTCAATAAATCAAGATACGTTTAGTAGGTACCTAAGTAATTACTTAGATTAATTAGCATTGATATGACCTTCCAAGTTAAGCTCAAAAGATCGGAATCTCTGTAAATGCACAGTATTTTACAAGTTTTTATTTAACTTGCAATGTATGTAGGTATGTAAGTGTGTTCGGTTCAAATCTTGCAACTAAATTTTAAAGCAGTTCCAGCATCCTCCACCCATTAACATGAAATTTTGCATACACGTTTAGTTTGGATGACAATGCATGGTTAGCTAAGTAAAGTCATTCTAAATCCATTATGGCGGACGGCCCAAGATGGTGGACTAGTTATTTTTTGTGCACTGTCATGATATGGGTATCAAATGAAAGGATTTGCTGAGAAGAATACGAAAAAAGCTTGTTTTAAAAAGATTTTTAATGAATAATTTTATTAAAAAAGCTACTTGGAAAGCGCCCACGATACTCTCGTTTGGTTCACGTAAGCTTATAGTTTACGTCTGATTGCTGCCCATTCTGCAAGGTGTGTCAATGTTATGTATGAGATAGCTTTCGCCAAGGTAGGGCTGGCCAATATCCGAAATTTTACTTTTTTTTATGTGTCGGTTCCGTTGTCATGTTTATTAATGGGTGTCGGTCTGGATTAAGAGCTTTTTTATTTGATTGAATTGGTGTTACCTCAACGCCGCGTACTTAAAGAGAAATGTTACAATAGAAAAACAGCATGAGATTAGATAGAGATAGATTGCAAGTAGGTACCTACAGATCTTACATTTGAAACTTAATTCCAGACGGAGGAAGAATCATTGCCATTATTAGCAGTTCCATTTTAAACTTAACTCGTAGCTCAGTTCTAGGTTCAATTCAGATTCAATATAGGTCAACACGCTAAGAAGAAAAGAAGCAGATATAAATTGCAGGAATGTGTCTGATATTTGCCAAATTAATTTCAGAAACTGCAGTTAACCTCCACCTGAATGCACTACTGGCATTTCAGTGTCAACCCTACCCACAAAATGACGCGTAAATGTCGTCACGGATTCTGGCACGAATGCGTCACGGTGGCACGGTGTTACCATGTGTCAACAGGTTCAATATGTCGACAGGTCCAATGTGTTGACAAGTCCAGAGAGAGGAGACAACGCCGCGTGACAAAATATTACGTATAGGTATCTGTAAGCCGGTACGTAACATAAGCAAAAACAATAAATTGTCGTACGCCTTTTAAGTCTTAAGAATCGCTTTTTATGTTTTCCGACAGTGATGTAAGATTAGTTAGTAAGCTTTTACGAATGTCTTAATGTTTGTGCTTTCTGTGTCACGGAAGAAAAGGCGCGTGTAATGAGGAAAAGTCGAAAGGTCAGTTATTGTGTAACCTGTTCCTAAGTTGTCGTATTTGTTGCACCTGTCCACTAAAGTTATTTTGTGAGTATTGTGGTAGAATCATTTACCTATAATAGAAATTCATTTTAGAAATCACCATGATAATTTTGCGCCTAGAATTACTATGACAATACGGAAAACCCAATATAACATCGAAATCAGCATATCCATTTAGCTAAAGGTCATACAAGCACAGATATAATTATGCCAATCAATAAAAATAGCAAATAAATAAAAAAGCCAAAATGTTAACGATACAATCAAATCATTAACCAAAACGAAATCGAAAACTATTGTTGATACTAAACTACTATATACCAGTGTTGATTCGCATTCCTATGCAAATGATATTATGTTCTCAAGTGTTCGAGAGTCCGAGCTTTCGTCAAAGACCGGTTGTGTTAAAACAACTGTTGTTTACGATTGTTGTTGCAAAACAACAGGTGCCTGTGTTGAGATTAGAATGCGTCTGTTTAGGTACCTGTATTTGTGCGCGTGCAATGAGATGGTGTCAAGATATGATCGAGCATATAAGTGTTATTGAGATGGATTAAGATTAATTTGCACTTGGCAGTGATGTAATGTTTTTGTTATATTTAAATGTCTATATTTTAGTGCCGATTTGTGTTTGCTTGTCTATCGGCCATCATTTTCGGATCCTGTTCGTAGATCCTACTGGCAGTCAAAACTCTCTGTATCCTACCACAAAAGCGACGTTAATCTAAGTTTCCAAAGCAAAGCAATAGTTTATCATTCCACAGACTCATAAACACACAAAATTCGCTAGCTAGATCTCATTCAATTGCACTCTAAAGGTTGGCAACACTATCAAACGCCATTAACTGGCCAAATGCCATCCATTACTCAGCGAATGTTGCCATTACCCGTTTATTTTAGAGGTATCTGCTCGCATACTTTCGTCCGTATGGTACAGTAATTTGGCCAAGGTGACCCAGCGCCATATCAATGATGTACTTACCTACTTACGTTCATTCATTCATTCTTGACTCGGTCTGACCGAGATCTTTCATAATCGTTCAGCAACAGCTTGTATTTTTAATTGGTGATTTATCGCACGCACGGTGTGGTTTTGAAGCTGCCATTACAGATATAACTTATAATAAATAATAATGTAAATTGTAGTGATTAAATGTTTTATGATGCTATCTATACTAATATTATAAAGAGGCAAGATTTTTTTGTTTGTTTGTACCGAATATGCTCCGAAACTACTGGACCGATTTAAACAAATCTTTCTTCAAGAGAATGTTAGGTTATTCCTGACTGACATAGGCTATTTTTTAATTCCGAAAACGGGTCCTGTGGGGTGGTCCACGGGAGCGAAGCCGCGGACAACAGCTAGTTGACGATACAGTGATAACTTTGAAGACACTGAATAAATTCTATCGTCCAAAAGTTTCTGTATTTATTCCAGTGCCACCATAGGTCAAGCAGCTAAAATGCTTGACAAAAAGTTATGATGTTGATTCATGGAATCATGGTGTTCATAATCCATTTTTTTCTGCAAGCGAAATGAGGAAAATGCGTAAAAGTCAAGCACTTCTTTCGGCATTTTAGTAAAGTGAATTTTTTATACTTATTTCACTTAAATTGTCATAAGAATATCCTTAAAATACCTTTTTTTTTTGGGTGGGATATCATCCAAACATTCTCCCGCTCTGGGTGAAGCGGGAGGGCGTGCCAGACTTTTACTGACTAAAACCCACCCGTGTTCCTTCAGTTGCTTGAGGTCATAAGTATACCTAAATGTAGGATCACTTATGACAATCTTATCAAGTTAGAAATAGGATCAAATGGAAGCTTTTTAGATTTCTTCTCATATCCCGCTGGACTTATCACATCATAGCAAAAAACGTGGAATAATCTAAATACTATTAATATTATGCACTTATTGGGGACATAAAATGCCAATGAAACAATGATAATGCGTCAATAAACATAACCTCACCTTTTAAAGCTAACTAGAACATTCATAGTTCTACTTATGCCAAGTCTGATTAAGTTCTAGTTAGCTTAAATGTAGGCCTAGATCCTTGGGAATATTTGATACGGTTTGAATACGAACGTTTTAATTATTTGTTTAGTTTATTCAATAGCCTTTTTAGAGAAATCCGACCAGTGATCGGAAATTGGGACCTAATCATTATCCACATCCCGTAATATAGACACCAAAGGTAGCTTGGCCTTTGGAATTATTAAATTTATTTCGTTTCAATCGTGCCACACGCTCTTAAGCCCTTATTCCAATTAGTTTGAGAATGTCGAAGCTTTTCATCTTCCATCCATCTCTATCACATGCCATCTCAATACCAATTCACCCCCTTTCTTGCTTGCTATAAAGATAAAATATAATTCTTCACACAATACATACAGCGTAATTTTGATCTTTCTTTCTTTCTTTGCCGACTTGTGTGTATCACATATACAGTGTCCAATATTATGAGAATCTACCTACGTTTCCACCTACAATTTTTTCTAACACCATCGGCCTATCACGTCGTTCGATAATCAACAATAGACAATAGAAAACCGTTCTCAATAAAGTAATATAGATTAGTATGGAACAATATGGCGCCAGCTTTATTTCAAAAGTATAGCCCCTAAGTGATAATACCACAGAACATGCATCGCGGTCGCGTTACCGGCGCCTTTGATCACCTGTGGGAATTCACACTAGGTGTGTTAAGGCGACGTTGTTGAGTAATATTTTTTTAGTAGCTGTTTCATTAAAATAGCTGATGTAGTATTATTGCTATTTGTATTTTTTTTTGTTTTTGTTACTGTGGAAAACGCGCATTTATTGTGACGACACGGTTGGCGTAGTGATTGAGCGATCGGCTGCTGCGCTGCGTTTCGCGGGTTCGATTCCCGCACGGAACAAATATTTGTATGGCCTACAGATAGTTGTTCCGGATCTGGCTCTCTTGTGTATGTGAGTTTAAATGTTTGTAAACGCATCCACGATACAGGAAGAAAATCTTATTGTGGGGCAAACATTTATACAAAAAAAAGCGGCCATTTTCAACATATAAACATACCTATTCATTAAGTAACTCAAGTTAATCGTGTCGTAAAACATACTACGTAACGTGTATTTCTGATGTTGAAAACATAATAAATCACATTATTAAGATTTTATAGTTAAGTGGTTAAAATATTTCAAAAGCAAAGGTTCTTGAATAAATCATAGTATATATAATGTAGGTAATAAAGTAAACTACATTTATAGCATTTTTATTCTAATTCCAAATTCTCTCGATTCTATTCTCACATAAATCTCCCCCTTAACCAAATTCAATCGGCGGCGCTAGCATCGCTCGACAAAGTTCGGCGCGGGCGCATATAATTGTAATGATTGGGAACATTACCGCACTGTACCGTGCCGCGTCGTCGTGCTGACCGACACATTCCTGCGCTGTTGGACGGACGGAGCCTTGCGACTGTTGCAACACACCCTGGGAAACTGTATGGTTCTCACTGAAGAACTTCTTGTAAGGCCAGTGCAGTATCATTGCTTAATTGGTGCATTTTTGGGATGAAGCTTGATGTTGTTTTATAGTTAGGTTAATCTGCAGTATACGAGTTTTTAAATTGGTAGGAAGTCAACGTTAATTTAGCATGAACTTCCCTGGGAAACTGTGAGGTTCTCATTGAAGAGATTCTTGTGAAATAAAGTACCATTGCTTAGTGCATTTTTATAAGGAAAACTCATAGTGATTGAAGGACTGGCAATTTTGAGGAACTTCGTTTTCAATGGAGTAATATAGATGAAATCAATCGATCAAATCAATAGACAGTATATATGCCATAAAGTTAACAGTTTTCTTGTTGCTTTTTACATAAAGTAGATATTTAGCAGCAACAATTTTTTGATAATATTTTATGATCTGTAATACAATTTGCACGTTGCTTTATTATATTCGAGTTATTGTTTGTTTACTGAGGTATTCTTTAGGAGGATCGTTGTGGATTCACAATAAAATGCATCAGGTTAAATAATGAATTCAAACTCATCAACCTCTAACTCACCATTTTGCAACTGCTCTATAATTGTCGCTTATTTCAATATAACGCTACAAGAATTCGATCTCATTAGCAAATCTTTATGTTTAAACTATGCAAAGCTACAAGCTTAAAATGGACACCCACGCCGTTTCTAAAATCGTGATACGCAGTTTTATAATAGCTTAGATTGATTGGTTTCCGGAACATAAAACTCAATAAAGGGGACCAGATTTTTGCAAGCCAGTTGCCTGAGAATTTACAACTTGTGCAATTATCTACTCAGGGTCTTATAAGCCTAATTACGTTACTTTATGGACTTCTATTTCTGTGCTGGGTTTTATATTTTTGCATCGTGCATTTTTTAATATGCTCCTAGAATAAGTTTAGATCGTCCGGTGGAGAGGTAGACAAAATTGTAGCCATCGCGCGTAGAACCGGAATGAGGCAGACAAGGAACGTGGGGTATCAGTAGTGGGCAAAGCCGGGCTGCGGATGATGATCTATAATTATGCTACTGATGACGGCTTTGCTGATTCTTTCTCATACAGAAATAGCTCAAAAGCCCACACATGACAAGTGAAAGTCCTACGTCCCATCGTAAACCAAAAATATAAACTTTGAAACAATAAGCCGGCACTCTGTGTATGCTAATTCATACACCAGGAGTTCATAAAGTGATAGTAACATAACAATAGCATCTGCAGACTTTCACGATGCAGGTAGCCATGACAGTGCCACAGAGTACCATGGATGCAGTAGGTCAAGTATTTTTGGTCTTATGTTATGACATTTCAGAAGTGAGGAAGTAGAATAGGACCAGCCCCTTTTATGTTAGTATGATATTCAATAGAGTTAAGCCTGTATTGATTGATTGTTGACTTTCCTATATTAGCATTCAATGGCGTTTCTGGGGCGGTTTTGGTTATCTTCTGTACTGACCAGCTAAAATCGGTATGATGAATAAGTTAATATGAAAGTTACTGTATGCGTTACTGTACCTGTACAATAACAACACAATACAACTAAGCGTTTTCAGCTTGACGTAAAATTACAAAGAATTCAGATCAGACCAATACCCTACCATTTGCGTCTCCTATTTAAGATAAAAGAAAATCAGATGTAGGATTCACGTTTCGATTGATAGTTGTATAGAACGAGTTCCAATAGTTTATTGACTTGATTGATAAAGTTGACTCAATGCAATGTTAACGGATTTGAGCGCGAATAGTTTTTGCTCACTTTTCGCTATCACTATAACATGTTATGAAACTTTGATGTCTAAACCAGTTATTTGGTTTAGTTTCAAGCGCAACTGATATCTCTAAGTGTGTAGAGTTTATTGACATTTAGAGGTTTTATATTTAGTATATATTTAAAAAAAACATTTATTAGAACTCTATTTCCATAAATGAACGTCAAAAGCATGTGTCGCGAACTATTATTTTATTTTCGCCAATAACACACTTGAGCATAAACGAACGAAATACCAACTTGATCAAAAGATTTAAAAGAGAATACCTACGCCTTCCTAGTATTTTTTTTTATTTTTTTTATTTGTCGCGTTTGTCCACTATCTCGCCTGATGTTAAGTGATGATGTGGTCGAAGGTGAAGCACGCTTGCCTAGAAGCAACCTATCCTATCTATCCTAGTATTTGCTGTAGTGGTAGTAAAGGCAGTAAGATTAAAACAATAAAATATGATCAAACATCAAAATTCCTACGTTGCAGAGATCTAGAGAAAACCTCCGTGACAGATGGGCAAAAAGTGATCTTTTATGGGTAACGTTTTCCTTTTAAGTTCGGAACCCTAAAAAGTATTACACTTCTATCAATCAAGTTGGTCTACTGTCTCTGCTGTAGTGTGTCGTTCGCCCTGCGCACGAGTGGGTGCGACATAACACATTGACGTTTAATATGGCCCTGTTATGATAATAAACCCGGCCCAGCCACTCCTCTTTCATTCACTTTTCATTTTACACAGCAACCTTCTTTCTCTCACTGTTTTTTTCTCTATTACTGTTATTAATTGGAATTACAACTGGTCAATGAGAAATGAAAACAGGAACTGGTTTATTCGTTTAAAATATGACATTACATGCCTGAGAAGTTATTACAGATTGAATTTATTGAGGTAAACAACTTCCTTGCTTACTTTAACATGATTATATTGACGCTAGTTATATTGAGGCTCTATTAGCAAGCTTGTTTAGGCAATAAGCCAAATTTAGGGTTTAGGACACTAGGAATTACACAAATGCCGAATAGTCTCTAGTCTATCGGCCATCTTAGAATCCTTGTATTGGCATGTCGACCAAAAAGGTCTGCCTAGCTCAGGAAGACTTTGTTTTAAAATGCCCCACAAATCAAATCTCCCGCTACTGTAATTTCACAACTTGCTAAGTTGCTACCTCTCTACTGCTATTACTGCGGAACAATTAGACGCTGGAAACAGTGATATTCAACAAACAACCTTCATGTGCTCTCACAACTCGAGTAGTCAATTGATAATTTTGAATATTAGATAATCACACGCAAACAGTCCTCAAAGCAAGTTCCCGACAATTTCGGGCCAATTCTAAAAACAAAAGCTGACGCCGATTACACTCACGCAATGCCCAGCAAGGCTCGCTAATGCATGGCTACACAATCCACTAATTACGAGAACCTGACCAAACGAAAATTTTGCTTATTTTTTAATAATTACACCGTGGTGTGATTAAACGGGCATTCTTCTACATAGTAATTCGAGCGGCAACAATGAGAATCTCTAGAAAAACTGTCGTGCAATTATTTTAAAATGTCACATTATTTGTACCGCTGACGGACGGACAAAACGTCTTTTGTATACGTTAATACAGCTTTGTTTCGTGAGAATCTTTATATAAGTTTATTAAGATTTATTTTTAATCTGCGGTCGGTGTAATACACACAGTATGTGGAATTATCTACATGTGTAGCTGTGGTTAAACGAGAAGCCAACTGAAATGTCAGACCATAAACATGGCATAATAAGCGATGGCACCGCGAGGTAGAAGGTTGAATTTCACGGTGGCATCTTTATCGCATCTTTATGTTTTGTTTTAAAGTTCAGTTTAATGAGTCCTTTAATGTGGCGATGTGGCCACGTCGGTAAAGATATCAGATTATTTTTAAAAACCTCAAGAAGCTGTAGATAAATAAATACTGCTTTACTGGATATCATTATATTGGTAAAACTGATGGTGGCCTTCTCATCGGCATGTTATTTTCTGATACCTGTTTAGAGATTCACATTCTCCATTATAACTGTTAATGTTTTCTACTCAATAATTTCCATCCCACCATAACCCCTTAGTCAGCACTTTCAGCCCCCATGGGCCTGATAAGCTCTGAGGTGGTCCTCTCCGTACCAATGCACCACACCGCACGACTATTAACGAAACAATCTCAAGCAATGAACCAACAAAATGTGTTATTATTCTGTCTTCGAAAGGTCCACACAATACACTGTATAAAAATCACCCACATGTAATCGATAATTAAAATGATCCCTGATTTCTTGATACAAAAGACCGAAAAATCGAATACTCATCCCCGTAACGACTTCTCGATAATCCTAGATTTAAAGAACAAATGAAACTTTAATGTATTAACTATAAGGTTTTAAATTAAGTTTCTAAATGAATATTAACACATCAATGACGATGCAAGTAGTGGTGATTAAAAATGCCACACAAAAGGGTTGAAGATAAAAGTATCCAAATTATCTGGAGCTGTAAGGATGGTTGAACATGTTCACAAAAGTATAAATATAAAGGTCAGGAGATAATGGATGTGCCAGGGCTGTCGATGACAGACAATGGGATCGGACTGATGAAAGTGTGAGAGAAAATTAACATGTTACAGTGCAATCCAGTGTAGTATTAGCAATTATCTTTTTGTAAGATTTTATCTGCATCTTTGCTTCTCTATACGATTTAATGTATCGGTCTCGTATCCTGAACCTTCATTACCGATAAGATTTATTTCATAACTAGCTGTTGCCCGCGGCTTCGCTCCCGTGGACCAGCCCACATGACCCGTTTACGGGATTAAAATAGCCTATGTCACTTAGGAATAATGTAGATTTCTATTGGTGAAAGAATTTTTCAAATCGGTCCAGTAGTTTCGTTCGGAGCCTATTCGATACAAACAAACAAACAAAAAAATCTTTCCTCTCTATAATATTATATTAGTATAGATAGCTGTGCCCGCGGCTTCTCTCTCATCTGCCCACCCTACCCTACTTACCTATCTGCCTACCCTACATACCATTTTTTTTTCTAGTGTCATTCTTTCGCGTAGAATCTTAACACCGCGATTCTGAAAATGACTATAAATGCACAACGCCATCTATTGAATAGCGAGTTCAACTGTCCGAGTAACTGGATTGCGTGTGCTGTGATAATTTTACTTCTTGAACACTTTAAATTTATCTAACTTTTGATAGAGTGAACCGATTGCGATGAAACAAAAACTTAGTAATTCTTCAAGTTACGCACAATTTTTATGTATAAAAGTTATCTACATACACATGTACATCTACAGACAAACAGACAAAAATTACAAAAATGTTGGAAATGAGTTCTGTTGGTTATCCTTTAACACCCTGGCTATTTTTTTGGTTTTTTTTTCGATGTACAAAAATTATTTTTCTACAGATTTATTATATGTATTGATGATGATGATGATATCCTTCATCAAAACTATTTTCACCCTCATTTTTGACACAGCTTTTCTTGTTCTTATATTTGACTCATCATTTCGACCAACATATTAAAGGTCAAAGTCATCTACACTTCATTTTCTTTCTACCTGTATCAACTTCATCATCACTTCAAATGCTGGGTATATTTCATCGCATCCCCCAAGCGTTATCGACGTTGCCATATCGACCAGCCCTGTGCTTCTCGCATGCAGTGGACTCTTATGACCTTCACCAGGTCATCGGTCCATGACACATGATTCTACCCGCACATGTGACATGACCAATCTAGAATCTTGAGACAATAACCCACGCACCTGGAAGCGACCCGAGATACCGAGGTTCCGTACGAGATCGCTAGCCGCAGGTAACTTGAGGCGTGCTATCTGCACACGTCGCTTCCTGCTCGCACATCAATCGCGGCGCGTGCGACGACGCTCAGGTTACCGCATACCCTTCCTCCTCATAGGCTAAGCTAGGATTGCCTACAGAAGCAATATTCTGAAATCTGCGTATAGATTTGTAAAGACTGGAACTATAACTTAGATACTTGTTAAGCAAGAGTTCAAGAATTAAGAGTTTTAAATAAAGGTCATTTTAGATGCTAGTTCCAGACAGAAGTGAGAATTATATCATAATAATTTTCAGGTAAAAAATATTAACAATTGATATGGGGCCTTCTAATGAAAAAGTCTCAAAACAACAGACCAAAGAATTGCTCATAAAAATCGGTAACATTTTTTTTACAAAATTTTACAACAACAACGGAAGACGCAGAAAATCTTCCTTAAAACTATTTCGATGTCTAATTGGAAATAACTTAGAGAATTACTCAAAATAAACACGATACTAATCGTACACGCAACCAACATTAGTCCTAAGTTGCACAGCAACCCTAAGGTCCTTGTCAATCAGGAAACCAGCAAACGTGGACAGGAAATTTTTAAGTTTGAATTAGTAGCGACAGATGTTGCAGAGATGTTTCGAAGATTAGCGAGACTTGGACTAATCTAATGAATGATCAGCAGTCTGAAGCACCAGGTGAATTCAGTGAAGATGTAATGGACTTTCAATGGGGAATCGGTATAGACAGATTGAGCAGACATTTCCTTACACGCGGTAGTTAGCTGTGAGAGGCAGTTAGACTACGTCAACATTTAGATGTAGATTTTGTCTGCAATTAATGTAAGTGGTTTGTGTAGAACTTTTGCTATATCTTTTGCTCTTTCTTTGGATATTTTTTTTATATATCAAGGATTTCGTTAATTATAAAGGTTGTATGGGACTAAGGTCACGGCAGAGGCGTAGCTTATCGCGCACCTAGACACTTTTAAACTTGCGCTAGTTGTTACTTATTTTGCCTTCTGCATTAATGGGTAATATACGGCTCTTTCCTAACTCTGTGAACTAATGAGATACAAATCTTAGTTTGTTTAATTGCTATCACGACATTTCTAGCGCCAAGACCACAAAAAGCGGGGGAAAAGCCATTTAGCTACATTCCGTAACTACAATAGGCAGGAATGCTACAACTACAATACATGGTGTTCTCCAGTGACCCACAGTTCGGTGTGGTCTTGCGCCGGCACAGAGTGGTCTTTTTGCCGCCAGCAGCCGGCAGGCGACGCCGGAACAATGGCCGCAATCTAGCATCTCCCATATTGTCTACCAAACGCTCTAATAGCTAGCCCGCAACCAAGTGAGCTAGGAATCACGGTTGATATGGTAGGGGCTAGAAAACTTAGAAATTTAAGAAGGATAAAATACTGAGCAACTTAGATTATGTTCGTAGTAGAAACAGTGATTTATCATTTATAATATTTTTCAAGACTTCAATGTCGATGAACAACCAACTTCAACTAGATCATTTTGCTAGAGGAAACTTTGGGCAAAGCAAAAGTCTCAAAAAAAAAACGATTTTTCTTTATGTAGGTACCTAATTCCTTACTGTTCTCGTGTTCTTCTTAAATTAAATTATCATTATTTGTATCGCTTGGTTTTGGCATTTCTTTATCAGCTTTTATACTAGGTAGGTACTGTTTCTTTCTAAATATTTTTATAAGTTTCAACTACATTATATTCTAAATAATCTATTCCTGCCCTACTAGAGATGCCATCTCCACCTCTCATCGTGGTGTGGTCAGACGGCCGCACCACCTCTGCCCGCGGCACTGCCCGCTCATTGTTCGCCGGCCTGCGCCCGCGCCGCTATTGTTTCACACAACTTTTTCGCCACTTCACCACTAATGGCGCATTCAACTTGCGTGAGCCATTATGCAATTATATTTCGCTCTATTCAAGGGTAACTTCGTATCTATATATAATAATCTGTCTGTCTATACAATATCCTGATTGTAATGTTATTGTCTTTGTTATTTCTCTTGATTCCGAATGTTTCTCGATTCAATGATCGCTGGTACTTGCAAAGCAATTTGTATGTTAATTCTGAATGTAACTGATATATTACATACCATTTAATAGGTGTTATTTTTATAGCTTATTTATTAGTTGTTGCGTCTATAAGATTGCGATATATTAAACGTTGGTTTGAAACTATGAACTAATCTCCGTAGTTTTGCGTGTAAATGTGAATTTTCTAAGAAAACGACGTTTATTAAAAAAAATCGTGACATACGGGGTAATTAACAGCGGCAATTGATAATTACAAAATGTTGGACATACATACGCGACGGTGGGTAATCAGAACGGCTTGTGTCGAAAGAGCACGCGCTGGGCCCGTCCTAGTGGCTACTGCACATGAGAAGATGCAGAAGGCACACCAGCAACATGATGCTATAGCGGCTGGAGACACACAGAAGGAACCCGAAACTTCGTCACGATAGTCATCATTGGAAGTGCTGGTAGTTGCAACAACGTTACCAGAATGGATCATGGTGACTAAAAGTAAAAGGTTCGTTGAAGAAACGCGAACCTTTTTGAAATAAGATGGCATTTTCTTGTAAATTGTTTGTAAAACCGGATGAGAAAATCCCATGACCGAGTTAACTACATGGCCAGAAATTGGAGAGACTTATGTCCAGCTGCAGCTTAGACCTTTTTTTTATTCGTAGTTAACTTAACCAATGGTTTAAAATTTCGGTAAAATGAGATTTTCTATCAATTATTAGCCTCACAAATGGTCAAATAAGTTGGAGAGTCAATAATTAAACTCTATAACTTAATTGACTATTTGTGGAGGTAGCAATTGTTAGCCTCACAAATGGTCAAATAAGTTGGACAGTTAATTTTTTGACCATTTATTAAACAAACAACCGATAAATCAACGCGTTTTACCGAAATTTAAAACCATTGGTTAGCTAATTTAACAATTGGTTGAGTTACGGATCAAAATGTAAACGTAGATTATGTAGTTTTGTTTGAAGTGGACCTTCTTTGCTCTTTCATCTTAAGATGTATGCTACTATTACTGTAAAGGTAACAGCTTACTCAATACCGTGTCGCAGGAATCACAAATTGATATTTCATGGCATTTTATTTTAAAGCGTACACACGCGGTCGACCTACTTCGGTCATTCATGGATTTTATTGTTTTTCAACTTTTCATTGTGAAACTAACCGCGTTTTGAGCAATTATGTTATTGACTAACAACTCAAGTGTAATTTCTAAGTTATCTGTTTGAAACACAAGATTGATTTCAAAAATTTCGAATTATACTTCTTACTAAGGAATATCGGACAGGGCCGGACCAAACACATTCCTTGTGGTACTACAACTTTTCTTGCATAAGTTCAGAATGGGTGCTACAATCTGTGACACAACGGAAAATTCAAACAGGTGTTTTTCATATTTAAATCTATATACATCATTTAGTAAAAACATCCAGCAAAACATTTACATAAAACCAACAAATACCAAGAAAACTTCATTCAATATAAAATCAGTTGATCATAAAAGGAGGAGTAGCAGCAGCTACAGATAACACACGGCTAATATTAAAAGGTGGAAGATGAGATAGGCCAGGCACGCGGGCAGATGGCGGACCGTGCCACCGGACAGAGCGGCCCGTCCGGCCGGATAGACGCCGGACAGCGGACAGGTGCGGGTGATCAATTAACAAGGATCGATGGCTGAGATTACGTGGAGCGCGTGCGCCGGCCCGGACGGTTTCATAGCAGATGGGTTAAGTTACAAGTGGTAGCAATGTGTGCTTTGTTCTTTTAAAAAGCCGTGTTGTTGTCGGAATTTGCCTTTTGTGAGAAAGATTTAATGTAAAATCTAAGTTAGATGGCATCAATAACGAACCTATAATGATAGGTACACTGAAGCAATATCCGTATATTGATGAGAGTAAAGATAACACAAAATATTTAAGACCTGACGTGGTACAATCGTAATAATTAAGATCCAGCTATCATTGATGCTACTTTTGACGAGCATAGACATAATCATTGACTGACGAAATGTGGTTGTACTATTGGCAACTCTCTGCCTAATTATTTGAAGAATACAGGCGAGATGTTATGTTAATCATATCATACTAAAGTTTTAGTGTCAGGGATGATGAATATTAGCATTCAGATAGTCAATGTATGACCAGATGACAACATCACCACACATAACTACAAAATTGAATTAAGTACCTACATGCAAGTATTTTATCAAATTCCCAACATTCCCAACACTTATCCCACACTCGGTGTTACAGATATTGGCGGCTATTCCAATCACTCGGCGGCCACAGATGCGAGGTGGCGATAACACGTAAAAACTCCGGCGCGGTCTGTTGGTACCCGATACATCTCGGGGTTGACTATCTCTGGTATTCCGAGAGCGAAATGAAGCCTTAATTAATATGCAGCGGCTTTGCGACGAGAATGTCGAGGGATTAGAAGTGGTGCAGTTTTGATGTTGTGAATGGAGTGATCAGAACAGGAAAACAGAATAAGACTGGTGATTCAAGCAATAAAGAAATGTTTTGTCTAATAAACATTGTTTGAGAAAACCACTAAGATAAACACACGTCATTACACATATAAAGAGGCAGTTGAAACAGAAAACAAAATACAGTCAATAGTGAACACAAAACAACTCTTCGTTTTTGACAAACCATGTGTAAAAGGACAAGGTTCGTCGATGTAGTAACAGTATAAATAAGTCACATAAATTCTTGGATTATAAGTTGGATTATTTTAACATATCAAAAATATCGAGAACCAAAATTCTGATACTTCGTTCAAACATTCCGCAATTTCAAAGCACTTCGTTCAAACATTCCACAATTTTACGAAAAGTCAAAGCCTCGTAAATTATCCGGAACTTAAAATATCATGATATACTATTTGAAATTCTCGGTTTAAGTTTAATTTAGGAGTTGTAAATCATTTGCGAAACTGCACTTAAAGACTTGCTCATTGAAATTTTGACTGTACCCTTATTGTTAGCGTCTTATTTGACAAGTAATTGATTAATGTGTTTATGTGAAATATGTTATTATTTGCCGTTTAAGTTTCGGTAGAGTCAGGTTTCATATTGATTTTGAGCGTGACTTCGTTTGCATTAGTAAGTACTAATATAAGCTAGAACATGACAGTTATTGCATTAAACCTTTATTTATTTATTTATTTTAGTACATGGAAGACTTACAGCTAATAAAAACAGACAAAAAGTAAACCATAGTCAACAGAAAGCCAATTACAAATCCTCACGTATAGACTTATAATAATAACAAACATAACAACAAACAACATTATCTTTGGATGACTTTAGTTTTTTTTCTTGTGTTGCTATGTCAAGGCGTAAATCATACTCTAAATTATTATCAGTTGCAGAACTAGGTTTACACCTTTATAATTTGGGTCTTCATTTTCAAGCCTTGTTTTAAATGATTACAAGGTTCTCTGAATTACTGTTAATTGGTATAATTACAAGCACATTTTCCAACAATTACTGTCACACAAATCAGTGATGCCAGCCGGATCTGGCACCAGATAAGCCAATGAACAGGCCTCAACAATGCAGTTCACATTGCGATCAACTGTGAGCATGCCAGGCGTAATGCGAAGTGCTATTGTGTGACAGAACCCACGACCTGGTATCAGACCTACTTCTACTTCAACGGAATCATTATCTTCACTGAATTCTTTAATAGCATTGATCTGTACAGAAAAACTCAACGCCAATCAATCAGTCTACAACATTAACTGATTATTCTTTGTCGGCTTTTAATTTAGTTTCCGATACAACCTCTTCCGTATATCCATCGTTAATAACCTCAATTACTTCAATATTCTAACAGTTTTCTCTACCATTTACTGTGTCTAACAAGGAAGGATTCGATCAATTATTTAATTACCACCACGAGCTATTGCAAGCACCGTCGATTGGTATCTGATCATAAAATTTGCGGAATTTTAAAATATAACAGTAATTCAACAGTACTTCTAAGCCATCAGAAATTAGAAACCCCTCTTGTTACTATCTAACTCTTACTAATTAGAAACGAGAAAACATCCAAGCTTGTTTTTTTCTTCTTCAACTTCGTGGAAAAACAACTGTTGGAGACTTGGAACCGTAACAAATCGCCATGGCTACTTAAAACCAACTTCCTAACTTAAGTTATTATGTCGTGTTACAATGTAGTACAAGTTAAACTCCGGTTACCTTTAACGAGGCGTCCTCGGTCACGTAGCAGCGCGCGTGGCGACCGTAACCCGACTCTTGGCACCTGCAGAAGGAAATATGGTATAAGTCTTATTGGAATAAATATTAAAATATGTTGCTATAGGAATTGTTGAGATTTTTCTTGAAATAAGAACCATATTATGATATGCATATTTCTTGAAAATCAGCTGTGCCCGCGGCACCACTCTCATCAACTGCTACCACTCTCATCAACTGCTTACTATTACTATTATTACTATTACCTTGCTTTCTTACCTACCTACCTACCTACCAAATTGGTTTTCTAGGGTCATTCCTTCGCGAACAATCTTAACACCGCCATTCAGAAAATGACGTCAAAGGCACATCGCTATCTATCGAACATGTAGTTCAATTGTTCGAGTATCTGAAATGCGTGTGTTGTGATATTTTACATCTTGAACACTTTAAATTCATCTAATTTTTGATAGAATGAACCGATTGCGTTGAAACAAAAACTAAGTTACTTCAAGTTACACCCAATTTTTATTTATAAAAGTTATCTACATTGGTTTCGTAAATTTTACGTGATGCGTGCACAACTAAAAAGATAAACAGACAAACGGATAAACAGACAAAAAATGTTCGAAATATGTTCTGTTGTTTATCTTTTAACACCTGGCTATTTTATTTGGAAATATTTTCGATGTACAAAAACGAATTTTCTACAGATTTATAACATGTAAATTAATGGGTACGGTCTGTGTTCACCAGTGAACATCTTCTGCCTGAAAATTATCATGACAATGATGTTTATTATTGAAGCATGAGCCGATATCATAATTATTATATATTATATTTTTTTCTTTGGGCAATTAAAGCATAAGTATGTTTTCCTAATAATAGTCGTTTAATTACTAGGTAAACTCCGAACCCAACAGCTTTTACGCAGTTGCCAGCCATTCATGAATAAGTTACTCATACGATAAAAGCTCAATAAATTTGCCAAAATGTAAAACGCATCGTCCACATGCAAGCGTTCAGGCAGCTGATCGAACTGGGTCATCGCAGTGTTATGCACCGAAATGCACCGCCCCCGAATGTATGACGTAACAGCACTTGACCCCCAGGGGACTGCGTACGCGCATGTTTGTGCAACGCTCGCTTTCGATACGCATCGCTGGTCAATTACTGGGGTTGTGGTATGAAAAGAAAATATAATATAAAGTGCCAAATAAGGAAATAGGTACTTGAAATTAAGTCAGATGTCATATGACACAATATTTTGAGATACTCGTAAATGTGTGACTGTACTCTCGTTCGACTTCAAGATGTTATGTTTCTGAAGTTAGTCTATCATAATAGGAATCGAAGGAACTTCAGAAAAAAAAAGGAAACAGAACTTGCATTGTTTACCAAAAAGAATACTGATTGAAGTCAGTTATTTTTATTTTTATAAAATCGTAGTATCATATGATTAGAGAAAGACTGTGTCACAAGTTGATTGTTATTGTAAAGCAAAGTTTACCAATTTTATGTTTGCGACATTTTAAAAACTGCAACCAAAAATGTAAACACATTTTGTAACGATACACATTTACCAATATTATAACGTTTAAAAGAGCACTTAAAGAGCAATGTAATGCAAAAGAAATAAAATTAAATCGATTTCGCGCAAATATTGAAATAATAATAACATTTAGCGTTAAAATCACAATCGCTTATCACACCGGGAAAGTCGATAATCTCGATAATTGTGACAATAATTTAAGAATTAGGGATTGTTTGCAGATGCCTTGTGCATTCAGATTTTTAGTTTAACATAGGATCGCAAGGAAATGGAAAAGCTTACACCCAATAGAGTTGAGACCTGTGTGGTTTTGACTGTGCTGACTACTTCTAAAGTAATGCTACAAATTTTAGGAGGTATTCTCGGTATTTTCTGATACGATTACAAAGATTAGAAAGCTACTCTTTTACTAAGTAAAACCGCTCCACTCCACAGCCTAGCTACCGATTGAACTGTTAAGTTTTTACATTCCCTGATGAGTGATGAGTTGATGACTCCTAAATAACGTCTAGAATTAAAGTTAAATACAGTACATAGATTTAAAAACCATTAGTATGAGAACTCTCAGATTTAGAAAGTGTACAGATAGCAAACATTCGGATAATTAATTAACGGCATTCCTTCGTAAGTTGCCAACCGTACAGGGCTGTCAGACGCAATCTCTGCTTCGATATCTACCTTCCTTACAGCAGGGAACTTTCATAGGAATATTATTTCTTGATTGATTATTTTATTTAGATAGTGTGCATTTCACTTAAGGGTACACTAGTCGACGGCACGAACTAATTTGTGCGCGGAGTTAAAATGCATTTTATATCAACCGACAACACGTGCGGAAGAGATAGATGCTGTGATGAGCAGTAGGAAGCTAGTTCGCGTACGAATACACACTTTTGCAAATTTATAGCGAAATGGATAATGATTTAGGACGAAACCGAGCGCGTGAAATTTTATAAACAGTCTTTTGGCAGTCTAGATATCATGAAAAAACGACTAAATCTATCTGTTCAAAATAAAATTATTTGCATTGTTGAACTACTAATCTATCCCTGTATGGAGGCCGTTTTGCAATTTTCCGTCTTTTTATGGTATTTATTTGCGCCCAAAAATGCGTTAAAATTAGTGTCGAAATGTGGAACTTTCGACGCTCATAACTTTCAAATATTTTCTTTTTTACTTTTTTGCTTCCATACAGGGCTAGATAATGATGAGACAAATTGATATTACTTTTTATTTTGAACGTACATCATCAAACAGTGGAATAATCCCTAGACTACGTTTGTACGGAAGAATTTTCGACTAGTGTAACCTTAAGCATTTCTCTGGTATGCTGCTTGTGTATGGAGGAAAAAATATAAAGTAATATAGTGTGGATTGTCGTTTTGATAGCGTTTCGCATTCTCAAACATTTTTATCTTTTTCAAACGTTACATATCGTCGATAGAATGACCTTTTTCTAGAGCCTCTGGAGCCCCCAGCGTTAGGAATTATTTCTGAATTTTCCAGAATCATGTACTGAATTCATGATTAAAGGTCGTGGTTGGTGTTCCATCTAACCTTGTATAAGTTTACCTTTAAACAATAAGCTTATTTATATCTGGCACCGAGTTTTGTTTTTAACTTTTTTTACAGCACTGACATACATCAATAACATGACAGTATAAAGATCTGAAAGACTTCTATAACCAATCGTTCATCATCTCCACTATCGTAAAAGAAAATGCAAAAATCCATCCTATATTTGCGCGCAAACCCTACTGCCGATACCGATGCGACTTCGGTCCAGACGAAGCGATCGAAAGTGAAATTTCAGAGCGCAGCACATCGGCTATTGACCTCGACCACACATACGTACACATAGTATATAGCGGCTATGTAACACATAATATCGTATAATAAAACCTGTTGCCACTGACAGGTTTGGAAGTTGATTTATTTTATGAGATTTAATAGTTATTTCAGTTTATGTAATGTGTTTGCCATTACGCGATTTTTTTTTTACTGGCATTTTCCTGTTAACTGTAGTGAAAAAGCATGGCCCACTTTTTATCAGATTTGTTATTAGAAGACGCAACATTTCTTCAGATTTCTATCTTTCTTAGAATCATTGATGACATTTTCTGAACCATGCATGCAACTGTCCCCTAGTGGCATCATATTATTTTGGTTTTGTTGGGATAAGGCGTTTTTTCTGTTTTGTGGTTGGGATATATCAGTTTTTCCTTAAGCCATCCTTTTTTGTGTAATACTTTACATTTCACAGCACTTATTGTATGCAGGAAGTAAATGTTTACAATTTCCTGAGATAAAAGAAATGTTTATGATTTGCCCACGATTTTTATTAACGGAAAAGCATTAATGCACTTTTTTATTTTAACACACCACGACAAGAAAACAACAGTTAATTAGATGACGTAACAAGGTACAGTGTTAATTCTGTTATTAATATTGAGCAACGAGTGACAGCTGACAGGTGTAATGTCTTGTCGTTACTTGCTAATGAGGTGCCACCGAACTGATTAGATCGCCGCACCCATTTGTATTAGTGCAAATGGTCTTTTTAATTATTGTTTGTTAAAATGGGAGACAAATTAGGTGCTAACTATAATTAAGCCTTCCACCTAAGCTTTCAGTGCAAGACTGACAATTCTGGCAAAAATCTTTAGGGCACTCTCAGACATGATCGGGTGTTAAGGGTACACTAGTCGACGGCACGAACTATTTTGTGCGCGGGGTTAAAATGCATTTTATATCAACCGACAATACGTGCGGAAGAGATAGATGCTGTGATGAGCAGTAGGAAGCTAGTTCGCGTACGAATACACACTTTTGCAAATTTGTAGCGAAATGGATAATGATTTAGGACGAAACCGAGCGCACGAAATTTTAAAAACAGACCTTTGGCAGTCTAGATATCATGAAAAAACGACTAAATCTATATGTTCAAAATAAAATTATTTGCATTGTTGAACTACTAATATATCCCCGTATGGAGGCCGTTTTGCAATTTTCCGTCTTCTTATGGTATTTATTTGCGCCCAAAAATGCGTTAAAATTAGTGTCGAAATGTGGAACTTCTTTTTTACTTTTTTGCTTCCATACAGGGCTAGATAATGATGAGACAAATTGATATCACTTTTTATTTTGAACGTACATTGTCAAACAGTGGAATAATCCCTAGACTACGTTTGTATGGAAGAATTTTTGACTAGTGTAACCTTAATTAAAAACGAAAAGCGAATAAAGGATGTAACAGGCTTTGATTAAATTCAGAGTTCGTAATTAGATATTTATTCTTTTGACAGGACAGATAGTTGATTAAATAAAGCTAGTTAAATGAAAATAAATAAACATAAAACGTCAATTAACAAAAAAAAAAAAAAAACACTAACAACCTAGCGTGAGTTCCACAAGGTCATCAACTAACATTATGGCGGCAATCTGTTAACTAGATATTAACATATTTCGTGTTATAGGTACCGTCGTGATACAGAAATGAACGTACAGCTAGTGCTATCGATACGACTGCGTACCGAGCATTTGTATTGTATTGCGATCATTTGATATCGGAGATTAAGAAAATGTATTTATTGATTCTTATTTTATATTATACACAGTACACGGGGACTTAATAGGTCCCGTGCTTCACCCAGGTGGAGAGACTAGGTGAAGCACGGGTCCGGACCCACCAAAACAACATTTATAAAATAAAAGGTAAATAAAGTTCGTGTACAAAGGCAATAAGGCAAAACTTCAATTTAGTTTTCTCCCAGCAAACCATTGAGTGATAGAGAAAGATCACTATAGAAGGTAGTATACAGTGTAACGTAATTAAAAAAAACCGGCCAAGTGCGAGTCGGACTCGCGCACCGAGGGTTCCGTACAAACTGCTACAATTACCAACATAATTAGGTAAAATACTGAAGTTCATAAACAATGACAGCACTCAACAGTGCTCTAAAGAAAAAAAAAAAATAGTTTTCCAAAAATATTTTATATGTTGGTCGACTATAACTCGTAACTTGTGAAGCCTACTTAGCTGTGGTAGTTTTCCTTTTAATTTCGTTATATAAAGTACTGCCGTGAATTTTTTCATATAGCCAAAATCAACCATTTAGCTGGCAGGCAGAGAGGACACTTGACTCTTTTACGCAAACGGATCCCTGAATCGAACAATGGTTTTCACAGACTCGTAATATTTTTGAATGGTCTATCCAACGATACCCCTCACCATGGGATAGACGACAAAACATCCCCACTGTAAGTGTACCGAAAAAAAAACAGGTAAAGGTTTAATTTTACCGCTTTTTCGGCGTGATTAAACTGTTTATCCATGTCAAATTATAGCTTTCTAGTACTAAGAGTCTCTGAGCAAATCTACGGACGCACAAACGGACATGGCGAAACTATTGAACTATTCCTTGTTGACTACGGAACCCTAAATCAAGAAGCTTGTATAAAATGAACAGGAATCAGTATTTAACTCCCCGACTGCCTAAAATGTGGATCTACGAGACACAATGGCTTTTTAATTGTCACGTTAGTTACGGCATTCAACTCGCTAAATATTTTTAGACAGGTAATTTAACCAACAATTTAAACTAATGTATATTATTATAGAAACAGTCTCACAACATGCGCTTAATGCCCTCTGTGTCCCAAAACATGCAGCCAAAGTGATCTATACGCTGCAACTGGCACCGAAAATGGCGTTGAAGTGGTAAAGATAAGGGACAAAAAACTGAATTACTGTCGCGCCAGAGCATCACGAAGAAGAAGAAAAGGTATAATTGTTTGTTTGTTTAAAGTTTATTTCTGGTAATAATGAATCAATTGCAGAAATTCACCGATAGGAAGATACCAGTGTCAATGACATATATTACTTTTTGTTCTGAACACGGTTTGAAAATTGACAAAAATTTAAAAGAATATGCCAAGATGGTTTGGCCATGTTGAGAGGATGAATTAAAGGCGACTAACAAGGCAGACGTGAATGGAGGCACCGGAAGGGGATGGGGATGCCCTAGGAAGACATAAATGGATCTTATTGGTGATGTTCTTCATAAAGGCCAGGTGCGCAGTACTCATAACCGGCGTGCGTGTATGACTAGATGTATGAACGTTAGTGAAGCAAAAGAAGTATGTAAGGATCGTAGCAGGTGGCGTTCTGTAGTAACTGCCTACCCCCATGGGAAAAAGGCGGGAGTTTATGTATGTATTAATGTCAATACACGGTTCCTGTGCGAAATAGTTTAAACCTTCGTGAAGGTTTTGGGGTTGCTTGCGAGCTGGTATTTTCTTCAAACAGATAGGTCATGCGAATCCTCGGGCTTCGTGAGGGGTCACAACGACACTATTTGAAGGTTCCCTTCATTATCAAGGCCTGGCTTCAAAAATGAAACGAAGGGTATCTTATAGATTAACCAACGGTTTATTTCACAATTGTTAATCTCCTGAATTTAACATAGCAATAGTCCAATATCAATGACAGAATTAACACTGTACCTTGTTACGTCATCTAATTAACTGTTGTTTTCTTGTTGTGGTGTGTTAAAAACAAGAAGTGCATTGTTGCTTTTCCGTTAAAGAAAATCGCGGGCAAATCATTAAAATTGGAATCACAAAAAATAATGTGAACCAATTTTTTATTAAATAATTTGACCTCTAAATCCTACGTGTGAAATACAAGTTGTAATCTAATTGTCCCAAAAACAGTGATAAAATCTAGTACCCGAGTTCTGTCAAAAATCTAGTGTGTAACTGTCAAGTTTAGATTTTATAAAAGAAACACCTTTTTTGTACAATCGCGAATTCGTGACACGCACGGCACGATCTGCCGATTGATCTGATTCGTATATTATTTCAACTCACAATAGTTTTTTTAACAACAACAATATCAGTGTATTCAACACAAAGCAGGATTTGATTAATTCGTCATTAGGTATAAAACCGGTCAAATTCATATAGGTAATGCGGTCAAAAACGTGGATGCATTTATCAAATACATAACAAACTCCTCCGCATCTTTGTTTGCCGATGACATTACGTATAAGTAAATCTCATTTACATTTACCAATTGTATTGGCATTCATGTCATCGGTGCCGAGTCCCATCGATAGTTATTTTTCAGGATATAGTAAAAAAAACAGTTATACGTTTATTCTTAGCCTACAAAACGCAAGCGCCGCAAGTTTCTTTTTTTGGTAGTATAACTGGCAATCATTATTAAAAAGTTAGTTTTATAGTAATGTCAGTTTATTGAATACGGATTTAGCTGCAGTTAAACTCGTGACTTCAATAATCTTTATAAATATCTACGATAGTAAAAATATCGCTATTGTGTTGATTTTTATTAGAAGCATTTGTTTAGATATAAAAGTTAATGTAGCGTGTAGCATCTTGATTGTATTTATTTACTTAACATTGACTCTCGTAACATAACGTCAGTATATTGATCTAAAGGCTAGAACACACGTGAAACCACACTTCACACTCTCTACATCGGGCGTTTCCTTTACCGTTCGATATGTTTTTAGGGTTCCGTACCCAAAGGGTAAAAACGGGACCCTATTACTAAGACTCCGCGATCCGTCTGTCTGTCTGTCTGTCCGTCTGTCACCAGGCTTTATCTCGTGAACCGTGATAGCTAGACAGTTGAAATTTTCAGAGATGATGTATTTCTGTTGCCGTTATAACAACAAACACTAAAAACAGAAGAAAATACATATTTAAGGGGGGCTCCCATACAACAAACGTGATTTTTTTGCCGTTTATTGCTCGATATTAATAACGGCAACCGGTAGACGCTTGAAATATTCACGGAATATTTAGTTGTATATTCACTTAAAAAATAATAATTATTAAATTAAAATAAAACAAATTGAGGGGGGCTCCTATACAACACACGTGATTTTTTTGGCGTTTTTGCTCGATATTTATAACGGCAACAGGTAGACGCTTGAAATATTCACGGAATATTTAGTTATATATTCACTTCAAAAAATAATTAAAATAAAATTAATTGAGTGGGTTCCCATACAACAAACGTGATTTTTTTGGTACGGAACCCTTCGTGCGCGAGTCCGACTCGCACTTGGCCGGTTTTTTTTCATTAAGTTTTACTTGTAACATATTACCATGTTAGTACTGTTCACTTCTTTATTAATTTCATATTATTATTTTTCTACGACCTAACTGTTTCGTTTATCAAAAGAAAACATCGTATTCTGGTGAATTTATATTTAGTTTGTATCTTTTAACCTAACCAAGTGATCAGTGCAAGAGCAGACAGCCCCGCTGAAATTGCATTTTTCACAATAATTGCGGGTGAAATTTTTATCTAGTAGTAGAAGTTGCAATATTTGGCTACCTATCATCATCTGCCTAGCCTTTTCCCAACTATATTGGGGTCGGCTTCCAGTCTTACCGGATTCAGCTAAGTACCAGTGTTTTACATGGAGCGACTGCCTATCTGACCTCCACAACCCAGTAACTGGGTAACACGGTACCTCTTGGCAAGACTGGTGTCAGATCTCAAGCTTCTGACTACCCGTAACGACTGTCAAAGTACTTCAAATAACAGCCGGGACCTACGGCTTAACGTGCTTTCCGAGGCACGGAGGAAACTCGGTATGTTGGAATGGTCACCCATCCACGGATCGACCTTGTCAAGCGTTGCTTAACCTTGATGATCGACCCGTGCGGCTGTTATTATTTAGCCACGAGCTCCGCAATATTTGGCTCCCTATATTTCTATTAATTGCCTTTTGGAACATGACTGATTAATATGCCATTTATTTATTCTGACAGGGCCCTGTACAAATAAAACAAAATCTGTCAACTTTCTCCACAAAGCTTCAGTTATTGACATAACCTGTGGAAACTCACGTAGCACCCACAAAGACAGCACGTATCAACTGCTATTGATAATAAAACACCAACCAAGAGTGAAAGTACTTCACAAAAAATATTCTATGATTGTGTAGGCACAGAAGCTGTCACACCTTGGACAATGTATTACTTTCATTGATTTGAGTTGACGCATGATCATCATTGTGCGTATTTTGATTGACAAGTTATTATTTGCAGACTATATAAATATTAATTAATAGAATCTGTCGAGTACAGTGGTGTTCGATTGAAGAAGGATAGGATCATGCTTGAAGTATTATTACACTGGTTCTCTCGTATTTCCAAAAGAGCTACTGCGTAATATTTTAAAAAATCTTGACTGAATTTATCGATATCTATTGTCGATATTTTTTGGATCTGTCCCGTCATTACGGAACCGAACTTTCTTTGAAATCTTAGATTTGTTAATCTCGGTGCACCTGGCGTCTTCCCTACATCATTGCCACACCCCAACATTTGGTGTAATCTAGTAGCAAGATATTTGTGAAGGCATCCCTATCGAAATGTATCAGAAACAATGTGAAACTCCAAGCTACTACTGAGAATTGATTATTTATTTATTGAAGTATAAGTAATAAAAATAACTCATTTTTTATTATACAACTAACGCAGGTTAGACTTAGCTATAAGAGCACTGAGATAATTTGCAATTGATTGTATTGTAAGCCTGTGAGGTTAGGTCCGATGACCGGCATTACACGAGTTATTGAGACAGCACATGCAAACAGCTTCACAAGTTAATTCAGCCGCGAATCTGCAGGTTATGAACGTGAATCAAGCGCCTGTCAGCAATACATGCGTGCACTGCAAATTAATATGTTACTGTAAATAATTATAATTTATTTTATGAAGAAAATTATATTACCTACTATTACTGTGTTTGAAAATTCTTGGCAGATTCATGATTTCCTAGTCTTTCATAACCAATAGGTACGAACATTTGTTATGACGTAATTTGAGTCCTCTCCTCCTTTCTCCTTCAAAACTTTCCTATCCTGTGCGATATCTGACCAAGTTTGACTCGCAAAAGAATTTAAATCTATGCTTTAATATAATAGTATAAAGAGGAAAGATTTTTTTGTTTGTTTGTTTGTACCGAATAGGCTCCGAAACTACTGGACCGATTTGAAAAATTCTTTCACCAATAGAAAGCTACATTATTCCGGAGTGAGACAGGCTATTTTTAATCCCGAAAATGGGTCCTATGGGGTGGTCCACGGGAGCGAAGCCGCGGGCAACAGCTAGTAAAAAATATACAATAAACTATTGCAATTAAGGTGCCAAAAATATGGTTAAATTTAATTTGATTGAATTACAAAAAATGTATTGAAAACCTGATAATATTCTTTTCTTTTAATATACGTAGACTTTCTCAAGTCTACCTTTTAGTTTTAATTACGCAAATACAAATAAAAAGTAGATAACAACAAACCATCGCGCAAGGTGCCAGTTATTACACCATCATCACTGATCATGGTTACCAACCATGGTTCGTTCCATACCACCGCCGGTTATGGTTGTCAACGAGGCAACACCTCTCGAAACTTAATTAAAAGGTTCCCACGTTTTCACTTTTACTAAAAACTGCTTGAGCAGGATGGAATCGGCAAAATATGTTTACTGATGGCGACATAACTATCAAACATGGTAAAAACAAGTGTTTAAAAGATTTAATTTATTTGGTAATTTAGTTTCTTTGAGAAATAATTAAGGATGAATGTCACCTATAAAATTGAATACGATCAGCACATCTATATTGCGTTACGCGACTACAACCGACTGCTGAACAAGGCTTCCCCCAAATGCCGCTACATCGATCGACCCTGTGTGTCTCGCATTCGGCGGATTCTCGCCTTAATCAGGTCATCGGTCCTCTTAAGGCTATCCAACGCTGCGTCTCCCAGTGCGCGTTCAAGAGCATCATCATCATCACGGTCATCATTACTATGGAATATTGACATCTATTGACGTCGATTTAAATGTGAATTATCGAATTCAGGTTAATTGGTAAAATGGTGCTAAAGTTTGATTTGTCACAGACAATATTGTACTGCAGGCTTGTATCAAAGCAGTAGCATCCGACATGAAAATTGAAAACACTGTAACTATGTTGCCCTACTCTTTCGCGTGATCTACTAAATAGTTAAGACACTTTTTCCTCTCCTAACCGTGCCAAATCAAGAGACGTTGATCAATAAATTAACCAGAAAATCTCGGCGCCCTCAGTCGGAATTGAAACAATAACCAGCATCTATTTATAGCCAGAAACAAAAAAACAACATCAATGAGATACCCAGAAATAGATCTAGACTGAAAAACTAGGTTCAACGACCTGGTAGAAAGGTGAGAGATACCCATGGAGTTGATACTTTTATTTATAATTGAGCACTTACTAACACGATCGTTGCTAGACTAGATTTTTTGTTCGCTAAGTATTTTTATGTTTCATCTCTTCTCCGACTTTTTTATGGCATAAAACGGCAGACAAAGGGCAGCGCGGTGGTGACAACTTACAATCAGATGGACCCTGACGCCACCTATAGACAAATGCAATACTATAGCTCCATGTGTGTTGCATACCACTTTTGAAGAGCTCCGCGGAAAGGATATATCAGGCAATTCTTGCACGTTCTTCTCCATAGAAGATTAAAGCTTAGGACTGACCGACACCTTGACAATTCAAAAATGCCTGTAAATGATTATTTAAATCGTTTACAGGCGCTTTGATTTCAGGATAGCCCTCCATATTTTGTGGGTACGCGGTAGAATCAATCGTGTTAAACAAGTTGCCTTATTAAGGTTTACACGATTGTTATGAAAACAGGGCGCCTAAACACAGCAGTGGGTGGAACATGGGTGCCATTGATGATGACTTCAAAGAAATTTAGATTAAGTATTCCAAACCAACAAAAACACAAATACATAATCTGCCAACATTCATCTCACATTCTCACCACGTAGTAACTATTAAGTAATCCGTGTAATCTAACTGTCTCGGCCACTTAGTAGTCATCTGTGTGCCCCCCATAGGCGCAGTGGTTGGCAGGCTCACAGTCGGCGGCTGCCAACAGCCGCGGTCCCACACTGACGGAACTTCTCGCTGGTTTGAATACTGACCAAGTTGACTGTCAGCGACCTTTGAATCTTACTGTTATTTTATGTTTTAAAGATGTAGTGTGATTTACATTTCTGGTTAAAACTAACTGACGTAAGGTTTTTTGGCCTGTTTTCTTGTTTGGACTTTCTTCTCAATATTGGCTCTCCTTATTATCCAATATCGAGAAGAAAGTTCCTACAAAGGCAATTAGTTAAGATAAAAAAAAAACTTAAGTGAGACGTCAGTTTTAGCCAACGTACCTGGCTCTAGACAACGTGTCGTACTATCAGCGACGAAATGCCAAGTTCTAGCGGGTAAGTGTAGTCTAGTCTAAGTGTCTGAGAGTTTAGAACTTGTCAAAGCCTCAAATGAAAATGTATAATTCTGAAATCGGAATACTCAGCGTTTTATATGCCAAATAAACAACACAATAAGATATATTATTAAGATAAAAGATGAGAAAAGCTGAACGTTAATTAGAAAAGTTTCGTATAATAAACAAGTATTTAGTTACTAACCCACTAGTTCCGCAGGAAGTAACGAATTCCCACTAATCATTTTTACTCCATCACATAACTTCAAATTACAACCACAACCTTCTAATTGCCAATCAAAGCCACAAAACGCTCGCCCGGCCTCCTATGACTTGCAAGTTGCAACTCCAACTCATTACATAAAACTGACCGAAACATGCGCATGGACACTCGCAGGAAACGCACGTAACAATTAACTAACAACTGCGACCGGTTGCTATTCATCAATAGTTATGCAATGAAGATTACATGTGGATGTGGTCAGGACAGGTCTTTTGCTTCGCATGATATGACATGGATATTACTGGTATGATAGACACTGAAGGCGAGGAAGTTGATTTGGTTTTATATCTACGGTTGATTGCAATATATGACACTTATCCATTCGCGACCCAAGTGGTTATCCTGGAGTCTTAAAGGTGTTTCGAGTATTCAAATTATCTAACCCTAGATAATTCAGGTTTCAAGGGAGGCGTCCAAGGGAGCCTCGATGGTAGTCAATTCTATGAAAATATTGTTGGACAAGCATACGTTCCGCAATGAGCAGCAAGAACTTGGTTTGTTTAGGGATTAATCTGATTATTGCACTCAAAATGGTGAAGGAAAACTCGTGTCTTAGAACAAAATAATCAAAGACCGGGCCGCGTGAGATAATCTTCGTTCATACTCTCACATTCATTTCGGCATTGGGAACGTCATATGCCATTTATGCAAAGGTGCTATCTTAAAACATAAGAGGTAAATACATGCTGCCATTCTCTTTCCAAGTTCTGGAGTGGCGACCGCGAACCGGCAGACGCTGCGTTGGAAGGCCTCCCACCAGGTGGATAGATGGCCAGGTGAAGGTGGCGGGAGTCCGCGAGAGAAGCACGAGACCGGTCAAGGTATGCAGGTGTATGTAGGTCTAGTAGTAAGGGTTCAATCAAGGAACAAGGAAGGGAGGAATGGATCCAGGAATCAATCTACATAGCTAGGTATTCTTCACTCTCCAAGACACCTGATGGCAGACACAAGGCAGTTCCTGCATCTTGAAATACAGGCTTGGCCTAGCTTAGGTGCACTTACTTATTTTAATTTTTGTGCATATGTAATAGCTTGAATAATTTAATTATAATGTTCAAATGTTATTTAATTTAACTCTATGCTGGGTCACGGCAAATTAATTATCTGACTTTGACATTCATGACTTGATACCAGTACTCCCTTTCAACCAATTAACATAAACAGCGTCAGAACACGTGTCTACGTCATTGGTCATTACTAATTGAACTTATAATTAACACCAATAAATGTTATGACTTGACCCAGTTTTGTATTGAACATCTTTGTTTGATTAATGATGTTTTGATGCGTTTCGACGTAGTTTTGATTATTGAGAAGTCTATTTAGTCGGCGGAATTTTTTGATTAGATAGCGGCAGGTATTTGATGTGGTGACACTTAGTAATGGAAATAGACATAAGTTTAAAATTAATACAAATGACTGGAATGAACTAAGTAGTCTTCATCAGTCTTTAACAAAACTGATTACTAATTATAACAATAATTCGTTGATGTACGATCTTCATATCACATGGTATTATTGATAACAACTAAACATTTAAAATAGGCATGCTTGTCCAGCTGTGGGACAGTATAGGAAAAAGAGAAAATTGAAGCTAAACTAATTGTTTAGTCACTACTGTAGCACAAATCATTCTCCGATACCATTCTGATTTCAGTTCAAAAATCAGCCTCTAAATAACATACCTCTTACATGTCCTGCAACAAGCACTGTTCTAATCAAGCACTGCTCTAATTAAGTACTGCTAACCAACTATTTGTAACCAACTGTTGGTTACCAACAGGGATACAGAATCCAACAGTACTGCAGTACAAACATGTGATATTTTGACTTCCTTTCACCGCGATAATAGCCGGCTACTTTGCTTACATACCGCAAGTAAGCGCGGGCGCAAGGCATGAACTTAAAGTTGTTTAAATGCTTTGTAGATTTTTATTTCAAGCTCGAAACTTAAGAATAATTTGGAACATATTCATAACGTTTTGCGACATAAGAAACCAAATGATTTTCAGAAGTGTTAAATTCAAAACACATTAGATTTTGTTATACATTGTTTTGTAACAGTCTGGAGGAGACGTGTGGAAATCGCTTTCGCATTATTGCTAATAGGATGTCCCTTTGTACTAGGCTGTTTGAGATGGGTTTCTGTCAGCAAGTTAGATGTGGAATGATTTATTTTTGAGTAAATTTAAAAGCAATTCGTTCGTTTTTATTCGTGCGTCTATCAAATAACAATCAATTTAACAAATTGTTCGTCACCAGTCGCTAACTTACACCAACGCATGGGGCGTTACCCAGTAATGCCCAGTATTGCATAACACGTGGTTTGGGACCCACAAGACACACGTGCACTGTTCAGTTATGTTTCAATACAGTTTGTCTGTGTTCATTTAGGTTTACGGTTAAAACCGGACCTAGTTAAAGTCAAATCATTTATTTAAATTCCAACTTTTAATTTTGACTTTCATAGTCCTAACTATTAAAGTCAACATTAAAAGTTGGAAAAAAAATATTGATTCAAAGCACGGTAATGTTATTCTAAGTACAGTACTCGCCAAACATCTTGGCCGCCCTGAAGTTAGCTTTCCGATACGCAAGGCACGGCGCGGTAGTGTTTAGGTATGAGATTTACTACTGCGCAGCCATTGAAGCCAACTTTCTTTTCTTTCTTTTTTTTTAAATGTTGCCCCACACTGGGAATTTCTTCCTGTATCGTGGGTGCGTTTACAAACATATAAACTCACATACACAAACACCCAGAGCCGGAACAACATCTGTAGGTCATACAAATATTTGTTGCGTGCGGGAATCGAACCCGCGACACGCAGCGCAGCAGTCAATCGCTCAACCACTGCGCCAACCGTTAACGCGAGAGGGTGGCCAAGAAGTTTGGCGAGAACTGTATTGTCCATTTGCAAACGTACTAGTTTGTTATGGAGAAGAACGGTCAAGAAACTCGACACGTACTAGTGAGTCAGTCTTCATCCTGTTTATAAAGAAATAGGAGCAGTGTTATTGTAAATTTCTGATGTGAGAGTTTAGTAAAGATTCTCATGATCTCTGAAACTTGAATAGTCATAATTCCCATCTTAAAAGTCATATTACATGGATCGACTGCCTGTATGACCTCTACAACCCAGTTACAGAATAATTTGATACCCCATGATAAACCCATTTAGTTATCATTCCTTTGCCTTACAATGGGACAGTAACGGGCTGGTATATGCCCAGTATTTCAAAAATAAATACAGTACAACTATTTTCTTAACGTCCCTCGGCAATCATCGTATTTCCGAATACAAACGAATGCTAATTTCCATGTCAATCAATTATTAGATTTATCGTGCACAATAATTTGTATTCAGAACTAAGTACTTTATTGTTATCTTGTTTTGATTTCCATGTGAACTATATATAGACTATATAACTATTTTCCTTTAGCAGCTTTCCTACCGTTTTTAAAATAAATGACATTAAGTTAAAAGATTATTAACAACACTATATACTTCCAAGTTGATTGAGAGTGTCCGGTCTGTACTAAGTGCAAAGGGCAACTGATGAACTGATAGACATCCGACGACTGACGAAACACGAAATTTGCCGAGGGGCATTAATAAAATAGGTTGTACTGTACTTTTAATCGCACTAAAATTGTCTATGTTATGATACATATCTCGTTCTTTAATTTCAAATAGTCATACAAAGTCACGCTTATCATAAACAGGTATAACGAAATTATAAATTACGATAGCTATCAAAACATTACTCTAAACATTTTTACACAACTTTAATTTATAAATAACAAAATAAACACTAAACAGAAATAAACAACCAGTTTCAACGATACAATCACGATTTTACAACAGCAAATGCGACTACAAACGCCGTTCTAACAAATTATCGTTAACAGATAAACCTCATTTTGTAATAGAGCAAAAAAAACTATGAATGAAACCAGTAGCGAATATTCGCACGTTCCGAAACCAAATGTGTAACTATCTTGAGAAATATGGCAGCGACTGCAGCAACTGTGACGTTGACCTGTCGACAATTATAAACGCCAGTTGCATTTACGTTGTAACGCCAACCGTGGATAATTTTTGACAGGTGTCACCAATAACTCTTCAATTTATTTACACAAAGAAGACGACAAAGTAATTGTGTACGAATTGTGTTGACCATGCGTTGACATCATTTTGACACTATGACAACATGTCGACATCCTAATGACATTGTGTTTATCTAGTAATTTTGACAGTTATTTGTTCAAGTCTTTTTCCCTATTTGATCTTCGTCTCTATTCAGTTTCAAATGTCTTTGAGTATAATTTAAATGTCAGTTTCGAATTTATAAGTTTAGCTTAGAAACACGTTTTAATCTTCAAGGGTGCTAAATCTATCGGCGATTTGAATTAAAAGCATAAATTAAAATAAAACGAATTAAAAGTATTAATTTGTAATTAAATAACCGCTGTCAAGGTTTTATATAAAAACTACGAATGCTGAACTAAATCTAACAACAGAGTGTCTACTTTATAATATACTTTGTTCAATGGTCAAATAATATTTGAAAAGTGACAACACTGGTCAGAAAAAGGCATTCCCTGCCGGAGTCTGTTTCCTGAAAGCCACAACCTCGGGGTATTTAAGTCAAGAGTGAATAGGTTACTTCTAGACAAGCGTGCTACTCCATCGAACATATCATCGCTTACCATCAGGTGAGATATTCAAACGCGAGGCTATCGTTAGTAAAAAATCTAAATCACTCTGACTGAATGCCGATTAAAAAAAACTTTACAAAACACGTGTCTCTAAATAACAAACCGTATCATTTTTTTGTGATGTGCATCGATAATCCATCGTATTACGGTGATGTCGGCAATTACGCGATTGCCTCATAATTACGCGATACCGGTGCATTCTTGACAGGTCCCTGACTCGCTTGCATACGCTTGACGCAAATAGACTGTTACATGAAGTGTGATCCGGTGGTTATTGAACGATGGAGTTGTGATAGACAGTTCATTTCTGGGTTTACGATGCGGTTTGAGTTCCAATTGAGGTGCAGGGAGAAAGGTGAGATGGGCAAATAGCTTGATATGTACGTAGTGTGTGTTTGTTAACAGACATACCTTTGTATGTTGCCAGTAACATACATAATTTGATTTTGTCACTAGCGTTGAATTGCTGGCGGGACTTGATAAAATTTATTATTTCCTCGGGAATAAAAATAAAATTATAAGCATACTTAGCTTCTGCCAGCGGCTTCGCCCGCGTGAATGTCGAAAATTATCCCAAAGGAACATATTCTCAGGATAAAAAGTATTATATGTGCTATTCCAGACTATAATCTATCTCTGTGCCAAATTTCATCCAGATCCGTCCAGCCGTTAGAGCATGAAGAAGTAACAAACATACACACAAACACAAAAATTTACAAATAAAAATATTGTGTGAAGTGTGATTTGAGCACCAATATCTAGGTGATCTAGGTATTCAGCAGTAAGGAGTACTATATCTGCCAAAACCCATAACTTTCTGATTACCAGTGGTATTTCTTAACGATCTCTTTCGACTTTCATCATTTAATTACGTATTTATTGGCAGCTATTGACAAATCAATCTGCATCTATTTATAACCCTATAAAAGCGAACACATTGATCGATCGAATCATTCATCTGGTCAACAAAAAACCGTCGCGCGTAATCTGAGTAGTGGCGTAAAATCGATAGGTTTGTATCGATAGTTTTTATCGATGTTTTTGCGGTCGTTACTCAGTGAGGTCAGCACATCCTTGGGTGTGGGGCAGCTGCCATTGATGCTGAGTCGTCGTCTGTTGTTGGGCAGTGGGGTGTGAGAACTCTCAGTTCCAATAATACTGGTTCAATATATTTCTGCGTACTTTTTCCAATAAGAAGAGAGTAAGGCTTGAATTCTAAGTCACCTCGCCAAATAATTGTCAGCGCAGTGTAAAGCTGAATATGTTCAAATCTAGGTTTTATTAAATATTTAGGTAGGTTTTACTATTCTTATAACTGCTGATCGGAAGCTCATAAGTCCTTTAAACGTTTCATTCTTTGGATCCTTGCTATCATTTGTCTTAGTTAATTCTGATCACATATTTTTACCCGCAGTATCTAATTTCACGAAGTATATATTGCATTAAGTATACTAATCCAGGCACCGATCTCAAGATACGTCCCCCTTTACGAAAAAGATCGTGACATTTAAAAGTAAACCCAACACTATCTTCTGTTTATATTTTTAACCAACACTCGTAGTGTCACAGTTCACACGCCGCATATCTTTAACTTAAATCTACTATCAAGTGGTATCAACTTACTAAACCCGTGACAACTCAAATAAGAAAAGTATAGTAAATCTTCGCGACTTTCATCATAAATCTGGTTTCCTAATACATTGGTTTAGAGAAAGTATTGCTGTTCGTGAGTCATCTTAAAGTAAAATTATCCAACTAATTTACATAAGTCTGCTAACGTTTATGCTTGACTACTAATGCTATAGTTTTGATACTGGTTTTTCCAATATTGTCGGATATGATTTAATTTCTGAATGATTTGAAATGTCCGGTCGGTCAATTTGTCATGGAATCTTAATCTTATACTTCGATATTTGCCACAAAAAGAAAACTCTAAAAGAAATGACTAACTTTAGATAAATTAAAACATAATGAGGAAAAGTGGAGAAATATTTAAGATACAGTGGTTTGATAAGCATATAATATGTACAGTATACCATAGCTAATCAATGCTCGTTCTCTTTCTGTCTGCGAGAACGCTTTAAATATCTTAAAGTGTTTAAAACAGGCTGCTAATAAGTACCTCTATTTAATCTGAATCTTTCATTAGCTATGTCATCAACGGATGAATCCTGAACCCTGTAATTCTCACTACAATTCACATAAATTCAACCTCAGAGTCGCCAATATTTTTTACTCTCCAATCTACCAAACAGATTTGCTCTATGATCTGTATCAATCTGGACCAATTCCGCAGCATCAGATTTCACCTTGCTGTTCCATTGTTAGTTCACGCACGGGCTGCGTCCATACCATCTGATTGAGAGCCAGTGGCTTGGTGCCGTGATGTGTAGCGATAGGCCTTCGACTTGCTTCAGTTAGCTTTGGAGAGGCACAAATAAATGGAAGAAAACTTGAAATGTAATTGTGTAATAGGAAATTATTACGAAGTTTTATTGTCAACGGTGTAAGGTACTTATTTAATTGAAGATGTCACTGAGCCGTGTAAGCAATTAACTGTAATTAATTCGTTTGATTAACGAGAAACAGTTAATTGTAAGTGTTGGCTATAAAAGTGTGATTTGAATCAAGGAAAAACAATGTTTAGTAAAATGTTACTATTTTCAGAAACTTTTACAATATTATTCAAATTACATCAAAATGTTTATTTGCAACTTTGTTTTTTACTAATCTATTGCGACAACCATAAACCTTGCTAATGCTTGTTTGCATAGATTGCCATGTCCCATCATTCTTCTTATTCACTTCTTTAAATTGTTACGGGTTCTCAATCCAAAACGCATCTTGCCCAGAATATACAAGCTACCGTTACACTCTGTGTAAATAAAGTTATTATCACTTCGTAATCCCAGAACGTGAGATCTCACTTATCCCCAACCCTATTCTTACTGTAAGTCCGTTATAATGGCATGCCAAACAAACATTTTTTTCTTCTCCGGTTGGTACAGACTCAAAAGTATGGACAGAGTATTGTAAAATGTGAAGATTTGGTCAACATTTCACGAACCACGCGCTATGGGCCGCGCCTTCATCCTAACAAGAGCGGGTAAGGGCTGCCACTTGCAAGCTCTCGTAAGATTTATAAGTAACTTATCTTAGTTGGTTCCTGCCTTCGAATGACGGGCTTTATAATCTAGACGCGTTTAAAATCAACGAAAGCTTTTAAAAACCCAGCTTTAGATATTTAACAAGATTTAAATCTTTGTTGTATAAGGTCTTTGCTTTTCACTATTATTAAAATCCTACAACCATTTTATTATTTTGTTAATATATTAATTTATTAAAATTGGTGTAGGGGTTATTGTGTTAACCCTGAAAAGATATAAGAAGGTGTCATATTATTGGATATTTGGCTTGTGGACTATGAACACTGTGGTTTATCGAGAGTGTTAAATATTGGACGTCGACGGTCTGTGTTTAGTTAGGATTTCTGGAAAATATGGACAAGGATATAAGGACTGGATTTTATTTAAATAACAATGCAGCCTTTTCTAGATAAGATAAGATAACCAAGTATTGATACCAGTTAAGTGTCGATAAGAACTGTAAAAAGTTAAATTGTCTTTAACACAATACAAATAATATATCTTAGAAAAGTTATTAAACAGTCGTCACAATAACAATATAATTATACAAATCGAAGCTACTTAAACTATGGATATATTAAATAAACGATATAGCATCAAAACTTTGAAGAATTTGGATGATTCAGTAAATGAAACAATTGATCAAAACACAACATAAACTGAGGCTCCTAAAGCTTACCTCGGCAACATTGAACCATCAACATACATCCATAACTTCCATACATGCTCACCTCAGAATCACATCAATTTCCATGACAGTTAAAAGCATCTGATATTCCTCCTCCACTTGTCACATTCAACCATGGTCCACTACAGTCCACCATGGTCCATCGTGTGAACAGATGTAGCACGTGAAAGCCGGCGCACCCATCGTCGAGAAAGTCATCGTCGACCTCTAGATGCTGGATCACCCACGGCTTTAGTGATTCTTATGTAAATTGTATGTTATGACTTTTAACCTGTTCAGAGCCAATGATTTAGTCAGTGTGGTTTGTGTGTCCGTCTGTTAGTGTCTAATTATGATTGGCTGGACTTTAATTATTTCATAAGTATTGTACATCTGTCATATTATAAACACGATTACGAAAAAGCTGAATCAGTATTAATTAATTGATATGGTATCTTGGCTTTAAGAGTAGGGAAGTCCAAAGAAATGATTGATGGATTGTGTGACGGATGATAATTATGTCTAATAAAAAAGACTGCTTACGAAACAAAGACGTAAATAAGAAGAAAATCATGCTGCGCAGGCCGAGGATACTTAATTGCGGGCGACTAATCCGGGAACATACCCTTTAAAAAAATAGGTAATTTTCAAAATCGGTTTCCAATTGATGGAGAAATCGGCACAAAAAAAAAACAAACATACAGTACAGCCGAACATAGAAAATCCTATTTTTTGGCAAGTCGGTTAAAAAGAATGAACCAATTTCTCAATCAACCTTATAAATATTGAAGCTCTAGAACTTGTTCTTATAGTTCATCTTTTTTAAGTCGATAGTTATTTAAACCCTTAGCCAGCCCAATAGGTGGCCACATTTTAGTTGAAAAGATTTGAATAACATAATGACTGCTAATTATCGTTACTAGTAAAGTCAACATCGTCTCTACTCACTTCACATCTTAACCACACCTGTACCACCCACATAATTAGCCACAGTTACTCATTTACATTCTATTAACTATCAAATACTATTCATCGCTGAGTTCTGCTCTAAAACTATATTTTTTTGTTCCACGCGCCATGACAAATTGCCTGATAACTGTGTTCTTCGCTGGAGCACGCAAGCGCGTGATTTGCGACTCGTGTCTATGAATGCATTTGATTTTCAATTAGATGATGGTTAATTATTGTAATTTAGCATTCTTGATTGTATGATCATACTTGTGTTGTGATTAGCTTGAATATTGTAGTTTTGAAATCGAATGTGGTTTAAGCAAAAGTCATAACTAGTAAGACGGATGGTTTTATCTCACATCAACAGTCGCAATTGCACTAACTACTAATTGTAATTGTATAAGTAAAGCCCAAACTTTTCTTAAAAAACTAAAGCTTGATATATTCTCTGACTGATAAAGGTTGAGTTTCATTACTCATCTAAATAGTGAAGGTAATTTGAATCAACCATTATTAGAACTCTCATTTTGGTGTCCCAGAGAATCTTCTTTGCTTTGGTACATCTTAGCATGACCCTCTTCATTGGGTTAGTTTAACCCACATTGAAACTCAAACTAGCTTAAAGTCAACAACGGCCCACCGTCCAAGTCGTGACGCTCCTAATCACCCACAACCTTCTCACTGACCAATCACAGGCCCTCAACTTTTAGCGAAACTACCGCCACTTTCCTTACAGCTAGGCAGAGGTTCCCAAGTCTTGGGGTGTGTCCCACTGGGGAGGCGTAGAGTGATACATGGATTCTAAAAAATACAATGCAGATTTTTTTTTGTATTGGTATACCTAATAATTAGTATAGGTTTGAAATCGCCAACCCGCATTGAGCAAGCGTGGTTCTCTTTATGAGAAGAAGCCTTTGTCCTATAGGGCTGGTATTATTATTAAGACTGTGCCGAGCAAAATAACCCAAAACAATCGTCACAGTTATAGGGATTTAATCAATATTATTACCATAATTACCATAAAAAATATGTAATGAACACCACAATGAATGTGTTAACGATTCTATGTTGGCAAAAACAAAAAATATTGTTTAGTTTAAATAACAAAAATACGTAAAGTTGGACAAAAATATTAAAATAGCATGCTCGTGTTTTATTGAATATTTATAGTAAACTGTTGAATTTTTTCACAAACTTTAATTCATATTAATCTCTAATTGTCATACCACAATTTATAGTTTTAACATTTTCGAAAAGACACTCGGTTATTTTAGTTTTATTTTTTTTCTTAATTGTTGCGCTGTTTTGGATCATGCGAAACGTAAACCGCTCGCCAATTCAGTCGTCCACGAGAGCTCGGAGAGTGGTCACGTCTCTTTGTGGAGCGACGCGCCGATAACGATAATTCGCGATCTATTGTGTACGTATACCTTGCTGCAAATAGTTGAATAAGGTAAGTTATATATTTTGTTTTTTGAGTATGACTTTTTATACATAACTAAAATTTACTTTTTATGTTTTTACTGTTCAATGCATATTTCTGTAACATTTTTTTTAAATGTTTATTTTAGTTATAATGGGAAAGCGTAAGGAAACATATTATAAGAAGAAAGTGGGCGCTCATTTCCGAAAAAGAATGTTCTCATAAAAAGTACATATTTCTATTTTGTGACATTATTTCCTTTTTAAGCGACTTTCCAAAAAGAAGGATTTTTTTTGTGTATGTTCACCGATTACATCAATTGTGGACAGATTTTAGAAATTATTTTTTTGTTTGAAAGATTACGTTCCATTTAAATTTGGTGAAGATCTGATGAAGAATTTTGGAGATATGCAACAGAACTCCTCAAAAAATACGACAGATCTCTCGGGATTGCTGGAATCGCATGTCTGTTTATTGTTTACACCATATTTGCATAACATATATATATATATTTTGGGGTGGTATGGGATCTACCTCCTAGTGGTCCACCCCGGGCAACGGCACCACGGGCTTGCCTGTGGTACGGCTGAAAGATCCCACTTAAGCGGTGGTAGGCTCCGCAAGGGGCCGCCTGGCTCGCGACCACCATCCCACCGGAGTCCGGCGCCAAGCAGCTTGCTGTATTCCGTCGGTGTGTGGGAGTGCCAGTGCCTTTGGGGGAGAAGGAGGTTGTCAGTTGCGCTTTTCAGAACCGGTCGTGGTCTCTGAGAATAACTTGCCGGGTAGCTCATTCTGGAGGGTAGCGGGATCCGAAGCACGGTGCCAGCCGTTGGCCGACCGCAGTCAGTAGGGGGCCCAAGTAGCACGCCAGCCACGTGCCAAAGGCTGCCCCGCCAACTCGCGAAAAATCCCGGTATGCTCCACCGTGCCAGCTGGCGACTGGATGGGAGGACCCGGTGGCCATATCCGGGGGGGTTCGGGCGTCCCCGCAGTCTCCAAATGAGTTCCCCATAGGTTGAGTTGGTTTTAGTGGTCCACTTGGTTATCTGAGCAGCGCCTCGACAGTTCAACTTTTTCCCCAGCAACTCTAACAATATCAATGACCAAAGCAAAGAAGAGAAATAAGGTTAAACAACGGCTGCACTTCCTCCCACTTAAAGTGCACCTCATTAACATCAGGGGGTTGCACTCCAACCTTGATCCGGTCCACCACCACCTAGAGACCGAGAAGCCGCACCTGTTCTTCCTAACGGAGACGAAGATAACAACTCCGTCGGACGTGGCGTACCTCAACTACCCGGGTTACTCTCTTGAACACAAGTTCAAGAAGCAAGCTGGGGTCTGTGTGTACGTCCGCGATGACATCTGTTGTCGTCGTCTCCGTTGCTTTGAGAAATCGGGTTTTTCTGCCATATGGCTGCTTGTGGACACAGGCGTGGAGAAGTCTATCTACGTCGGCGTATACCGATCCCATAGCGGTGACCAGGAGTCAACAGCGCTCTTTAATAGCCTTGTAGAGTCGACTGATGTAGCCCAGCAACGATACCCAACAGCGAAGCTTGTTTTTCTGGGGGACTTCAACGCCCATCATAAGGAGTGGCTGTTCCCGTACCAGAAAACCGACCATGCCGGGTTGGAGGCGCGCAAGTTTGCTTTAACGCTAGATCTTACCCAGCTGGTGAATGTGGCAACGCGGGTACCGGATGTAGACGGCCATACACCCAATTGTTTGGACCTTCTGCTGACAACTGATCCGGACAGTCATTCGGTGTCGGTCTCAGCCCCGCTGGGAACGTCTGACCACTGTCTAGTGAAATCCGTTTCGACTTGCTCTCCTCCAGATGAGAGCCCTAGAGGCACGAGGCGAGTATGGCGATACGAGTCAGCAGACTGGGACGAGATGCGGCACTTTTTTGCGTCTTATCCTTGGCGGCATGTGTGTTTCTCCTCGGGTGACCCCTCGAGCTGTGCGGACGCGGTTGCGGATGTGATTCGGCAGGGAATGGAATATTTCATTCCATTCTCCGACATTCCGCTCGGTCCCAAATCCCGACCTTGGTATAATGCTGAATGCGCCCTCGCTGAGGCCCGAAAAGAGTTTGCCTACCAAGCCTGGGTCGGGGCCCGCGACCGCAAAGTTAGAGCGCGTAGGGTTCGCGCGAAAAAAAGAGCCTTTAATTCTGCCGCCAAGTTCTGCAAGCGGGTTTTGCGTCGGGCACGTTTTGACCATATTGGACGTATTGGGGCCAAGCTAGCATCGCACCCTCCGGGTAGTAAACAGTTTTGGTCCCTGTCTAAAGCGGTCGAAACGAATTTCTGTCGGCCCACTTTACCTCCGATGCTGAAACCTGATGGGTCGCTGGCTCACTCTGCGAGAGACAAAGCAAATTTATTTGCATCCCTTTTTGCTGGCAATTCACGTCTGGACGCTGGCTCCAAGCAACCACCTACTGTACCTCACTGTGACTCTTCCATGCCGGAGATCGCTGTGCACGCTAAAGAGGTCCGGAGAGTATTGTGCAGTCTAGACGTGAACAAAGCCAGCGGGCCTGACGGCATCCCAGCGAGAGTGCTGAGGCAGTGTGCGCCAGAACTGTCTCCTGTGTTGACTCGTTTGTTCCGCCTCTCTCTTGTAAAAAGAACGGTACCGAAATCCTGGAAGCTTGCAAATGTGCAACCAGTGCCCAAAAAAGGCAACCGTGCAGACCCTGCCAATTACCGTCCGATCGCCATTACCTCCATTTTGTCCAAAGTTATGGAAAGGGTACTGAACAGTAAGTTGCTGACCTACCTTGAAGACAACAATCTCCTCAGTGACCGTCAATATGGCTTTCGCCGGGGACGGTCAACTGGCGATCTTCTTGTGTATGTCACGCACTGCTGGGGCGAAGCCATCGAGAGACACGGCGAAGCACTTGCTGTTTCGCTTGATATCTCGAAGGCCTTTGATAGGGTCTGGCACGCGAGTCTACTCAGTAAGCTTCCTGCTTATGGCATCCCCGCTGGTTTTTGTAGCTGGATATCAGACTTCCTCAATGAACGGTCGATCCGAGTGGTCATTGACGGCTGCTCCTCTGACTTCATGGCTATTGATGCCGGAGTACCTCAGGGGTCTGTTCTCTCTGCAACTCTTTTCCTGCTACACATCAATGACCTACTTCAGCCTGGTATTATTGGGTACGCAGATGACAGTACTGTTGCAGAGAGATACTTGTCCAGCGCAAGAACCAGCGTGGATGAAGTTCGTTCCTTGAGAGAGGCTATGGTGGAAAGGACAGATTTGACCTTAAGCCTTGTCTCCCAGTGGGGTGATGACAATCTGGTCTCCTTTAACGCCACCAAAACACAGGCGTGTCTTTTTACCGCAAAAAGGAGTATCTTCGATCAAACTCCTACTTTTCGGGGTGCGTCTGTTCCTGTGACTGATCGGCTCGAGCTCTTGGGCATGGAGTTGACATCCAGCCTCAACTTCGGCGCCTCCATTGAGTACAAAGCTCAAATTGCGGCCAAAAAGCTGGGCATCCTAAATAGAGTGAAGCGATACTTTACGCCTGGACAGCTTTTAACCCTTTACAAAGCGCAAGTCCGATCCTGCATGGAGTATTGCAGCCACCTTTGGGATGGCTCAGCTAAGTATCAGCTTGCCGCGCTTGACTCGGTGGAACGCAGAGCCAAGAGGCTCATTGGCGACGTTGAGCTGGCGGATGCCAAGCTACACAGCTTGGCTCATCGCCGCAAGGTTGCCTGCTTGTCGGTCTTTTACAGACTGTACTTCGGTGAGTGTGCTCAAGAACTCCACGACCTCATCCCACCAGCCCCCTTCTACCATCGGACATCTAGACGCACTGCAAGTTACCATCCTTACCTTGTTGCCATTCCACCAATACGCACCAAGCGCTTCCAATCATCCTTCATAATGCGCACAGCGAATGAGTGGAACTCACTACCTGCGTCTGTGTTTCCGAACGCATTCAACCCGAATCTCTTCAAAGTTAGAGTGAACAGGCTTCTTCTGGGTAAGCTCGCTCCATCGTCGACTCTGTCTCTGTCACCTTTGACCTAGACTAGAGTCAAGAGCAAACCCATCACAAATAAAAAAAAAAAAAAAAAAAAAACATAACATCACGCCGGTAAGCTCTAAAGGGGTAGGCAGATGAATACAGTAAACCCTGGTACACTCTAATTTCATTCAGGCTATAGAACTTGCCCATTGTGTACACAACTAAAAAGTGTAAAATAAAAACTTTTTTGCCAAAAAAACAACCACTTCCAAATCAAAACACTACAATACCTATTATGTAAAATAAATTTAATTTCGCCAGTCAGTGACAAAAAACGAAGAATCAAAAACAGGAACACCGACTTCCGAAATTGAATTTATTTTCACTTTGTAATATTTTTATTTGAAAGTCGGTTGTATATATCGGATGTTTTTTGTAAAAAAAAAATCTAACATAATGGCGCATGTAATCGTTCTTTTTTCAATTGGTTCTCAAACATTCGATATGGGTATCGTGTAATGGGTTTTTGGGGATGCCGATTACAAATCTGACATTCTTTTTAAAATCCAAGATGGCGGATGCAACTTTTTCGCAAACATTCGATATGGGTATCGTGTAATGGGTTTTTGGGGATGCCGATTGCAAATCTGACATTCTTTTTAAAATCCAAGATGGCGGATGCAACTTTTTCTCAAACATTCGATATGGGTATCGTGTAATGGGTTTTTGGGGATGCCGATTACAAATCTGACATTCTTTTTAAAATCCAAGATGGCGGATGCAACTTTTTCTCAAACATTCGATATGGGTATCGTGTAATGGGTTTTTGGGGATGCCGATTACAAATCTGACATTCTTTTTAAAATCCAAGATGGCGGATGCAACTTTTTCTCAAACATTCGATATGGGTATCGTGTAATGGGTTTTTGGGGATGCCGATTGCCAATCTGACATTCTTTTTAAAATCCAAGATGGCGGATGCAACTTTTTCTCAAACATTCGATATGGGTATCGTGTAATGGGTTTTTGGGGATGCCGATTGCAAATCTGACATTCCTTTTAAAATCCAAGATGGCGGATGCAACTTTTTCTCAAACATTCGATATGGGTATCGTGTAATGGGTTTTTGGGGATGCCGATTACAAATCTGACATTCTTTTTAAAATCCAAGATGGCGGATGCAACTTTTTCGCAAACATTCGATATGGGTATCGTGTAATAGGTTTTTGGGGATGCCGATTGCAAATCTGACATTCTTTTTAAAATCCAAGATGGCGGATGCAACTTTTTCTCAAACATTCGATATGGGTATCGTGTAATGGGTTTTTGGGGATGCCGATTACAAATCTGACATTCTTTTTAAAATCCAAGATGGCGGATGCAACTTTTTCTCAAACATTCGATATGGGTATCGTGTAATGGGTTTTTGGGGATGCCGATTACAAATCTGACATTCTTTTTAAAATCCAAGATGGCGGATGCAACTTTTTCTCAAACATTCGATATGGGTATCGTGTAATGGGTTTTTGGGGATGCCGATTGCCAATCTGACATTCTTTTTAAAATCCAAGATGGCGGATGCAACTTTTTCTCAAACTTTCGATATGGGTATCGTGTAATGGGTTTCTGGGGATGCCGATTACAAATCTGACATTATTTTTAAAATCCAAGATGGCGGATGCACCTTTTTCTCAAATATTCGATATGGGTATCGTGTAATGGGTTTTTGGGGATGCCGATTGCAAATCTGACATTATTTTTAAAATCCAAGATGGCGGATGCAACTTTTTCGCAAACATTCGATATGGGTATCGTGTAATGGGTTTTTGGGGATGCCGATTGCAAATCTGACATTATTTTTAAAATCCAAGATGGCGGATGCAACTTTTTCTCAAACATTCGATATGGGTATCGTGTAATGGGTTTCTGGGGATGCCGATTACAAATCTGACATTATTTTTAAAATCCAAGATGGCGGATGCAACTTTTTCTCAAACATTCGATATGGGTATCGTGTAATGGGTTTTTGGGGATGCCGATTACAAATCTGACATTCTTTTTAAAATCCAAGATGGCGGATGCAACTTTTTCTCAAACATTCGATATGGGTATCGTGTAATGGGTTTTTGGGGATGCCGATTACAAATCTGACATTCTTTTTAAAATCCAAGATGGCGGATGCAACTTTTTCTCAAACATTCGATATAATATAATAATATATAATAATATATTTATTTATTTCTCCTCACAAAACAAGACATTATATGATACTTAAACATTAAGCTCAATAAAAGAATACAATTCACAGTCAAGTGTTTGTGAGGAGCTGGTGTCTATTATAGGTATACACCTGTATTACAGATCACCAGGTCCTCACCCCACGAACTCCGGTATAACAAAACAAAAATAACATATACGCAAGAGATTTGGTTTGGTTACAGTCTGATCATCTTGTTGGCAAGGAGACAAGATACTTGACAAGTAAAAGTAACTAAAATATAAATGGTAAAACTATTTGCCCCTTAGTATGTTAGCATGTAGATGTATTACAGTATGAGTATGTATGTGTGTGTGTGTGTTTTGCATAGTGTATGGGTGTGTGGCTATGTGAGGTGTGTGCATGTAAGCGCTTGGTGTTATGAGCGAGTTTCGGTGGGTATATAAAAATACCTATCAATCAGTTGATCCACCACTAGTGGAGCAGATTCTCCGTGGAACTATACTCCAAGCTTTGGAGCCAGTCCCTAACTACAGCCTTACATTTAGTTTTTGGGAGTGGGTAAATTGATAAAATCCTATTTATTTTATTATAGAGGTAACAGCCTTGGTAACAGAAAAAACGGTGAGCAAAACTAGTTTTAAAAGACGGCTTTGTACAGACTATGTCTTTTCGACGGCGTCTCTCAATTAAAGTAGGGTCATATGTTAGTATGGAATGCTGCTTAGTAACCGTGTGCAGAATAAAAAGCTGACGGACCGTAAGAACTTTACTCTGCTTATAGAGTTCGGTAGTAGGGTGATAAAATGGTAATGAGAGACTCACCTTTAGAACGGCCCTCTGAGCTCTTTCAATTATCAAAAGTAGAGATTTTGTTGTGCCACCCCAGGCTAGAATACAGTAGCTAAGTTGTGACTGGGCAAGTGCAAGGTAAACTGATTTAATAATGTCCTTATTCGCGATATGTCGTAAATTCTTAAATATATAAATGAGTTTGCGTGTTCTTGCTGCTAACAGGTTGATATGTTCCTGGAAACTTAATGAACTGTCGATTACAATACCTAGGTACTTGATTGCATTAGTTCTTTCCAGCCTAGGGCAAGAACAACTAGAAGCGCTGTAGTTAGAGCGTTTATGGGATATTAATTTATATTGGGAAATATGGGTATCGTGTAATGGGTTTTTGGGGATGCCGATTGCCAATCTGACATTCTTTTTAAAATCCAAGATGGCGGATGCAACTTTTTCTCAAACATTCGATATGGGTATCGTGTAATGGGTTTTTGGGGATGCCGATTGCAAATCTGACATTCCTTTTAAAATCCAAGATGGCGGATGCAACTTTTTCTCAAACATTCGATATGGGTATCGTGTAATGGGTTTTTGGGGATGCCGATTACAAATCTGACATTCTTTTTAAAATCCAAGATGGCGGATGCAACTTTTTCGCAAACATTCGATATGGGTATCGTGTAATGGGTTTTTGGGGATGCCGATTGCAAATCTGACATTCTTTTTAAAATCCAAGATGGCGGATGCAACTTTTTCTCAAACATTCGATATGGGTATCGTGTAATGGGTTTTTGGGGATGCCGATTACAAATCTGACATTCTTTTTAAAATCCAAGATGGCGGATGCAACTTTTTCTCAAACATTCGATATGGGTATCGTGTAATGGGTTTTTGGGGATGCCGATTACAAATCTGACATTCTTTTTAAAATCCAAGATGGCGGATGCAACTTTTTCTCAAACATTCGATATGGGTATCGTGTAATGGGTTTTTGGGGATTCCGATTGCCAATCTGACATTCTTTTTAAAATCCAAGATGGCGGATGCAACTTTTTCTCAAACATTCGATATGGGTATCGTGTAATGGGTTTCTGGGGATGCCGATTACAAATCTGACATTATTTTTAAAATCCAAGATGGCGGATGCACCTTTTTCTCAAACATTCGATATGGGTATCGTGTAATGGGTTTTTGGGGATGCCGATTGCAAATCTGACATTATTTTTAAAATCCAAGATGGCGGATGCAACTTTTTCGCAAACATTCGATATGGGTATCGTGTAATGGGTTTTTGGGGATGCCGATTGCAAATCTGACATTATTTTTAAAATCCAAGATGGCGGATGCATCTTTTTCTCAAACATTCGATATGGGTATCGTGTAATGGTTATTTGGGGGTGCCGAATATGCCGATTGCTATTCTGACATTCATTTTAGAATACACATTTTTTTTTCGCCGTTGTCAGCGATGTCCAAGATAAACATGGAAGGTAAAAATTTGTTTGAAAAAGACGCATTGCCTGGATTTGAACCCAGGACCTCAAGCACGAGAAGTGAGGCCAAGGGGTCACCACGAAATTTTAAATTCATTATACATGGGAAAATATTTATGTATTATGTATACTATATTTCTTTTAGTCTGTTCACAACATTTTAAGAGTTAGGTCGATAATACATCTGATAACTACGTCAATTTAATAATTTTATTAAATCATCATCAGCCTATTAATGTTCCCACTGCTGGGACACAGGCCTCCTCTCTGTGAGAGGGAATGGGCCGTAATCCACCACGCGGGCCCAGTGCGGATGGGTGGATGTCACATGTCTTCGAATTTTTGGTTCTAGGACATGCCGGTTTCCTCACGATGTTTTCCTTCACCGTTTTGAGAGCAGTGGTGATGAAATAATTTACACAAAGTAAAGCGCCTGTCTGGGCTCGAACCCACGACCTACAACCTGTAAGTCGCGGCCGATACCACAGAGCCACCGCTGCTCTCAATTTTCTTAAATAACTTACAATAACTATATTTTATCATGTTTTTAGGAAATGCTGACCAATAAAGATCCTTGCCCATACGTTGGTGAAAAACCTTTAGTTAGTGATGATATTCCATTCAACAATCTCTATGTAAGTTAATTGTTCTTAGATACATTTTTAAATGTGCCTTAGTACTAGTTTCTGCCCGTGGCTTAGGGACTACTTACAATTATCTTATTTTATTTCAGGATTCTTCAAAACATACGGATTCATATTCAAACATTTTGGTAGAAGAAGAAACTAAATACAAAGCCGAGATCATAATAAATGGCAATAGAATAATGGATTTCGCATACCTCTATAAACAACTGCAATACATCGCATGAACACGTAACACGTTCTTCCATAATGCACCAGTGATTGAAAAAACAATCATGTTTTAAATGAGATTGATATTACCCTTCTTGTCTCTTTTCCATTTCCATTAGTTTTTAGGAAATGCCTTTGACTTCCCTGGAGATGGTTGTTCATTTACAGAGTTAGAAGCAATTTTTAAAATATGACGTTTCTGTTACACTCTGTATAATAAATATACCACGTTTCCCTGGGTTTTGTGTAAGATTTTGTAAAATGGAAAAACACGCAAGGTATCGCATATTAGGTAAATAAATATTTTTTATTACAGACTGGTTTTACTATACAATACACCTACCCATCTAACTTACTTATCAACTATCCTAGCCTACCTACTTACCCAGTAAAATTCCCGGGCGTACAATCCACAACGCCAAAATTTCATCGCAATCGGATGAATAGTAACGGAACGGATAATGTATTACTATAGTACAAACAAACATTATTTTCTATAAAATATAGACTATTAGATTTAATTATGGGCTTTATTTACATACATAAACATCTAAATAATCAATATTCGCCTTTTCAAGTCACTCAACACAACGCCTCAAATTTTAAAAATCCTAAGTTACCAACTTTTGTCGTGCAAATGCAAGCGGGACTCGAGCGAACTTGTGATTGTGTGTGTGACGACGCACACGACTAGCGCGCTGTAGCAAATACCTAATTGTCGCGCGCCTCGTTCGCTCTGCGCAGTCTTAATAAATGGCTTGTTACCAACATCCTTGTTGTAGGAGTGGCAAAATTTAGGCCACTTCTACCACAGGGATGTTGGTAACAAGCCATTTGTATAAGGATACATGACGTTATCATCGCGCCCATAATCAGAAAATACGACTTTATAAGCAAGTTGGAGGGCGCGTATGGTAAAAGATTGGGAACCACTGCTGGTGTATTAGCATTATCGCATACACTTTCTCGATACAATTTTAAGTAAACACGGACAAATAACATGCCTGTTACGATTTCTCTCTATTGAAATTGTTGTTGTGTACGGTAATTTGTGATGTTGATGAAGCTGGTTTCTAAGTGGTAGGCAGTGTTAGAAGTTTGAGGAAATGTTGGACAATGTATAGAGGTGATCGGCTCTAGCGGAGTGGAGGATGTTTCCTTCAAAAGTACTTAGAGTCTATTTGAATGGTCGAATAAAATTTAACTAGGATATCAAAATATTTACAAATATATTATAACAATAAAATTTGTGATAGTTTAGGTCACTGATCGCAAATAACCCGTTGGAGTTTAAACAGAATCAATTTCAATCAATGTTCTGCACATAGAATTATCACAATTTATTACGTCACATAAATAACTCCTTGTTATGATCATACAGCACATTTAGTTATTAATTATATTAGATATTTTACGGCTTACATACTCGTAAAACTTGCGTTTCTAGGAGCAATCAAATAAGTAAGAGGCAATTAAATTATTATTGCTTACATTAGACATCAACGCAGTATTAAGTAAAGGTGCATGTTCATGAATCTTGGGCATGTGTCGTTCGATGTTATCGATGGTGATGGTCAATAGTGTCGATAGCGTTTGATCATCATCAGCATATACACACACATCTTCTCTGTGAGAGAGGTAATTGGCCGTAATCCCCCACGCGGGCCCAGTGCCGGTTGGTGGATGTCACATGTTATCGAATTTTTGTTTCCAGGACATGCCGGTTTCATCACGATGTTTTCTTTCACCGTTTTAAGAGCGTTAGTTTCATAACCCCATACATTTTTCAGTCGCTATCGCTACGCTTTCGATGATAGAATGTTTAGGGCCTCTTATAGCTTTTCATCATCAACTGCCAAGCTTTTTCCTAAATATCTTGACGTCAGCTTCCAGTCTTACCAGTTAGGTAACCTTTCTGAGATTAATTGGGAACATGACTTCTTGACCAAGGCTCATAGAGCAAGTCCGTATGAAGGAATTCTAATCTACTCAGCCGCCATGACAACGAAAAACAACCCTCGATTGATATCAATAAAGTTTTATAATAAGACATAACTGTCAATTGGCTAAGACCTCGCCTCTCGTGCTTGTGGGTTCAAATCGGTGCAAGTACCAATGTGACTTTTTCAAATTCATATAGATATACTTTCTAAGTTAATCTTGGACATCACAGATAACGATGAAGGAAAACATCGTGAAGAAACCTGGACATACGTAGTTAATGAAAGTCTGCAATAGCCAAGTCAGAGGCCTGTGGGTCTCCCAGAGGCGGCCTAATTAACTCTGACACCAGAGGTGGCCACAACTCACACGAAAGAAGAAGAAGACTGTCAATTTGATTGACTCGAGGGAAAAATCTATCTATAAATATGGACCTTGGGCCAAGATTAGCTCAGACTTTGTGACTTACTTCAACGAATGTCAAAGATAGAAAATAATAGAGCAAGGAAACTTTATTATAAACGTAGAACTAACCAGACGCTGTTAGCTCATCCATACTTAAATAACTCTATTTGTTTGTTACCTTTCCACGGCTGAACCTATATAGATAAAATTTGGATAGAGATAGTTTCAGACCCAGGGACGAACATAGGATAGTTGCTACCCCGATTGTGTGTTCCCTTGGGACGATAAAACACTTTTCACATGGGCAAATGCTTGGCAGAAGCTACTTAGTAAGCTATATCTTAACGACCAGGATGTCCCCGCATTTTCTACCTCAGTGAAACTCTTATAACTTTCATAGACTAATGGACTCAGTTACAGCGAAGTTTATCGCTAAATGTTACACGCTTTTCTCTTCAACATTGTTGGTTAAACCACAAAATATGAGCGGCAATATTATGATCAGTTTAAAATGACATACGGGAAAATCCGGAACAAAATAGAATGGCGAACATATAAATGCTTTTCAGCATGACAAGTGGCGCCACTGTTAAATATCATGTTATATTGGACAGTCCAGTATTTTGTTTAAATCGTGTGAGGTGCAGTGATGGACAGTTTGAGGGTGCTTACAGAGAAATCTTCTGTGGTTTAAAGTGTCACATGTAATGGTTTAAGAATAACTATTTGGTTATTTGAATACAATGGATTTGGTTTATGTTGAAAAACAAGTAGTCGTTGGACATCTTGCATAGTAAGAATGATGTCTAATCCTAAATTTATTGTATAAACCACTATTTCGCAGTCCTAGTCTGTGAATGATGTGCATAACTCTTTGCAAAAAATCTTACTAACGCATCTAAAAACAGATTTAAATTGCTCCTTTATAATCTATTCTATACAATGACATTCAAAACACACAACTAAACACACACACACCCTTGCTTACATGAATTCTAATAAGTGTTACTTATGTTCTTAGTACTTATGATAAACTAAGTTTTATGCTTACCAAAACTCCTACAAGATGCAGCAAATTGTCAATGAACTGTAAGAGGCAAGCGCATGTGTCTGTAACACAGTTTACACTAGCACAGACACAGACGTTTACTCTGTCTCAAATAATGCATAACGTTGTAATACATACAATGGCGTTTTTATGTTAGATTGGGATGGACAAATTGTTTTTGCCTTTTTTAATAATAAAAATATTTATTTATTTATTACCTATTTGCAATGGAATATCAAGTAAATGTTTTCTCTATAATCGAATTACAAATAAATTACCGGTGTACCTTATTTAAGTAAATGTCCTTACAAAAATGCAGATAAAAGGTCTATCCTTGACTTCAATCTTCAAATTGTTACTGTCGGTTGGGACTGGTCATCTCTTAGCTGCCATGGTTTATTTTAATTGATTCTAATTTTATTTCTGAATTGTCTTTTTATATTTACTATGGACACTTTTAACTTTCTACATCGTTCTCACATAATGTGTAATCTCAACATGAATGATGTAACAAATGATTTGTAATAATTACCTAATTGAAAAAGAGTGTCCATGGAGTTTCTTGCCCGTTCTTCTCCATAGAGATCTACGCCTTGGAATGGGCATCTACGGTACTTTCACAGTTATTATGTCTTGTGACTGGGACTGTAGCACCATAATTTTGTAATATTTTATTTTGTCTTTTGACAATTCAAAAGTGCCTGTAACTGGCCTACTTGAAATAAAGTGCTTTGACTTTGACTTTGACTTTGTTATATAATAATCTCTCAGAATAATTCTCAATTACTAAATTTACAAATTATCGAATGGTAAACTTAACAATTATTAAACTATCAATGAATATTCAAGCCACAAATCAAATCATCATCATCTTGGTATCAACTCATACAAACTCGAAACATACTGCACTCATGAATCATGACCAAGAATTTATCTCTATATAAAAACGCACCGGTTAGCATTGTCTTACTGGGTCAAGCCGTATAAATATGTAAATCATACAAAGTATAAAACAAGGCTAAACTTATGGCCATGTTAGGTAAATACATTATCGTAGTAAAGATGGATTCCATAAGTTTAACTTATACATATATTAGTTAAACTTTATGGAAACTAATACATATATTAGTTAAACTTTATGGAAACTAATAAATATATTAGTTAAACTTTATGGAATCCATCTTTACTACGATAATGTATTTACCTAACATGGCCATAAGTTTAGCCTTGTTTATATATAGAGGACGGAAAAATCACGATTTGTTCGAAAAAATTACGATTTTGTGTGACAAATTGAGTTATAATTGTATTATTAATCGCACCTCTTAATTGGTGCTGACATTTATTAGATAACATCAATTATAAAAGTGTTTTCAACACCAAAAATGTTACCTACATCAGAATAGTTCACACGCTGTATATGCCGTGATATTTCAATTGCCTCTCGGATTCCTATTTTATTGTATCGAGCTCATAAATAAAACAAACAAACATTTACAAAAGAACTTGTCAAAACGGAGCTCTTAAAGCAGCACAAAACAGTTTCACTTTTTAAAGTTGAGCCACAAAACGTGATGATATCGCCATGTTCTGATAAACCAACAAAGAACACAATATACTATTACAGAAATGCCGACGCACGGAGATCAATGCAGCCGTTACAGCAACCGAACAAAAACAACGGCGGCATTGAACGAACAACAAGCAAGTCCGAACCACTGTCACTATCTACGAAATAAAAACCCAACATACAGTTACCACTCCTCAAACAACTTATCAACCTTCTAACACTATTAATAAAACCTGTTATCGAATAGCATAACATTTTATAACAGCAAACGTAATTTCGCACCACATACTCCCATTTGATAAGACACCAAACCACTTTCGAAGTTAACTTTCTAAGTTAATAAAAATACTATAACAGGTGCTTATAAGGTAAAGGTAAATTCATCGGCTTATTAATAACTTGGTTTCACTTGGTGTTGCTAATAAATAATAATAATTATTCGCTTTTATGTGACGTGTACCTAATAGATTGTATCTCAGTGGACATATCGCGATGAAAAGCTGGAGAGAGCCTCTGTGAATTAGAATGAAAATGGCAATAACGCGGGCCTCGTAATTACAGTTTATTTCTAACGTATTGAATGTTGGTGTTAGCATCAAGAGAGAAATTGTAAATGCCGAGAAAACAGGCTGAATGAAGAAACATTTACAAAATGCGTCCCTTTTAGGCTTAGCACGCACTGCGGTTGTTAGCCGCGCGAATTTTTGGCGCCGATTCTGCGACATATGGAATTGTTTGAAAATGAAAGAAAGAAAGAAAACTAGTTTATTAGCATTGCGTATTGCGCAATTGCTGTAAAAACCGCGCTGTAAAGCCGCAACAAATATGTGTCATGCCACAGAATCCACCGCACCGCGGCGCGGTTTAAATGCCCGCGAATATTTTGTGCTCTATGAACAGGTATACAGAGACAAAAATCGCGCGGAATTTTATCCGCCGTGTGTGTCACGCGAATTAAATTCGCGCGGCTAAAACCGCATTGCGTGCTTAGCCTTACTATGCGGTGAATTCTACTAGATGTATCATCGATTAGTCTCTTTATATCTGATAGGACCTATTAAAATTATTTACGATGTCATCATCTGCTTAAATTTAATTTTCCAATTAAAATGTTGAATTGAAATGGATAGTGTTATTAAATTTTCCATATTTTCTTGGTATTCTATTCAAAATAATTGCACCGATTTTTTTTTCTAGTGGGCTACTGGGTAATCTCTGTAATTAGCAAATATTATCATGAAAATTCTTTCACTGATATCGGTAAGTATCATAAGCTAGTTTTCATCCTGGAAAATACGCGGTTCTTGTATTTTAGACCACAGGAGTGAAGCTGCGGGAAAAGTTAGTAGGTACTAAGTATTTACAGTATAAACGCACGCCAAGGACGTCAGCAACTGATTGCAACACTGTATAGGTAAGTAATCCCATTTTTGGTATAGATCGCGTTGTGAATGTGGGACACATCGGATGCCTAAACGGCATTAATTGATTTGATGCAATTGCATTTTAGTTGAATCATGTACTTAGTATTTCTGACCACCAGCGATTTTATTTCACCTTATAAGCTAAACTTAATGTGACAGCATTGCACATTTGAGACATTACAATAGTTAGGTAAATATATTTTTAGTACTATTTCGCGTACTGAAACCACAGCCTTATAGCGTAATGAATTCAGCAAGGCAAAGGGCAAAGAGTATGAAAAATCGACCAATCACATAGATAGAAATCAACACCGCGTTTATCATCTCGCATGTGATTGGTCGATTTTAAATACTCTTTGCCCTTTGCCTTGCCGAAATTATTATGCAATAAGAATGAAGATATACCGTAGTGCATAGAAAAGCTCGACCATTGATTTAACACAGAGGTTTCTCAGTATCCGAAGGGATTTAAAAAAAAATAAGACTACAAGCCGATGTCGATGGGATTTCCATCAGCAAATATGAGTTTTTATACAAATTTCATCTCCTATTGAACCCCAAAAATATTACCTTCCTTAGTTATTTATGAAGCTCTTGTGCAGTGCACACATTCTTCTAGCTAGACTCAGTTATTTAGTACATTGCCTGTAATTAAATTAATGTATTCAATCCTATTAAATAAAATTTATTTATTATTTATTTATTTTAAAAAAAAAACGTTGCCCTACACTAGAAAATTCTTCCTGTATCGTGGAAGTGTTTACAAACATATAAACTCACATACACAACACCCAGAGAATAACTATATGTAGGTCATACAAATATTTGTTCCGTGCGGGAATCGAACCCGCGACACGCAGCGCAGCAGTCAATCGCTCAACCACTGCGACACACATTTTAGACATGTGACATTCACCCGCAGTGTGCCCGCGAGTGGAGGCCTGTGTCCCAGCAGCGGGCACATTAAAAGACTGATGATGATGAAATAAAATTTTGCAGAATATTGATGTATCTCATATATCATTTTGTGTATACAAACTTACACATACACATTGTTTACCCAAAGCCCATGTTACATTTGAAAGTGAAACCTGTCACTTTCTCGTGTAACCAGCTAGGATCCAGTGTTTTCTGCTGGTCTAGCCAGTTGTGCCTCGTGTAGATTGATGATGCGAGGGAACGTGAGTCATGTACCAGTATGAAACTTGTATTTCTGAAATGCATTATTGGGTTGTTAATCGTATGGTATGGTGAAATAAGTTGCAATTCCAAGTCTCTAAGGCTTGAGTGCTTAGTTATTGGGATTATTAATAACTTCTACTTATTTGTACAGTACTAATATTATAATACAGTACTTGGATATTCCACAACTTTCATGGATAAACTTTTACTGTCCAGGCTGCTCGTCTGTGGAATGCATTGCCTGACTCAATAAAACGTGCTCAGTCGTTGCCTGTACTTAAAAAACTCATCAAAGAACATTACCTGTCGCTGTGATTGTGCTCTTGGTTTTTTGACATGATGTGCTATGATTGTCGTAAATCATTATTGCTTATATATTAAGTATGTATGTATTTATGTATCTATTATTTAGCTTATGTATGTATTTTTGTTTCTAGTTAGTATTATTGTATCTATATTATGTTCATTGTTGTAATTGTTGCACCACTGACAACCCCATGTCATGTCCAGGTAATCTCTGTCCATTCCAGGTTGCCTGGAAGAGATCGCGGAATGCGATAAGGCCACCCATTGTATGTTTTTAGTATTAATTTAATTTTTCTTGTTTATTATGGTTTACAATAAAGTGTATATAAATTTATAAATTAGTTACATTAAGAACAGTGTTTTTTTTCAACACGTCAGTATTCCCCGAAAGCTTATGCAGAGGAGTACCTACTTATACCTATTACACCAATTTTCCGCAATTTATGAAAATGCGCTTTGGAAACTAATTTTTCTTGTAATTCTATTTCTTTCGAATGAAGAATCGACGCACTTTAAACTATTATCTTATGGAACTGAAATACAAACACCTATGATTTAACATCTGCTAAGGCTCCACATGTTGACAAGTGACCAGTCAATGGCTCACATGTAGCAGGAGCCTCAGTAACACAGGTGTCTGCAGTCCGGATGCGAAGTACAACTTTATGTCGAGAATAAATCGAATCGCATTCCTGTCCACGCATCGTACAGGTAATGCAAAACTATTGCAGTATTTGTTTGTAAATAAAAAGTTGTAGATAGAAAATTACTGTGTTTTGCATTATTTCCTGTTTAGAATATGTGCTGAAATACATGAATAGTTTGTAGATAGCTGAGAATATTTATAGCTTTGGTCATTTACTTCAGTAGATGGCAAAAGCCATTAAACTTTTCGTATGAATAGACCAAAAATATATTATCAAAAATTTCCCTGTTTCCCTCCCAATATAAAAAATCAAATCAAAAGTCGTTTGTTTTAGGATGTTCTATTATATCCTATAGGTTGAGACTGAGAGCCAGAACTTTTTAACACGCTTTTATTAGCTTGGTATGCATGTATCTATGTAACGGAATCTTTGAACGTGATTTTCACCCACTTCAAAACGTTGGATTGATTTGAAACTTTGCACACTTATAAAAGACCGATGACAATGCAATAATTTAGTCTAAGTCAAATATATTTAAACAACTATATATATATAAACAACTATATAAATATATTTAAACAACTATATAATAAATAAATTTAAAAGTGCCGCTTATTTGCCAATAAGCGGCACTTTTAAACGTCAAACAAAAATTAAAATTTACAAGTAATAAAAGTTGATACTGCCGTGCGCGTTTAAATAGTTTGTCCCATTAGCCTTACCAAGATCTTCAGTATTAGCGACTTTTTAGTTCAATTTACCATTAAAGCGTGTTTTTTAGTTTTTAGATCTACAATTTATTGAACGTAGAAGTTCCACGTAAAGACAGTCCCCCAAGACACCCGCCCGTCACTACTTCATAGTGTTTTAGTTTGGAATGAAAAAGATACATCTGTGGAACCATTACATATTCACAAACTAGAAGCCCAAGCTGTACTCTACATTCTCAAGCAATATTTATAACAGTTAAAACCTTCGCGAACGCTTTCAATGCAATACAATTCAATATTCCTTATAACAGCTATCTAACGGGGCGGTCAGGTCATAATCCATATCCATTGTCATAGCGATATTCAAACAATGCCGCGAAGTGGGTAAGCAAGGGTGTTCGTATGTGGTTCGTGGAGGAGCGCCATTGTCCGGCAGCTTGTGCAATGCGCAGGCGCAGGAAATGGAGCGCGACGCAGAAGCTGCGCCGTCAGGCTTCGGTACACTTGCACACATGCTCAACTGTGCACAGATGATACATGAGTACAGTCAGGAAAACAGGGAGCTAAGCTACATACACACGTGTAACTTATTTTTGCCTAAAAGAACAAGTGATGCATCCCCTGTTTCTTCGGACGGCAGAGTAGAAAATATTCATCTCTCAAACACACTTCTGAGGCTCTAGACAAAATGTCATTCGATGTCAGCGAAGGCGATGCTCGAAATGATTAAATGTGAGAGATTGATCACGTGATATTTTGAAAGCGTTTGACATTCCCATACAACTTTATATTTTAACATTTTCCAATCGCTATCGCCACGCTTTCGTTGATAGATTGTCACTTATCTAAGGCCTCTGGTGGCTAGGACAGATTGGATGAGGAAGACGGAAAGCACGGTTTTGTGTTTGTGGATTGCAATAAGCTGAGTTGAGTTCAAAAGATTCTAATATTTCTGGTTAACGAGAAGAAATTAGTAAAAAGTTATGTAAAAACCAGGCTTATTAGTGCACTCAAAACATTGTTGAAAAGTAGTTGAAAATTTAGTGGTTGTATGCTTATCAATTTCTTTGACTGTACCTTCATGTGTAGGAGGATCACACATAATAAAAACTGTTTTTACAAGATAACACAAAGGTAATCTGTGTTTATAACATACGCACACTTGCTCAATTATTAATAGTGCAGATCTTTCATACAAGGTGTTAAGTAGGCGGGCAACACTTTTATAAACTGATTGATGATGAAGATGCAAGAAAAATGCGTTTCCAACAAATGGACTAATTTTTTTCCAAGAAAACTATTCTTCATTCTGTCAAATCGATTTTCCATGTGAAAATGCAAATCACATGATGAAAAAGAGAAAGGCATAATTTTCTGAAATTAAAAACCAATCTAGATTATCGATGCCTAAGCTAATTATGTAACAGTCATAAGAATAATGTTCTCAATAGTTGTTGAGTCATCCTGTATAATATCTACTAGATTGTATGACTTGTAATGAGTGTGTCAAGTGTTTGTAGATCATGCCACTTGCACTTGCACTGGACCGTTTCTATTGTCTTAGTGACTAGTGATGACTCTCCACAACAGCTGGCTTCCAAAGAATGTTGCATGTTTCTTAGATGCAATCATTCTTTAGTGATTTGAAACGCATCATCTACGCCTTCTTAAAGATGAATAGTTTTTTTGACAGACAGAAAGAGCAACATCCTGAAAGGTTTTCAACATGACTTGTTAAATAATTTTGAAAAGCATCGATTACTGTATATTTGAGAGTGAAATCATAAACACAAAATGATTTGCATTTTTTTTTAACCAAAAACATTACTTCAAATTATTTTTAACTTTTATCTTATTTTTCTACACTACATAGTTTCAAAAGAACGCCAATTTCCTCGTCATCTCTGAAAAAGTCAGCTGACATGTAGACACGCGATCTTGTCAACATTCTCGGAAAGTTACGATATTGCGATGATTTCATGTCTTTTCTCGCACATACCTAGTTACAGCACTTTCGTGGGAACTCCCGCGCATGTGCCGATGTGGCAGATCAGATCGTCGCACACGCACTACCAGACTACCGAGTGTGGCGACCATAGACCAGCGAGATGGCTCGGCGGCCACTGAAAGAGATGATGGCATTGTCAACATTTTAGATACAAACCAAGTGTGTTAGCATTTATTTTAGTGTCACTGCTGGACAAAAGCCTCCCCCATATATGTTTTCAGACACTCTTTGGTTGTGCTACCCTGATTTATCAAGCCTTCTCAGAGCACGTCCAAGTCCTCTCGCCACCGCTCTTAATGCCGGCTTCGGTGACGCCATTTAACTTCTGGCACCCATTGCGTGGAGACTTTTGCCCAGCGGTCATCATGTCTGCGACAGACGTTACCTATCCAATCCCATGTGAGCCTTTTTTTTGCCCACGTCAGCATCGAATCATAAAACAGTTGATAGTTCTAAATTTGGCAATGACAGCCGAAGCTTGTGCTCACGTGGGCACAAATATTATATTAGCTAGTCGGCGTTCCGTGCTCTGTGGTAGATCCACTATCCGGCTGTTTAACCGGAATGTGTTATCGATCGTGCCCGGTGTGATAACGGAAGATGTGCGAATCCAATAGAGCGGAACTGTTGGTAATTCGACCAGATCTTCGAGTAAAAAATGTTGGTGTATTTATGTTACTAGTATCGGGTTTGTTGATCATGTTTTTTGCAACTTCTTATATTGTCTGACGGTCCGTTGTGTAGCGTTCACTGTAATCCTAGCCTCTTGTTTTGTCTGGGTGCGGCTTAGTCTAGCTAGCCCATGTATTACATATTGTTCGAAACTCAGCACATCAAATTGCATTTATTTAGAAAACTTTAGTATCGTGGGTTATTTAAAGAGACACAGTGTTATTTCACTGAAGAGTACTCTCTCTTTTTCTTCATTAATAAATTCATCACCAAATGGACACAATTTGTAAATAAAATTAGATATCTTTGCAGAATTGTTAAACCCTTGAATTTATTGACTTTCGCCACTAAACACTATCTACACTTAGATAAACTCAAACATAGCTTAAATCGCAAGAAAAACATCCACTAAACTACATGTTTACTGTGTGAAGCAAACAGTTAAAAATGGTCACGTTTCTAAAACCACAAATCGGTAAAAAATGAGGTCAATGAGTGCCAAGCGAAGTAAATGAGATTACTTTACTTACTTGCAACTTATGAGACTCTTGACTTACCATTAACAGACTAATATGACTGATTAGTTCGGTACTTAATGAAGTTTAAGAAGGCCCAACCAGTATTATATTATCTGTGGCCCAAACAGAGGACTGCTTATTGAGGAATTGGACAATTTTGACCAAACTACTCTTCTTAATCTTCATCAACGCTGATAGACTGATGGTGCTGCTTAATGGTCACCAATAATCGAGAAAACGAACATCTGGTGATCTTCACTAAATCTTCGGTCTACCTCTTATCCAGTTATGCTGGTTCCATTGTTCAGAGCTCAGATCTTAGCTGTCATCATTTCAGCCGAAAGATGTCCACTGCTGGATATATACCTCTCCCAAGCGTCACCCCATCGACTGAACCAGTGTTTCCCTACCAGCATACTCCCGCAGCCATCATCAGGTCATCTGTCAATCTTGAGGGCATACCATAGCCGTCAACCATCATAAAAAATTGGTAATCTTCTGTTTTTTTTTATACTTGGTGTCTCACAGTAAAATCCTATGATTTACCGGTCTTCCCTGTAGAGACTAAACTATAGCCTACAGCCAGGCTCAAAAAGCTTAATCTAAGCGACCACGGTACCCCCCAATGGGGTCAGACCTCGGCTCAGGGCGTCGCTGGGAAAACAACAAAGGCTGGTTCGTGATTAAGTGATTCTACTATCTGTTCGGCAAATACCTACGTGGAGAAGAACGGACAAGAAACTCCTTTTATAGATAATATCTTAACTATAGCTCAGCATTTCGTGGGCTGGCTTGATTTTAATGATAGGGACAAAGCGATGGGCCTCAGCGGCAAGGACAGAACGAATACGGTCGTTTAGCACACATAAACATTGGCTATGCTTGTAGATAAGGCTATCTAGTGCCCTAGTTATGCTTTCGTACCTCGAGAAGAGGACGCTGCATGAAGCGGGGGTGAGTACGCCTGCATTCCGGATCTCTGCATTCAGAAACGCTCAGATATGGCTTATGCCCGGTGGAGCCGACAGAGGGCGGGCACTTGGCGCCAGCGGTGGTGGGATCCACCTTGCGGCTTTGAGCGGGCATGGGGGCAGCAGGGGCCACTGGGTCAGGGTTAAGTATTGGCGCTGCGATGGGGTGGGCCATCAGCGCTGGAATGGGCTGGGGGTGTACCCCACTACCACACGCAAACTGAACCACCAAAGTGTGGTGATTTTGGTGATTCAGTTTACCCCACGGAGAAGTCCTGGTCTTCTGAAGAACTTTCTGCACTCTTTATCATACGCTAAAACATAATCATTTTGATGCTTTATAAAAGCAGACAGTATAGTACGAATCTTGAAGAAAACAAAGCAATTAATAGAACATCGCGTGTCTGCACTGTTACCTTGAACGTGCAACCAATAAAATAACTTATTTTCATGAAACGGAAGAAATATTACTAGTATGTTGCGTTTAATGTTTAGAAAATATATTTTATTAGTAGATATGTACGTCTTGTGCAATACGTATCTAAATGTTTATTGTGCGAAACTGATAGTGATTGGTCTTTTTTAGTAATTGTTATAAATAGTTTTGATATCTTTACTTTATCACTATTTACTTCTACTAAATAACATTACACTTTTAATTCCTAAGCGAGTAAGCAAAGTTTAAAGAAGGTATGCATTAAAAAACAGTACCTATTTGAATGAAAAACACACATTCATAAACTAAATCCCTCCCCGTTTTATTCCTTTTGGAAACAACATACACGTGATAAGTTTTATCGATATTAAAATAACCATTTTTAGGGCTTAGACAACACCTCCAAAGCCGCAAGAATGCAGTTATGTATTCATAACTGCATTTTTAATATCAATACAAGATTCCATAAGCCAATCAAGACCCACTTTTCTCTCCATAATTAACTCCATCCAACAATTAATTTTCTTACAAACAAACACAATGACAAACAAAGATCGCTCGTTCGTCGACCCATTCCCTTAAGTACATTCAAGCATATTAGTGATGGTCAGTGGGTTCTGTGACCATTAAAACGGCATCTGTGTCGTCAACAGCGGAAGCTAAGCGCAGGCGCAGCGAGCTTCCCGCCATTACCGATCGACACGCTCAATTGGCCACAACGCCATCTATTGACGACATTACTGAATTAAAGATGGAAATGGAAATTGTTTCAGGAGTGATCCGGGAAATTGGCAAATCGGCGATTGCTATGTCGCGATAATATTGCATGCAGAACGGATAGATGGATGGGGCCAAAAGTGTCTGGTATGGAAACAGTGTACCGGGAGACGCAGCAAGGTGAACGATGACCTGCAGCCTAATAGCGTAAGTGAATTTGGTAAGGCAAAAGGTTTTGACCTCATCAATTGACCAATCACATGCGAGATAAAAGACGCGACGTGGAATGCCCTCTATATTATTGGTCGATTCATGGGCTTATGTTTTTCAGAAGGACGTTGGAAGTCGTGGATGGCGACAATACGGTATGTTTAATCTCGTATGGCTGAGGGCAGTATCCTAAATGGAGCCGTCTAAGTCGAAGAAGACCTTTCCCTAACTGACGATTCAACTGTTTTACAATCCCTTAGCGAGGTGTCCTTATGAACTTTAGTGTAGATCTGCTCTTGGAATGGGTACGTTTCTTGACTGATTACATTGTCGTTACAAGTTTGATGACGTGTTTATAGATATGGTTGGCACGAATATCTATCAGAGAAATTAAAACTAAAGGCTTCTCTAGTCAAGTTTAAGTTCCAGGTGATAAATTCTTATTATTAATACATGCTTGCTTTCAAAAACTATAAAATAAATTACTGATTTCCGCAACACTGTTTCCCAATATAAAATAATATCACATTGTCATTCAAAACATATGACATTGAAGTTTAGCACGATTGCAAAAATATTGCTGGGTAGTTTAGATTCAACACACGATATGTATGTTCATACATGGTTGTAGTACATACGTACTTATAGTATTTACTACGGAAGGGATCGGTATTCATTGTATATGTCTATGTTTTGTTAGCATATATTACTATAGTTATTAATAGATTACATTTCAATACCGGAAGGAATGTATGATGAGAGAATTTTGATGTACGGAACGAATAAATCAGTCTCCTATCGGAAAATAGTAATGTTACTTTATCTTCTATACAATATGTACGTTTGCTTAATCAAATGCGAAGAGCTGTAAGAACAGACTTAGAACGTCGAAAGGCTTAGATTAAAGATGGGCAATGAGATGACAGTTAGCTATGAAAAAAAATTGCTTCTCCATCACGATGAAGTCTTTGTTTGAACTAGACTCCGGAAAGACTTCTTGACCTCTATGAAAGAGGAATCAAACTTAATAGGGCCAATCTAAGTTCTATTCAGCCATTAACCTATACCTATTGGAGTCCCTCGAGGTATTTATACCATTATTATTGAGGAAATAGGAGCAACAATGAACCGTGTCGATACACTTATTGGAAGTCAGTTCTCAGCACGTTAGGAGGAACGATTAACATATTATGCATAAAGAATATAATTATACCATCAGTCATTGAAGTCAGTATGCCATTGCACCATCCAGCAAAAACCCTCATATACAAGTCTGATCATGTGCTGTGGTCTGTATGACTATTGACATAGATACTCTTGTGATCATCCGAGAGAATCCGGGTGAAATGTCTTAATGAGAGGAAAGTTCCGCTTGTTTTATTGTTTTTGTGCTGCGGCTTCATTTTAATAGTGATGTGGGAAGAAAATTAAATGGAGATCGGAGTCTGATCTAGATTTATAGTGTTTACGTGAAACAATGTTTTTAACACGCTTAGTATGTACCTACTACTGCAGGTTGACCTTCGATTTTTATTTATTCCGCAGTCGCACATTGGAGCGAATGCCACTGTACCAATGTAAGTTCACAATATCTTTATTTTACGAAACTGGGGCGAAGAATGAGGGGGAATACAGTAACAGTATTGGAAGAGCTCCAACTGATATAACTCCAGAACATATTTCAGCGATGAGCGTTAATCAAAAGAAACTTAATTAATTCAAAACAATGACCAAAAATCAAACTTACAATTCGCTATACACCTTGTAAATCCAACTCCAAAGAAGAACACCTGAAAAAAGAGAGAGAAAAATATTAAAATTCTGAAGACCCATTAGTAACATACCTGCGTCAGGTAGATATCATCATCAATATACATATAATAAATCTGTAGAAAAAAATTTTTTGTACATCGAAAAAAATTCCAAAAAAAATAGCCAGGGTGTTAAAGGATAACCAACAGAACCCATTTCTAGCATTTTTAGAATTTTTGTCTGTTTGTCGGTTTGTCTGTTTGTCTGTTTGTCTGTTTGTCTGTTTATTTGTGCACGCATCACGTGAAATGTACGAAACCAATGTAGATAACTTTTATACATAAAAATTGTGCGTATCTTGAAGAATTACTTAGTTTTTGTTTCATCGCAATCGGTTCACTCTATCAAAAGTTAGATGAATTTAAAGTGTTCAAGAAGTAAAATTATCACAGCTCACCCAATTCGGTTACTCGGACAGTTGAACTCGCTATTCGATAGATGGCGTTGTGCATTTAAAGTCATTATTTGAATCGCGGTGTTAAGATTTTACGCGAAAGAATGACCCTAGAAAAAAAAATTGGTATGTAGTACGTATACTTTTAACCGACTTCCCAAAAAGGAGGAGGTTCTATGTTCGACATTATGTATGTTATTATTATTTTTTTTGAGTATGTTCAGTGTTCACCGATATCTCCGTCAGTTGTGGACCGATTTCAAAAAATCTTTTTTTGTTTGAAGGAGTATGTTCCAAAATTGGTCCCATTTTAATTTGGTGTAGGACTGACGAAGCAATTCGAAGATATACAACAGAACTCTTCAATAAATAACGGCAAATCTCTCGGGATTGCTACAATCGCATGTCTGTTTGTTGTTTATACCATTTCATAACATAACATCACGCCAGTACGCTCTTAAGGGGTACGCAGATCTCTCATTTCATCGGTTATGTTCAAGTTTCATGATATTAGGGTAATATATTCTGGCGTTATAGAGTAGGTAACTTACTAAACACCTTGCCTATTAGGTAGGTACAACTAAAAAGTGAAAAATAAAAAAACTTTACAAAAAAATACTACCGACTTCCAAATAAAACTACAAAGTGAAAAATAACTTTATTTTTGGAAGTCGGTGTCCATAACGCAATAAATTGGTACCTACGAAAGACACCGACTTCCAAAAATAAAGTTATTTTTCACTTTGTAGTTTTATTTGGAAGTCGGTAGTATTTTTTTGTAAAAAGTTTTTTTGAGTATGTGGAGTAGGCAGGCAGGCTGGTAAGTATGGTAGGGTTGGCAGGCAGATGACGGGAGCGAAGCCGCGGGCACAGCTAGTAGATAATAAAAGTCTTAGAGATGCTGGGGAATACTAGACAGTTGTAAGACTATTCTCGTGATTCCAGGAAAACGAATTCCTATTTTGCATAAATCACTTTGACCTTGAAAACACATAGAAGCTCGCTGTAAGCAAACCCACTCTTAAGCCAGATCTTATCCCAACATTCCTCAATGCGGTATGCCCAAAGCGTTGCACTATCGTGAATGCCTAATCGTGTCGACATCTAACCATCACGTTAACACACTAGTACCATTAAATCTACGATCTACAAAAACAGGCTGGGGTACAAATAGCCGGGGTACAAATGACCGGGGACAAATGGCCAGTCGGAAATGGGACGGCATTCCTAACCTTATTATTGTGCTGTGACATGGTGGCGCTGCTGAAGAACACTAACCAGTGTTAGTTGAGCCCTCTGTAGTGGCGCTAAGGTCAACATCGCAGGTTGCAGGATATAAGCGACCTTCCTGGTGGCAATTTTATTTTATAACACACTGATGAGCGATTTTTACTGAGGGAAATTGCAAGTTTGTTCAAATGGACGCAATGCAGTGCATTTCAACAGATTAACACTTGAAATTATCTTAGAAAATACGTGTGTGATATCGCCTACAGGCGCAATTTAAAATTTGTTACGCTGTCAGTAAGGTGCCTTAGACAAAAGTCATCCATCCCATGGCCCCATCGGCCATCCGTTCTGCGAGCAATGTGCCCTGTTCACTGCTACTTATGTTTGGCAATTCTTAGGGGTATGTCGGTAACCCTCGTTCTCTAGACAAAAGTAACCCCTTGCGAATTACATCCATAAGTTCTACTAAAAAAAGCTTCTAGGAAAAGCTGTTACATGCTACATAGTTTAGCTCAGGTTACATTACAGAGAAAGGTAATTGTATTTTTTTTATTCAAATAAAAATAATATATGACAAACATCCTGAAAAAAATATCGAGAGTGTAATATTTAGCAATATGCTGTGGACATCTTTGAATTTTCCGCCATTCAAGTATCCAAAATTAACATCGGTATTTAGTAGTACAATTTCTTGGTATTGCATTTTCCCGTGTTTCAGGACAAACTGGTCGAGGTGTTAGTTTTTGTAGTACGGTAATAAAGAAGGCTCTTTGTCCGCGCCGCCCGCACATTAGTGATACGGTCATCAAGTAGCAGGTTTGGTTCCAGGGCAGGGATGACCAACCTTTGGATCGCGTGCTAGAGTTGATGACGCGTGACAACATAGATATTTGACTTTGCTGGCTGGATCTTCTCCATAGCTACGGCTTCATTCAACGTCGTTTTGTATCGATGCATTATGATCTCCAAAACTTAGATAGAAAAAGAAGGTTGAACGTAAATTAATTAAGCAATGACTGAAAAAGTCTTTAGCTTGATTTCTCATAAAACATGGCACGCGACTAAATATGAAAGCTATTAACATGTCGTTGCAACAAAAGCTGTCGTTGTTGTTAAATAAAAACGTATAACATTTTCCCAGCATATTAGCACACTCCCGCGAATCCACCAACCCGCACTGGGCCCGCGTGGTTGATTACGGTCCATTCCCTCTCACAGAAAGGAGGCCTGTGTCCCAGCAGTGGGAACATTTATAGGCTGATGATGTGTGATGATGATTAGCACACTCTCACGTAAAATGTAATAAGAAATTATGGATTAGTTTTATTAATTTATATTTTACTAGCTGACCCCCGCGGCTTCGCTTCCTTTAACTGGCTACCTCCCTACCTACCCTACCCTGCCTGCCTACCCGGCCTACCCTACCTGCCCTGCCGCCTTCCCTGCCTACCCTGCCTACCCTACCCTACCTACCTACCTTATATTTTTTATCTATCATCAATAGTTTTCTCAGCGCACGCCAAAGAATGAATTTTATTTGTTACATTATTGCAATTTTCATTAGGATCTCAATTTTTTTTGAAAATGTATTATAACCTATGACACTCAGGAATAATGTAGCTTTCTACTGATGAAAGAATTTTCAAAATCGTTTCAGTAGATCCAGAGATTACCCCTTACAACGTCACAACGTCACAAACTCACAAACTTTACCTCTTTATAACATTAGTATAGATTTGGTTTTAGTAGGTTCTGCCTACCCCCATGGGAAAAGGCGTGAGGTTATGTATTCGTGACTGGTACTTGGTTTTATTTAAAATATTTATGTACGTTTGTTCTAATATTTTTTGGTCAGCTAACAGTTAAATTACAATAAACTGCAGAGAACCACCTAACATTTTGGTAATCAAAAGCTCTCGTTAATTGATTTTCACAGGACTAGTTTAAAGTTACCATGATTTGAAAAGATTGACCCTCCCTGCAATAAAGATATGATTGTATAATCAGTACAGGTTTGGTACCATAAGATTAAGAATACTGATCCAGATTACCGTCATAATTCAGATGACGCTGTAACTAAGGTTTAGAACAGACATTATTCCTGGTTATCTCATTTTAGCCTCATAGGTTATACGTAATGTTAGGCGATAAATTCTTTGAGAAACAAGAAATATTTTCTATACTACAAATATGAATGATGAGTAGTTACCTCCTACTGGCTCATAAGAGTAAATAAAGTGTACGTTTGACGCTAAATGATTATTAACAAACACATCCCAATGCTCTTTCTAGATAATAAACTAAACAGTTGCAATATCTTTGACAGTTTGGGTACCGATAGAATTGTTTTGCTTCATAAAATCACATAAACTTTCAATTTTATTGTCTTTTATCTTTTTTTCATTCACTTCCGCTTCTCTACGACTGATTGCCCTTTACAAACAAAACAAAAATACACAATGATGTTGTATAACCGCACACACGTCAATTGTATTGCATTTTAAGACATTGTTGACACCTACAAAGTTCACATAACTAAAAATACCTTTATTTACATAAAGATGCATCGGTCATCTCGCTATCACTGTCGCTAAAGCCTCCCATTCACCACGCGGCATCGTGCGACTTATGTAACAATAGTCGTATGCTATAATGTCGGTATTTGACACCTGAAATGAATAGTCAATTTGCAATTTCATGTTGTTTAGAAATGTCAGAGTTCGTATTGTATATTTGATTGGAATTAATGACCGGAACGAATTATGATAAATATGATATTATGTTGCTGAGAGAGATTTGATTTGAATGTTATAGCTAATTTATAAATGAATTCGTATGGTTTTTGACAAATTATAATTTTTTGTTTGCGCTTTCATATTTTTTTATCGCCAAAATCCACAACAAACACACACAAATAGTGTTTTGTAGAATTTAAGTTGTATAGGAGAACATGTATTTCTGTACTTAAGTTTCATTTCCTAATTCATAATAAGAGGTTTCGTATTATCAGCCATCGTGCCTAACATAATTTAGTGCATATTTTCTCAAAAATATGCGCAGAGATTTTGTGCAAATCTATAACAAAACGTATTCGATTCCATCAAAATACAACTGTTTATGCGACAGTTATAAGCGCATTGAATTAAGTACATTGAGGTCAGCTGACACTGAGACACATCGTTGCACACTTTATAAGCAAAAAATAAAACTAATTTTTTACACAAAAAGGTACACATTTTAGTTAGTGATATAATACTACCCGCGGAATTTATATATGTAAATTCGATTTCATGAAATCTAATTCTGTAAACCCCGCGGAACCAACCATAAATTGAATTTGTTTGAATTATTTTATTGAAATGTGTATATTTTTGTACAGTAGATAAAGTTCTTTAAAAAGTACGGACAGCGTCGCGTCTCAAGACTCTCGGTATGAGCTGACCCTAAGATGGCCGGTCAGATCTAACCGATAACTTAGACTTATACAAGTTACGTAACAGCGTTAGGATACTTTGTGAAGCAATTAGTTTCATTGAGAGAAAGTTGTAATTTATTGTAGAAATTATTAATCTTAGGTTTGATTACACGGGCGTGGGTGCGGTGTGAATGTGTTGCCAGTGCTTCTGAGAAGGAAAAGACTTGAAATAAATTAAGAAAGATGAAATAATATTGATATGTAATGGAAACACCAAGACCCCGAGCAACATGGGACAAGGACAGGAAGATGATGAATTTGTGTAATTGAAAGGAGAAATAATACCATATTTTAAGACACTAGCTATATGGTTAAATACAATTTTAAATTCACTAAACAATGACAAGTATTTTACCAGAACAACTACAAGTAAACATACTTTTCAGCTAGAAATCAAATCTTTTATTAACAAATTTTTAAGCTCCATCAAAACAGAGCTTTGAATAGTTTGAATCCAATAACTCTGAACATAGTTTCTTCATTTGGATTTGAGCAGTAAACCACTCCACATAAAGAAGGAAAATATAATGTTGATAGTACATTAGCCACTTGCCGCTAATATAAGTACCATTTCTAATTCCTACGATTCTCAAGGCGAGAAAGCCATTTACAAACGATATATCTAAATCGTTGATATACAAGCAATAAACTCTCTGTTTGCCGTCCACATAGAAAACGTATTAGCGAGGTTTCTAATATAAATGTTTAACGATGACAGGCGACGACAAATGATATAGTAATGTGCTGGGTAATAGACTGACAGACTGTTAAGAACATTTTACATAGAAGTAGTTTGTCGCCCAACGAGAGCTAGAGATACCATGGCCGTGTGAATCCCGTGGGCGAGACTCGAAAGAGAATTTTTTCTATCAAAGAAATATTAAAAAAAACACTTTTTTAGAACATGATTTTATTTTACCGTGTATCAAACGTATGCAAGATTTCAGTTCAATCAGATGCGGGTAACTGTTATAAAATTCAGTTGCAACCAAAGTAATAATAATGCTTTATTAACTCGCAATAATCGATACCTAATAACTAACCGACTTACAGGTTAAATAAATGCTTGTTTAACACATAACCCTGTTTTTGGGTTCGCCAGAGGTATGTAGGTATGTACTTACTGTTTACACAAGTCATCTTCATCTCTTTTCGATAACAACTTATTCGATAACTACAAATTTTATTCGAGACGAGAAAATCTATTCGTGTAAATGAGTCTTTACAGTATTTAACATAGCTATGAAAAGCTATCATTAGTATATTGTAAGTGGGTGGGCTATGCTCATAGTAATGGCCTGTTGCCAATAGACTTAATGTTATGATGACTCTAATACTATAAGTCTATTAGGTAGTATATGGATGGATTAACGGTCTTCTCTAGTTTCCCGTACTTTGATTTGTGTGGCCTACATATTTTATTTGTGTATCCATCTTCCGTGGTTTGGAAAATTTCATCGTCATAATTAATTTTATGAGCTTTTCTTTCATAGAAACATAATATACTATAATTAATATTTGTTTCGGGATATTTACCATGTATATTGTGACCAAGCTGACAAGCTTAAAAACATGTATAATATACTATGTTTCTACTATCTTTGGAATATTGGCAAAATAAAAAAATAATTAATCAATTACTTTATTTCTATAGCATGATACGACATTACCAGATTTCTTTACATTATGTGCTTATTTGCCGCTATATGGTTGTTCAAGGCTGCACGACTTAATAAGTCGTCTCAACCGACGACTCTATATAAAATTATAATCAATCAATACATATAATAAATCTGTAGTAAAATTATTTTTGTACATCGAAAAAAATTCAAAAAAAAATAGCCAGGGTGTTAAAGGATAACCAACAGAACCCATTTCCAGCATTTTTGGAATTTTTGTCTGTTTGTCTGTTTATTTGTGCACGCATCACGTGAAATGTACGAAACCAATGTAGATAACTTTTATACATAAAAATTGTGCGTAACTTGAAGAAGTACTTAGTTTTTGTTTCATCGCAATCGGTTCACTCTATCAAAAGTTAGATGAATTTAAAGTGTTCAAGAAGTAAAATTATCACAGCACACGCAATCCAGTTACTCGGACAGTTGAACTCGCTGTTCGATAGATGGCGTTGTGCATTTAAAGTCATTTTCTGAATCGCGGTGTTAAGATTTTACGCGAAAGAATGACACTAGAAAAAAAATTGGTCTGTAGTATATAGGTATTTAGGGTAGGCAAGAAGGTAAGTAGGGTAGGGCAGGGTAGGGTGGGCAAATGACGGGAGCGAAGCCGCGGGCACAGCTAGTCAACCATATAACGGCAATGAAATACTTCTAAAGAATCGATTACATTAACATATTAGCAGTGATTCAATTGATGATAATCGATCATTTCATTTCAAGATCGATTTTCCTCCAATTTGTTTCTTATTTTGATTAGAAGAAATATCTCTTATTTTTCTTCTAATCAAAATAAGGAAGCTATCACAGACTCATAACAAGCTGGAGCGATCATTAGATAAACCAAAGCGCGTCAGATAGCGCAGTATCGCTGATCTAGTGAGGAGACGCGCGCGTGGGAGCCGTGCGTGCCCAAAACTTATGGTTGCCAAGGATCATCGAGAAGCGTAAGTCTATGATGGTTTTATGAGAGGCCATTCCATACTTTGAAAGGATAAGTGTTGCGTTTTCGCGATGGGAAACCATTTTCTTTTATCTACCAGTAAAAAATGTCTAAACTTCTAGTGAATTCTACTTGTAAAGATCAGTGAATTTTTCAGTTCCTTTCTTATGATTTTGCCCCTTTTTATTCGATGACATAGACGCCGCAGGTTGCAATAAATAATGATATGAAAAGGACACTGAAAATATTGGTTTTTTAGATACTCAAACCAAAACGTTGCAGTCAAGGAAATTCAATATTTCTTTGATTAGAACTGACCTGAAGGCATTTTAATATTTTTTTGTCACTGCGCTTCCTAAACTACTCCACTCATCAAATGAAATATTTGAACATCTTTTGGTGCTAGACCGGCTTTATTTGTGAGGTATCACGCTTCCCGGATCTACTCATCTGCCAGCCCTGAAAACACATAGATATGTGTAATTGGCGTCCGTGTCCTTCGATATTTATGCGATATACGGAGATAAGGCCAGCGTGGCCCCACCGGCAGCGGGGATTACTTGCGTATCTTATGGCCACGCGGGGGCTGATAACCTTCTGTTGGTTCCGCTTTTTGGTTGAAGAATGTTGCGTTATCATATCGGTAAATGATTTGAGTTTAATAAAGAGAAGGGTTTAGGTATGTGCAAGATCCTATGAGAGCCTATGCTATTTGCCTTTCAAGCAGTCTAGTAGATGAGATGAAAGAGTGTGACACAGACGATGCTCTACAAATCCCTTTTTTTTTCACTGTGGCTTACCTACTTATGGGTTACTAATGATAAACATAAAAAATATAGTCACAATTTACATTGGCATAAAGAAATTCAGCACAGTGATCATTACGCATAATAATATTAGACATAAATGTTTATCACCATAAATACTGTTAGCTTAATAATAATGAAGCATAATTTTATAAAGCATAATGATAAACGCATAAAGATAATTTACACATAAGGTAAGTTTTTCATTTTTACTGTTTGCGTTGATATTACTAATATAAAAATATATATATATTCGCGGCTAAAGGGTGGCCGAACGGCACACCACCACCCCCGCCGCCTCTTAACCTAACCCAAAAGAGTAACTCCCATTTTTTTTTATTTTTCACATTGAAAAAATATTATGAATAAAAAAATTATGCAACTCCAAATTAGACCAAATGACAGTTATGTTAATTACTTTGGCATAATGCAAAGGGCATTATGCCAAAGTATTATTATGCCACAGTATTATTATGCTAATAAAAGTTATGCGAAAAACTTACGTCCTTACTTAGAAACTATTTAGAAACTCACCTTGAAAACTATCACAACATCCAGAGCCCGACTTAGGTCACTATTGAGTTTAGGCCTCCCTTTTTTTGTGTCGATCCCTACGTTCCTGTGCCAGCCTAACCTTACACCCACTAAAAAGCCTTTCTATCTAAAACAAACACATTACACAACGTATAATAATAAGCTCAATTAAACATCTCAACGTAAAAGTACAAACAAGATACAAAAAAACAATCAGTAATTAAAAGAGAATAAGTGTTTAGATGACGTAACAATAATAATAGTATATAATTACATATTCCGAGCAGATCTCCCATAGGTCATTATATACTATTATGTAGCTATTATGTACGTACTTGAGACCGTAACCTTAGCGTGAGTTATTTCACGTTGACCGTGTGTAAAGTATGTAGGATTGTAGGAGCAGGCAAACAATACTGAGTGTAATTAGATTTCACAGGCTTAAATATATTTCACAGGGCATCTGGTCCTTATTAGCAGGGTTGGCAGTTGACTTTTGTAATAAGAAGTAAATCATATTAATCTTGACTACAGAAATTAGATTTTAATGGAGTCTTAGATAGAGTCAAAAAACCTCATACTGAAAACTCATTTTTTTCGGCACACTGATTCGGTCATAAAGCTGTTAGATGCAGCGCGCTTATCGAGAAGTAACCTATGCAACCTTGACTTGCGAAGATAAAGCTAAAATATTGATAAAGATTTCCGGAAATACAGAATCCAGCCGGGAATTTTACTCTGCTGTACGCGCAATACTTTAATTTTAGCGCATGAGTGGGATGTCTACTTGTCCACCGTCCGGGCGCGGCGACTTCATAAGCCTTCACGCATACATACTTCTTGTGGATTCGCCATTCACTGCCTGTTAAAATCTCCATGCTTGTTATCCTCAAACAGCCCATTTGCTTTCCAAATCACAATCTCTGCTAATCAACACAGGTTGGTTAGGCCTACACACTTTCTTCTTTCACCATCTCGTCATCGCCTCAGGGTATAACAGAAAGTTGATAAGTGAAGCTAAATTAATCTCTTCAGTAGTAAGCTACTACCTATTGGTTTATTTGGTAAGTTGGTATATTCTGTTTAACTTGTACAATACTTAGAATCTACACCAAATTCTTTGCTAATAGTATGTGCTCGGGTCTCTGACCTCAGCATAAATCTCATAAGCTTCATCTTGTGAATGTTGAAACAAAAAATGATGAGTCATGTAATGTTGAATGAGTATGCCTATCATTAGCAAGCTTCTCGCTCAAACCTCTAATTTTACTCAAATGGATACTTTCGGCAAAAAGCAATTTTAAGAAAACTGCAGACTGCTTTCTGGTCTCGATGCTGCCACTTAAAAATTATCCAAGTAATGTAACTGCTTTATTTGGTTATTTTTAAAGTGGCAGTGTGTTGTTTCAAGGTTCATTATTAGGTCTCGTTAACAGCAGAGCCAAAATTAAAAAAGTGCGAGTCGGACTCGCGCACGAAGGGTTACGTACCATTATCGCAAAAACTACAAAAAAATCACGATTGTTGTATGGGAGCCCCACTTAAGAGGGTACTCTATTGGGCCTTTCTCCATACAAAAACATTCCGCTGTTTTCTTCGTGGATAATGCGTCCAGAGCAATGATTTTTTCCCATAAAATCAAGGTCTAATTAATACGTGCCCCTGTCATTTCCTTTTTTCGAAAACATAATCACTAAAAGAAATATGACAATCCAAAAACCCGAAAAAAATGCCCTTATTTATCGCCATGTTCAGACGACTTTCAGACAAAATTGATAAGTTTTAAACAAAAAAGAAAATGATAGAAGCATAGATATACTTTTCTTCTAAATTTTGATATAAGAATTTTTAAGATCAGGCGAGTTTTGAAGAAGAAAACGGCGGAATACGAAACGCCTTTTAGCCAAGGTTTTTGTAGGTAAAATCAGCCTGAGCTGCAGTTGTCCCTTTCGCACTTTACGGGGGGAGGTTGGAGGCGAGGGAGGGTAAGGCTTACACGTACACTAATAGGGAAGTGGCGGTTGTCGATATTTTTATCGATTTTCTAGTGATATACACCGATGTCGATATTTACACTATACAAAGATTTTATTTAATAAATCGTGTGATTGTGAGTATTACTTATTATTGTTGAAGGCACTTGTCGAATGATTAACTTTGGCATGCATAAGATCTGAAAAATGCAGTTGCGAATACACGATCGAAAGTTGTTTAGAAAATTAAGCCAAGATCCAGAATAAAGCTCGGTACAGACCAACCGAACGAACTAACAAATGTTGTTGAAAAGAAATAGCTAATTTTTGTTATTATAGATAGGCTCTCTCTTGACCACTATCTCATCTGATGGTAAGCGATGATGTGGTCTACGGTGTAGCAAACTTGCCCAGAAGTAACTTCACTCTTGACTTAAAGACCCCGAGGTTGTAGCTATCGGGCAACACAGACGCAAGGAATTCCACTCCTTGATGTACGAAAAATTAAAGTATTTCCAAAATGTTTAGTGCCTATGGGCGGGATGTCTACCTTGTACCGATGGCGCATCGCCGTAAGTCTTGTAGTCCGATGATGAAACAGGCTATATGGAATTAGATCATGCAATTCCATCGCAAAATCCCCGAAATGCAACCGATAAAAACTGTCAAGCTGGCACCTCTGCGACGATGTTCAAGGTTCTGGAGCTTTGACTCGACCTCATTGCCGATGAGCCTCCTGACCCGTTTTTTGATCAAATCTAGTGCATGAAGCTGGTATTTGGCAGATCCTTCCCAGAGACGAGAACAGTACTTCATGCAAGATCGAACTTGCGCTTGATACAATTTAAGCAGCTGTTCTGGCTTGAAGTACCGTCTCAACTTCTTAGCAGCATGTTGAGGCATTCCTCAATATAATGGTCAAAAATTGAGTGTCGATGTCAACGTTACGCCAAGAAGCTCCTCAATATGGTCCGTTATCGCCACGGTTACACCTCGGAAAGATGGAGCCGGATGAAATTGGCTCTTTGTAGTGAACAAAAGACGCTCGCTGTATAATATAAATATAATAAATTTATTTTTTCCAAAGGTTCCCTTCTAGAAATGGTATTTGACCTTTTTCGGTGCAATAACTTGCAAATAAAATGTTACTTTAAAATTGCAATATAAAACAAATTCATAATACGAATGGTATATTGCATCTTATTTTTTAAAGTGGCTGCATACGTGCTCACTGCTCTCTGCGACCAGTCTCCCGATACATCCATAACAGCGTGAGTCTGGCCAGCCTGCCATCAGTGGAACAGCTATCTCGACCCAACTCCTCTAATGGCTGCACCGGGCATCGTAACCGGATCAAGGCTAGGCCACGTGGCGGTATGTCTTTGCCCGCTGTGTGTTCACAAGCCCTTCGGTCGAAACCTACCACCAGTACTTCACATGATTAGCACCATCCGGGGACCACGTGTAGGGATTCAAAACGCTTATTTTCCTACGGACGCGGGTGACCCGGCCCTCAAAATGATGGCTCAGATCTTCTGAATCGTTCGCTCACCTTACGTCCTGTCTGCTGATTTGCAGTCTTTCGGTTGGTCTTACACCCAGTATTATGCAAACTAAATTTTGATTTCTTATAAAGCAGATACTTATAAAAATGATTTATGAATTTTGGAGAAGTGGGGTTTGTGGGTATTTAAATTAAAATATAGAATTTTAAATTAAAATAATAAAAAAAGAATTAAAAACACGCTTATTAATTAAAAGCACTTTTTGACAAGGCAGCTTTTCGAAAAGTGAAAGAAAAAATTGAACAAAAAATTAAAAACAAGCGAAATTATTTTTGTGTTGAATGGGCTCAACTGAAAACCAATCTTTTCAACGAAGTCGGGGGACCTGTAAAAAACTGATCCAAGGAACCATCCCCCGACTGCAAGGCAGGCGTGTTTTTAATTATTTTTAATGATTTATTTTTTATATCATACCTCTTTTAGTAATAAAACGATATTTTTGGAAAAACAATTTATTTTATACGTTTTCTATGGGATGTTAAATAGTACCTACTGTTATATTTAGTTAATTTCTTTTGGCATACCTATTCTATCATCGTCTAGCTATTCTAGAGCTTATTTAGTATATAAATAATAATAGTAGTATTACATAATCATTCTTTCCCTAATAACATATTATTAGGGAAAGAATGATTATTTAATACTACTGTTATATATTATTATTTATATACTAAATAAGCTCTAGAATAGCTAGACGATGATAGAATAGGTAGTAATTTTTTATGAAATACTTTTTTTTTCCTTTTTTCCCATTAGTTTTTTTTTTAATTTTTAATAAAGTTACGCTTCTAAAGATACCACATAAATATATACCGGTTGAGCCGTTGAGAATTTATGGTGGAATAAAGAAACTCACAAACATACATGAGCCCTATAAACATAACACTCCTCTTTTGGGCAGTCGCGTAAAAATGTGCATTTATCTATCGTAATTTCAATCCTTTCACTTGCAGGTAAATTTCGTGGTATACGACCATCAATAATTTCTGGCGGAAGGCATTTAAAAAAACCGGCCAAGTGCGAATCGGACTCGCGCACGAAAGGTTCCGTACCATTATCGCAAAAAACGGCCAAAAATTCACGTTTGTTGTATGGGAGCCCCACTTAAATATTTATTTTATTCTGTTTTTAGTATTTGTTGTTATAGCGGCAATAGAAATACATCATCTGTGTAAATTTCAACTGCCTAGCTATCACGGTTCATGAGATACAGCCTGGTGACAGACGGACAGACAGACGGACAGACAGACAGACAGACGGATCGCGGAGTCTCAGTAATAGGGTCCCGTTTTTACCCTTTGGGTACGGAACCCTAAAAAAACTACATTTCTCCAAAATTCATCGTCTCTTTAAGTTTTTTCGTAAAGTGTGTTGCGGCTCGGTACTCGCGGCTCGGGCGCGTGCACCGGCGGAGTCGGTCGGCCGCTCGGCGCGCTCTTACACACACAAATACACTACTCGTTCACACATTGATAGCTCGCTTGGTCGGGCGCAGCGCGACGGCAATAGTTTCTTCAAATACCTATTTTTCAAATTCTTGTTGACTAGATTCCGCTCTTAAATATTTATTTTATTCTGTTTTTAGTATTTGTTGTTATAGCGGCAACAGAATTACATCATCTGTGACAGACGGATCGCGGAGTCTTAGTAATAGGGTCCCGTTTTTACCCTTTGGGTACGGAACCTTAAAAAGGAAACTGCATTTAAAATATGTAGAAAGAGTCATTCAAAAGATTGAAATGTTGAGAAAATAGTTAACTTGATTTTATACGCAGAGAATTAGCATAAAGCTGAACCACTTTTATTCTTGATTCTTCTATTTATGAAGCAAAAAAAATAAATGGGATGGGGATCACTGATATTGGACCCAGTATCTATTAACAAACTTGACAAAGGAAATAGGTCTTCATCTAACCTTCAACAAACGAATCTGCCACCAGCCCTACCATCAGCAGGATCCTTGGCAGCAGACCAGCACTCCACTGTGGCAGGTTGCAACACAATTGGCTAATTGTGGCAATTGTTACTGCGGCCCAAGGTGAGCCCGCCATTTCTCGACTGCCGTGGGAGAATTCGGTAGGACTGGTGGCACAAGGCAGGGGAAGGAAGCGATTTTACATGGGGATTTATGAGAAACAATGTACTGTTTTTCTAGAGACAATCATAACTAAGAACACATGACTAAGTCTTTATTCTTCTATCAAAACTATGCCTACATAAAGTTACATAATAACTGCGACGAGACGCCAAATTCTGGGATTTCTTGAGTATCCACATGCGTTTACTAAAACTAAAGGTGAGGTTAAAATACACTAAAGCAAATAATTACCCAATCCGAATAAATAATGTCGTGAACTCATTTATGCTTTTCCCTAAATAAAGCTCAACTTCCCATTCAAATATATCGTCCGCCTCTACCTTGCACTCTCCACACCTTACGCAAGTGCGCGGGCGCACACTATACCGCGCATGCGCCGATCAACAAGCACCCACCGACCGCCGCCGACCAAACAACCGACCGTCGCGCGTCGGCCGACAATTACCACGCTCCAGTATCGAACCGCATGATTTATTGCAGATTCAAACAGCCATAGTGAATACTATTATAGTGGTCAACATTGATTGTTTGTGTTTTGAATCAATTTAGCTAGGTACAGGTTCTAGTGCTAATATAATGTATTTCCTATTTGATATGAATGCAAATTTTGTGCTGAATTTTGAAACACGTTCCTACTCATAATCACATTTGCTGTTGTATTGTTCAAAAAGCCTTCGAAATAAAGGGAGAATAACTAGAATGATGAATTGGAAAACAAGAAGGATCTGTTTGGGCTGAGGAGGCAAATGATTATGAATCAAAATGACAAACAAGAAGAAAGGCCAAGCCACAAGGACTTGAACGTAATATAGAAAAATGAACATCATAAACGGCTCTAAGATTTCCTCCAAAAAACGAGATAAAATAAGTGTGCGTAACATCAGCAAACAAACAAAGAAAGTGAATGACGGACGTGAGAATTTCACGAACTTACTAATTCAACAATTGATTACCGACCCACGCGAATAGTAAATAAGCTCTTATATAACCGTTTGACTGTCGCTTAAATACCGCTATTTACCGAACCATTCAGATTTCACGACACACACAGCTAGGTATTTACTCGGGACATTCGCTAACATTACGCAATTCTCATATTTACCGTAGCATAGGTAATTTAATTAGAATACTCGCGACAAAAAGAGAAACACTATGTTTTCTATTTGCTGTAAAGCTTGAGAACTTGCAGGGAAGTCGATGCGCTATTGATCACGTTAAGGCACAAAAAGAAGTGCGGTTTTCCTAGTATTTATAAAGCTACTTACGGAGAAAAGTTGTGTAAACTATGACCTCTTGTTCTGACATATCGGAGACCGCAACCGCCTTTTATGATTCATAAGCTTTAGACGCTGTCGCGAACTATTAATTGAGTTTTCTCCATAAAATGCTTTTGCTGTCATCTAAATGGAGCAGCGTTTCAGCGCCATCACTGGCACAGTTGATGGTGCTCCCCTTAGCCATTTGCTGATTGCGTGCCAGGTTTAATGAGTTTCGAGTAAGGCTTAGCACGCACTGCGATTTTTATAAGCACGAATAAAAATTCGCGCGTATTTTTTAGTACAATTTGAGCGCGATTTTTTTCCGCAGTGCGTGCAGTTTCATACATTTCCATAGGTCACAGAATGGGCGGAAATAATATCGCGCGAATAAAATTCGCAGTGAGTGCTATGACTAAACTAGAGATTCATGAAAAGCGTGGAACTTCGACGGTCGTCGTTTAGTTTGTTGAAAGTAGGAAACTCCAATACTGCCTACCTACCTACATGGCATGCTTGGATGAGACAAGCGCCTCCAGCCGTGAGAGCTTCTATTCTTGCGCATCGTATCATTAATTGCTTCACCCTTACGTCACGTTGTCGTCAGTAGAAAGCTAGGTAATAGGGAGCATTGTTACGCACACCCAAGCATCCAGTGAGAAAAAAAACGCATGTGTGACTATTACTTCATAATCTAACGCAAACCAAGAGTTTTTGTTAGAAAAGTCGCACGATTTGCATGCGACATGCGACTTAAGGATGTAATTATCGTTACAATAAAACGATAAATATAGTGATGAAGCTGTTTTGTCGTAAACCGGGAGTGAAATTAAAATATAGTGTGCTTATCTAGATAATTATTGGGTGACGGACATGTCCCCCTATTATTGAGTTTTTAGAGTCAACTAAGAAAAATGCTTTTGCATTCAAAGGGAAGTCAAAGTCAAATACATTTATTTTAAATAGACCATGAAGCGACACTTTTGAATTAAAATTTGCAAGTAATAAAAATCGATTCTACCGTCAATTCGGAAAAGAAGCTGGTTATGGAGAAGATCGGACAAGAAATACCATACTTACTCTTTCAAAAAAAATACTTTTTTATAATATTTACATAAGTACATACATTCATAAATTCATATGTATGAGGACGCTGCACCCAGAACAGCACTACATATAATACTATATACAGGTTTAAAGTATTAAAAGTATTAACAGGTAAATTCATTCATTTGATAAATAGGAACATGGTTCTCACATACTTACAAATATTGCAAACATAGGTAAAATACCTAATTCAACAACAACGTAACAGTGTGTAAGTCAATTCCTTAAACAAAAAAAAAGGAATACAATAACTATGAATAGGGATTAATTAGAATCAAATTATGTGGAAAGAATAACAGGGTAAGCTAAGCGTGCAGATATTTACATTAGAAATCGGAGATAGTAAGACCAAAATCAGTCCGTGTTAGTGTGTATTGAGTATGAGAGAGAATTCGGCGAAACACGTGAGCTGCACTTACTTCTACAATAACGTCATTATATTAATTATCGACACTTTCTGGACAAGACAATCATGGTCAACTCCAGCATACATGCAAATTTACTCTAGCCTTCCAGCCTGAAGTTGGGCATGCATATTGAAATAGTATCTAGTACATTACAGTTCTGCAAGAAACCTAAAACATTTCTGCAGCTAAATAACATTACCCCGTAAACATTACGGGTGCCGGTGAAATTACAGGCCCACGAACCAATCTAAATCATCTTAATACAAGAACAGATAACCCAGTTATACTCTGTGTTACATTAAGCATGAATATCTCACACAGTAGACATTTGCTCGACTTAAAACATTAAACACATCACGATATCTAAACTTAATGTATTTCTCACGAATAGGTTACAAAACCTGACTTTATAGATCTTTCGTATAAGGCGAGCTGGATTGTGGTTATGTCATCATATGGTGGAGACGCCACGATCAGGCTCGTGTCAAATATGGTACCTGTGACGCTAATAGCTTGGCTGTTTTGATTTGCATTTTATTTTGGGATGGCAGCAAAATATTTGGCTACCTATATTAAAATGGAAGTTGGAGTCAAAAATTTGCAAAAAAAAAAAACAGTAAATTTTAGGATTTCCTCTTATTTTTCATGCTTCGAAAACGGTGACTGGTTTGACAAGAAGCGTTATAACACTTTAAAAGCGTCCACGATATGTTTAAATATAGGTAGTAGCTACATCACAGTCTAGTGTTGTGAGAACCATATTTTAAGATTTGCATCAATTAATTTTCCGATGACGTGGTGTGTGTGGCGAGTCCACTAGATGCTAGACGCACGGGACCGATCAATGTGACAACATTTGGGGCAAGCCGAAAGAGTAGATGTTCAGCAGGGGACCTCTTTCGGCTGAAATGATAACAATGATCAATTATTTTCAGTCCTCACTTAGTTTGCACCGTCTCCAGATGAAACAAGTATTTAATATAGTAATTCACGTACATTGACGTCAAAATATTCAAACATCAATATGAACTGATTACTAAACTATATTTTCTTACATAAAACGCATATTTATCAACATTGCGTGTATAGCACATTCCTAGTTGCGCTGATGCAAGTACTACCTACATAATGGTTTAGTGCGTCGTAGACAAACAGTAATCGTCACGTTTCTGTTGACAACTCACTGGCACCTTTGTAATTATGTTATGTTTTGTGATCTATATTAATAGGTAAATACTAGTTACCTATTAAGTTTACAAGGAAATTGGGCTTTGTTAAGATCTGCTATCGATTAGAAGTCTAATTTCTACTATGTTGTACTTTGTCGCAGGTGACGTTTACATAGGACTTATCATACGGGTTTGCTCTTGACTCTAGTCTAGGTCAGAGGTGACAGAGACAGATTCGACGATTGAGTGAGCTTACCCAGAAGAAGCCTCTTCACTCTAACTTTGAAGAGATTCGGGTTGAATGTGTTCGGAAACACAGACGCAGGTAGTGAGTTCCATACATTCGCTGTGCGCATTATGAAGGATGTTTGGAAGCGCTTGGTGCGAATTTATATAATCTAAGGACGTATCCTACTGCATCTAGTGTTATTGCATTGCATATGTTGTTGTCCATTAATAAACGTTTGGAAGGATTAAGGAACAACCCCTGTTGGCAATTATTATTGATTCAGTTAATCTATTGTTGTTTATAGTGAGATTAAGAAGATTTCTTAAAAAAAAAAGTTAATTAAAAAGATCAAAAAACCCGACTGTTTAAAAAGCGAACTAAAACTAAGTACTAATGTACTTTTTAATCCTTTTACTCCTTTTTATCTCAAATAACGCTTTCAGTTCCTCGTTGGAGATCATCGGAAAATCTAAAATTATGTATTTGTATGCATTCCACTTCCTTCTTTGACAAATCTTTCACGATTCATGCAGCTCGGTTGTGGAATGCACTACCTATTGAAATAAGACGTGCTCAAACGCTGCCAACGTTTAAGAAAATGGTGAAGGAGCATTATCTTTCACTATAATTTTTATTCTTCTCCTTTCTCTGTTATATTTTATATGTATTTGATTTATAGCTGGCTAGCCTATTGCCAAACTATGTAAGCTGTTTTAATTGGTACACCTAAATACGATAACAACCCCACGACCGAATTTTGGTCATGGCAGTGAATTTGAACGGCAACTAGTCATCGACACGGGAGTAATCGCCTCGTGATCTGGCCTTTTTTATTTTTATTTTGTTTACGGGGTAAACCTTCAAAAGGACTTTTGGGGAAAAGACCAGGGAGTGTGGGATTTTTACCTCACTAAAACCACCCCGGTGATCACCATCAGCACGTAGAGAGAAGATAGTACAACAACAGTGACGATGAGTGTAAATCGAAGAGCATATTCGTTAAAACATACTCAAAAGAGAGCTTTTTATTGGTAGAGACTAACAAAAAGCTCTGTTTTGAATTCATGTGACTTTTTGACTGACACCACGCGCAAGAGCAACACTACCACCACAAACATCACCTAATTTCTTAACATTCTAACCATCACGCTTATGATCTCTAACGGGTATCTACCACAGATACAATAGTACTGACGTAGTACTACCTAATCCAAGTAAAGATTAACTCAAAACCGTATCGAATCAGTGAACATGAATGCTAGTACACTCGATTGTCGGCTAATCGCGAGTGATACAAACGGTAACGGCATCGATCGTTCATTTCAACTGTGTCAGCCGAGGCTGCGCTGCGCGGGAGTTGATGCGACGACCGAAGACCCACTGCGCAAGCGTCGCTAAGTTACAACTACCGTCGGAGTATCTTGATATTTTTTTTGTTGATGGAGAATTATTTAGTCTGTAATAAGCACGAAGTGGATCTAATGAGTTAGTGGCAATTAAGTTTCGGAATTTTTGGAGATTTCAAATGTTTAAATGAAAGGTACAGTAGTACACTGACTGTTCTGAGTACAAGTGGTGACTCTGGATTTTCGTATCTTCTTTAATAGCAATGCGTATTCAGTTGCAATAGAGCTTAAAGCCTTTTGCCCGTACATGTTCGTTACTTTAACAGATCCATCTCTTCAGCGACCATTAGGTAAGCTTAAAGTCTGACTAAAACGATCACCATGACAGTGTGACAAGTGGAAGAAGCAAACCTATTGCAGATATAACAGACTAGGGAAAAAGACAACGATGAAGACTCGACATGATCATCAGCCTTCCTCAATCAGACAAAGGGAATGGAAGTCTGGGCAATATTTCATCTTCCATAACCATAGCTTCGAAACCACTACACCCCTAGCCTCAATGACAACTTACAGTTAGTTGTCTGGCGACAGTATTACCGCGCAGTTAGTGCGCGACAAGCTGCGCGGGCGCAGATACCACGGAAACACGTGTCGCGCGATGAAACCGAGTGTTGTTTGATAGCTTGTGAGTTTGATTGCGAAATATTAGTTTTATTATGTATGTTAAAGCCTGTTATAGGAACAATATCTTTCCTGTACGGGACGATATAATGTGATAATGCAGATTAGCTTCGAATAATTTACTAAGTTGGATGATGCTATGATCAAAACAACACTAGATACTCTTTACTTAAGGCCGTACCCTGACCAAAAAATCAGCATGAGATATGAGCATTCCTATTGGCCTAGCGGCACTGGTGGCGCATGAATTACGGTAGTGAATACGCCCAGATTTTAGAATAAAATCTTTATAAAATATTGGTCTTGGAATATTGGCCATTCCACCAATACGCACCAAGCGCTTCCAAACATCCTTCATAATGCGCGCAGCGAATGAGTGGAACTCACTACCTGCATCTGTGTTTCCGAACGCATTCAACCCGAATCTCTTCATAGTTAGAGTGAACAGGCTTCTTCTGGGTAAGCTCGCTCCATCGTCGACTCTGTCTCTGTCACCTTTGACCTAGACTAGAGTCAAGAGCAAACCCATCACAAATAAAAAAAAAAAAAAAAAAAAAAAAAAAAAAAAAAAAAAATGTTCGTTATCAAATTGTTGTAATTGATTTATTTTTAAATAAAGAGTAGATAGCTCCTAAAAACTGCACAAAAACGACTGCTGGCGCGGCGTTTTGCTCGGGGAGGCGCCATAAGGGCTGGTTTCTTAATAGAGTATTTGGACTTCTGAATGTGTCCCACTCCTGTAACCTCTTCCTTTTTAAAGTTGGTTCGAAATAGGCATCTGAAATCAGTAAGGAGGTGGTTCTCAATTCGACTATGTTTTTTTTGTATGTTTGTTATGGGATTACTCCGACAATTGTGAACCGATGTTGAAAATTATTTTTGTTGTTTGAACGACTTTAGTCCCGAGGTGGTCCCATAGTTTGTTACTAAGTTAACAGAGTAACATTTATTCAACAGACAACAGAGCATACGGAAGACTAGCACGACGAACTTTCTTGTAGGTACACACCGAGAGACAAACAACACATCTGCTGAGAGTAAGATGAAGAAAGCTCCTTTAGCAATTCAATATCGCACTCTACTCTCTAGCTTTAGCATTCCCAAGCTCTTTATGAATCTTTCCACAAAGTTCTTAAACGCTGACAAAAGGATCTATCACGGCAGATAGCAGCATCCACCACTGATAACATCATACAACTGACTTAATAACTCCTCCCAAATTGACGCAATCATATTCCCACACAGCCTAGCCTCAGACAGAGACATGCCATCATTCACACTATTGTACACGCTGGTACACAATGGTGAGCCATCTAATCCGTCGCAGTATCGCCAGTCAAATGTTTCATACGACTGATCGACTTCGACTTGTGTTACTAAGGATCGGTTACGAAAACTAGTGTATGTTTGTTTAGTTGTGACCTTGGAGGTTGTAGACTAAATTAGAATAAAGACGCAGTATTGTAATGTGCTTTTGTGCAGTTAATTTAGCCCCATTTAATACAAACATTACTTATGGCTAAAAGCAAAGACGACAAGCGAAAATTCCCTTCTGCACTTTTATGAAATATAAAAATATGTAGAGCAGGTAGAGCAAGTAGAGCAGGTAGAGCAGGTAGAGCAGGTGGAGCAGGTAGAGTAGGCAGGGTAGGCAGGGTAGGCAGTGTAGGCTGGGTAGGCTGGATATAAATTTGCATCACCTAACATCATCCTCTGGCTTTATGTCCCAACTAGCTTCTGCTAGCAGCTTCGCCCGCGTGAAATGTGTTTTCTTATCCCAAGATGCAAGATGTAATACCGAGATACAATTTTACCAGACTATAAACTATCTCTGAGCCCTTTCATCCAGATCTGTTTAGCCGATCTGGCGTGATTGAGTAACAAACATACATCCATCCATCCAAACTTTCGCATTTATAACATTAGTAAGATGTGTTTCGATGAAGCAATAGTTTTGGTTTTATACTTTATTTGAAATTTCTTCATCTTAGTTTAACTACCTCTCATAGCTATCATCTGCCACGTAATCTAATCTTTTCTGTTACACAAAAAAATCATAGTTTTTATTTAAAAAAATATTGAATGAACTTCTATCCTGATTGTATTCAGCCCGCTACTCCTTCTAACTTAGACCGCAGTCTATAAGGACCGCTAAACGTGTCTGCCGCACGACAAGCGTTCGTGAGAGCTCTCCAATTTTAACAAAAACTTCGCGCTTTGCCACAGGCAGTCGTCCAGACACACAACTATGTTGTTAGACATAGAATACACATTTAAAGTCCTCTATAAACGTGTATAAACTTCTTCATTCAAGGACAGATATCCTTGAATGAATAAATTATTTAAATTGGTAAAGATTTTTCGGTTGGTTAGTTGGTAACTAGGTTATCAAAGTTGCATTGCAGTGGAATTAGAGAAGAGAACTTCTTTAAACGAAAAATAAAGTAATTTTTTTGTTGCCTTTGGTTTAAGCTGAATTAAATCATTGAAAGCAAAATCTGCAGCCTAATTTCGTAAGTGAATTCTGCAAAGCAAACAAGACGATTCCTTCCCAAAAACGACTTTACGTATTAATATGCAATACGTAAAGCCGTTTTTGGAAAGGAATCGACTTGTTTGCTTTGCAGAATTCACTTACGCAATTAGGCTGCTGAACTGTATGGTCCGATGAACTAATAAAAAGTGCATATGTTTTGTGTTTGCGAAGAGGTTTTTAGCAATCAGTGGGACGATAATTACAGGCTGATATTATAAAGCGCATAGTATGTGTTTTCAAGAAATGGAAGAGTTATGATATTACTTTCTCCTTGTACTAAGATCATTTCCACATAACTTCCAAAAGTTTTCGTCACTAATCGAAATCTCAAGATTGAACGATACAAATCACCATTAACGAAACAGCTGTTTTTGTTTCGCAGCTTTTCCTTCAATGTGCAACTTATAATAGAAGTTCATAATAACTTCGTTGATTGCTGATCTCAGCTAAGATTAATTGCTGGAGCCTCTCCATCAGATACGGTGGGACTGTGTGGCGTCATTTGAGAAGATCACAGCATTGTACTGCAACAGCAATGCAAGATGCAGCGTCAGATGGAAATCTCGAATGGTCGTCAAGAATTTAATGTACGGACTACTCACAAATTTGTGCTGTTTGTGGCAGTACTGAGAATTCTCATAATATTATAACTGGTTTGGAATTTAAGAGGCAAATCTTCAGACCCTTTGTGACTTTTAGATGTCACAAACTGACTTGAAGAAACCACTTTATGTCTCAGAAACTGAGTAGAATTAAGTTTCCAATTTAACGGCAAACATCAAGTAATTATAATCGGATATTATATAAGCTGTTCCAATAAGGAAACTAATCAACTAAGTTCATAAAACTCAGAGATAGCCGCACACGAACCTCGCAAGAAAGAAATAATATATTTGAACGATTCATAAAACATTACTTGTCAGTGCCTTTTCCTATCCGTAATAAATTATTATGCTTTTAATTTTGTATTACACATTAATCTGGTGAAAGATTTTCCTGGTATACAACCATCAGCATTCCATTTTCAGTCACCAGGTTGTAATATATCGTAATTTAATAATTAATAAGTAATAACCGTCGAAATAAGGCAAGCGACATCGCGGCAGGCCTTATCAAAGATGGCGGGATCGCTGGAAATGCTGGAATCCTTTGGCAAAGATTAGTGCTTGGGAACTCTGTACAAACAGATCTGGAAGGAGAATAAGGCCGACAGTGGGACAGATAACAACTAAAAAAATCTCAAATTCTAATAATTAGTATAAATTAAGGTTGATTTAGAATAGAGATTCAGGGATATTTTAATAATAAACACGTTTACTGGGCGGAGGCATATTTCTTGCTGCGAACAAATATGAAGGTACAAACACAGAATTGGTAAAGTCAGTTTGGTAGACCCAAGCCGAGCAAACTGGTAGAAAGATGACACAGCTGCCGACAAAGCGAAACCCGATGTTTACCTACACAGTCATACGAATAGAGACACAGGTCGAAATTTGACTGCAAGATGAGCCCTTACGCAAGATTACAAGAATCACATAAATAAGTCATAATGTAGACTTTCGTTACCCAACATGGCGTGTTCCCACGTGGCATTTCCACTGTTCATCCCTTCGCACGCTCCGCTTACGTGCGATCATCTAGCATGCGCCTGCGCTGCGCAACTTTTACTAGACAACCGTCAGGCCTATTGCTTATAACTTTATATCTTGGGTATGTCTAAATATTATTAGAAATGTTTAATCAAGCAAGCGCTACTCTTACTGCAATTTTTAATTATTGATACCTTTTTTGTGCTTATTTTTTTTATTCTAGTTGCAATTTCATCTGGGTTACTATCAATATCAAAGACTTGATAGAATTGAAGGATATTAGATTTTTTTGAAAAAAAGATGCAGGATATGATAAAAAAAGGCAAGGCAAGCAGCATAACATTGAAGTTGATTCGATGTCGTAAAAGAACACCAGTAATTTAATAATATAAGAACCAGAAGTGAAAACATAAACGTTTCACAATTAGACAATATAAGCCCAAGTAAAACTTGAAGAAAGTTAGGAAAAGCCAGATGATTCATTAAACCGAGGGGATCATGGCCTATAGTAAAATGCCGCTCAACAAAAGATTAACAATCCCTAATTACCAATTACGATTCAAATTATGAACAGTGTAATTAAATTCCGCATTTCTATATAATTCCTGCATAATATCTACAAGCATTTCCTATAAATTTATACGTAGCTAATTATTAAACATAGCCTTAACGTTTACTACTACAGTTACGGAATCATAATCTGCTTTGATTCAATTAAAACACGGAAAGTTATTTTGATATACAGCTGAGAAAATAAATCAATAAAAAAACGTTTAACCAAAAAAAATAAATTGAATTTCAAAACAAAACACTTTAAAGCGAAAAATAACTTTCTTTTGGAAGTCGGTGTCAAAAGCGAAAAAAAATTGGTGCTAAAGACACCGATTTAACAAAACTTGCCGCGTTTTAATTGAATTGGATGTCGGTTTAGTTTTTTTTGCTTATTTCCTATTTTTATCTTTTTAGTATTGGTACCTAATATTACATTGTTTTATTAAGGAATTCCGGTGCCTACTTTCCGACTCTTTCACCAGAGCAGTTCGATGGTACCATTTTCATTAGAACTATTTGTTTCACCACAGTCATTTAACTATTAGGGATATCTTATACCCAAAACATACTTAACATTGAGAAGTTCTAGTGGCCATATCTGAGGTCTTCTACATCAGTTCCACTTCACCAAATGATACTTTCTGAATTCAAATGCTTGCCATGTACAAATATATGTATGCCTATGAAATTTGATGAGTTACCTCGATTTCCATGGGATCCTGACTTGGTGACAATGCAACTATCTCGAGAGTATACCCTTTCGAACAAAAAATTATTTTCATAATCGGTTCATAATTGACGGAGTAATAGGTGAAAAGACAAAAAAAAAGTATTTATTTTATTTTAATAGCCTCGCGTTTGACCACTATCTCACCTGTTGGTAATCGATGATGTGGTCGACGGTGAGACACGCTTGCCTAGAAATAACATATTCACTCTTGACTTAAAGACTCCTAGATTGTAGCTGTCGGGAAAAACAAACTCTGTCAGGGAATTCCACTCCTTAGCCGTACGCATAATAAAAGTGTTTCCAAAACGTTTTTTTTATGTGCGTATAGGTGGGATGTCCATCATATTATGTACTGATGGCGCATCGCCGTACGTCTGGTAGGCCGATGATGAAACGGGCTAGGTGGAATAAGATCGTACAATTCCAACGCACACTCTCCGAAATGTAACCGATAAAAAACTGACAAGCTGGCAATTCGGCGACGGTGTTCAACGGAGCTTTGACTTGACCAATGCACATTGACAATGCCTCATCACCGATGAGCCTCTTGGTTCGCTTTTTGATCGACTTCATTGCGTCCTACATAGAATCTCCTCCTTTTTTGTAAAGTCGGTTAAAAACCTTTACAGTTCCCTTTTCGTGATTTTGATTATAGTCGATTTAACTATTCTTTTATAAGCGCAACTAAATAATATTACCCTATATATTGTACTGGTAAATCTAATTCATGAATGCAATTGTTGTACAAATTTTTATATCAGCTTTTTTGTTAACTGAATTTTAACTCCTTTTTTTGTGGTACCAAAATATTACTCAAAAATAATTATTGCTAATCCAGGCTAAAAGTAGTGACCACTTTCCATCAATAACCTTCAACATTCCATCTCGCTTCTTTCAGCCATCACTCCTTACACTAGGGATTTCTTCATCATCCTCGTATCCTAATCTTAACTTATTTGAGGTCATCACAGCACGTCTTTTCTTTAAAGATATGACCGTGTGCATTGCATATCATCATCTGTCATCGTCTCGTTATCAGGATTCGTTGCTCCACGACTCGTCGAGCTTCATTGCCACGGCACTTTTCTGGTGGTCACCACTGTTGATTCCAACTTAAAGAAGTTGCACTAGTGTTTTAATATTATTAACGATATGGCTAAGCGATGATGTGAAGAAGTCTCTAGGTTGTAGCTATAACAACCCATCCATCACCCATCCTAAGTTGTAGCGTCATATACGTCAGTGCCAAATTCTTTCCTAGTCATAAATATCGTGTCCAAAAACCATCACAATTTTCTTTATTCTCTCTCCTATCTAACATCCATCTACCATATACTCCTGGCCACATAACAACTGCAGCAGTGGTAATTACCTCATGCACTACTTGCAGGTACCGAGAAGTAATGTTACCCAACGCGGGACGTTTTTGTCGATACCCGGCCTTAGAACTATGCGGTGCAGCGCTGTGATGCAACGAACACCTGGTTAAATAATAACTGTTTCAGAACTAGTATTTTGTAGGTGTGTGTGTGTTGCAGGGTGATTTTTAGATCTATTAATATCGGCGTTTCTTGAATGTGCAAGCCTGAAATTGGTCGATTCTCTTTTGTCTCCTAATGTCATTGATGGACGGAATGAACATAGATGGAACTTGTGATGATTATGAAAGAAAGGAAAAAGGGTAATATCATGACAGTAGAGAAAGGGAAAAGATAACGCGTGCCCGCCAGTAAAACATTTATCGTCCATAATCAATCCCAGGACAGGAATCTTCCTGCATCCAGAACAAAGGTCATTATTATCATCATCTGATAATGATGACTCTTGATCTGGAGAACATAATCTACAAACATTACTAGTAGATACTTAACCGTGAAAATAAGACAAAAACCTGGCCATGAGCGTTCAATCACATAGGTCATAGATGATTCAGATAATTATGCGTACAAAAAGATGTAGGTTACACGCAGCCTAGACCACAACACAAACTTTTTACGTAGGTCAGTACCAAAAAACAGAATTATCTGATCTTTGGTACTGACTTTTTATCTGACCTACATAACAACTATTATTATTATAACACGATGAAGTTTGAGATGGAAAGTTAAAAAAACTGTCTTATTTAGTTAAAAGATTTTGATCAGCGTGAGAAATAAATTATTAGGTTTATAATTTAAGTTAATGGCTTTAAAACGATTTCTTTTTATTGTAGAATTGTCGTTATTGTGCTTGATCCACATAGGAAGATTAAAACGAATCATCTGTGGAGAGTTCTTGAAAATATTAAGGTTGATGACATCAATTTGGGAGCATTATTTTACGCTTTTATAATAACTTGGCAAGACTATAAGTTTGATAACTTGCTCGAATTAAGGATCGATAACGTATACTGACTTTAGTTAAATATTGTTTTTTTTTGTGAAGTGACTCAATCATTGGTAATCCGACGGTTTATAAATAGGTTAATTAATCTTCTTAATACCTTCTGACTCAGGCCCTATAGTAACTTTTGGTGTACCTAGTTATGTGAACAATAGCGCTAATTTCTAATCAATTTAAAACAATGTGCTGAAATGAGCTTTTCATTTGGGTTTGTCAATGTAAAAACGACAAACTTAAACTCCACTCTTCCAAATAAATGTATTTAGCCAATAGACCAAAGTGGCTGGATAAGTCTAAAGTAAGTGAATAGTACATTATTAACAAAATATTAACCAATAATCCACTCTAAACAGCAAATGACCTCTTACAATCTCACAAAAACGAGTGCACCCGTATGAGAATACAGAATATATATCACATTGTTACCGATACGTGAATACGACCACAATGTCTGTCATTGTTCCACGAGAAACCAGACGCAAGAAACACGCGAAAACCTATTGTTTGTATATTACATATTTTGTGTACTATGGGAGCTGTTATGTACACGTATTACAGTTTTTTTTGTTTCAACTATGAACTCCGAATTATATTGTTCTTGATGTAATTGAATTATTTGATAAGACAGTCGTTACGACATTTCCCATGGCTGTATAGAATGGACTTCTTGGCTCTTGGTAAGTTGTTTTTGCGTTGTTATTAAGTGACTGACAATTAGTTATATTGGATGATTGCAGAACCCTAAAACCAAACTCTAAACTCCTTGACTATTAAATAATAAGATTAAACTAGAATCAGTTATATAAATTGTTTTGCCTACAAATGCTACAGAATCGAAATAAGTTGAGAGATCTGTTTCCAGTAAACTGTGGATGGACCAAGTTACAACTTTGTTTCGGCCCTGATCGTGCCACACTAATTCAGAAAACCTGGGTCCCGTGATTGTTCTTACAAAGTAAGCAAGCACATAGCGCTACGCTTTCCTCACCAAGAAAACTAACCCAACGTGACCTAAAAACGAACTCAGCATCAATCGATTAAACAGCGCCAGTCGTGTGTCAATCATTACTAAGCCGACAGCCTATGTATCAATACAGGCTATTTATCTGTCGTTTCGTAAACACTACATAGCCTAACTAGGAACTTCAAACATACAGCGTGGTCCAATAATTTCCACACTTTCATACCGAACCGTTGCGACAAATATTGTTAGAATTGCAACACGATATCTTGTTTTTAGTAGCTTGCAGTTGTTGTGGTCCGCAACAGCAATTTAGGAGGTAATTGAGATAAGAAAATTATTAATAAATAATACTGAATTGTATTTAAGTTGACTTAAAACTTGTATATCCTTATTCTACTTTCTTAAAGTGTATGGTCAAGTAATGCTTTAGTAAGTAGAAGAAATTGGTATTGCAATACCATCATCATCATTCCTTTATTGCCATTTATTCCTGGCTGGCACTTGTCTTCTTCTTCCATATTTCGGTATTTAGATGTCATTTCATGAATCATCCCCTACCTAGCTATGTCATCTTTCTCTTTCTCTCGTCGTTTATAATAATCTTTTGAAGAAAAACTAAAGCTTGGATATTGGGATCATAATCGAAACTATTGTAGTAAAATAAAGAAACTTACAAAATAATTCTGTGAAAGATTTCCATCGGAAACTTCATTCATTGGAATGTTGAAAACGGACAATTTATGAGATTGGACGATGGTTGGCTAGCTATCGAGGTAAATAATGCAATTGTGAGCACCGGCACAGCTACCGGAAATATGTGAAACGTGTTCTTCGTCAGTTATCATGACATATCAGTCTATCAACGTCACAAGTAATTTTTTTTTTTTTTATAAAAACTTTGCCCCACACTAGGAATTTCTCCTGTATCGTGGGTGCGTTTACAAACATATAAACTCACATACACAAACACCCAGAGCCGGAACAACTATTTGTAGATCATACAAATATTTGTTCCGTGCGGGAATCGAATCCGCGACACGCAGCGCAGCAGTCAATCGCTCAACCACTGCGCCAACCGACTTCTAATGACATTATTTAAATTGTTTTGAAGAACCTCCAAAAACAACAATAAATACTTTTCTTACTAAGGGTTTAAAGCCAGAGTCGTAGCTGATGTTTGCGACTGTTTCAATAAAACATCTGATTCGATGGCAGAAGATTTATTAAGAAAGAAGAATTATTTCCTTTGTACCAGTTATTTCTAATCCCACAACTTCGTTCTTTGCGGGGACCACACGGAATAATTAGCAAGTGTAGGATAGAACAAGGGAAGCAAAAGGAGTATGTAGGAATCCTAGCAGGTGACTTGTGAGTTTCAGTTATGTAGTGCAATATACATTTATTGTCTTGCGATAGGCTTAGTTAATCGAAATAAGTGAGTGCTATTCTACATACCAGTGTGTAACTAATTTTTTTCTTGTGAATAGTGTTGTGTAAGTAAATGCATAAACTGGTAATCCAGTCACAGTAGGCTGTTGCGACAAATATTGGGTATTACGAAAACTATCTGGTTCTTGATATCCGTAGTGCTACTGTTGTGGTATCCGTAGTGCTTATGTTCCTATTTTGGCACCAATTCCAGATAAGCGTAACTTTGTTAGAAAAATTAATAATCTTTTACCACATTACTTATTTGGACAACTCGTTCATTATTAAAACTAAATAGTCTGAAAAAAACAAACTATTATAAATACAAAAAACCCGACAGCTAATAATGTATTCCTGGCAGCACCTCATAATATTTAATGTATAAATTATATCTAGTACTGGTTTTCTCTTTTCAGTTAGTTAATTTTTAGCAGTCGGGTTTTTTGTTTTTATAATAATTTGTTTATAACAAATAAATAAATCCGACTTCCAAAACACTACAAAGCGAATAATAACTTTCTTTTCGGAAGCCGATGTCTAAACCAAAAAAAAATTAAAGTACTAAAGGCACCAAGATTTGTTTTAGAAGTCGGTTATATTTTTTTTTTGTTATAAAGCTTTTAATCATTTTCGTAAAAAAAACAACTATATTCGAGATTATTATAGTCCTCGCCAAACTTCTTGGCCGCCCTGAAGTTGGTTTACCGGATGCGCGAGGCACGAAACGGTGCTGTTTTTGTATGAGATTTACTATTGCGCAGCCATTGTTGCCAACTTCAGGGCGGCCAAGAAGTTTGGCGAGAACTATACTCCTAGACAAATGGAAATATCAAAATCCAATAAATACTAAACATAGGTAGGTACTAGGTATGCCCAGTCTCCAGATAAAACTACTAACACCACAAACACAGCTAAGAAACCGTAAGGTCGACCCTCTAAGCCAGCCACTTAGCACATACGGCCATATATACGGCTTCATACAAACACTTCCGGAGAGTTTACTCTGACTATTACCACCACGGATCACTGCCGGGACATTGTTTGTTTGCTTACAACAATTAAGAGTTAAGCAAGTCAAACTTGTTTTTACGTAAATTGATTAGTCACGATATTTTTGAGAAGTTATTTTTGAAATGATGTGTTTTTCAATTCGGTTTATAAGTTATGATCTTATAATTTTTATTTTCAGCCTGTATCATCCCACTACTGGACAATGACTCCAAGAGTTCCAGCCGCTTTGTTCCTGGTATTCTGAAACTGTTGGTTATTCACTTTGTCTACGCCATCTTCTCCCTTTTGTGGACTGCAAGTATACTTTCTGGCTTTGCCAGGGCCCCACATAGTGTCCTCTATATAGGACGCCAAATATCACCGTTACGAATTATATTTACTCTAAAATAAAAAATATAAAAAAGCTACTGTAATATTGCACTATATAACGGTTGTGTCACTGCATGATACGGTACTTACGGTTTCATTAGGTTTAGCCGAAATACCGAAATTATGTCAAAATCTTCCTCGAACGCATTCAAACTGTTTAGAAAACTGTACCGTCACAGCTTACAAGAAAGACATAACAGACGCAGTTTGAACAACTGTCTTAAATAACAATCCGCAGAAGACATAACAGATAATATTTCTGCAACTCATCACCTCTTAAGGAATCGAAATTAAATACGCTTTTAAAACTACGTAGATAATCCAAATTAATGAAGCAGTTACCACAATCTTTAAAGACTTTATCATAATTTTGCTCTTCGATAGCCTCTCACAGCATCCGACCCTTAGGTCTTCTGGTCTCTTACCCAAGAGATAATCCCAGATCAATTTACTTAGTTTTCTCTAATTAAGATGTTTTACACTCTTAGCCAGTATTACGCCGAGTAAGGAGTTGAGAGAACATACCACCTGTATGTACTAATTGTCAGTAATTGCAAATGTTTCAGCTCATATGGAGCGTGGAAAGCGATACAGCAGGCTATACTTCTTTTTGAAGTACTTTGGTAATATCACGGTGAAATTGGCAAGGGGATTAGTAGTGGTTATTGTTGATCCAATGCTGCTAGGAAAAGTCACTTGAATGTATAGGAAGGAGAATCGCAAAATTTTGAATATTTAGAAGCGGCAGCGAGCTTGGTACTAATTACCCGACTGCCAAAGGAGGGTAATGTGTTTATCAGTCTATGTATATTTGTATGTTTGTTCCTATGTGGCGTTCTAGAGACCAAACACGTTGGCCGATTTTGATGGTTCTTACGTCAATCGATAGGAAAATAGCGACCTTTGGGCCCCAATTTTTTTTAAATCCAATCCCATCTTGTGGGGTATCAAAATAAAGGGTTTTAAGAGGTGATTTCATAAATATATAACACTTATAGGTTTAAATGTAACTGACTCAAAAAAAAAAATAACAAAAAAATTAGAAATAAAAAAGTTAATTTAAAAAAAAACGAAAATCCCGACTGCTTAAAAAGCGAACTAAAAAGACGTAAACAAGAACAAACTCATGCTGTGCAGTCGGAGGATACATGTTCGCGAGCTGGCTGACCAAAACCAGATGAATCCTCCGACTGCACAGCATGATTTTCTTCTTGTTTACGTCTTTTTAGTTCGCTTTTTAGGGTGTTACCACACCAATCGATCGATAGTCGATCGATACCACCGATCGACATCGGTCGATTTGATCGATTGGTGTGGTAGCTTTTGATCGGCGGATACCGGTCGACTAACCAATCGATCGATTGCCGGTCGATGGCATCGATCGACATCGGTCGACGTTGATCGATTGGTGTGGTAGCTTTAATCTAGCGATTGGTCTAGTAGAAACTATGGATCGATGTCGACCAATCCATTCTACCGTCGATCGATGGCATCTATCGGCTATCGATCGATTGGTGTGGTAGAAACTATCGATCGACTTCGACTAATCCATTCTACCATCGATCGATGGCATCGATCGACGATCGCTCGATTGGTGTGGTAACACCCTTAAGCAGTCAGGTGTTTTTTAACCGACTTCCCAAAAAGGAGGAGGTTTTCAATTCGACTGTATTTTTTTTTTTTTTATGTGTGTTACCTCAGAACTTTTTACTGGGTGAACTGATTTTGATGATTCTTTTTTTATTTGAAAGCTGGTGCTTGTCGTCTGGTCCCATTTAATTTTCTTCAAGATCTGGTGAAGAACTTCGGAGATATTCATCAGAACTCTTCAAAAAATTACGGCAAATCACTCGGGATAGCTGCAATAGCAATTCTGTTTATTGTTTACACCACTTCATAACATAACATCACTATGGTACGCTCTAAAGAAGTACTCAGGTGTGAACAGTTCACCCTGGTATACTCTTATTCCATGGGTTTTGTTCAAGTTTCATGTTATTAGGTTAATCTATTTTGTCTTTTCATTGGGTATTATAGGTACCTAGCCTATAGAACTGGTCTATTATGAACCACAACTAAAAAGTGGAAAATAAAAAAAACTTTTTTACAAAAATACAACCGACTTCAAAATAAAAACACTACAAAGTGAAAAATAACTTAAATTTCGGAAGTCGGTGTCAAAAAAAAACTAAAAAACTAAAGCAGGAACACCGACTTCCGAAATTTAAGTTATTTTTCACTTTGTAGTGTTTTTATTTTGAAGTCGGTTGTATTTTTGTAAAAAAGTTTTTTTATTAATGAAAACATAACTTATAGTTTTGTTTGTACGTATCTCACGTAGCGATGGAGCAACGCAAAAGACAGGCGCATGATTGAAATAGTCTTATGTTCCCAAGTGACATAGGCAAGTTTTTGTTGGAAAAATCTACCGCACGGCAGCGAAGCAAAAAGCTGGCAAAATGATGAATTAAGATCCAGGAGTTAAGCTCGCCTTTGTACATGAATATTCTTTTCACTTTGTGTAAATCTATTGTTTGAGTGTAAAATTAAGAATTAAGACGACGACTAACGCCAAAGACCTTGAGGGAACAAAACGCAAGTAAGCGACAACGGAAGAGTTTAAAAATAAACTTTATTTGATCCCAGTTACAGCAAGACGGTAATTAATTCATCTAACAAGATATTGATCTTATATACTAACTTAATTGCTAACGTAGTACATCCACAGCGTGATCAGATTGACGCATGTTCTAGATAATTATAAATGCTGATCGTGCAGTGGGGAAATTGAGAAATAATAATCTAGTAAATACTTATTGTCTGACAAAGCTAATATTGGTAGGTTGGGGTTCCTTAACTCCTCCCTCCCTAAGAGAGAAATTATCCGAAGGTGTCGCAGACGGTTTCGGAGAATTTCGACAAAAGTTTATGAACTGAAATTTATACATTATAAAGATAACTATTGCTATTACAATAACCACATACTCTAAGATGGTCCATATACTAATTTCTATTGTCACTGTTTGTGTCGTATCGTCTATTTCACCAAATTTTGCACTTTGTAACACTTCTTTCACATCACTGAAGTCCACATTTCTTAGATCCACTTTCTTTGATCTTCTCTGGATGTCCTGTTGTAGGTCTGGCATCTGGATCAATGGCAGCTGGAGACTGGAAACTGTAGTGTTTGTGGTGGCGGCAATGATGACTTCGCCTATTTGTGTCTCGCATTGTTGGCCAGGTGTCACGATGTAGGTCCCAAGGATAGTGTACTTCAGGATTTCTGTATTGCAATTCTCGGTGATGATGAGATTTTCCTCTGAGTAAGCCAACCATTGGTTGTCGGTTATTTTCTGTATCTTAGTTTTTTCTATTTCAATATGGTTCTGTATGCAGTTTTTGTAGTTGTTCTTCATCAGCATTATTTGTTCAATGCAGGTCTCGGTTGGAAACTGGGCTAAATTAGTTTCAGCGCAAAGGAATTTTCCATTTTCAATCTCAGTACATGGGCTTACCACGGGCATGTATTTCAATCTATTCACCATCAGGTAAGGATATTTGGGTATTATTGTAAAGGTATTTGGAGAATGGAATATAGGGATGGGTATAACCTTGTAATAATTATATGTTTCGTTATTTATTAGGGGAACTTCAAAAACAAAAACTAACTTGTTGTTATTTATATATGATTTAAGTATGATATTACGTTCTAATTTTATTAAATTATGTTTGTTTACTGGGTATATTGTTCTAGCATGTTTAGCAATGACTTCTAACGTATTATATAATTCTGTACTATTTATAATGGATTGGTGCAATGTATTCAGTTTGCTAAAGGCTATTGCCGTTTCAATCTCTTGTATGTTTTCGTAACAGGTTCGAAAGTTATTTAAAATTTGATACATAGTATTTAATATTTGGAAAAGTTTGTTAAACCTGAACTCATGTTCAACTAATTTTTCCATTTCATTGGTATGTAAACCCAAGTTTTTAATATTTGAATTTATTATTTCAGAGTCATTTACTAATTTATCAAAAGCTTTTTGCATTGATGATACTTTACGTTCGACCACATGCTCTTTGTTCTGTATCATTTGGATTTCTCTATCATATTTAATTGCATCGTCTTCATCCAAATTTCCTGTGATAGCTTTTACAAGTGAGCCTAATGGATTAAACAAAGCTCTTTTGTTTCTATAATGGAAAGGTAAGATTTGAAAAAATCTATCCTTAGTTAGTTTAATAAGATATTCTATTTGGCTTTCTATTCCTATAGTTTCGTTACTAAGACTATTTTCCTTAATTTTAATTTTCAAGTTAATAAAATCCCGAATATTATTATCTATTTGTAAGTGTAATGATTCTAAATCTACAATTTTGTATATTGTCCAATAACTATTCCTCTTCACTGCTACTCCCCGCTTTATCGCTGCTATCCCCGGATTCTGACCGAGGTTTTGGAGGTCCAGCGTGAGTGTTGGCACCACTAGTACCAGAAGTACCAGGCACGATCTGTGGAGGACGTTTTACATTTTTTAAGGCTACTCTAGTTTTCCTTTTCTTTACTTCTACTGGGACTATATTTCTTTCAACTTCACCTATTACTTTCGCTTTTTCATATCGAGGTTTTTCTTTGGCTTTTCTAATCCTAGTGTCTTTCATGTAAATATTATCGTCTGGTTCGAGTATCGGTGTCGTTTCGCCACCTTTTTTATTAATTATTTTAATTTTATCGGATTCTAATTTTTCTGTTATGAATTCATAGAGTATTTTAAGGCGTTTTCTATGATCTAACAATAATTTCTGAGTTAAGTTCTTCTCTCTATCCACGTTAAATACATTTTCGGAATAAGTGTGACCAAATACTAGTTCAAAAGGCGTAAAATCTGTTGCTGAATGTATGGTGTTGTTATAAGCCATGATGGCATAAGTCATAACTGATGCTGCATCTAAATCGCTTTTATCGTATTTTGCTATACGATAAATCTCAATAATGGTAGAATGAAACCTTTCTACTATTGCCATTGAACTGGGATTATTTGGCGTCCCAATATGAAGTTCAATTTTGTAAAAGCTTAACATTTCTTTAATCAAAGTATTGTTGAATTCTGTACCGGAATCGCAACTAATTTTTCTAGGCAGACCATACCTGCTGAAATATTTAATCAATGCTCTAACTATCTCTGGTGTACTCCTATTCGGTACCTCTATGGCTTGTGCTATCTTACTAAATGCATCCACTATAGTTAAATAATATTTCCCTTCAATATATAATAAATCCATAAAAGCTTCCTGAAAAGGGGCATCCTGGGTTTGTGTTAACTGAATGTGGGGTTTAATCGGCTTTCTATCATATTTCATGCGTTTACATGTTTCGCAAGCATTTATGATTGCCGTGACTGTCTCTTTCATGTTTGCCCACCAATAATGTCTTTTAAGTTTGGTTAAAGTTTCTTTAATACCTCTATGACATGTTTTCCCGTCGTGGTATTTTAAAATAACTTCTTTTTGATCTTCTTCAGATCCTGTCAAATTTATAACTCTTTCTGTACACTCGGTTAACTTAACTGAATCCTTTTTAAATAACTTAATTACCATGTTTGAAAAAGTTTTTCTAAAAGATGGGTGTTCGAAGTATATAAAGTACTTATGTTTTGGATCAATATACTCTTTCAAAAAGTCTTTAACTAATATATCGTTATTTGTCGGTAAGTGAACTTCGAGAATTTTTTGTTTATTATTTGAAATATCTTTTACGTCTAATTTATTTTTAAACCATGAATGAATTAAAATCTGTTTTGGTTTAGTATCGACAGCTTCGTTTAAACTAGGAATGCCTTCGTGTTCTCTATTTGAAACTGAGTTGGCAGTGACCCCATCATCAGAATCCGAAAGTTCTATCGTTTCTATTGGAGTTTCGGGGTCTTGTAATTCGCTTTCTATAATTTTTTGTATACGTTCCTGCCTATCTCCTATATTTACGAATATTGAATCTAAATCGTCGTCAATTGCATTAATCTTAATCCTAGATAAAGCATCTGCATTCGTGTTTTGAGGGCCTTTCTTATATTTTATTTCGAAATCGTACTCTTCTAACCTTAACCGCCATCGCGTGAGTTTACTATTGGGCTCTTTCAATGAATACAGCCAAGCTAATGGTCTATGGTCTGTAAATATGGTAAACTTATTACCATACAAATACGGTCGAAAGTGCTTAACTGCCCATATTATGGCTAAAAGTTCCTTCTCGATAGTGCTATATTTTACTTCTGTGTCACTCAGAGTCCTGCTAGCATATGCTACTGGCTTGTCTGAGCCTATTGATCCTTGTGACAATACAGCCCCAATTGCAAAATTCGATGCGTCGGTAGTTAAAATAAAACTTTTACTAAAATCGGGATACTGTAATAAAGGTGCGTTTGTTAAAAGTTTTTTACATGTTTCAAAACATTCCCTATACTCATCATTAATAATTATCTTACGACCTTTCTTTAAACAAGCTGTTAAAGGTCTAGTTATTTTTGCAAAATCTTTGATGAATTTCCTATAATAACCAATAAGTCCTAAAAAGCTTTTTATTTGTGTAACTGTTTCTGGAATGGGATATCTTAAGATTGCATCAATTTTATCATTATTTGGCTTCAATCCTTCACTTGTAATAGTGTGCCCTAAGTAAAGAACTTCCTTTCTAAGAAAATGTGATTTGTCGAGTTGTATTTTTAAATTTGTCGCCCGAAACCGATCAAAAACTGCTCTAAGTTTTTCTACATGCTGAGTCAGCGATTTAGAAAAAATTATGACGTCATCAAGGTATACCAGGCAATGTAAGCCCTGGAGACCTCTTAGAACGTTATCCATAGCCCTCTGGAATGTTGCAGGTGCTGTTTTTAACCCGAACGGCATCCTGTTAAATTCATAATGTCCTGAAGGTGTACTGAAAGCTGTTTTCGCCCTATCTTCTTCCTGGACCTCGATTTGATGGTACCCACTAGCTAAATCTAAGGTAGTAAAATAGGTACTATTGCCTAGCATATCAAATAAATCATTTATGTTGGGCAAGGGGTATTTGTCATCGGTAGTAATTTCATTGAGACGTCTATAATCAACTACCATCCTCCATTTTTGCTGTCCTGATGAATCTAATTTTTTTGGCACTAAATGTACGGGAGCACTCCAGGGGGAGTGTGATTCCTGGATGATATTGTCCCTTAACATTTTATCTACCTGATTCCTAATTTCTTCCGATTGAATGGGAGGTAACCTATGTGCTTTAATATTTATAGGATCTTCATTCCTTGTTCTAATTCTATGTTTTACTTGATTTGTAAACGTTAATGGAATATTCTCACAATAAAATATGTCCTTATAATCATTACATAGCCCTTCGATGGTTTTACGTTCCTCAGAATTCATGTGGTCTAACTGTAATTTTTTTAAATTATCTGTTAGCATCCTATCTATTTCTATGTTATTTTCTGTAAAATTAATGTGAACAGATGGGTTCTGCCTGTAAGGTTCGACCGTAAAAGGTCCTGTTACCACTAAGGTTCTGGTTTCATCCGTATAATTCTGAATAACGGTTGATGCGTAACCTTTAATACACGTAACTAATGCGGCGGGCATTCGAATCCCTTCCGTAAATTGCTTAAAATCTAACACAGCTTCCCCGTTCAGTAAGTTGACTGGGAGTCTTACTCTAAGTTCACTACGAGATGGTAGATTATATACCTCTCTCATAGGCGGTGAATATATGATAGGAATATCAGTATTTTTTAAATGTAATATCTGATTTTCCATATTAATCTTTGCCTGTAATTGCTTCAGCAAATTGCTACCTATTAACCCATCATACCTATCGTCGACACTATAGACATAAAACTTATGGAACTCTTGACTTCCAAAGGTAACCGGTAATGGAATAATAGCCGTTTCACTATGAACACTCGATGCGTGAGTGCTAACAACTTCGAAGGGTTCATACTGTAGATAATTTTTAAAATATTTATTCGCTATATACGGGCTTATAAACGATCTAACACTCCCCGTATCTATCATAAAAACTGCCTTTAATTCTGGTATAACTATATGTGGTAAATTTAAGCGTTTATTACAATTTATTTTTATTCGTTCTCTAGGGTAGAGGCCGTTATGCAAAAATTTCCCGCCCCGGGTTCTTCAGGAGAAAATTCTTGGCACTCATTGTACGAATAACTTGAACTCTGTTCATTATTATTAGAATTATTTATGTAATTAACACGTCGCGACCTTGCAGTACGCATGGTGACATCAGTATTCGCACCCGACGTAGATGCTTGCGCTGCAAAAGACGGCGTGCTCGGTGCATGTGCCGCGAACTGTTGGTTCGGTTGTGCAATCGGAACAAATGACCTACTTGACTGCGGTGACGCATTATTGTTGTTTGTACGATTAAAATTGTCTTGATTTCTTTGAATATTATTATGTTGTTTATAATGTCTGGGCTGATGCGGATTGTTCGGTGTAGATGTGCTGTTTGTCGCACTATTCGGTACATGTGTACTTGATATGCTATGTGAATCTTTCTTTTGATTATTAGATTCAATTGCATTTTGGTTATTAGGCAAATTGGGTCTGTTATTTCTGCTAAAATTACGTCTGTCGTTTGTTTTCGACTCATAGACTGCCTGGAAGTTTTGTTCTTCTAAAACTATTTTTAATGCATCCTCTAACGTTGTGACGTCGCGCAAACGAACTAATCTAACTAAAAATGGCGGTAAATTAAACAAGAAAGCATTCATCGCTCTGTTACTATAAATGATTTGCTTTGCCTTACGTAGAGATTCATCAATGATAGTTTCTGATATTTTAGCAAATAAAACACTTCTCATCCGCTGTATTCTATGGCAAAAATCTAAATAACTTTCACCCTTATTTATTCTACACGATTCTAATTCCATTGCTAAACAATCCTCTGTGCGTGGATCACCGAAGTGTTGGTTTAACAACTTCTTCAGCTCGTCCCACGTACCTATAGCTTCTCTTTCGCCTACCAAACTGGCTGCTTCGCCTGATAACCTACTAGTTACTACATGAAATAAATATTCATTTTGGGCTGCGGTTCCTAAGAACGTAGACAAAATGTATTCACATTTTTTTATAAATAAAGGCAACATTCTAGTGTCGCCGCTGAATATTGGTATGATGTTAACCAATTCCTGTGGGACACGGGTTACGTTTTCCATTGTGAAATGTTATGAAAGGAGCAAACGCGGAGAGAAAAAAAATCACACTAATGTGCTACTAAACTATCACTATTCTAAAATATTAGTACGTTTAAAATCTATGCAAATATTATTACGGCGTTGTCCAATCCCTAATAATACACAAACACATAGACTATTACAAGGTTGGGATATAGATGGAAGAGCTGAGAGGAAGGTGAAAAAGATTTACTCACAATTCCGCAGCTAGCTCCATGCTCCCTGAATTACTGCTTGGCTCCTGGTCCTCTCCTGGCTTGATGTGGCTTCTTAATGTATTTGTTTGTTCGGTGATCCCTGCTGAACCGTTGAAACGGACGTCGGCTGCTTCCCGTAGATGTGGATACGTGACAGACTGACTACAGAGATCCTACCGGCTGCGCCAATTAAGTAAGCGACAACGGAAGAGTTTAAAAATAAACTTTATTTGATCCCAGTTACAGCAAGACGGTAATTAATTCATCTAACAAGATATTGATCTTATATACTAACTTAATTGCTAACGTAGTACATCCACAGCGTGATCAGATTGACGCATGTTCTAGATAATTATAAATGCTGATCGTGCAGTGGGGAAATTGAGAAATAATAATCTAGTAAATACTTATTGTCTGACAAAGCTAATATTGGTAGGTTGGGGTTCCTTAACTCGCACTCGTTTCACACCCGCGCGACCCAAAATTTAGTAGTTTTTGTACTTTCCTTATTATTCTATGACTTTTAAAAAACACTTCAAATCAAAATGTAGATAGTTAAATTGTCTTTGAGATGGTGTTGATTTCATTAACATACGCCCAGCGGTTTTGGTTCGGTTGTCGTGTTTTTGTCCGTTTTAGACATAACTTTACAAATTAATTACACGATGTTGTACGAATAAAGCTCAAAATTTGCTTAGATCAAATTATAAAGAAAATGGTCTATTAAAACATATATTTTTTCCAAAAGTTTACGACTAGCCATTTAGACGTGATTCTCATTTTAAAATCAGTTACTGAAGGTAATCGGCGCCATATATGATTTATCCAGCAAATAAACATAACAAGCTAGAATCAGCAAAGAATATTGCTTCTCACTATGATTACAAGAGTGTCCGTCCTTCCCTCTATAAGATATTTTCACAATACATTTCTCTTTCCTTTTCTACAACTTAAACATCAAAGTCGGAAGACCTTATTATTTACACAGTAATTAACTGCTGTAATGATTGTCATTGTTTATGTTTCCTATGACATATATGTACATGTCGTATGTTGAGATACGACTAAAAACTCTTTCCTTTCCTATTGTGTTTGTGATTCTTGCGGAAACAGTCTAAATAGTTAGTTGGTGATGAGTTTTCAACACACAATGGCTTACTTTTAAATCTACGTTTTTCTTCTTGAAATAAAGAAAATATTTTTTTTGCTGATTTTATGGTCTTTGGAGTACCTAGCGGCGAGATGGGCAGATGACATTGTTGCCATTGCGGGTAGAACCTGGATGAGGTTGGCACGGGAACGTGGTGATTGGTACAAGAAGAGAGAGGCTGTGGATGATGATGATGATGATGATGCCATATAGAAAGTAATGTGTTTAAGTAATGTTAGGGCGTTTCTTTCAGGCACTGATTAAAGTGTACTCAAAAAAAAAACTCTCAACAGCATTATAATGTTTCCAATGCTGAAACACAGGCCTCCTCTATTCCAAAGGAGTTACGCGGGCCAAAAGCTTCCACACGTCTTTGAATTTTTAGTTCTAAGACATGCTGGTTTCCAAACGATAAAGTGGTCACCCTGATTTTGTCGGAGATAAAATCTCACTCACTCTGACAAAAATCATAACATCTTTCTAAGAAGTAAAACATTTCCCGAAAATCTTGGGTTTTTGTTCTAAAGAGAAACGTTCCACGTGAGTAAAGTATTTATTAAATAACTCAATTTCAAAGTTAAATGTTATATTCACGTATCAAGGTTAACGTTCATATGTTTTTGGTAATTTTAATATTGAAGTAATTAACACGGTAAGGTACATAATTATATTCGTGTTGTTTTAGCTGTGTAGACCGGGAAGGATATTTTAATCGTAATAATATAGTTTTGAAGTACTTAATATTTATAGCACGCAGTTTCATTGGAAGCTGACGGATCACAAGCTCTGTTGCATTTAAAGCATTTCCCCAAAAGTATATTTGGAAACCCATGGACAAAACCTGAAATCGGGGCTGTTTTCAAGCACTGAAAGTTTTTTTTGTGATTTCAACACTGCTTTGGAAACTTTTCCCATTTGCCTCTCAAATCAATCTTCGAGAAAACAGGAAATTCATGGAAACGTCAAAACGCAGCAATAAAACACAAAATAAGTGTGAAGTATATAAATTAGGCATCGCATGAGACATTAGCCCACATTCCGTATGTGCACAGGTGCGCGCGTCGATCTCTACAGAGTATAGATGAGCTGCGCCGGCGCACAATGTTGTCGTTTGACAGATTTCCACTCCTACACATGTGCAATGTTGGATGTGGAGGCGATAGTAAAGGCATGGTTTAGGATATATAGGCAATTCCTAATTCTATCCTAAAATGTATCTCATATTCTAGAGCACTAGAAATTACTTGAAGAAGAAATATGTGTCTGCAGTTTACTAGCAAAACTGCGGTTTTAAAAGGGTGTGTTGATTGTCATCAAGAATTGGAATTACAGAGTAAAGATGACCTTACACTTGTATAAAACTTGATCAAAAAGTGTTTTATCAATGGTTCTTGTCGATTATTTTCGGGTACATTAATTTTATGATATTACGCCGCTATAGAGGCTGAATTAATGGGTATAAACTTGATTATTATTGCCTATATCACTTGATGTCTTCTGAAATGACAAATGGATTGCCAAATATGTTGTAAAATTAAATTGAGTATAAAACAACTTTTACCCATTAAAAGTCGACCTTGCGGTGCCAAATGCGGGTAGATGCCGAATAATTAATGCGCAAACGCAAACTTTGTGCGTATTGATCAACAAACCATGTAATATTATAAAACGGATATAATATAGACTGTAGGAAAACTGTCTTACAAGAAAGTAAAGTAAATTATTAAGCTAAAATAATGACTAAGTTAGTGTTGTAGGCTTCACTCGTACACACAAAATAGAAAACACAACAAAACGAGGCTATGTTAATGCGATGTGAATAATTCACAAAATGTATAAATCAACATATTTAAACACAATTAGAAAGTCAATAATACTTAATAACATTCCGCAGAACAATTCCTGCAGCATCAAAGCGACCGAATCATTAGAAATAGCACGCGAATTGTGGCTTGGACTTACCTAGAGGTGATGGCTGGGGAGCACTGTAAAACACTAGGGAACAGAACTTCAAAAAGACTCGTATCTTCGATATTCACAGGCACAGTCACTTTATCGTAAGTATATTATGTTCACACGCGTGTTTCACTCGCGGCGTCGCAGGCGCAGGTCGTGGTGCGTGCGCGCGTCGTGGGGCGTCGCGCCGTTATGTCGGCCTGCGCGCGCGCAGCGTGGAAAGCGGTCGCGCTACGATGCGCAAAGATTAAAACCCACCGTAGAACGGATCTCCAAAAAAAACTGTTTTGATTGATTAAATTCCACACAGATCCCGGATCTTAAAATGTCCATTTTAATTTCTTTTCGCATTGTGTCGCAAAAAAAGTAATGACATTTCGCGAGATTAATTAACGGGAATTTAATAAATTGCATCTTTGGACGTCTTGCTAAGGTTTAATATTAATTTGACAAGCAAAATTATGCCTGAAAGATTGTTGATTGCACCTTAGGTCATAGACACCGCGTCAGGGTTAATGACCCAAATGATCGCGCCAAAGTCAGTAGTCTTCTGGATTTCAATTTCATTTCCAATGTTTGCGATTGAACAGAAATTGTAGTTGAATAATTTATGTCTGAAATTACAGGTACAGCTACATGAACATACACACGAAATGAAATGATACGAATGAACACTGGGACCAACCCGTCACACTATTCCCAACCACTACACTTCCTGAAAATCAGCATGCACAGTGGCAACCACTTAAAAGTCGCTGAGGCAATGAAGACGACAAGTCCCGGCGAAAGATTCAACTTACTGGATCCCACAGCGAAAACAACAGAAGAAAAAACACGTAATCTTTACTAATGAAAGTTTTGTAGTGTTTTCCGTATTATCATCTAACCTCTTATTCTGCCTACATTCACATCTGCACTCCCCACTCTATGCCCCATCCAGTTATCAATGAAGATGGTCGATGTTATCTCGGAGCTGTCGATTGGAGGGAAAGTGGCCGGCACGAGACATCAAGGGACCCTAGGTTATGGTCGGCACGAACATGATCTTACCCACCAGATAGATGACATGATAAGGCCAGATCCAACAGAGGCTTTGTTAGAGGCTCTTGGAGATCAATAGATGTAGCCTGATGAAGGTGCCAATCGATCAATGTTGGATGTTAACTTAGGACTAGCCTCAATCAAATACAGATGTAGATTAAAATGACATAGCAGAACTTTGAACACGGGTTTATGATAATTTAAAAAGTTTCAGTGACTATAGTGATTTCTTTTTAACATATTATGACAATAGCAGTCATTGCCCTTGCCCTAATATATCATAATAGGAACCCGGAACAGTACGTTTTTATGACCTAATTAAAATTAGGAATGCTTATAAATATAGGTTGGTAAAGGACCAGTGTTTCCATCATCATCATCATTTCAGCAGGTCTTGTGCGTCTCGTATCCACCAGATTCCCGCGGCCTTAACCAGGTCACCGATGACCTGGTTAAGGCCGCGGGAATCTTGCCACTTGGAGGGACCTTCCAACTACTACTACTTTTTCCATGCCAAATCACAACAGCTTTGGGAGGACCAAAGCTGTCGTGGACAACCGATAATATACTTGAAAATCAAGCTAGGCAAATAAACAAATTAATTCTTCGGGTTAAGGTTACACTAGTCGAAAATTCTTCCATACAAACGTAGTCTAGGGATTATTCCACTGTTTGACGATGTACGTTCAAAATAAAAAGTGATATCAATTTGTCTCATCATTATCTAGCCCTGTATGGAAGCAAAAAAGTAAAAAAAGAAAGTAATTGAAAGTTATGAGCGTCGAAAGTTCCACATTTCAACACTAATTTTAACGCATTTTTGGGCGCAAATAAATACCATAAGAAGACAGAAAATTGCAAAACGGCCTCCATACAGGGATAGATTAGTAGTTCAACAATGTATATAATTTGATTTTAAACAGATAGATTTAGTAGTTTTTTCATGATATCTAGACTGCCAAAGGTCTGTTTATAAAATTTCGCGCGCTCGGTTTCGTCCTAAATCATTATCCATTTCGCTACAAATTTGCAAAAGTGTGTATTCATACGCAAACTCGCTTTCTACTGCTCATCACAGCATCTATCTCTTCCGCACGTGTTGTCGGTTGATATAAAATGCATTTTAACCCCGCGCACAAAATAGTTCGTGCCGTCGACTAGCCCCTTAAGGGTACACTAGTCAACGGCACGAACTATTTTGTGCGCGGGGTTAAAATGCATTTTATATCAACCGGCAACACGTGTGGAAGATATAGATGCTTTGATGAGCAATAGGAAGCTAATTCGCGTACGAATACACACTTTTGCAAATTTGTAGCGAAATGGATAATGATTTAGGACGAAATCGGGCGCGCGAAATTTTATAAACAGACCTTTGGCTGTCTAGATATCATGAAAAAACTACTAAATTTATATGTTCAAAATAAAGTTATTTGCATGGTTGAACTACTAATCTATGCCTGTATGGAGGCCGTTTTGCAATTTTCCGTCTTCTTATGGTATTTATTTGCGCCCAAAAATGCGTTAAAATTAGTGTCGAAATGTGGAACTTTCGACGCTTATAACTTTCAAATATTTTCTATTTTTACTTTTTTGCTTCCATACAGGCCTAGATAATGATGAGACAAATTGATATCACATTTTATTTTGAACGTACATCGTCAAACAGTGGAATAATCCCCAAACTACGTTTGTATGGAAGAATTTTTGACTAGTGTAACCTTAAGACAATGAATAATGAACTAAGCAAATAGTTTGATACCAAAAAACCTGATATAGTGACCATTTCCCTCGAGCCCTAAATCAACTGAACCGACACTGCTGCGGTTAAATTCCGCTAAAAGAATGCAAAGCTCCGTTAATTTCCATAACAGTAAGTAAATCACAGTATTGATAGACAAACAATCAGTCGGTACCTCTGCCTACCCACCTCACCTACAAATTACCGTAATTATATGGGTTTCCCTACTTATTCTTACGTCGCGGTGAACTGTTCCGGCAAAAGGTAATTGATCTAGCAACTAGTGTACCTAGCTACTTAGTACTTAGAAACATTCTCGCCACTTTTAAAAGGTCAGTTACGCCTTTGCATTCTTGCTGTATCTCGTTTAAGATCATTTGTATAAATATCCGTTTCGTGTGGCAATGGAAAAAGGATTAATAAAGAGTTATTAGATATCAAACGGTTCCAGATTTGGGAGATACTGTTTACAGTCGGATAGACAGACCATCTAAATGGCTCATTTGATACCAGTCTATACTGTTATCTTCCTCGGCTGCTTCTCTCATATAATCCTTAATTCATCTGCCCTAGTGGAGAAACCACTCAAAACCAAACAAAAAAAAAAATCGACTTACAAAAAAACACTACAATGCGAAATATAACTTTCTTTGCCGAACTCGGTGTCGAAAAACGAAAACCAATGGGTACCAAAGACACCGAAACCGGTTTAATTTTTTTGTTAAAAAGTTTAACTTTCGGTTTTTAGTTTTGGTACCTCAAATTACCATGAAAATCATTCATAGCTAAAGTACATCTCACGGCATTTCCAATACGACCAGTTCGATGGTACCATTTTCATCAGTACCATTCATTCATAAGTATATTATGCTTCATCATCAAATCAAATCAAATCTTTTTATTGTGGGCATAGGTTATACAGACAGATGTTAGGTAAATTACAGTTCCATTATGTCCTGCCTAGTAGGCATACAATAATTAAGTCAACATGCAACATAATCATAGGTATCACATATAAAGAAAATCTTACAAAATACGTATTGGGTGCATGGTGACAGATTGTAGTAGGTACTAATTATTAAGAAAATCTTGGATCGTGTAGTAAGCTTTGTCAATTAAAAAATTACGTAATTTATGTTTGAATAGTGGCAGTTCCTTGGTGTTTAAAATGTCCACAGGTATCCTATTGTAAATTTTTGATGCCATTCCGAAAAGACTTTTGCTCAGAAGAGCAGTTCTATGTGGTATACTGGATATTTTAAGTATATATCTTTTTGATTTTAGTTCACCAAATAGATTTTTATTTATTTTAACAAATACCGCAACTTCATAGATGTAAGCTGATGGAAAGGTCAGAATTTTAAACTTTTTAAAATATGGTTCGCATGATTCAGGAACAAAGATACCAGCAATTGCGCGAACGCATCTTTTTTGCGCTTTAAACACTGATTCTTTATTTGTGGCGTTGCCCCAGAATATAATAGCGTATTTAAGGGTTGACATCGTCGGTTAACTATTCGAGATATCTTATACCCGAGACATACTTATCATTAAGGAGGTCCAGTGGCCGTTTTTTATTTTTTCATCAGTTCCCCCAACACATATCAAAGAAAGTAAACTTCACTACCCATCAGCTCCCACTTAATACCAAAACAGCACCTCCATTGAACAGACAGAAACCGCTCATCGTAACCCCGGTCACGTCGCCCCTGGCCTTGAACGACGCTCAGCATACAGATCAGGGGGAAACGTGTCCAGGTCCTGGCGTGGCACGTGCATACCGATCTCAAATCAAGGCCAAAGAAACCTGCTGCTCAGGAGAAAGGTGAAGTCATCAGGATGTGCCCGAAGAATGTCGGAGAAAAGTTTGCAAACGAGGTGTTATCTGATGCAGATTCATTGCGGACTGGTGGCTTGTGAGAGTTAGTTTTGGCCGTAGATTTATGGATGATGTCTGGGAGATCAACTGAAAGTTGCTTAGTGAGTTGAGTTATTGAAGTGAAGCTATTTGTTAATGATAGAATCCAACAATTAAAAGCCATTGTGTCTCGCGTGGATCCACTTTTCGGGCACTCAAGGAGTTAATACAATAATATCAGCCATTCAAAACATTTTTCCGCATGACACGAACGACATGTTACGAAGCCAAAAAACTGGCCAAGTGCGAGTCGGACTCGCGCACGAAGGGTTCCGCACCATTATCGCAAAAATCGGCAAAAAAAACACGTTTATTGTATGGGAGTAGTATTTTTTGTTATAGTGGCAATAGAAATACATCATCTGTGAAAATTTCAACTGTTTAGCTATCACGGTTCATGAGATACAGCCTGGTGACAGACGGACAGACAGACAGACAGACGGATCGTGAAGTCTCAGTAATAGGGTCCCATTTTTACCCTTTGGGTACGAAACCCTAAAAATAGCAAATTTTATTGTTGAGGTTTTAGTATTGCTTAGATATCAAAAGATGTTCATATTCATGAGCACCCTGAAACATTTCCAAAATTAAGGTCAACCTGTAGACTAAAAAGTTACATGGAAGTTTAACCCTGTTACTAATCGGAATATTGTTAAACAAACCATTATCTATGTGGTATTGGTTGTTACCACACGCTACATTTTATCTTATACCATGGGTGCTTACACCTGGAACAACTAATTATCTGTAATAACCCACAGTTTATACAATGTGCGTGAATCAAACCCGTCCGTTTTATGAATTTCTGACCAACATCACATCGTACATTGTATTCATAAAAGGAAGAAAAACTTGTTCTCCAATACAAAACATTTTTCTATATTTGCAATATATATATAATTTTCTAATACAAAAAAATCATTTTCAACAGTAAAAACCTCGTTTTTACTGTTGAAAATGATTTTTTTGTACTGGTATGATGTTATGCTATGAAATGGTATAAAAAATAAACAGACATGCGATTGCAGCAATTCCGAAAGATTTGCCGTTGTTTATTGAAGGGTTCCGTTGTGTATCTCCGAAGTTTTTCATCAGACCTTCACCAAATTTAAATGAGTACCACACGAGAAGCACCAGCTATCAAATAAAAAGAGTCATCGAAATCGGTATCTAGTAAAAAGTTCTGATGTTCTGTTCACACATAAAAAAAGTCGAATTGCTAAATTCATAGATTTAGATTTTTTTTTGCTAGCTAAATTCCTTTTTGAAGTCAGTTAAAAATGCACGTATTATAAAATAAATATTATAAAGAAGAATAAACTGAAATGTAATATCCTAGAACTACTTGAATATGTTGTATGTCTCATATGTATAAAAAGTATATCGTATTCCCTCCGCAAATTTAACCTCAAAGCACAAGAGCGTTGGGATTGGCACGGACCTCCTACTTCCTACATCATCATCATCAGCCTTTTTAATGTTCCCACTGCTCACAGGCCTCCTCCCTGTGAGAGAAGACATAGAATAGAACAATAAAAATACCGGCCAAGTGCGAGTCGGAGTCGCGCACGAAGGGTTCCGTACCTACCATTATTATTACTATACTACCATTATTGTTACGACCTCCACATCACATCATTACTACATACACATCACATCATTACTACATCATTCATTATTACATTACATCATTACTATTTTATTTTTTATTATTTTTTTAATAATTTTATAAATATTTTACTCTAATTTAATAATAATTTATTAATATTCCAATAATAATTTTAAAATAATTTAATAAAATGTCAATAATAATTTAATCATATTTTTTTAACAATAATTTTTATCGTTTAAGTATTTTAATTACTGTATTCCTTCCTTTTTCTTGTCCTTTACCAAACGGTCAATATTTGTAAATGAATTAATTAATAATCTAAGATTTCTGGAGGGGGGGGGGCGTTAATCAGTGTGACAGGATTTCCTAGTGCAGATACCAGTCTCCCACAAAGGATTTATCAAATAATGTTGCACTTTTATGTAATAGTTTGTAAGACACCTTTGTGGAAGAGAAATACATATTTATGTTACTATCAAGCAAACTATTCCTCTAAATTGTATAAGCGCCCATACAACTCAGAGAAGTATCTTAATTGGTGTCAACTATGTATGTCCCATACATAGTTGACACCCTTTAGTTTTCAACTTTTTTTTGTATTTTTACTTTATTTGTGCTGTAAGACCTTACTTTTTGCCAAATTTTGTGAGGCAACAAGGGAGTGGAGGCCCCTAATAATTTTTCAAATAGGTTAAATAACATTTTTCTTGCAAGTGTTTCAATAATTTATTTTCAATACAGTTGTTAAACATGGCGTACTTTCAGAGGCTATAATTATGATTCGAAAGTTAAATCTTACGCATAGGCATCTTTCTGTTACGCGGTCGTGACTTTTGTTTACGAGCTCGATCATTATGTTTGCAGTTTAGTTTTAAATTTATAAGTCAATTTAAAAAAGTTTAGTAGCAAGGAGTTTTCAAACATAGAATTAAATGGGATAGATTTTCTACGAGGAAAAATTAATGATTCCGTACGTTTTAGCATTGAATTCTCAAAAATGGTTGTTTAATATATTTAATTACCAGTTTTAATTTAATTATTTTCACATCAACATTTGTCAAAAATCGAATAGGCTGTATAGGCTGTTTTCGTTGAAAAAAAAAATGTCCAGTTGCAAAAACGCGCCTTATGTCAATTTAAAAAAGTTTAGTAGCAATGAGTTTTCATACATAGAATAAAATGGGATACGATTTTATACGAGGAAAAATTAATGATTCCGTACGTTTTAGCTTTCTCAATTCTCATTTTTTTTTAATAGTTGTTTAGTTTATTTAATTACCAGTTTTAAGTTAATTATTTTCACTTCAACGTTTGTCAAAAATCTAATAGGCTGTATAGGCTGTTTTCTTTGTAAAAAAATATGTCCAGTTGCAAAAACGCGCCATATTGAAAATTTTATTTTTTGTGAATAAACAAATCTAATTCTTTGATTTATTTTTACTGTTTCTCACAACTGTATTGAAAAACGTCGTGTGATACACGGGTGTGTAGGTTATTGCAAACTCGTGTCATTAAAATCCCTCGCCTTCGGCTCGGGCTTGTTAATGACAGCTCGTTTGCAATAACCTACTTCCCACCCTTGTATCACAATGTACTATTTCAATACAGTTGTTAAACATGGCGTACTTTCAGAGGCTATAATTATGATTCGAAAGTTAAATCTTACGCATAGGCATCTTTCTGTTACGCGGTCGTGACTTTTGTTTACGAGCTCGATCATTATGTTTGCAGTTTAGTTTTAAATTTATAAGTCAATTTAAAAAAGTTTAGTAGCAAGGAGTTTTCAAATATAGAATAAAATGGGATAGATTTTCTACGAGGAAAAATGAATGATTCCGTACGTTTTAGCATTGAATTCTCAAAAGTCTTTTAAATGGTTGTTTAATATATTTAATTACTAGTTTTAATTTAATTATTTTCAAATCAACATTTGTCAAAAATCGAATAGGCTGTATAGGCTGCTTTCGTTGAAAAAAAATATGTCCAGTTGCAAAAACGCCCCGTAAGTCAATTTAAAAAAGTTTAGTAGCAAGGAGTTTTCATACATAGAATAAAATGGGATACGATTTTATACGAGGAAAAATTAATGATTCCGTACGTTTTAGCATTGAATTCTCATTTTTTTAAAATAGTTGTTTAATATATTTAATTACCAGTTTTAAGTTAATTATTTTCACATCAACGTTTGTCAAAAATCGGATAGGCTGTATAGGCTGTTTTCTTTGTAAAAAAATATGTACAGTTGCAAAAACGCGCCATATTGAAAATTTTATTTTTTGTGAATAAACAAATCTAATTCTTTGATTTGTTTTTACTGTTTCTCACAACTGTATTGAAAAACGTCGTGTGATACACGGGTGTGTAGGTTATTGCAAACTCGTGTCATTAAAAACCCTCGACTTCGGCTCGGGCTTGTTAATGACAGCTCGTTTGCAATAACCTACTTTTCACCCTTGTATCACAATGTACTATTTCAATACAGTTGTTATACATGGCGTACTTTGAGTGGCTATAATTATGATTCGAAAATTAAATCTTACGCACAGGCATCTTTCTATTACGCGGTCGTGACTTTTGTTTACGAGCTCGATCATTAGTTTAGCAGTTGAGTTTTAAATTTATAAGTCAACTAGCTGACCCGCGGGGCTTCGCTCCCGTCAACTGGCTACCCTGCCTATCTAGTCTACCCTGCCTAACCTCCCTACACTGCCTGCTCTACCTGCTCTACCTGCTCTACCTACTCTACCTGCTCTACCTGCTCTACCTGCTCTACCTGCTCTACCTACTCTACCTAATCTACTAACTCTTCCTTCTCTACCTACTCTACCTACTCTACCTACACTACCTACTCTACCTACTTTGCCCACTCAACCTACACTACCTACTCTTCCTACTTCACCTACTCTACCTACTCTACCTACTCTACCTGCTCTACCTACTCTACCTACTCTACCTATTCTACCTACTCTACCTACTCTACCTACTCTACCTACTCTACCTACTCTACCTACTCTACCTACTCTACCTACTCTACCTACTCTACCTACTCTACCTACTCTACCTACTCTACCTACTCTACCTACTCTACCTACTCTACCTACTCTACCTACTCTACCTACTCTACCTACTCTACCTACTCTACCTACTCTACCTACTCTACCTACTCTACCTACTCTACATACTCTACCTACTCTATCTACTCTGCCTACTCTACCTACTCTACCTACTCTACCTACTATACCTACTCTACATACTCTACCTACTCTACCTACTCTACCTACTCTACCTACTCTACCTACTCTACCTACTCTACCTACTCTACCTACTCTACCTACTCTACCTACTCTACCTACTCTACCTACTCTACCTACTCTACCTACTCTACCTACTCTACCTACTCCACCTACTCTACCTACTCTACCTACTCTACCTACTCTACCTACTCTACCTACTCTACCTACTCTACCTACTCTACCTACTCTACCTACTCTACCTACTCTACCTACTCTACCTACTCTACCTACCCTACCTACCTAATAATTTTCTATCTATCATCAATAGTTTTCTCAGCGCACGCCAATGAATGAATTTTATAGGCAACAATTTGCTACCTTGTATTCTTTGTAAAAAAAATATGTCCAGTTGCAAAAACGCGCCATTTTCTGAATTTTTTATTTTTGTGAATAAACAAATCTAATTCTTTGATTTGTTTTTACTATTTCCCACAACTGTATTGAAAAACGTCGTGTGATACACGGGTGTGTAGGTTATTGCAAACTCGTGTTATTAAAAACCCTCGCCTTCGGCTCGGGCTTGTTAATAACAGCTCGTTTGCAATAACCTACTTTACACCCTTGTATCACAATGTACTATTATATAATGGTATGGCACAAAATCATAGAACAGGCAATCACAAATCAAGTCACATAATAAGTAAATATTCTTGAAATTAAAGCCTCTCATGCAAATGGCCCTGCAGAACTTTTTTCAACGAAAAATCATTGATGATTTCGCTGAAATCCAGCTCCCGCAGTTAATAACTTTCAATCTAAGTAGGGATAACTTTGATAGGCGGTTTTGTCCCATCGTAGCTTCTTAGCCTATTTTTTTATAATTTTCATTATTGAAAATGAGTGCTTTCCAGTGCAATTTGACACCATCAAAACCAAGTACATTCGCAGTGTGATTTTGATGTTTGGGAATGTAGCTCTGAAATTTAGATTTTCAAGAATTTGAAAATAGAACAGCTCCTTAGATATGTATTTTTGTAGTCTGTTTTTTTATAAGTTAATCAAAGATAAACATTGAACCAACTCACTACCAAGACTAGGTTCTAAATCGTCTTTGTAAACTTTGACTAATTCATCTGCTGCAGCATACATATTTGCAGCATCCATCTCTCATCCTCTAAGTGATTAAGAAATCCAAATTTTGAACGTACAGCATCGTATGCATGCAATCTTCCAGTAAGAGAAGCACATAGCTGATCGATTATTTATTATTTATTTATTATAAACTTTATTGTACACCACAAAATAAAAAACACACAGGACAAACATTAAATTAAATTTATTCATTTTTTTTTTTTTTTTTTTTTTTTTTTTTTTCGATTAAATTTATCTTTGGGTAACAAGTTGGAATCTTGTGAGTCATCTTCGGGTCCTGCAAGATCTTGTTTGTAGCGTTAAATCGCTCCAAAATGTCGTTCCAAAAGATGACAAATAGAGCAATTTCGAGACAACTCATCTTCTCCAGAAGATGTGTTGCTTCAATTCTCACGATATCTTTTTGCTCCTTATCACAAGAAATGCTGGTAGGAGCTTCTTTGATTTCAGAATAACCGTTGACAATAGTTTTCGTGGCTTCAGCTCGACAAGATCGCTAAGGCTTTTCAACACGTAGAACGGTTTGTTTGTTCTGTCCGATAATTTTTCAGTTAGAATTTGGTATCTTTCTGTACATACTGTAAAAAAAAAAAAAAAAAAATATTTTTTTATTTGTGATGGGTTTGCTCTTGACTCTAGTCTAGGTCAAAGGTGACAGAGACAGAGTCGACGATGGAGCGAGCTTACCCAGAAGAAGCCTGTTCACTCTAACTTTGAAGAGATTCGGGTTGAATGCGTTCGGAAACACAGACGCAGGTAGTGAGTTCCACACATTCGCTGTGCGCATTATGAAGGATGTTTGGAAGCGCTTGGTGCGTATTGGTGGAATGGCAACAAGGTAAGGATGGTAACTTGCAGTGCGTCTAGATGTCCGATGGTAGAAGGGGGCTGGTGGGATGAGGTCGTGGAGTTCTTGAGCACACTCACCGAAGTACAGTCTGTAAAAGACCGACAAGCAGGCAACCTTGCGGCGATGAGCCAAGCTGTGTAGCTTGGCATCCGCCAGCTCAACGTCGCCAATGAGACTCTTGGCTCTGCGTTCTAAACAAACTAAAGAATTGAACAGCCGATTTGCAAGCATTAGCAGCAGCCTTTCCAACTAAATTAACAGAATGACCACAAACACTGATAAAGGATTTTTCTCCAAAATCAAAGCTTTTGTATTTGCCGCTCATATTTGAAGCATTATCGCATGATCTTATGTATCTCGAAGTTGCATTTCCCTTGACAATCGAGTTATAGAGATTCCACTATATTACATAGGTACTCTATACTTGTATAAGTTTTTTTTTAATAAATACAATTTATGTGATGGCCCCTCTCTTGTGGAGGCCCCGGGCAGTTGCCTCGATTGCCCTCCCTTAAATCCGGCCCTGATTGTAGGTCAACGGGAACTACCATATAGGTTTTAGAACCATAAACCTATAGGGTACTTCCGGTTGACCTAGAATTGACAATTTTGGTTAATAGCAAGGTCTTACAGCACAAGTAAAGGTAAAATGCCCAAAAATATAAAAAGTTGAAAATTAAGGCAAATTTTTTGCGAACATCAAAATTTTCTCACATCTTTTTATCGTGTTGACTCAGGACCATAATTTGTATACACCTATTAGGGACTATAGACCTCAGTACCTGGTATAAATTTCAACTTGCTAGGTCCGCCCGTTCCTGGGAAAATCGGTGGTTACACACGGACAGACAGACGGACAAGAGAGTAATCTTATAAGGGTTCCTTTTTTATCTTTAAAGTACAGAACCCTAAAAATATCCTCCAATACAGTTAGGAAACAATCAACTAGAACCTATCTAGCCGATACCTTAACGTCCTCGTATAAGATTACCACAAACCTGCGTTATCAAGATGCTATAACATTTGCATCTCATTACGACAGAGATAAGCAACTATGTGGCACCAGTCACTTCATAAATACGCTCCGATAGTGATATTTAGGGTAGTGAGTCGCGTGGGACGCGGTTCATTGCCTGAGTCAGATGAAAATTACCATTTTGCATACTGTACCTTTACTAATAAGGAGAAACAACTGGAATACGGCATTTTTGATGTAACGGGTCCTAAACAAGGATTATGTAGAATTCTAAGCTAAGTTTAGCTGTTGTTTCTAACATCATATCATTGTCTTTTCCAGTCCGTTATTATTCACTACTGAGATAGATCATCCATTTAGTATTTATTTGTTTATCTTCGCACTGGAACGCGTTTCACAGCAATTATTCCAGTGGGGCACAAACTTATAATGAAGTAACAGGTCCATGATTCCTCACGATCTCTTGAAATTTCCATAAGCATCCCATTAGAAAAGGCTTAAAATCCTCGGCTATTTTGTTACTCATTTCAGGGACATTGTGATATGGAACACTTACCAGATATTTCTGAGTTCTGTATAATATTGTAATCCGATTAGGAGTTCCCACCTCACACATTAGATTTGAGGCATTCTCAGCAATTAGGAAAGTAATAAATAAGTGTAATCGCATGACAAGTGGTTTTAATGAAGGTTTATTTACTTCAAACCCATCAAAAAAAAGGTAATAAACTACAGGTTCACCTCAATAATCCTATAAGCCTAAAATTACCTACTTAGATGTTAATGAGCAGGAGAAATGTCTGAACAAGTCTAAACACTGCATCAAGGTCGAATTGTGGTATTAATCCCGTCGCTTAAGTGTTCTATATTTTTGTGCTCGATATGAACTGTATTTCGATAGTTCTTGTTCTGATCAGTTTTACAATAAGTAAACAGAGTCAAAATTGAATAAAGTAGTGAAACGCCGCGGATTTGATCATATTTGGGGGCACGGTTGGCGCAGTGGTTGAGCGATTGACTGCTGCGCTGCGTGTCGCGGCTTCGATTCCCGCACGGAATAAATATTTGTATGACCTACAGATGTTGTTCCGGCTCTGGGTGTTGTGTATGTGAGTTTATATGTTTGTAAACGCACCCACGATAAAGGAAGAAATTCCTAGTGTGGGGCAATGTTTACAAAAAAAAAAAAAAAAACGATATCCAGTGATTATAAAAAATATTTAAATATTTTCGTAACTTAATTTAAATTTTCGGTGAATACACTATCACCGGCCGCTAACCCCATAGTGAGCCGTAGTTGTGTACATGAAATTATGAGTTTAAAATACAAGTTGAATTGAGTTGTAGACACGATAACAAGACGTCTGCGGGCAAATCTGTCCAGTGAATGTCCGGCTTTTAGTCCTACAAACATCCCTTTGCACCACAGATAATATAATACTAAAGTACTTTGCACATAATTTGTCTTTGAATCTGAAACCATTTGGCTGTATTGTTAATTGGCGAAGCACAAAACTGATCGCTGTTATAATATAACAACGGCGCAAGAGTGGATTGCATCACCGCGAGCCGTTTCAGTGAGATAGCCTGCTAGGGCTGCTAGCTACTTAATTAATAAAGACGTGATCTTAAATCTTGATCCATCCTCTACGGCCGCTCAGCATTTCACTACTACATATATTGGGGTCGGCTGCCAGTCTAACCGGATACATTTGTATTAGAATAGAATAGAAAACATTTATTCGACACAATTAACACAATAGTAACAACCACAAAGTAACAGAGAAGAACAGTAAAAAGAAGTATTATCAGTATTTTACGTGGAGCGAATGCCTACCTGACCTCCACAACCCAGTTTCTGGTGGACTGGTTGTCAGGCTCTTTCAGGCTTCTGAATACCCATTATCGCTGTCAAAGATCTAAAATAATGACAGCCGAACCGACGATTTAAACATGCTTTCCATATTGCGAGGCACAAAGCGGTCTATAGTGGATATAAAGATAATAAGACCTGGATCAGAACCATCAAAAAGAAGACTAATTGAAACACGTCTTTCCAAAAAAACATTGTTATTGCTCCCATATTTTGGATTTAATTTGTATCAAGAGTAAGTTTTTTTTGTGTCATAGGACGGCAAATAAGCAGGCCTTCTCAAACAGATACCATACGAAAATTATTTCAACATCACAATTAACGACATGTACAAAAACCTTGAAACTACTTTAGCTCAAGTAATTAGTTCAAACATTTCCCAAGAAATCTTTAAAACTTGTTCCACATCCTTCCTCAGTGGTCAGCCCTGAGGTGTGACAGTATGACACCCACGTCGACAGCCGATATGTCCGACGACGTCTAAATACGGAGCATAAGAACCGCTCCATGCCGCCAGATACCTCGCCAATAAAAATAAAATATATCCTTCATTCAGAGAGTTTGTTGGTGACAAAATCTAACGCCTTGTGGTCATCTCAATTTCTTGATCAATCGTTTCCTGACTCTTTTGGGTTGATAGAATAGGATTATGGTATAAACCTAAGTAATTACTTGTTTGATTAAGATTTTTGGACGTATGGAAACGATATCGTGGCTATTAGACGTTACATAACTTCATTTGATTTTCGACCTAGGTCTGTAAACAATGTGATATTCTGTCAAAAGATAATTATTGCCCACCCGCACTGGGTCCAGGTGGTGGATTACGGCCCATTCCCAGCAGTGGGAACAGTAGCTGATGATGATGATAATGATTGTCAAACTGTTAGGGCTTGACCACGTGACATTTATTATTAACTTTCCATGGATTGATAACCATGAGTGGATGTTTTTAATAAATACAGGTAGAATTAAATTTAATGACAGCTCGGCAAACGAGGCGAGTCACAGTGCAGACTGCAGTTAGTGAATTCATTTGATAGTGGGGATGAGGGGTGGGCTACAACGCAGGAAATGTAAACTTCACATTGAATCGATCTTTGCAAATCCTTAGAGTTCAGTCCGATTCTTGCGTGAGCTATCAATCAAGTAATACAACACTATCTGCTGATTTCAACTGTACTTAATGCAGATTTTACACAAGATACTGAAAATCAACACCAGCACCTTACTACTATTATAAATTTGAAAGTTTTTGAGGATGGATGGATGAATGGATGTTTGTTAATCTTTCACGCAAAAACTACTGAACGGATTTTGATGAAAATTTTCAGAAATATAGCATCATCATTATAACACATAGGCTATAATTTAAAAAGATATTGGGTGAAGTACTAATAGCACGCGGGCGGCAGCTCGTTGATTTATAACTTAGCTTTAAATCATCTGGGAACATTAGAATGCCTCTTATTAGCAAAACTGCATTTTTATTACCGTAATTAACATTTTACGTTGTGTAAAATAATTTAATTGCATTGCAGTCACTTCAGTTTTGATAAAATAATTAACAAAATGTTGCTAAACGACTTAACTAAAAAAATGCACATGCAACATGTCTAAAGAAATTACGCTTGCACAAATGTACATGTTACTGTAAAATCCCGAACTACGGTAAAGCCTACGATTTACCGGTAACACCTAAGATTTACCAAGTCTTACTGGTAAAAGTCCGAAATTAATGATTATAATAAATCCTGGGTTTTACCGTAGTTCGGGCTTTTACAGTAACATACACACTTACTTTTCTTGCAAAAGACACCGTAGCGCGTAGCCTTCTTCTGCCAGAGCATCCTGCAGGAACATGATAAGATAAATATAAAGGCTTGTAGAGGTATAGTGCACGGCACTAACAAAAATGTACTAACGTTTTATTCAAATTAAACGATTTAAACCGACTTATCTTCTTTTTATACAACTTAACTGTTGACAATTTGTATACCTGTTATTTTTGTTGTTGTTGTAATTTGTATAGTGCCAACGGTTAGGTAATTTATAAAGGATTCATTTCGGTTTAAATCGTTTCATTTAAGTATAACGTTAGTACATTTTTGTTTAACTTACGTGCCGCGCACTATAACTCACTATCACATTCAAAATTTTATTCTAAGGCTTTACACAAAAAAATGCCATTCGTATCAGCGATGGCGAAGTGCCAAATTGTAAGGGATTGATCACATGACATTTCGATGTCGCAGGACTTTCCCATACATTCTTGTAATTTTTAGGGTTCCGTACCCAAAGGGTAAAAACGGGACCCTATAACTAGAACTTCACGATCCATCTATCTGTCTGTATGTCTGTCTGTCCGTCTGTCACCAGCCTGTATCTCATGATACGATAGCTAGACAGTTGAAATTTTCACAGATGATGTATTTCTATTGCCGCTATAACAACAAATACTAAAAACAGAATAAAATTAATATTTAAGTGGATCAAAGTTCAGGAGTGGGGACTCCTGAACTTTGATCCTCTTTATCTTTGTCAATTAGTATTGATTTGGTATTGCAAAAACAACGTGTCCGATATTATTTGATGATCTCACTGACGCACTAAATAGAATTATGATTTTTCTTTCCAGGAAACATATTGTAGCTTCAGAAATCGAAAAAAGTTGAATTTCTGTACTTTGCAGGAGACATTTCCGACTACAATGGTTCCAGCAAGTGTCATTCTTACAACGATAGCGTTGCGATAGCTATTGGAAAAACTGGCCAAGTGCGAGTCGAACGAAAAAACGGCAAAAAAATCACGTTTGTTGTATGGGAGCCTCTCTTAATTTATTTTATTTTAACTTAATAATTATTATTTTTTTAAGTGAATATACAACTAAATATTCTGTGAATATTTCAAGCGTCTACCTGTTGCCGTTATTAATATCGGGCAAAAAACGGCAAAAAAATCACATTGATTTTTTTGCCGTTTTTTGCGATAATGGTGCGGAACCCTCCGTGCGCGAGTCTGACTCGCACTTGGCCAGTTTTTCAAATCAATACCAATTGACAAAGATGTCAGTATAAAAAAAAAATACGTGTCCAATATTTTTATTAATCTACCTGATGGACATAAATCTAATTTTCAGTTAACATCCCTATTAAGTTCAACCATTAGAATTTGTTTTTCAGCAACCAAACGTACACTTACCCCTAGTTTTCCCCCCATTTCAGCCGAAAGACTGGTGACTGGTCAGCTGGAATCAACCCTCTCACAAGCGTCACCAGTTCGACACATTGACCTCCTCGTATGCCCTGTGCTTTTGACATCCAGCAGACTGAGGCAGGCCTCATCTATTCACCATGTCATAAGTCCACCCTACGAGAGGCCTACCAACATTGTTTATTTCTGTGTGCCTGGCTGCCCACCACCTCTAATCTTAGAATTTTGTTAAAGTATGTTATGTTATCAATCCCATTATTAGCCCAGTATAAAATAAAGGGTTTCACATCAGCACATTACAACATGACCAATATAGTTACCTCGTAACTTGCGCGATGCATTTCTTTGAAACATTACACTTCATTACAAGCGCCCTTACATCATTCGTTACATACATAATAATAAGCAGGTATGTATGTTAACACGTTATGTTGTTCGTCAGTCATCACTGCTAATCAATCGTATCGTAATTATTTACTGGATTCTAACATGCATTCTATTATGAGGTTTATGATTAACGGATAAATGGCACGGGTGCTGATCACTGCACGCAACAAATTGTATAGACATTCCGTATATAAAGACTAAACATTGCCAGTCATTCCATTCATCTCTGATATATCATTATTAACTTGAATAAAAGTTAAAATGAATGCAGTTGACAGCACCCTTGTAAAAACTCGTCAGCTCAGATTCTAAATTCAAATACTCGAGATTCGAATTTCTGTTCGAAAGTATTTATAAATCAGTCCCTTTATTTATCTTCAACTTTCACTTAATGTCTCAAATCAGCGCAGAAAATCAAAAACCACATCAGATCCAACATACTTACTACGATACAATTTCCTAAGTCAACAAGCAGAACTCATGGGCCAATTTCCTTACAAGCCGTCCAGCATAACTACCCACTAAACAACCTTGGTATCTCTAACAAAATGTTGAAATTCTTGCAAGTTAGAACACTAGAATTTTTCCCTTACATCCATAACTCGACTAGCCTCCACAATTATGTTTATGAAGGCTGTGGAACAAAGGGCCAGATTATCAGGCTGGCGTAAACGGCCGAATTATATAGTTAAAGGAGTTAGGAATGTGGGGAATGCAGCGCGTCGGGGTTGGTATGTGTGCACGGGCGATGGTACACTCCTGCTCGCTACGGCAGATTTGATGCGCTAGGAGCTAGGACAAATAATTACATAGATTGAGCACTATGTCACCAATAGTTGTCGTCACAAATCAAATACTTAAATTAATAATCTAATTCGGTTCCACATTGATGACCGTCAAAAGTACATATTTAATCAGGTTAACCAATTGATTGACGTATCAAAACTCACAGATTAAAGCAGAATGTTCCTCTACCAAAAGCAGCTGCCACAGCAAATCTAGCCAGTCTATTCCAAGAATTTTCTCAGAGTTTACATCTATTAAAGGCTTTTGTCTTTGCTTCATTCTTTAATTGGGCTGATAATAATCACAGTAGATAAAAGTTTCGTTTGGGAATACACTTACTCCATAATGGCAAACGTAGACCCATTACGAGTATTTCAATACAATGCATTGGTTAATTCTGAACACGAAGCAGTTTGCCAATAACTGCGACCTCATGTTACAATACAATACGCGTTAAATTTTGATAACTTTCCATTTGTATCGTGTCTGTTACAAAACTGGCCCTTAATAACCAATATATACCTACCGTAAGGTATCGAGGAACGAGGCATTTCTGAATTGGAGATGTGCAAGACACTTGACAAGGCATGGTGATGACAGGCGAAGAAGAGCTCTTAACTAAATGATTGGCGAGAGAGAGTAGAAATAACGGATGCCAGACCAACAACCAGAATGGTAAAAGGCCCAAAAGGGCCGCGGGAGGACGAACAGGGTCCATGTCAACTATATTACTATTTATTAAGATCTTCTTAAACATTATGTGATATCCAATAAAGATTTGAATCGGAAATTAGACTCACACAGACTAGCAAAGTGTGACACAAAATGAGGCCTATAGATGCTGCTATAGAGACCGTCAATGATGCTGACGAAACCGCCAAAACATATAAAATCACGATAAAACAGCCTGTTGGCCCAGTGCCCGGCTAAACTTACCTTCCACATTACAATTTATAATTTTATCGGCACTACTTGCTAATAAAAGGTATTTAGATTATTATATCATAGCAGTCAACCGGTCTCGCCGTCGTTTCTATGTCACAGAGCAGTTCTCACACCGAGGCTTTCACAATCCAGATATTTTTGTAGAACACAACTATTATGTCATTAGTGTTTTAGGTAAAGACTTACAAAACATTCAATTAGCACGAGATCTAAACGGATGATCTCATCTCTTCTGAGTGTTGTTTTTAATCCGATTATTATGAAATCTGAAGATTTATAATCCTATTCAAAGCTTAAGATGGTTAATGCTTTCGCGTGAGAATTTCGTAGTCAGAATTCAACACGTTCGATGAATGAGTCCGAATCGTGGTTGAATGGATAATTTTTGTGTTGGGGGTGCAAATTGAATGGCGTGTGGTCGAGTTGAATACACAGGCGTTAATGAAAGGTGAAATTCCTTGTGTGCGCCTGCGCAGTGTGGCGCACTAAGTTACGCCGCGCGCCATTATCGGCGATCTGCGCGGGAGTGTCGCACATGCTCATTGTTCATCACACCATCACACATTTCATCGGCAGTGCTAATTGGCACCAGAGACCCCAATCGAATTTTTTAGATAGTTAAGTTATTTTTTCTGTTTTGATCGTTGAGTAAACAATGTTTACGGTGAAATAAATTAGATTGCTTTATGAGTGTTTTGTTAAACAATATATTGTGTAGGTACTGTGATGCACCTTTCTACAATTAGAGAATAAAGTAGCAAGTAAATTGACATAAACAATGTGTTAAACATGCAAATTTAAAATATTGTTTTGGGGTTTCAGATCTTCCAGATAAGTTTTGTTAAGTCTTATCCTTGACAACATCATCCATCTTCAAACAGGTAGTAATCATTAATCATCTACAATTTTGGAATTCTTAGCGGTCCCACCGCAGCTGCCCACCCTCGTTTTCTCTTATCAAGTAGATAAATGCTACAGCTGTTAACCTCTACTCATATCACCTAACAGTACCTAGACAATAGACATACCAACTGAATCACAACACCACAAAACACAAGAACACACAAACAATCAGCGATCAGACAAGCTGCAGCATGAGGTGAAACAATGAATTTGAGCTATCTCTCGTAATGAGCTATACGCGCTGTTGTATTGTATCTACCCGAGTAGTGAGCACCTGGGGAGGAGGAACTCGACGCGACCAGAGATTTATGAGCCGCGATTTTCCATTAAGCGGCTAGCTGCGCACGTTTAATTAGGTGATCACACGGAAGGATGCAATGGCAACAAAATAAACTGAATGTTCGGTTAGGTTCTGTACAGGCTGGAGTTGTTTGGGTAGATAGGTGTTAGGGTTTTGAATAGGACTGTTATTTTTAGCCATCAGTTTGTGGACACAAGATGTCTACACAGTGAATGGTCAATCAATCAGTCAAAAAATGATAAAAATGCTTGGCTCAACGCTAGCCCTTTTGCACAGCCACTAGGGCACAAAACATCGCGAAGGAGGAGGCGGAACGCGTGATGGAGACGCAACGGAGACGCCCTCACGCCCCTAGCCACCACAGGAGACGCCCTGGGCGTCGGGAGTCGCAAGCCGATTCCCGGCCACCTGACGGGGTCCGCGAGGGCCGATGCCTGTCTGGGTCGCGGATAAATTTGAAAAAGAGTTACCGCGGCCCTTGTTCAAGCGACTGAAGGAACACGGGTGGGTTTTAGTCAGTAAAAGTCTGACAAGCCCTCCCGCCTCACCCAGAGCGGTAGAAGTCATAGGATGATTTCCCACCCAAAAAAAAAAAGGGCACAAAAATAAGTGATAAGCAGAAAAGTTCTGAAGTATTGTTGGACCTGCTGAAGACTGTATGAGTAGGATACATTGTATAAACTTAATTTAGTATAGTATTATATAACTGGACAGCACATATGTGAGTACTATGTAGGAAACACCTGTAAATCTACCATTTACTGTACCTATATGTCGTTCGTTGACTTTAGTGTGCCCTGGCAGTTGATAGTGTGTCATGCTCTCTATAATTTTTCTCCATGTGTTTGATTATTCGGTTCCCTTCATGATAGTTGAGCTGAGTGGTGCCGATCCATGTGTTATGTCGGGCGCCATCAGTTAGGATTGGTCATAACTTAGCTGCCTCGGCCTGTTTTTATTTATCTATTTATGTATTTTTAATTGTTTATTTTACTCTAGACGCTTTACGTGCACTTCTTTTTACATCTTTCTCACATATATGTATTTTTCCAACAAGAATGATGTAACCAACATTTTAACTTTAGATATCTATTTGCTATACCATCGGGTTACTCAGGTGGCAAAGGCAAAAATTCTGCAAACTAGGTTATTGATGGCTTAAGGTTACACTAGTCGAAAATTCTTCCATACAACGTAGTCTAGGGATTATTCCACTGTTTGACGATGTACGTTCAAAATAAAAAGTGATATCAATTTGTCTCATCATTATCTAGCCCTGTATGGAAGCAAAAAAGTAAAAAAAGAAAATATTTGAAAGTTATGATCGTCAAAAGTTCCACACGTCGACACTAATTTTAACACATTTTTGGGCGCAAATAAATACCATAAGAAGATGGAAAATTGCAAAACGGCCTCCATACAGGGATTAGTAGTTCAACAATGCAAATCATTTTATTTTGAACAGATAGATTTAGTCGTTTTTTCATGATATCTAGACTGCCAAAGATCTGTTTATAAAATTTCGCGCGCTCGGTTTCGTCCTAAATCATTATCCATTTCGCTACAAATTTGCAAAAGTGTGTATTCGTCCGCGAACTAGTTTCCTACTGCTCATCACAGCATCTATCTCTTCCGCACGTGTTGTCGGTTGATTTAAAATACATTTTAACCCCGCGCACAAAATAGTTCGTGCCGTCGACTAGTGTACCCCATGTGTACCCTTAAGGGTAAACAGACCTTTGGCAGTCTAGATATCATGAAAAAACTACTAAATCTATCTGTTCAAAATAAAATTATTTGCATTGTTAAACTACTAATCTATCCCTGTATGGAGGCCGTTTTGCAATTTTCCGTCTTCTTATGGTGTTTATTTGCGCCCAAAAAAGCGTTAAAATTTGTGTCGAAATGTGGAACTTTCGCTCATAACTTTCTAATATTTTCTTTTTTAACTTTTTTGCTTCCATACAGGGCTAGATAATGATGAGACAAATTGATATCACTTTTTATTTTGAACGTACATCGTCAAACAGTGGAATAATCCCTAGACTACGTTTGTATGGAAGAATTTTCGACTAGTGTAACCTTAATAGAGCATATAACTCAAACCTTATCAGTGAATTTATTCAAGATTCAAACACTTAACCCAAGATATCGCCAGCAATTGAATCACCACAGCCTCCTTTATAAACCCGTCTTTATATAACAAACAACACACAGCATTACCTGTGTTATCAGCGAACAAATGGTGCTTCTAAATTAATTGTCGGTCGCGGCGCGGGCGCACCCGCCGAAAGCGATAGCCACGCTGTATCGATCATCGCTCGCGCGCACCTGCGCCCGCGCCGCGCTGCAGCGCTGCTCAACGCGCAGTGGAACGCGCACGATTCTTATAAATTAAACTGTGTAGTGTTAGATTTGTTGGCTGGAGGTACATGCAATGCTATTAGATACTGTCATTGATATTATTTGTTTTTTTCACAAAAGAGCGCAGGGCTGTACCTATATTTCTAGGTAAGTAAAGATATGCTGAAGATTATGATTTCGTTAGATTTGGCTAATAGCAAATTTGATTTTTTATTAGGGTTCCGTACCCAAAGGGTAAAAACGGGACCCTATTACAAAGACTCCGCTGGCCGTCTGTCTTTCTGTCTGTCACGGTAACCAGGCTTTATCTTATGAACCGTGTTAGCCAGACAGTTGAAATTGACAGTTAAAGTTGCCGCTATAACAACAAATAGGGTAAACTACCCAATTATTGACACTTTAAGAATCTCTTCGTCACAAAACCTTCGTCAAAAAAGAGGTAAATAAACAATTATTGTAATTTGCATTTAATTATTAATTTTCAGTAATTATCGATCTCTTAAAAATGGGCAATATTGTGCAAATTACAATAACTATTTATGAACAAAGCCCGTTTTTGTGAAGATACCTCTAACTCCCTATTATTGACATACAATTTCCTATTAATGACACTATATTATCTAAAAAACACTGGTTCTCATGTCCATAAATCGTTAATTTTAATTTTTTTTTGAAAAATAGTAAGTAAAAATAACTCTTTAGTTTAGAAATTTATAATAGAAATCTGAGAAAAACAGTTGCATCAAAAATAACATTTTTCTCCTATTAATCACTATAAAAGTATCAAAATCAACATTATAAGTTTAATTTAAAGTGAATTTAACAATTATTTTTTACGGTATTAATGTATGTTTTACGATGGTTATTTACTTATTTATTAAACTGAGATCATAACTTCTCTTAAAAACTATAACAAGTTAGTACCTACTGAGAATTTTCTTCAATTAAATTTTCGATATCTTTATCTTGCAGTGTTTGCTTATATCATTTTGGTTTTACATTAAATTATTTTCTAAATCGTTCTGTTAAACATAAATAATCTTTGTTACGAGTCTTATCACTAGTGTCCTTATAATCTGTATTCAGTCTTACATTAGTACACACAGTCTTCAAAGGTGTTTCTAACAGTTTATTAGAAGCACTCGTTCTTTTTTTATCAACATTAAGTATTATTTTTACTCTAGAAATCTCTTCGGCCTTATATTCTGTAGAAAATCTATGATTTTTCATCAATGCACAAAATGATAACATCAGCAAACATGTTAATATTAAAGACGAAACACTGTCCTAAATTGTATGCACTAACCTTTCCGACTTGCCAACAAAATGGCGATTTTTTGACATGAACACTGAGAACTTAGTAAATCGACTAGAGTCTGGCAAACGAAAGTAGAGACTGAAAAAGCGCGGCAAATTTAAAAAATATCAGCATAGCAACCCCAAAAACTAGTATGCAATACCTGGAATAACCTAATTTGATACTTTAGAATTATTGATATTACTTCGTCTGAATAAAAATACTATAGGTACATTTAGGTAGGTACTACTTTAGATATATCAATCTGAATAAAAAAAAGCAACAGTATTCTATAATAATTTTGGTTTATTCACTATCAATAAAAATCAGAATCTAAGACTTTCATGTGAAAAGATTCATAAGAGTCACAGGAATCATTGTTTTCTACATTAATAATGAAACTGTTTAAATTATTAAATAGAGAAAATGTTTTTACAAAAATATAAATAGTGATTATGAATTAAAACAAAGTATCAACTTAGTAGCGTCATACGGAAAATTGGGGTTGACATTAGTTGATCATTGCCATTTAAAAAGTTTGCAAATAATGCCAGTGTCTACTTTCGTTTGCCAGACTTCTAGTTTTATTCAGCCATATTTGTAAAAGATCTCAAACTTGTGTAGCCATAACAAAATAATAAAATACAGATGCGTTGACTTTAAACAACTTTGCTTTAAATTCAACTTATGTTATAATTTTTATTTATCTAATAAAGTGTCAATAATTGGCAGGGTATCAAGATTATGGCAGTTTACCCTACTAAAAACAGAATAAAATAAATATCAGGGGGGGCTCCCATACAACAAACGTATTTTTTTTGCCCTTTTCTGCGATAATGGTACGTAACACTTCGTGCGAGAGTCTGACTTGCACTTGGCCGTTTTTGACCTTGGCCTGATGGGTAATGGGTAATGGCATTTAGAGAAGATCATGGGTAAGAATTGGTTGAAACTCCCCCAGACCAGATAAGCAGACATGCTTGACAACATAATGGCTCCTCCCTTATGTGACATGCTTCTGTACTGAGCAATACCACGGGTCAATGACGATGGTAATGAAATTCTCATTTACTACTTGTTCTACATTCATAGATTGTCCGACAACATTTTTGAAGCATAGTTGGCTTTTAAGATTGTGACCACTCGCAGATTTGATTTCTGCACAAAACAAAATCATTATTTGTACCCTCTATAGTTTAAGATAAGTATTGTGTAAGGGATATGAGTAAACTTTTAGACGACAACATAAATTAAAACTATCTCAAATATTGCAGCGATGACAATTACTCAACAGCAAATCGCATCACTTGACATGCGTTTAATTATAACGCGAAATTATCAATAAATTTTCACAAACAATGAAATATAACCGATGACACCGGCGGCGGATTCTGCAAAGTATGCCAGACAGTATCGAAACCCGACACAAGTCGATGCTAAGGTGCAAGTTGACACAAAGCTGTGATTTGATCATCAATAATTTGTCAGTCGGGGCAGAGCCGAGGTATTTATGACTCGAGCGAGAATGTGCCATTATCGTCTTACTGAGAAATTATTAGGTTTCACATGAGCAGTGCGAGTGCCAAGTACCAATTTTTTTGACCAAAAGTGTTGATGACCAAAATGGTGGATTTTGGGCGCCATATTGTGGAGGCCCAAATATTTTTCTCTTCCAAACCCATCGTGGTGTATCAAAATAAAGGGTTTTAAGAGGTGATTTCAAAAATGTTAGCTAAAATGTCATAAAAATATTCGCGAGCTAGCTGACCAAAACCAGATGTATCCTCCGACTGCACAGCATGATTTTCTTCTGTCTACGTCTTTTTAGGTTTTTTTGATTTTTTGAATAAGTTTTTTATTTATACCTAATAAAATACATTTCCATGGCTGAGTAACCATATTTACATAGCGAGGACCCTCCTTATTATGGAAAGTACGCTAAACCGTTGGTACCGGGCTGTCATTCGTGGTTCTTTGAGAGTTGTACTCGTTAGGGAGTCGCGAGAACTGGTAAGACTGATGATGAAACCGACTACCGCGTTACCAAGGTAATATAGACCTGAGTCAATATTAATTTCAATTTGATACCTCGTCTCGTTACTGCGAAAAAGATCTTGACAGGCAGACAACGAAGTGATCCTATAACTGTAAGGGGTGTTAAAGCGTGGGGTGCTTTGTAAGATATTTTCAAAATGACTCTACTTTTACCAATATCTGTCATTAAAATATTATAACAATTAACATCAAGCATACCACGCTTTTTTACAATACTCATATAATCATTTTTGTTAATCACACAATTTTTTTTATACTTAACTAGCTGTCAACTGGCTACCTACCTACCCCACCCTAGTTACCTTTACATACATGAATGTTGCGTTACACAAAAATAATTTTTCAATTCCAACCAGTAGTTCCTGAGATTAGCGCGTTCAAACAAACAAACTCTTCAGCTTTATAATATTTATAATATATACATTTACATATTATATTATAAATATTATAAGTATAAGTATAGATTAAAATTTATTGAAAATTATTTTTTACTTTTTAGTTTGGTTATTTAATATCGGTTGAGACTCTTTTTTTTTCTTTTCTTTCTTTACTGCAGATTTGATCAGGTCAGTCCATCGCATGGGTGACCTGCCGCGCGCTCTTGTTACTTCCACTTTCCCCTGGACCACAAGCCGAAGTAAGTTTTAGAATCAGTATCATCACTGAGAAGAGAGCTTTATGAGAGAAATTGTCATCGTTTTCTTGGCCTTATCCTTATTAAGATGGAGGCTGGGCAACATGTCATCTTCCTCTATATTAGTCCACATCTCAGTAGTTAACCCCTTTCTAGCCTATCTTTCACATTATGTAGGTAGGCAGTCCATCCGACTTTTTTCTTTGGTCGTCCTCCACTCTTATAGCCATCTACACTCAAACTCATAAGTAGGTACTTTTTTAATAGATAAACTCTTGAGCATAGATATTACCAGCCAATTTAATTATTATATAACAATAAGTCAGCACAATGGCTTTCGAGGACATTATTCAACCGATCTCAAAATCTAAGCAAACATCTTGAGGCATCTAGGCAGAAACAAGACGTACTGTTTGCATAGCCATTATTGCGTACCCCAAGTGGCTAATGCCGCAAATTGAGTGCCTCTGCCCACCACACAGCCCCGAGATGAAATTCTACTGTCGAAGATTCAACAATGAGATTGACATGCACTAGGTATCGAAATGCCACATGCCTTTATTAATCGCCCCATGCTAGCCAAGTTACAAACGTTTCGTATCGACACGTGACTTAACGTTCAGATGTGTCATTCCCATACCTTGATTCGTTTTCTAGAGTGCGCGCAAGATAAGTCTGCGCGCGACGGGTGGCGTGCTTAATGTTGCCAGCATAACTGATCTTGTTTCCTTCATTTAATCAATAGTCGTTTTACATAACTCGAAACTTAAAGTTATTTAAGTTAAGTACTGGTAATTACTAGCTGTTTCTACTTGCATAGAATATGATGAAAAAAGCTTCATGAAATTATCGTAAATCTTTTATTGAATACTTATTAGTACCTTCTGTTAAATTTGGTCTAATAATGGTCCATCAGTGACTAATACCGTCCATTTCAACTCTTTTTAATTTCTTCATCAACAATTTTTGAAGAAGCTGCTGCCACATAAGTCTCTTCAGTTATTTGGGTGACGGTGCAAAATAACAATGATGCATTTATATTACATGATGCCAATCCTGCGGCACCGGCAGTACGAAAATTTTGGGAAATTTTATTATAATGGTATCCCTAAGAGTTACCTGTCAAATAAGAAACGCGGGCTCTATCTTTGTAAAACGGTACCGTAGGCCCGTTATTGTCTTGTTCACTTCAAGAAAACATTTCTGCCAGCACTTTAAATTACTATTAGCATAATGATGGCGATTGTTTACATCGTAAAACGAATAAAAACACGGAATACAACACATTCTCTTGACACCTGACATAAATGACAGACGATTAGTTCCAATTTTCGCCGCGCGCAGACTTATCTTGCGCGCACTCTACTAGCGTTATCGATGGTAGATTGTCAATTTGGCTACAGGTGGAATATAACAGGAGTTTCACAGAGGAGGTTCCGGGGTGGTATTTTGAGAGATCACGGGATCCCTTCTACGTGCTGATGGTGATCACCGGGGTGGTTTTAGTGAGGTAAAAATCCCACACTCCATGGTCTTTTTCCCAAAATTCCAGGCACCTTTTGAAGGTTGCCCCACGAAAACAAAAAAAAAATGTATCGAAATGACACGTGTTCAATCCCAAATTCCTAAGCATTTTGGCATGTCGTCAATCGATAGGTAAGTTAAACCCGATTAAATGTCACTTGTATAGAACTGCAGTCCCTACGGCACTGAGAGAAGCCTCTGCAGCCATTGCTAGCGATATAATCTAGGGCATTGTCAAAACTTTTCGTTTCACTGTTACCTCATAGGAATTGACGACCTGTGACAATTCCGATTATGGCGACAGTCGAAACTTATGCTCAGGTGATCGAATAAGGGACAGATGCATCTGACGTGTATACATCTGTCACTTACTCGATCTCAAATTGATACCGCTCTAAGAGCTTATGGTCACCCCCCAGTGCACTTATAACCTTATAACATAATTATACCCATGGGTGAACCCATCAATAATTAGGTGCTTATCTAATTAATACTTAACAAGCTATATAACGTCATTGTAACAAGCTATTATTGCCTCGAAACCCAAGCGTGCTTACATGACATCATATACAGGGTGTTTGGAAGGGAGCTGTACATACGCCTAGGGTAGAAACTAGGGATAGTCTGCTACCTACCCCCGCCCATTATATTGACCTTGGCCTCAAGGTTTTTTTTTAATTTATTATTATTTTTTATTTGACTTTTTTATGATTTTTTGACTAAAACTACCTGTAGCTCAAAATCTATCCATGGGACCGGTCGGCTAATGGTCTTGTTTTAATCGTTAGAGTCTTAGGGTCCTGCAAAAAATTATTTTACACCAGAAAATTGTGGAGAAGAAAAGTTATGGGGCCTGAAGTACCGTAGTAAGGTAAAGAAATAATTTTAAGGGCAACTTTCTATGGGGTTTAAAAAAAAACTAACAGGGTTGGAGTTCTTCTGATTTTTTTAAAACATCCTCAGTCCATGCCCTTTCTAACGATATGCTAAAAGTGTAATTATCACTTTTAGTTTTAAAGTTATTAATTAATTTCCGCAACTACTACGGTACTGCAGGCCCCATAACTTTTCTTCTCCACAATTTTCTGGTGTAAAATAATTTTTTGCAGGACCCTAAGACTCTAACGATTAAAACAAGACCATTAGCCGACCGGTCCCATGGATAGATTTTGAGCTACAGGTAGTTTTAGTCAAAAAATCATAAAAAAGTCAAATAAAAAATAATAATAAATTAAAAAAAAACCTTGAGGCCAAGGTCAATATAATGGGCGGGGGTAGGTAGCAGACTATCCCTAGTTTCTACCCTAGGCGTATGTACAGCTCCCTTCCAAACACCCTGTATAACTATACTTTCCCTCTAATAATTGTGAGAATTCATCACAAAATATTTTGCGATTTTGCTTTTTACGAGATTATTTAGCGTGACAATGCCGAGGCTGCGGCTCTGCAAGCTTCAATAGCTCCACACAATTGAAATCGCCCAAATTCTCACTAATCTACAAATACAACTGATAAAAACTGTCGCTCTGAGAAAGATACAGTAATTAGAATTGTTAAATTTACTTAAGTTTTTTTTTATTGTAGATACCTAGATGGGTCTAAACCCTGAGAAAAAGGAAATACTTACGTAGAAATGTGACTCTGATCCAAAGTCTGAGAGGTATTAATTTTTTTTATTGCATTCTGTACCTATTCCTATTATACATACATTATACTTAAACAGTTTGGCATCTTAAGACCTCCATCAACCTAATATTTTGATGGGGCTTCTAAATGTTGGAAATGTTCTAAAATTCTATATTTATATAGGTACCTATTATGGCAAGTAAAGCCGATTTCGACTATTCTGTGTCAATAGTGAAAACGTCTAAAGTAGGTATATAAAATGAAAAATACCTTAGGGTTCCGTACCTTAAAAGGTAATAAAGGGCTATAAGGGCTTTATAAGATAACTCTGTTGTCCGTGTTTCACCACCGATTTTCTCAGAAACGGGTGGACCTAGCAAGTTGAAATTTATACAGATACTGGGGTCTATAGTCCCTATTAGGTGTATAAAAATCAAGATAAAACACGATAAAAATTTATGGGCAAATTTAGAATTTCGCGAAAACTTGTACCTAAGTACCAAAATTTACCATAATTTTCTACTTTTTTTATTTTTCGCAATTTTCCCTTTACTTGTGCTGTAAGACCTTGGTTTTAAACAAAATTGGCAATTCTAGGTCAACCGGAAGTACCCTATAGGTTTTGGGTCGAAAACCTATATGGTAGTTCCCGTTGACCTAGTTACCTAATTATGTTTGTGAATGTAGCTGTTTGTACGGAACCCTCGGTGCGCGAGTCCGACTCGCACATAACTGTTTTTTTTACAGCAGTTTTCGCTCCCGTGGCCACCCGGCAGGACTTGATAGTTTTTTGAGATAAAAAGTCCTTGACACTCAAATGTAGCTTTCTACTGGTGAAAGAATTTTCAAAATCGGTTCAGTAGTTCCAGAGAATTGAAAGAATGGGTAGTTCCTGTAGTAGGCGTTTTTTTTGTTCTGTGGGTAGTTCCTGTTCGCGACGAAGCGTCATCAACCATACTAAATGGTTCATAGAAATTGAAGTTTGTATGTGTAGACATGTCTGCTTACCACGGCGCGCCACCTGATACTAAAATGAATTTTAGAGGCACGTTTATATTTATACTAAAATTTTACCTACATTTTTTGAGATAGTAGTATAATGTTTTTAGTGTTTGTCAGTATGTTATAGGGTTCAGTGGTTCACCCTTAACAGAGTAGAGTCATTAGAAAGCATACTGATAAGAGTTATCATAGTAAGGAACATGAATTTCTGTCATACGATGCGTCTGTGCTCGGCGACGGATTAGTTCCGAATGAACCGTGAGAGGGAGCCACACGTTATTTATAGTTTTGGTGGTTTTTGAAAATATTATAGTAATTGAAATCATGTTTTTAAGGGCTTATCCTATGTACTGGACATGAAATCAGTACATGATGATGAAACTATGTGAAGACCACATGGTTTCTGCTATGTAAATAGGAATATTGACTTGATATCTCAAACACCAAATATATGGTTTTAGGTCATTTTAGGGTATATGGGGGACCTAGACCGGGACAGGAAGCCTATATACACCTCATAGTTAGCGTAGTCTTTTATATAAAGCCCATTTACTTGAGATATCAAGTCAGTATATAATAGAAAAACTGCTGTTTATCTGGTTTTTGGCAATCGCTTACGGTTTTAGGTGCCCTAAGTACCTAGAAACATATAGGTGTACTGGTAAAAGTACTACCATTGGAAAGCCTGCTAAAAGGGCTTCCAGGCGGTTTCTAGATGGGAAGAATCGCTTGGATAGTCAACGAGATAAGCAGTCGTGAAAAATGTAAACAACGTAAAACGTTGAAATTTGTAGACCCTTCAGGTGGAATAACTCCATGAAGGGAATAGATGTACTCATGGTGTAAGTACTTTCGGATGGCTTGCTGGACTAGCTACCAAGCCATCACTTTGGAGCGAAAATCGCTCAAGTAGTTTAAGTACAATTCCAGAAAATAGGTTTCTGGAAATGTAATTTTTAGTCAGTTTTTGGCACTCCCCGGGACTATACACCCCTGGGAATTCCGAAAATAAGGAATTTTTGGGGACCTCCCGATGGCCCGTTAAACGCACCATCGTGTTGTCCCAATCTTATTAGTGTTTTTATATCTAATTTCTCTGATAGCTGGGCGCAAAGAAAGTGACCAGCTATCAAATTTGTACATATCAAGGCACCTTATGTGCATATGACCTAGATAGACTTACATAAACACTAGAAATGTAAAGTGTGGTCTATTGGCTACCAGAATCCCCATAATAGGCGGTGATTGTCTGGTTAGCCTAAGTAGGAAGTCCTAAAGTCGGTGAAATGACTTAGGAATTTATAGATTCGTTACATAAGGGATGATATCCCATAGAAGATTCCCGAAAATAAGCTTTTTCTAGACGTCAACAGACAGCCTGCTATTGGCACCAGCAGGTCAACCCAACCTATAGATATCCTTAGACTAGGTTAAAAGCTATTAAGGTTTTAACTGGGAAATAAAGGGAATTGTCCTTTCATTTCATGGAAATAGTCTAGGGAAGCTATCAATACCTGGAAATTAGGTATATTGATTAGATACATAGATAGGGGGCGTTACTGTGTTACAGTACGAAGGAATCCAGCTATTGATAGCACCATGGAAGGGGTGCGGTAACCCTATTTACCAAATATGTATAAGGGTTTTTTACATAAATAAAAATTATTTTCGGCGAGAATTTGCGGGGCTCTCAATAATGGCACGATGCGAGGGTATAAAGAACCCCCGGGCCCAAAATAGAATTTGTAGTCATCCAAAGCTAGTCGCTTGTACTTGTCTTAGTAAATAAGAAGTAATTCTTATATAGAATCACGTCTCAGAAATTGTTGAGAGCCCTAGAATCGTGCCGTGTACTGAATAACTTAGTGTTTCATTTAATTCATCGACTTCAACCCTTATGAAGACATCCCTTTTCGATCCTGTCGAGCTGAACCTCGGAACCTGGACACCAGGAGTGCTGATCCAGAAGGAGGCAACCCGGAATCTGGAAAATAACTCAAGTACAGCCAACACATCGTTGAATCGTTAGAGTCGATTTGCAACCCTACGTCACTGCTGCAGCTAGGCATCCAAGAACCTTTGTTTTCGTTGATGTGGATGGGGCGTTCAGCGGCAATGGCCAGAAGGTTTACGCCCTTCTTTTCTCGGGGCCAATGAACACGCTACGTCCTGCACATTTAATGGTCCGTTCGAGCCGAATTTTGGAGCCTGGAGAGCCCCAGGACGTCGGGAACAGCAGATCCAGAAAAAACAACTGGGTGCCTGCATATTAAGTCGGCTACGTGCAACACAACGTTGACCCGTTCGAGCCGAAATTCGAAGTCTGGAGCGCCCCAGGACGTCAGGAAGAAACAGTGGTGGAATTAATTTTTCGAATTTTGGAGAAATTAATTTCACAAATAAACCAAAAATCGACGTGCACTGCAGGGAACAAGTCCTACGTGCCCTATTTGCCGCTGGATCCAAGAGGTAAAATTCTGGAGACAGTTATTGAAAATACCCTATTTTTTCAATAATTGTAAGAAAATAGAAGAAATTTTCTGTGAGCCGCAAAATGCTGTATGAAGACAGATGCGCATCCTTGAAGCCCCAAGAATAGTTCCTGAAGACTTATCGCTGAAAACTACCCTATGTTATCAGTGATTTGTTCTAGAACTGAACGCTTGTTTATTCAACCAAGAATACTCGTTCAGAAGATTGGATTACGTCTTTGACGCGGAAGAATAGTTCCTGAAGACTTATCGCTGAAAACTACCCTTATGTTTTTAGCGATTTGTTTAAAAAACGAGCGCCCGTCAGAAAAATACAAGACGTGCGTTTAGAAGGCTGATGTGCATCCTTGATGATTGAAGAATAATTCCTGAAGCCTTATGACTGAAAACAACCCCTATGTTTTCAGGAAAATTTTGAAGACTGAATTTTCGTCAGTGAATGGAAGAAACGTACTCTGAAGACTTAGATACGTTTCGGATGTACTGACTAAGCGGTTCCTGAAGCACTATCACTGAAAATAACTTTGACGTTTCGGTGATTTATTTGAAGATTGAATTTTCTTCAATCAAGCAAGATACGTGCTCGGAAGATTGATGCACGGCTCTGATGCTTTGGACAAGCAGTTCATGAAGCATCACCACCGAAAAGTAACCTTGACTTTTCGGTGATTTAGAATTTGATTGAATTATAGTCAATCAAATAGAACATACACGTTTATGGGAAAAATAAACTTGTATAGCAAATGCCTGAAGTTTCCTGAAGACTTATCACTGACCGTAAGTTTTTAGTGATTTTTTATTTGAAGATTGAATTATAGTCAATCGAAGTGGAGGTTAACTTCTGGAGATCGTCGGTTTGAACGCTGAAGCCCGGAACTGGGACTTATCTTTGAAAACTAACTTCGAGTTTTCAAAAGAAAATATTTCAACAACAATGCCGATAACCAGATCCAAAGGCAAGACGCCGGAGGCATGGACCGTGGAGTTGGATCAGCCAGCTGGCATCAGACATGAGCTGCCGCCGTGTTCACCTTCCACAACCGAAGGGACCGAGCCGTCGGACGAGCAGCGCCATCTAGCGCCTCAAACTGAAAGCACTCCGACGCATCAACCAATAGAAACTGATCAAGCGGTTTCTACCAGAGTAACCAGATTAGAAGGAGCTTCAGACACAACATTGAAACCTTCTCAGAAAGAGAAGATTTCCGAAGAAGACAGACGTACAGCGATGCCGATGACTACCCGGGGTGACGCCCGTATCGAACATAGCCGTCCGCCGTCAACTAGAGTGACTCGGTCACGAAAAAACATAGACAAAGCTCGCGAAGACTTACTCAAAATTAAGTTGGAGCTTGCACAACTGGCACTTCAGAGAGCGGAGGAAGAGGGTTCCGAAGCTGAATACCTGGATGACAGAAACTCGAATGACGAGTACGTGCGTTCATGGCTAGAAGAGGCACCAGAACCTCAGCCTGAGAAGGAGGATAACGTCGTTGAAGGGGGAACCAGAAATTCTATGCATAGACCCCTGACTGCGGCCGCCACCAAATCGCAAATAGAAGGTCAGCATCCTAAGGAGAGAGAAGTGCGAAAGCCTCCAGTTGCAGCGTCAGCTGAGTGTACAGGAGGTCAGAGGGATAGTCTCCGTCCATTCTTGACGGAGTTGACGTCCGCTATAGCGTCGCTAGCCGACAGGAAAATAGAACAGCGGGACCAACCGAACCCCTCTGCGTCGAAATTCGTCATGACATTGCCGAATTTCAATGGTTCTCATACTGAATGGCTATCATTTCGGGCCATATATGAGACAACTCGAGCGTACTTTACGGACATCGAGAATACAGCGAGGCTGAGGAGAAGCTTACATGGACGTGCAATGGAAACCGTCAGCTCAGAACTCATCGGACATGCCAGGCCCGATGACATCATGAAGGAACTCGAGCTGCAGTTCGGCCGTCCAGACTCCATAGCGCAAGCTGAAACAGATAGATTACGCGGACTGCCGCGCTGCAGTGAGTCACCAAGAGACATCTGCGCGTTTGCAAGTCGCGTAAGAGGTGCTGTAGTCACGCTCCGCGCGTTAAAAAAGGGTCATTACCTTATGAACGCGGAGCTTATGCGATTGTTAACAGAGAAGTTACCCAATTCGCTACGAGCACAATGGTACCGATCATATTCGGAGAAGTACCAATCGGTGCCAGATATTTCATTGTTCAGTAATTTCATATCTGAACAGGCACACTTCTGTAGTCCATTCGCCCCACCCGAAGGCATCGCTTCGGCCGAGGCGAACACCAACAGACGCGTCACACAAAGGACGCATATAGCTACGGACCAACCGGTAGGAAAATGCCGTGTTTGCGACGTGGGACATCACTACGCCACTGGATGTGCACAATTCAGGGGCGTAGCTGTCGAGAAAAGATGGGAGCTAGCGAAAAAACACAATCTATGTTATCGCTGCCTTCAACATCGACGAGGCAACCACACTTGTAAGAGAAAACAGTGTGGCCAAGACGGGTGCAGAGATACGCACCATCGGCTTCTTCATAGGAAGAAGCAACAGCAGAGGGAAGCCAACAAGAAGCCCGATGTTCCTGAATCCCGCAAGGATCCTCAGGAAACGGTGGCCAGTTTCGGGTCACCATCGAGCCAGGCGTACCTCAAGATAGTGCCGGTCCGGGTAATCGGACCGGCGGGAGAGGTAGCAACATACGCTCTCCTAGACGATGGGTCCACCGTTTCGCTGATGGATGAAGACATCGCGAGGCAAGTCGGGGCAGAGGGCCCTGTGGACCCGCTCAAGATCGGTGCGATAGGCAACACCATGCTCACCACCCCATGCTCAAGAAGAGTCAAGGTGACGCTGGTTAGCCCGCAAGAGAGAAGGGTACAATTTAAAGCACGTACTATACCTAAACTCAGCTTGGCAAAACAAACAGTGAGCGATAGGGTTGTCGCACGCTGCAAGCATTTAACCGACTTGAGAAAAGAGTTGATGTACAACAATGGCGTGCCAAAAATACTCGTCGGCCAAGACAACTGGCATTTGTTATTGGCCAGCGAGATTCGCAGAGGTCCAAGACACCAACCAATTGCGTCACTTACAGCGATGGGTTGGACACTACATGGCGCGCACAGTAGTTTACTACGACAACAAGTACATCATGTCAATAGAATAACAACTGATGACAATTTGGATCATCAGTTGCGCGAACATTTCGCCATAGAATCGTTGTGCATAAACCCACAGCGACCCGCCTCTGACCCAGCAAGAAGGGCAGAGGACATTTTGAATCGATCAACTGTCCAATTAGAGAATGGACACATCGAAACCGCCATGCTTTGGCGTAATGAGCATGCTGAGATGCCAGATAGCTTTGAGACAGCTCTGAAGAGGCTCGTCTCAACAGAAAAGAAGCTGGACAAGAACCAGGAACTTCTAAGAAGATACTCAGACCAGATGGACTCGCTAATAGCGAAAGGGTACGCTGAAAGGGCACCCGCAATTAGCACGCCGGGCAAAACTTGGTACCTCCCACACTTCGATGTCTTCAACCCAATGAAGCCAGACAAACTTCGCATCGTACATGACGCTGCCGCCAAATCGAGAGGAATGTCACTGAATGACTTCCTGTTAACTGGGCCCGACCTATTACAGTCGCTGCCAGGCGTAATGATGCGGTTTCGCCGCCACTGCGTCGCAATAACCGGTGACATAGCGGAGATGTTCATGCAAGTGAAGGTGCGGAGCCAAGACCGAGACGCGCTTCGCTACCTGTGGAGGGGAAACCGCAGAGAAGGAGCGCCAGAAGAATATAGAATGACGTCCATCATTTTCGGCGCAGCCAGTTCGCCTTGCACAGCAATTTTTGCAAAGAACTGGAACGCAAACAAATATATAGAGAAGCACCCTGAAGCTGTGGATGCTATACTACGTAGTCATTATATGGATGACTACCTAGATAGTTATAGAACTATCGAGAAGGCGGCAGAAGTCGCTAGTATGGTGCGAAAAATACACCTACAGGCGAGGTTTGAACTCAAGAAATGGGTTTCAAATAGCTCGCAGCTCCTAGAAAAAATGGACCCATCGCACATACAAACTGAGATGGTATCCATTGGAGATATAGATACGTCGGAAAAGATACTCGGCCTCATATGGAGGCCAGGCGAAGACACGCTGGGTTTCAACCTCACACTCGCGCGTCTGCCTGAGGGTATCTTGGACCGAGAGGCGCCCACCAAGCGAGAGGCGCTCAGAATAGTAGCGTCGCTATACGACCCACTCGGACTCGCCTCGCCAGTAACCATCAAGGCGAAGCAAATATTGCAAGAAGCATGGAGGCGAGGCGTCGACTGGGATCAGAGGCTAGATGTTGACCTAGCATTACAATGGAAAATTTGGGTACAACATTTACGCCAACTAAAAAACGTTAGCGTACCAAGATGCTATCCTGGATATAGCGACGCTATAGAAATGCAGGTGCATGTGTTCACTGATGCAAGCGAGATGGCATATGCTACCGCTATATACTGGCGGGCCACGACCGTGGAAGGCAAGCACTTAATAAGCCTTGTTATGGCGAAAGCGCGGGTGGCCCCACTGAAACTGCTTTCGATACCGAGACTCGAACTTCAGGCCGCGGTATTGGGAACCCGCGTAGCCGCAGCAGTGATGAGTGAACACGACTGCAAGCCCACGTCAGTAACGTATTGGTCAGATAGCAAGACCGTACTGACCTGGATTAGAAGAGGAGCGAGAGTATACAAACCTTTCGTTGCTCACCGAATAGCTGCTATTGAAGACAATAGCAAAGTCGAAGATTGGCGATGGATACCCACCAAGATGAACATCGCTGATGCAGCAACCCGTGACGTGCCACTGCGGTTCAACTCGGACCACGAGTGGTACTGCGGGCCGAGTTTTTTGTCTCTTGGGCCCGAATTATGGCCCACAGAGAAACCTCCGACTACAAACGACACGGGAGAAGAAAAAACTTTCGTTGTCACAGAAGGGGACAAGAAGAGCTTCATAGAAGCCGTTCCAGAGCCAAGCAGATTCTCCAGATGGGAGCGACTGCTTCGTGCGACCGCCACAGTTCTGCGTTTTATATCTCTTTGCAAAAATAGAACAGAGATAACGTCCTATAAACGGACGAGAAAAAACGCTGAAAAGGACCCAGACTGGCGCAAGAAGCCCGCTGTACCTGCACAGAAGCAGAAGCAGGCATGCAGAGCACCAACCCAGGTCAACAGACAAATCATAGAAGCAGAATTTCTCCAAGAAGCTGAGAAAATACTTGTCCAGGTCGCACAACAACAATCGTTCGCTTCAGAGTTAGCGAATGTTGAAGAAATAAATAAAAATAGCTCGCTGCGACCTTTACAAATTCAGGTCGTCGACGGCGTGCTGCGACTAAGAAGTCGCATAGCAGCTACGCAAGAGGTAGCTGAAGAAGTGATGCGCCCGCCTATATTACATGGCGACCATCACATAACGCAGTTGTACATAGACTGGACACATCGCAGTCTACAACATAGTGGCACCGAACTCACAATTAATGAGGTACGGCAGCACTACTGGGTCGTGAAGATGCGACCAACAGCGAAGAAGGTGATAGCAAGATGCCTGCATTGCCGTATACGCAAGGCACAGCCACCAGTACCTGCGACCGGCGACCATCCGAAAACGCGCCTCGCTCACCATAAGAGGCCGTTTACATATACCGGGCTCGACTATTTCGGCCCGCTATCCGTCACCGTCGGTCGGCAGCATCAAAAGAGATACGTAGCACTATTTACGTGTCTCACATCAAGGGCGGTGCACCTTGAAATCGCCGCCAGCCTTAGCGCAGACTCCGCCATATTGGCGCTGCGCCGATTCGCCGCACGCAGAGGATGCCCAGCTGAGATACACTCAGACAATGGCACCAACATGCACGGCGCCGACAGAGAGCTGCGAGACGCCTTCAAAACAGAGGCAAGTCGTAGAGGCATCGTATGGCGCTTCATAACGCCATCAGCGCCATTCATGGGAGGCGCCTGGGAGCGCCTAGTTCGTTGTGTAAAAAACACACTATACAATGTACTTACAGAAAAACACCCCACCGAAGAGGTGTTGTCCACACTGATTTGTGAGGCAGAGTACATTGTAAATAGCCGACCATTGACACACGTGTCGGTAGATGGTGATGATGATGAATCCATCACACCGAATCACCTTTTACTCGGTGGGTCAGCCAGACTACCTACACCTGGCACGTTCACCGAGCAAGATATAGACAGCAGGAAAATATGGCGACGATCACAGATCCTCGCTGATATGTTCTGGAGTCGCTGGGTCAGAGAGTACCTGCCGGAGCTCCAAAACCGGCGGGAGCCACATAGTAGTGGGCCCAGATTTAAAGTGGGTGACCCTGTCCTGATAGCCGACGGCCAGCTGCCCCGCAATACGTGGCCGCGAGGCCGCATTGTGGCCGTGTATCCAGGAATCGACGGAGAAATCCGGACCGCTGAGGTACGCACGCTTGGCGGTACCTTGAAGCGTCCGGTGAAGAAACTCGTCCCACTGCCCCAGTAACCAGAGATGCCGGAGCGGCGACCGTCCTCTCGGTGGGCCTGGCCGGCAGCCGAGAAATGCCGTCCGTCGCTCACCGAAGGAATGCAGCGCCGCGCCGACAACACTTCGAGTCGACACAGCACTGCACGGCGGGAGATATGTTCGCGACGAAGCGTCATCAACCATACTAAATGGTTCATAGAAATTGAAGTTTGTATGTGTAGACATGTCTGCTTACCACGGCGCGCCACCTGATACTAAAATGAATTTTAGAGGCACGTTTATATTTATACTAAAATTTTACCTACATTTTTTGAGATAGTAGTATAATGTTTTTAGTGTTTGTCAGTATGTTATAGGGTTCAGTGGTTCACCCTTAACAGAGTAGAGTCATTAGAAAGCATACTGATAAGAGTTATCATAGTAAGGAACATGAATTTCTGTCATACGATGCGTCTGTGCTCGGCGACGGATTAGTTCCGAATGAACCGTGAGAGGGAGCCACACGTTATTTATAGTTTTGGTGGTTTTTGAAAATATTATAGTAATTGAAATCATGTTTTTAAGGGCTTATCCTATGTACTGGACATGAAATCAGTACATGATGATGAAACTATGTGAAGACCACATGGTTTCTGCTATGTAAATAGGAATATTGACTTGATATCTCAAACACCAAATATATGGTTTTAGGTCATTTTAGGGTATATGGGGGACCTAGACCGGGACAGGAAGCCTATATACACCTCATAGTTAGCGTAGTCTTTTATATAAAGCCCATTTACTTGAGATATCAAGTCAGTATATAATAGAAAAACTGCTGTTTATCTGGTTTTTGGCAATCGCTTACGGTTTTAGGTGCCCTAAGTACCTAGAAACATATAGGTGTACTGGTAAAAGTACTACCATTGGAAAGCCTGCTAAAAGGGCTTCCAGGCGGTTTCTAGATGGGAAGAATCGCTTGGATAGTCAACGAGATAAGCAGTCGTGAAAAATGTAAACAACGTAAAACGTTGAAATTTGTAGACCCTTCAGGTGGAATAACTCCATGAAGGGAATAGATGTACTCATGGTGTAAGTACTTTCGGATGGCTTGCTGGACTAGCTACCAAGCCATCACTTTGGAGCGAAAATCGCTCAAGTAGTTTAAGTACAATTCCAGAAAATAGGTTTCTGGAAATGTAATTTTTAGTCAGTTTTTGGCACTCCCCGGGACTATACACCCCTGGGAATTCCGAAAATAAGGAATTTTTGGGGACCTCCCGATGGCCCGTTAAACGCACCATCGTGTTGTCCCAATCTTATTAGTGTTTTTATATCTAATTTCTCTGATAGCTGGGCGCAAAGAAAGTGACCAGCTATCAAATTTGTACATATCAAGGCACCTTATGTGCATATGACCTAGATAGACTTACATAAACACTAGAAATGTAAAGTGTGGTCTATTGGCTACCAGAATCCCCATAATAGGCGGTGATTGTCTGGTTAGCCTAAGTAGGAAGTCCTAAAGTCGGTGAAATGACTTAGGAATTTATAGATTCGTTACATAAGGGATGATATCCCATAGAAGATTCCCGAAAATAAGCTTTTTCTAGACGTCAACAGACAGCCTGCTATTGGCACCAGCAGGTCAACCCAACCTATAGATATCCTTAGACTAGGTTAAAAGCTATTAAGGTTTTAACTGGGAAATAAAGGGAATTGTCCTTTCATTTCATGGAAATAGTCTAGGGAAGCTATCAATACCTGGAAATTAGGTATATTGATTAGATACATAGATAGGGGGCGTTACTGTGTTACAGTACGAAGGAATCCAGCTATTGATAGCACCATGGAAGGGGTGCGGTAACCCTATTTACCAAATATGTATAAGGGTTTTTTACATAAATAAAAATTATTTTCGGCGAGAATTTGCGGGGCTCTCAATAATGGCACGATGCGAGGGTATAAAGAACCCCCGGGCCCAAAATAGAATTTGTAGTCATCCAAAGCTAGTCGCTTGTACTTGTCTTAGTAAATAAGAAGTAATTCTTATATAGAATCACGTCTCAGAAATTGTTGAGAGCCCTAGAATCGTGCCGTGTACTGAATAACTTAGTGTTTCATTTAATTCATCGACTTCAACCCTTATGAAGACATCCCTTTTCGATCCTGTCGAGCTGAACCTCGGAACCTGGACACCAGGAGTGCTGATCCAGAAGGAGGCAACCCGGAATCTGGAAAATAACTCAAGTACAGCCAACACATCGTTGAATCGTTAGAGTCGATTTGCAACCCTACGTCACTGCTGCAGCTAGGCATCCAAGAACCTTTGTTTTCGTTGATGTGGATGGGGCGTTCAGCGGCAATGGCCAGAAGGTTTACGCCCTTCTTTTCTCGGGGCCAATGAACACGCTACGTCCTGCACAGTTCCTATAAACAAACTTTAGCTCTTTATAATATAGGTAATGTAGAATAAAAGAGAAGAAACTGTAGACAGAAACTAAACATTTCTTTGTTTAGGGTAGGTACACTACATAAATACGAAAAACTTTATTCAGTCAGTCACAAATACGAATTTCAAAATACCGATTTTCATAATGCCGAATGGTTCAAAATGCCGAATATAACAACTCCGACTTCGACTATCATTACTTACTCCTATTTTTATAATTCCTATATTTCAATATTCCTAACGTTTATAATTACTATTCTCAAAATTTCGAGTTTCATTAGACCGAATAACAAAAAGTCCGACTCGAAAAATCAAAAATACGATTTCCGATTATTAAAATACCGATTTATACAATTCCGAAACAATGCAGCATGCAAGCAGGCATGCAGCATGCAAGCAAGCAAGCAGCAAGCAAGCAGGCATGCAACATGCAGCAAGCATTGTTTCTGTCACGGCTCCGGCGCTGCAGAGTTTGGGCGGCCCCACGCGAGCTTATCGTCTCAGATGGTATTAACGCTCACCTGAGGCTGGCCGGCGACGCCGGCCAGCAAGCCGAAGCTTCGAACCATAGCGGGCCTTCTTCAAACCACCTGCTCCTCAGCTCGCGGGCCGCCCCACCCCTCCGCGCCTACGCGGGCTTTAATTACAGGGTAGGGCAGACAAGACTGCGTGAAGTCGGTTTTGCAGCGATTCGTTTCTGTCACTAAAATTTGTAGCACAACATGTTGACTTTTAGTTTATTAGAAGTATTGAAAATCAGAATGTCGTTTTTCGGACCGAGAGCCCTTCGAGCATTTGATTCCTCGAACGTATGAAAATCGGAAAACTAACAAATCGCACTTAGACTTTCGGTAAAATAAATTTCGTGATTTTTTGCTAATAGATATTACACACATCAACACGGTCATAGGGATATTTTAAAAAAAGCGAATTACTATCAATGTGTTAATTATTTATATGACATGTATATATTTAAAAGATACGTTATTTAATATTCTACCATTTTTTAATAATGGGTAAGGTACTTCGATTAAAATTTCAGGATTTTATGGAAAAAAAATGAAGCATAGACGGAAACCGTATATGAATTAACTTTTAATTTTTGAGTAAAAACTGAAAAAAATTGAAAAATCATTTAATTTGTGTTTATAAACTTGAAGTTAGTAGTCTGATAAAGCGCCCATGATGTTCACAACACATCGGCAACGATTCGGCATGCTCAGAACAAGGTTGTCAATGTCTTGCTGCGGAATATTGTCCCATGTCCTTCTGAGGTGCGCAAAAAGTTGATCTTCTGTAGCCAGATTTTCAGGAACTTCCTTCAGAGCTCTTCTTTGCAGCATATCCCACGCATGCTCAATGGGATTTAGATCTGGCGATTGAGCAGGCCAGTCTAAGGCCCTAACATTGTGCGTATGTAACCAAGCTGCTACCGTTCTCGCCGTGTGTGCCCGGGCATTGTCGTGCATGAGCAGGAAATCTTGCCCCATTTGTGTTCTGTGGGGCAAGATTACGGGCCCCGGCACCTGTTGGACGTATCGTTCTGCCGTCATATTGCCCCGCACCCAAACGAGATCCGTCCGTCCTCCAAGACGAATTCCTGCCCAAACCATAATTGTTCCTCCTTGGTATGGGTGAACTTCCTGAGGGTTCTGAAGACGGCTCCATCGTCCAGGAACTCGCCAAACACGCATCCTTCGTGAATCTGGATGGAAGCCGAACCTGGATTCATCCGTGAACAGCACATTGGACCATTGCTCACGGCCCCAGTCCACGTGGTTCCGAACCCATTCTAATCGTCGTCCACGATTGCCTCTCCGTAAAGGTGGGACCCGGAGTGGTCTACGAGAGCGTAGATTGCGTTCATGCAGTCGCCTTCTTACAGTTTGGTCACTCACAAGCACTTGATGTTCCACTCGCAGCCTTTGGACCAATTGAGTCGCCGTTGCATTTGGTTGAGCTCGCGCAGTAATTTGCAAAAATCGGTCTTGTCTGGGGGTAGTGATGCGACTTGGCCCCCGGTGCCTCTCCGCTACTTCACCTGTGGCACGATAGCGTGTCCACAATCTTGAAATTACATTTTGGTGGGTCCCTATGGCCTCAGCAACATTACGCTGAACAGACCCCAGAGCTTCCAGCATTCCCACAGCTCGTAACATCTCCGCCCTCGTCAAATGTTGGCGTTGCATGGCTACAATACCTCAATTTTAACTTTATCTTTCGTTTAAAAATGAAAAAAAACTGTAACTAAACGTAATTCATATTGTTTTCTAAATTTCGCACAAATGAAAATTCCCTCTCCTACACATCAAGACATTTTTATGCCACCGAAACAAAAGAATTTTCAAAAATTTGAATTTGGAATTAGTCTGAGATAAATTACAAAAAAATCGGTGTGTATAAGATTCCAATGCGGCCAGTACTTTTCCAGTTATTTAATTGAGTATGAGATATCCCTAGACCGTGTTGATGTGTTTATATATAATTCTTAGGTATTATGAAATTCGGACTTTTGAAAATCGGAACATTGAAATTCGGAATAAAATATATCGGAGTATTTGGTATTTAACCTAATCCTTTTCAATAATTTTAACTTTATAATTTTGTTCATAATCAAGTTTCGTATTTCGCGGCCAATCTAGACTGTTTTCTGATGCTATTTTCAACATTTTTCAATGCCATATAGCCATTGGTTGTAAAATAATAATAATAAGTTTGTACCAATAACATAAAAGGTCAACGACCGAATGACACTCGATATTACGATTCGTCATTCGAGAAAGCACACGGCACACGTTAATAGCGCGTTCCATCTTTTGTTGCTATCTTTGTCTTTGTCTAACACAGCAAAAGACTTGTTTAGTTATTTCGTTCTCGTGCAACAGTGTATCATTATTTGTGACAAACTTGGAATTGGAATGCATGTGTCACTTGGCTTGGTTGGTGCATTTAGGTGGATTTGGAGTTTGTATCTTACTAGTTATTTAAAACTCCTAATTTAAGACAATAAAACAATAGTTATAAGTTAAACAAGGTGTGGATTGTTTGTATCATCCTGCTAAACATGGATGATATAGAAAAATTGAGTTGCAGTGAGTAAAAACTTGAATAAAATTGTGTCGCTTTAGTCGTTCTAGATATTTGTTGATGCTAACCCAAATTCTATCTTTTACAGAAGAAGAATTGGAAGCAAGCGATGTGGAACATTCAGACAAGGAAGAGCACAAGGATATTGACGAGAAACCTAGTAATAAACGGAAGCGGAGACGCCGCGAAATTGACATGGTAAGGATCGATATTCCCTCCCTGTGACCATTTTGTTCTTCAGTGCACTGAATTCAGATGGGTAGGCATCGAAAGGCATTATTTCTTATTAGTTTGGGGTACGTATAAGTTTTGTGAAGTTAGAAAACGTCGAACTTTACGTCGTCATTCACGAAAAAAAGTGAAATTATAGAATGCAAAGACAGGTTATTTAACAAAGTATCAATATTTTCACTAACCTAGAACATCGGTGACATAATTAAGTACTTACTACCATAGTTACTAGTCCTACTTTGTATTTGGTTTAATAAATGGTGACATACCATTCACAGGGCTTCAATTAGGCAAGGTTCCTATGACATCATAAATCAATGTTTTGTTTGCTAAGAAGGCTCATCTTTCTGTGACATCATTCACAAACACTCAGCTAGTAAACCCACACACAATAATTTCTTCTTTCAGTAAACATATTACTATAAGTATCTTACTCATCGTCACTTTGGTCTCTCAATTTGTTTGAAACGGATTGTTCCAGATAAAAATATCAGATGATGATGATACGGATGATGAGGGCCTGGCCAAGAAGCTCATTCGGCGGCTCAGCCCCGCCCCGGGACCCAACTCGCCAGCTTCTCACAGGGAACCTCGCACTTGTGTGCTAAAGGTAACTGTTGAATAATTCACAGTTTTATGCACAATTTAAATTATGATACCAATGATGATGTTTAAATAGCAGTATGCTTACATTCTCAATCCCTCTTCCTCGGAAGCCTTATCCATACTAATTTAATCAATGGTTTAATAGTGTAGTGACTGTATTGGAATTTATGTTCAGTCCGTATATTGTGTTAGGTTATTGAATGCCAACTGTCACATATTTACATTAGAAATTTTTATTTTCAAGAACTTGGTAGTATGATAGCTTGGTACTATGTATAGTGGTTTTATAAGTACAAGGTTGAGTTAGTCAGTAATTAAGGTTTCATACCCATGTAGCAAAATCTGAGTTAGTGCACTGAAACCAGAAAAATATCTATACTTTTATGATTGTATGCAAACTGGTTTAGTCCTGTAAAATAAAGGGGTGTTGCCGATGGGATTTCCTACTGTAAAAAAAAACGATATGAGCACTCACATTTTTTTTTCACATCCACTCTCAATTTAATCCCATTTTGGGAATGGGATTAAATTGAGAGTGGATGTGAATTCAATTCTCTCAATTTCCCATTCACAATTTCTTTCCTCACACATCAGTGCAAACCTTCATTTTGCCTTTTGCGTAATTCCATGATTTGAATCGTTTAGGCTGACTGTTTGAATATAATTAAGCAGAGAAGAGATTAAAAAATAAAACTGTATAACAATCTATCAGGCAAGCAAATCTATCTAAGATAGATACATTCGCTCACCTTTCTACATAAGTTATCCTATTGTATTTGTTATGTTTGTTTGTATACAATAAAGAATATGAATATATCTCACTACACAGGCTAGCCAGAAGCGTCGCCCACTATCCCGTCTCCTGGAGCAACTACTCCGCAACCTAGAGAAACGGGACCCCAACCAATTCTTCGCATGGCCAGTCAACGATACCTTTGCACCCGGCTACTCAGACATCATCAGAAAACCTATGGACTTCTCCACAATGAAGCAGAAAATTGATGATAATGAATACAAGTCTCTTAATTGTTTTATTGTGAGTACAACCTTTATTTGTATTCAATCTTTATGCAATATATTCATACATGATGATGATGTAAATTATCAGGATTATAATATGGTCTATAAATGCCCAAGACCAGTTGCTCCACTCTCGTCTTTGTCTAGCAGTGCAAGTCGTTCTCATATCTGATGATATGATGATTGTGGCGAAATTTTTTAAGAAAAGCAGTTTCCAGTATCACAAGTTTTTTTAAAGATAAATTGTTCTATAGTTTTATGTAAACAGAACATCTGAAGATTAAGAAATAGGCAGCTTGTTGAGCATTCATCGAATTGTCAGAGGCCTAATAGTTGTGTTAATTGAAAATATCTTGTAATGAAATTTGGAACTGCTTTCTTAAAAGTATTCAGCTCCATTCATTCAGTTAAGACTTGAAGCCAACCGTCTCAACATGCACTGGCCTTCAAAACTTATTACTACACTTTTGAAATTGCAATTTCTACTTAACTATAGTTTTGGTATAAAAAAACATTTTATAAATAGAAAATTTAGAAAATATCATCAACTTCCTTTGAAATTATAGTTTATTTAGACATTAGTAACATTTTTAATTTAAAAAAATAAATAAAGAGATATTCCCCAACATCCCCTCCGAAACCTCGTCATCAGAATGCCAAACGGGCTCGAAGCTGTAATCAGAGCCCGAGGAGGCAAAACCAGTTATTAAAATATAATGACGTAAAACATACCAATAAATGTTGTCCGAGTTTTTGCCAGTAAGTTTAAAATTGTTATTTTTTGGTTTCTATCTGGAAAAGGCAGATTATGATTAAGTGTATTGTCTAGTCCTTGATAAAATCTCTATTTTCTCCCACAGAGCGACTTTAAACTAATGTGCAACAACGCCATCAAATACAACAAAAACGGCACAGTGTACCACAAGGCGGCACGCCGCTTGCTCCACGCGGGACTCAAACAGCTGACCCCGCAGAAGCTGCGGCCGCTCGGCAACATGCTCACCTACATGTACGAGATACCCATCAAGGAGCTAGGGTTCGACATCGGGAAGATGGATGTGGTGAGTGCTACCTTGTTTTTGGTATGATGAGCCTCGCAAAGTAAAGATGTGTGGAGACAGATGTAGGTTTTGTTAGATATAAGTGATGTTGGCTAGCGGGACAGATGAAATACTTTCTTCATCTTTACAAATAGTGGTCAAACGCGAGTCTATCAGTAATAAAACAATACTTTAGATGTTAAAAATGAAAGCAACTCATGCTGTCATCTTGAATTCTCGATTTTTTTGGTATTTATTGACAACAATTATAAAATTGTGTTGCTTATTTCAAGCAAGTATCTACAATTCCTCGTCAGTATTGTATCGCTTCTCAGCTTTAGTTACTTTATAATAAATAAGCTGTAGTGCAACTTTATTTTGCGAGGTAAAAGATAAACTTAAGGGTACACTAGTCGACGGCACGAACTATTTTGTGCGCGGGGTTGAAATGCATTTTATATCAACCGACAACACGTGCGGAAAAGATAGATGCTGTGATGACCAGAAGGAAGCCAGTTCGTGTACGAATACACACTTTTGCAAATTTGTAGCGAAATGGATAATGATTTAGGACAAAACCGAGTGCGCGAAATTGTATAAACAGACTTTTGGGAGTCTGGATATCATGAAAAAACTACTAAACGTATCTGTTCAAAATAAAATTATTTGCATTGTTGAACTAATAATCTATCCCTGTATGGAGGCCGTATTGCAATTTTCGTTTTATGGTATTTATTTGCGCCCAAAAATGCGTTAAAATTAGTGTCGAAATGTGGAACTTTCGACGCTCATAACTTTCAAATATATATAATTATTTTTAAATTTTTTGGTTCCATAAAGGGCTAGATAATGATGAGACATATTGATATAATTTTTTTTATTTTGAACGTACATCGTCAAACAGTGGAGTAATATCTAGACTACGTTTGTATGGAAGAATTATCGACTAGTGTAACCTTAAAAGTTGTTTATGGTCAAAGTCAAGACGCGCAATTAAATTCCCCTCCTAATCACAAACACGAAACGAAAAAAAATATACATTTATTTACCTGTTATTAATAAGCTTAGTAAAGATAAAAATAGAACTACCTTCTTTTTTAATTTATTTTGAAGTTGAACTAAACATGTTGATAAAATGACTTTTTGCATCGCAGCCTCTTAGGACGTACGGCAGAAAGGTGAAACTTTGACTCATTAATAGTTTAATCACAGAATAGATATGTACAGAAGGCCGGCTCTTTACAAAAAGCGGAAACGCACGCACACATAGACAGGCGGCTACGTACAGCGAGGACAAACGCACTCACGACCGGAATTTGGGTTAAAATTTCCATTATGGACCGCTGATTTATGGCGCGTGGGGGAAAATAGGGGGGTAGTGGAGCTACCCCACTGTACCATCCCCACCCCGCGGAACCCCATGGTTAAGGCGATATCTGTGATTAAAGTTTTTACAATTACTATTTAACAACAATGACGACGGAGCCCCGACGGGGATTTCTGTTTGAAGAGTCTAAAGTAACCTAACACGCAGGAGCTGAGTTCGCTCGTTTTACTCGCTCACTTCAGCTCCCGAATACTCCAGATACAAAAAAAAACAGAAAATTGCCGAGTTATGAAACTTTGTAAAAAGCTTCCTATTTATGAGTACTATCTACAAAAAAAATGAACTTCCAAATCAGCGGTCAATAATGGAAATTTTAACCGGAATTTGTTTAAGAACGCCGCCCGTAAGCAATAAGCATAATCTATCAAGAAACTCATGATAATGTTTTGGGTTCACTACAGCTGCAACCTTCTGCAAATTGAATAATTGTAAATCTGAATACTTTAGCTTAGTGACTGATCTTTTGCGAAACTCGCGGGTATTTTTAACGTTTTCTTTCTTTCTTTTCATAAGTTTCTTGACATATAGTACGCGTCTATGTGTGCGTGCGCCTGTTTACGCTCGCTGTACGGAGTTGACCTTCTGTACGTATCTACTCCGTGGTTTAATAGGGTAGTCGTGTTTAGAGGTTAGCGACATTTTGTTTGCTTCTGTCGGTTGACGCGTCTGTGTTGTGTGGGTAGGACGAGTTGACTGCAGCCCTGCGTTTGTGCATAATGCATGTTATTGCGTACGGGTGCTGAACGTTGAGCAGGAATGGAGAACGATGTGAGTACCTTCTTAGTAAAAACATAGTTTTTCCTTGCGTGGGATGTTTGTAAGACTAAAAGAAGATAATTTTGTGACTGTAATCTATTTAAGCAGAGTTATTTTTTTACATTAATTACACTCAAATTTTACTTATCTGTGATGACTACGTGTAAACGCTCCATTTTTTAATTAGAATTTTGGCTAGGCATTTGTCCTTTTGCCCATGAGTTACTATCAGTCGCCAAAAAAGTCCTCCATCCCGCCAAAGTTGAGCACTCTAAACATACAACCCGTTCGACTTAATTGTTACCCTAGCGCTTTGACGTCACTCTAGCTGGGAGTATTTAAGTCAAGGATGAATAGGTTAATTCTAGGCAAGCGTGCCTCACCGTCGACCACATCATCGCTTACCATCAGATGAGATAGTGGTCAAACGCGAGCCTATCAATAATAAAAATATGAGACTGACGGTAGATTATTCTCTGAACTTCTTGGTCGCTCTGAAGTTGGCTACAATGGCTGAGCAGTAGTAAATGACAGAAGCGCGCCTTGCCTTGCGCATCGCAAAGCCTATGTTCAGTCCGGCCAAGAAGATTGGCGAGTACTGTACAAGGCGAACAAGGGGCGCCGCGTGGGGATCGGGAGACGGGTGCACAGTTATGTCGGGCGGGCTGTAGCCTAGTTAGCGCGCGCACTGCAGTGTCCCTGTCCGTGTGTGGCAGCACAAGGTGCTGAAGCGCGGCAGTCCCATCAAGTCGGGCGGCTCGGAGGCCGAGGCGGCGTCGGACGGCGGCGAGCTGGCGGGTGACGCCGTCAAGATGCACATGGAGGCCGCCAGGGAGCAGCACCGCCGCAGGCTGGCTAAGAAAGGTACTTTCAAAGTATACAAAAAAAAACCTAATAATGGATAGGTCCAATATAATACTTGTTACTTATACGCCTATTTGTGTGTCAATGTCTGTAAATCATGTCTTACCTAACACTTCCAGCAAATTAATCTACCATCAGTAGTTCAATATTCCTCCAAACCGACCGCATTCTATTGCACCGATGACCGCATGATATACTTGTAGAACATTATAATTTTCTTTAACACTTCATCAATGAGCTACTACGTATATTTTTTGGCATGAGAAAATCGCGCACTAAAGCAGTTTTTTTGATCAATTTCAACAACCCAATTAGCTATAAATCATCATCATCATCTGCCTAGCCTTTTTCCCAACTATATTGGGGTCGGCTTCCAGTCTTACCGGATTCAGCTAAGTACCAGTGTTTTACATGGAGCGACTGCCTATCTGACCTCCACAACCCAGTAACTGGGTAACACGGTACCCCTTGGCAAGACTGGTGTCAGATCTAAAGCTTCTGACTACCCGTAACGACTGTCAAAGATCTTCAAATGACAGCCGGGACCAACGGCTTAACGTGCTTGCCGAGGCACGGAGGAAACTCGGTATGTTGAAATGGTCACCCATTCACGGACCGACCTCGTCAAGCGTTGCTTAACCTTGATGATCGACCCGTGCGGCTGTTATTATTTAGCCACGAGCTCCTCTATTTAGCCACGAGCTCCTCAACCCAATTAGCTATAAATATTATAAACATTTTTTTCGAACTGAATCCGTGTTAGTAAAAGAAATCTAAGGATATATGTTTCATATTTTTCTGTGTGTCCTGTACAGCATTTCCCCGGATGGACTCGGACGGCAAGACGACTCTGTGCCTGGTTACCAACACAGTGGAGGGCTCTGGTGAAGACAAGCCGCTCACACTCGGCCGCTACATCGGCAAGCTCACGCAAGGCAGCGGCACCTTACATAGTGAGTATCATAAACAATGATATTACAAAAAGGTGACATTATTTGTTTTGTAGGAGGTACCTAATCTCTGGAAATAATGGTCGAATCCGCCCCTAAGACGACCCACTGACCCTAAAAATATTTCAATGATATACATTTACTCTTACGTGCGCTGTGAGCTACTTTTGCGTATATTACACTCTAATATCAAAATCGGCCGCATCACGGTATAGTACGAGTACCACGACACGAGATTCGTAATGTGGCTCAATGAGCATTTTTATTCATTGATCCTAACTAGAGTTGCCGCGAATAGTGTTTATAGCGAATTGTCGAATACCGATTAATCGCCATTCACTTTGGCGAATAGTCGAATAACTCGACATTACTATTCGACATAAAAAAAACATTAAAAATATTTGGCTTTGAGTACCAATAAGAATAGATTTTCTATTTTAAGTAAGCTTGCTAAACGATACTTAATCACACCAGCAAGCTCTTGTTTATTCAGAAAGACTATTTTCCGAGGCAGGTTTAATTTACGACGAAAAACGAAACCGACTTGCTCCAGAACGTGCAGAAAAAAATGATTTTTTGCACCACAATCTGCCTCTGTTGGATTTTAAATATTAATTAAAAAGCCTTACTACTTTAATTTCATGAATATGATAGGCACAGGCACATATTACAGATACTAATTGATATTGTGTATTGTTTTATTAAGGAAAATAATTAAAAAAATGATTATTTTTAACTCATTAGTTCTTTTGTTTTTATTTTCTACGACTATTCGCCGAATGCCGAATAATACTAGCTATTATTCGGTATTCGACGAATATCAAAAAAATGACGAGTAATGCCGAATACCGAATAATAGCGAGTATTCGCGGCAACTCTAATCCTAAAATATATTTTCTTTTTCTGTCTTTTATGTAACACATTGCCTAAGTAATTCGTTTCGAAATATGAACATTTAGACACAAGATGATAAAAAGAACAAAATTACGTAATAACAGTTACGAAATGACTTTTGTATGGATCATTATGTAACTGGCAGAATGATACTGAACCGCGATACCTCTCGAAAAAGCGCGCGTGGATTGTGTGTATATAGTCTTTGGTTTTTTTTCTGAACGTTTCTAATAAATTTTTGTTGGAACTTATTTGCATTTAATTAAGTAAGCTCATCAGGTAATAGAAAAAGAATCGTTCGTGTCTCGCATAAAAAGGCTTTATTTTAACATACGCATATAGCTTTCGAAATTGGCTACATCGCTCGTGTTAAAATCTCGACTTTTTATGCTCGACACGAAATGTACTATTTCCTCAGTATCAAATATTAAATGCACATACTTAAAATTAAATAGAAGTATAATTCGGTTGGCTCCTACAAAATTCTAAATGCTTGTGATTCACCAGCTTAACATTACGTGTTTAAAATAAGTCAAGTATTTTATCATCCTATGTAATTTTTCTACATTTAAATCTGTTATTTATACATTCTGTCTATCTTTTAAATCGCTCAAAGGCAATAAAACCACCAAAACATAACTTACAAAGCTAGGCAAGACAATTCTTTAACACAAACCGTTCTGCTTTACCCCCAGCACCTCGAGAAGACCGCCGCAACGTGGCCAAAGGAGTCAAACCTCTGAACTACGGCCCCTTCAGCTCCTACGCGCCCTCGTACGACGGCACCTTCGCCACCATGACTAAGGAGGAGTCTCATCTGCTGTACCATACGTTACGTGAGTAGAAAACCTTACCGAAATTTCACCAGGCTAAGATAATCCTTCCTTATTGAAATTTCTCCAAAGAAACGGCTTTTACCTTTATCGTTCGTTAGCGCACTGCTGTGGAGCCGAATCCGAATTTGAGTTATGAATTCTTACCGATTTTTTTTAAATGTTGGTCCACACTACGAAAACAAAACCGTTACTACTAGGAAATGTTCTTTCATTTATGTGATGAGAATTGAAGTGTTTAAATGTTATTCAATCTTACAAATCAACACTACATGTTACGGCTAGTTTGGACCGATATTTCTCGTATTCGGATCGGATGAAATGTGTCGGTGAAAACGGTCTTCCAGAATGCGAACACTGTTTTTGAAGTCCTTAGAAGTGTTTATTCTTGTCTTAAATTAAATCCCACCCAATCACCTTAAGAGGGTGAGCAGAACTTTTTTATCTGATATGTAACAGCAATATGTTTGTATTATTTATCTTGCCATACAAAAATATTGAAAAAAATATCGTTTTTAACAGATCATGATCAATGAACCATGCTCAGCAGTGAGCATGTTATTGCCCGGGTGATTATAGTAATTCAAAAATACCATCATGTCCTGTGACCTATATTAAATTGTAACAATAAACTCACCTTTCCTCTTCTATTGTATTCAGCGTACGAGACAGGTCAGACCACCGAGGAGCCTCTGCGCTTCGCCCCGGACTCTCCGTGGGCGCTCATATACGACATGGAGACACTGTTCCCGGAGAAGAAGCCACAGGAACCAACCACCACTACTGAGCCTGTGAGTATCCATAATATTGAAGTACTGCCTCCCTACCGGGACATGCTAATGCTATCATGATTATGTGGGAGACAGAGCTATACAGAACGAAGAGCGCTAAACTTTTTCACAACGGAATCATGATGGTATTGACTAGGCTGTCAGGCAAACAGCAGCATCTTGTACTGTGTTTCTTAATTCTTGATGACAGTACCACGTCTCAACTGCCATTGTATGGGCAACATTTTAGGCGACATCTTAACCCACAAAGGCTGCCGGGTCATGGGATACATAAAAAAATATGATTTGAAGTCGACAGAAATAGTAGTCTGACTAACTGATCGACTCTCAGAGAGTTCGAAAGTGTCTGAAATTGTTCAGTTGAAATATTTATATCTTTTGATTTCTGTCACATTCATCAACGAAAATCTGCCTACTCCAGGTACTTAAAAAGTCGACTTACCCCCATTTTAATTCCACAGGACCCAACTAAAGTAAAGGTGGACGTAGACCAGCTGCGCACGCTATCAGAGCTGGGCATCGACGTGGACTATCTGAATGAGATCGAGGAAGAGATCGCAGCATCACAACACGACTTCGGCATTGGTGGTGCTCTGCGGCATACGTATGAACTGCTGACTAAGCTGGAGAAGGAGCAGAGGGACAGGTCAGTTGACAATGTTATATTAACTTTTTGAGGCTCAGCTGCGAAGTGCTCGAGTCCACTAAATCCATACTACGCCTCGCAGCTTCTCGATACATGTCGCGTCGCCGCACTGTACAGCGGCAACAAATTAGAACAACAACACCAGTCAGAACACACACAACAGGCAACAGTTAGAATTTAGCATTGATTTTGTACGTGACCCGTTATCTAGTTGGTTATTTTTGATCGAAGGTTACAAAAGTATTTCGTCCTATTCAACGTTCTGTCCCCCCAGACTGTCCGGGCCGCTGCCGTGGCACCTGTCGCTGGCGCCGCGCCCCAACGCGTCGGAGCGCGAGCTGGCGCGCCTGGTGACGTCATGCCTGCGCGGCATGCTGCTGCGCGTGCCCCTCAAGCACTACGCTCCTGTGCCGGCCGTCAGGAGGGCCATGGGCGTCACCTTAGATCATCTAGGTGAGTTTAACCACTACAACCCGTCCGACTCACCTTTCACCGCTGGCGCTGTGACGTCATTCTGAAATTCGACTCTCGCTACTGGCGCACGAAGCGAACATGGGACGCCGCGCGGATAAGCGGGAGTGGGGGTGAAGTGCACAGTTATTTTGACCTAGTAGTACACGTCGTCTACCTAAAAATACATAGAAACCAGGAGCCTTACTCTGACGTGACAAAACTACCATGGTTCTATTGTGTGAGAGAGAGAGTGCTACACAGGACGAATCGCGCTGTCCCGTTTTCAAAGCGGAATCGTGATGGCATTGTTACAGTTCGGCCCCAGTAGTGTCGCGGCCACACGTCGCCTGCTACTGTCACCTGCAGTCTGCTTCGAAATCACACCTTTAAGAGTTAGCTCACACCAAAATTTGATGAGACACGACACTGCGTACAGATTTTAAAATAACGATGCAATATAGAACTTTATTTGCTACACAAAAAGGTACATATTTCAGTGCCAGAATTCGAATAAATTTAAATTTTAAATGCCCTAAGTTCTATTCGAATTATGTCACTGATTTGTGTAACTTTTTAATAAAAATTGAGCACTCAAATATGAAGCACTTATCGCATATTTGTTCTTCCAACTCGCGACTCCATGTTACGCTGCTAGAGACGACTACTAAATAATTAATTATTGTTCATTAAACCATTTCTTCTTAAACTTGTTGTATTAAAACCCATCTAAATATATTTTTTTTGTTTACAGACACTCCCATGGCCGTGGATGACTTTGAGTTAGAAATGAATGAGCATCGCGACCTAGCTTCAGATCCCGACTCACGGTCGAGTCACGACAAGTGAATACAGGGATAAATAGTTTACTGATTAAAATATTAATATTAACAATAGATTTATGGAAAAAATTATTAAAAAATAAGACATTTATTATGTTGTTTCGTTTATTAAGAATAAATCTTGCAAGTTAAATTTTCCATTCTCCGGGACTTCGTCGAGCTTCATTGCCTCACTTTTCTGGTGTTCGCCACTGTTGATTCTGGCTTTCAGGAGTTGCAATGGTTTGGGAATAGTGCGGTGGGATTGTAAAGACCGCCGCTTTGTCCGCGTGGAATTAGGACTTCTGTCTTTGTTATTATGATGTTTAAGATTTATTACTGTAGTTTCACCAAAATCCGTTATGTAGTACTATGACGTGCAACGCCATCATGATGGCAACCTAACCAATAAAAACGTTTTTATTTATTAAGAAGTCTGGTCAGGAGGTTTCACATTAGTTCCATGAACTGAAGATAGATGGCGTTACTCTGAAGTTTAATTTTTAAAAATATTTATAAGAGTCACCACTACAATAGATGGCGTTGACATTTGTCTTGTTCCTTTGTGCTCGATTTCTAAAACATGTAGAGCTCAACGGAACTTATGCACTTAGATACTTTTGGGTAATGGATTTGCCAATTATGCAACTAAAAATTGAAGTCATCCGTCGCTGATTAAACTCCGATGTTTACCTAGATAGCTTTTGCTGGCCGGTAAAATTATCATCACGATCAACACATGACCTTCGAATAATTTTATATCAAGAATTAAGTAGATACAGCTTTGGTTATCATTCTTGGGTCAGAACTGCAGTGAAGGCTGCAATAAAGTGTCATACCATGGTAGCAGAGGTGATGCTGGGTGCACCTACCAGACATTCGTTAACTGTAGGTACCTAGGTACTACTCGTAGGTACCTACGAATCGCAATTTTTTTCTTGATGGTTATATTCATCATCATCATTTTCGAAAAACGCCCAGCGCTGCTGCTCTTGGCCCTCCAAATGTCACCTCATCGATCGGTCCTGTGCTTCTCGCGCTCATCCAGCGTATTCCCGCAGCCTTGACCAGGTCATCGCTCCACCTAGACGCAGTGTTGGCAGGCCTCCACAGGCTTTCCAACGCTGCGGCTTCCGGTACACGGTCGCCATTCCAGAACTCTACCTAGGGCTATCCTCGGCGTTTCCTTGCGTGATCGAATCAGAAATGAAGACATCCGCAAGAAAACCAGGGTTACCGACATAGCCCGAAGAATTGTCAAACTTAAATGAGAACGGATGGTGGTTTTCCTATGAAAACTTGTTATATCGAAAATAGGTTTATAGGCAGAATAATTGAACGAGGTTGATAGAGGAAATGAAGATCAAATAAAAAATAATGGATGTGTGAAAGATGTTAAGCATAGGTAGGTACCTATCTTTAAAATTTAAAGGTTTAAAACCAGGTTAATCCCAGCATTACCTTTCTTTCACTCATCAAATCAAACACAACTCCCCTAGCATTAAACCTAGTATGGTGCGCGCGCGCATCAGTTCCGAGCACTTCCGACCGCTTCCGATGTCGGCGCGTGCGACCGGCGGCGCGCGCATGCTCACACGCGGCGCACGCGACCCACACTTGACGCTCAGTAGTGTGGGGGACCCGAGTAGGTGTATGTAGGTAGGGACACGGCATATTATAGAATGGCTTTGTGTAATCACGCGAGGAAATTGGCGAAATCATTTTATTTTATAGCCAACTTAAAAAAACAAATCCTGAAGGACTTAAATCACACTAATATGAAAAGTTTCCATCTTTAACGACATTACGATTGTATTCCTTGATGTTTAGTCATTAATGGGCAGTAGTGTACTCATACCACAGATAATACTAGCATACCCATACCTTAAAAAAACCGGCCAAGTGAGAGTCGGACTCGCGCACGAGGGGTTCCGTACTTGGTAAATTGCGGTTTACGATTTATAATGTATTAAAAAAAACTACTTACTAGATCTCGTTCAAACCAATTTTCGTTGGAAGTTTACATGGTAATGTACATCATATTATTTTTTTCGTTTTATCACTCTCTTATTTTAGAAGTAACAGGGGGTAGGACACACATTTTGCCCGTACAAACATATTAAAGTTTGCGCCCGTGTGTCGGGCAATTACGATCATTAATTGCATCTCTCAGCGATTGGACATATTTTCCTGCTCCTTGGCGGAATTCCAGAGGGTGACAGTGAGTGTATTGTCCTCTATGTAACGTGTCGTCACTGTATGTAACAGTCGCATTGTATGACTACTTTTATTACCTTGGGTTATACCTGTAAAAATAAATGTATGTGTAAACGAATAAATAAATAAATAAAATTTTACCACTTTGGAAGTGTCTCTCGCGTAAACTATTAAATTTAGAAAAAAATATATTAGAAACCTCAATATCATTTTTGAAGACCTATCCATTTCATCATAAATTGAGTTTCAGTTCTAAGTATGGGAAACCCCTAAAATTTATTGTTTTTTTTTTTTCTATATTTGTGTGAAAATCTTAATGCGTTTCACAGAATACATCTAGTTACCAAGTTTCAATAGTTTTTCAAGTTCTTATAGTTTCGAATAAAAATGGCTGTGACATACGGACGGACAGAGAGAGACATGACGAATCCATAAGGGTTCCATTTTTTGCCATTTGGCTACGGAACCCTAAAAACCCACCCGTGTTCCTTCAGTTGGCACTAAGGTATGAGTTGCTAAGTGTACAAGTCCCTAGTACATCTACACTTAGCAATTTATGTTAGGTCCCATGTAGTGGCAAGCAAGACTAATGCCATTCATCAGGCACTAATCTAAACTCTTAGTACAAAAAAAAACAATTGGACACCCATAATACTTCATATCGTATCGCATACTCAGTAGTATCACTTGCGACCACGACACCGATGGACACCCGAAGTTTTCGACTTTGATCGTCCAAATCTAGTCTTGTGCGTGAGTCTATCGATCACCTTTATCCTCTCTTAATAGTTGTCCGACGGTCAGGCTAAGTCTTAGAATAAAAATGTTAAAAAGTTCTTTATTAAAAAGAGCAAGGTTATGTTGTCGAAGAAAGTTGGTCAACAAAGTGTTATTAGTTTCCAAACTTAAATTACACAAACTTTTAAAACTAAGTTGAACATTAAATAAGTCACCAATTAAAAGCTTCTTGATATCATATAAATACTTAGAAGTTTCTAGACAATTATCACGTTTATTTTATAAAGCCTATGTAGGTACTATACTTTTTTTGTAAGAACCTACGTTTGCGTATCTACCTAACTAAGGCAGGCGTTTGCTTGTCCTTCAATGCCTCCTTATAGTGCTCGTGTTTCAACTGAAACATAATCCTGTTTATAGATTCAAGGTACCATCAGTCTACATAGTCCTCTGTTGACATATGCCTCTCCAATCGTACGCCATTCATATCGATTCTGAGCAACTCTCATTCAACTGCCCTGCGAAGATCATCACTCCACCTATCCTCTCCTACAGTTATCCATTCTACGGCTAATAATAATGTATGACCGGCCCATTGCCACTTCAGCTTGCTTACTTTGTGAGCTTCCTCTTAATCTATAATCGGTGCGATGCATCAATTGTTACGAGTTTCTTTTTTGGGCCCAGTAGGTGGCCTGCCCGTTTTTGATAAAGTGCTTTCAGTAGGTATAAAACTGTAGTAATTTATAATCTGTGGTATATGGCACAGAACTACACAAACTAGAGGAATATGTTTGGCGGGTTTTAAGACGTCACGGGGTGGTGGATACCTGTCTTGCCACAGTTTTCTTGCTCCTATCCCTAGGTGGCCTAGCTGTCTCGGATCGCCTGTGTAGACGATTTCATAATTATGCATGAGTGAACTAAGATTAGCATCTATAAATAAACAGTTGTGATAATCAAAGTTCTAAGGCAAGTAAGTACGTAAAGGTCTCGGTGGACATGCTAAATTACGTCAATGAATACCAAACAAACTTGATGACTTTGTAAGTTCAATCGAGAGCCAGGCTGGGCGACGGTAGCCACCCTCGTATCCATATTCACACGGGAACGAACCCTTATACCAACTAACACTTACCCTTCAAACAAGGGAAATTGAACTTTGTTGTGTTGAAGATAGGGGTGTATTGAGTGGTGTAGATAAGCTTGTTGTAATAGAATACTGTAAATAAGTTGTGCTTTTTACTATGAATATTGTTTGCTTGGTACAATTTTATGTTATTGACTGCAATAATTGTATTGGAGGCCGATTGATGTAGCCGCTGTGATAATAATATGTTACATTAATTGAAGTTTGGTTTCTTCTTGTACCTACCTTCTTGATTAATGATTGACCACCTAATGATTCATGTGATGACTGTTAGAAGATAAAAGATATTGCTGGGTTTTCATTTTCAACAACTTTCACATTAAGTAATCGCGCTTGTTTATTTTTATTTAAATAATTTAAATTTTGTATATTTTGCCTCATTTTTAATATTAACGGTGGTAACGATTTGCAAGTTTTGCAACTAATCATAATTGTATATACTAACTAGCTGACCAGGCGAACTTTGTACTACCTTAGGCAAATTTGTTGACACCGACAGCAGCGCCAACTACCGGGTTCAATTGTGTTTTCAAACTATCTAGGAACCCATTGAAATAAACAAACCAAATTTCATCCAAATCGGTCCAGCCAGTTAAGGAGAAGTTAGGTGACAATCACACGTACAAAAGAATTATATACCTATATAAAATATGGAAAAAAATTGGTGAGTAATTTCCTTTTATTTTATCTGCCCTCATTCTTTGACCACTTGTCAATCTCATTCAAGTCTTCCTAAAATAGGAAGTCAAATCTAATACACCTACTTATTGTGCGTTGTTTACGATCGAGTACCATTATGTCTTCGTATTTCCAACTGTATTCCGTAGAACAAAAGATATTTGTTTTACAGGATATTCACCCCAAAAGTTTTCGCGTTATATACTCAAATCTGAAATAGAATCTACCTATAGTATACGCCTAATAGAAACATAATGAGTAGATATTTTTCACGAGTTGGTTATCAATGTGGTAGACACTTCTACCAATACCTATCTACCTGTTGTCTCCGAAAGGGTAATTAAATATCTAGGCAGGTACTCTATCCGTAGGGATAGAAAACTTGAAAGGCGTACCAAATATAGGATTTTCTTTAAAAAAGAGGTTCATAATAAAATGAAAATCAACACTCACGCATCCATACACCTTCGTTGTAAACAAACCTACGGGTCAAGTCTATTTTCATGAAAGAAATAAAGCGGTAAATAGGGATCTTCAAACAATTAAACTGCTAAAGGTATCTTTACCCGACTGCCGTATGGCATGCAAGATGAATGAAACTAACAGTCAGGATCAATTTTTCTTTTAGATTTGAGCTGGTCTAAGCTCAAATCTGCCCAATAATGGATCTCAGCAGTTAAAGATGCTATGTTCCGCAATGTCACTTACAGAATTCTAGACGTCAGGACTTATTTTTTGCTTTTCAGTTTTTATTTCAAGCGGTCTGAGAAATTTTTGATTTTTAAAATAATAACAATGACAATTAGAAACAGAGGGCTGTCGTGATATCTGCATAGCTCGTGCTAGAATTCTCCCCTATCATAGTTCAATATAAGTTATTGAATAAAAGGATCACAATAAAACTTGTACTGCTTATTTCACTTAAACTACGCTTCAGTACCCTTTGTTTGCTTTCTTGCCAAACAGCCATATAATATTTCAATGCAAATCCATTTCTTCAAGCAGTTAACCCTGGGGGGGTCGGCAGCTATTGTAGTCCTATTGTGTTGGATCACGGAAGGTTAGATGTCATCAATGAGACATTGATGAAGTCAGGTTTATTTTTATAACTAGCTGGTTTATTTGCGCAGTTCTTTGTTAGGATTATGTTTGTTGTTAAAATAGTTGTTTGTACCCCTTCAGAGTTCTTCGGGGCTTGTCACGCAGTGATAACATTTTTGCACATTCATACGATAAAATAGCTGCTTGCTATTCGAATCATTTAACACAATTAAAACATTTACATTTCAAATTGAGTCGCCATTAGAATACCTTACACCCATTAAGGACACATAAGCATGCTCGAATCGAGCATAGGTCAAGTTTAATTTAGGTATAACAGCAGTAAAAAATCACTCATAGGATAAATTGAAAAATACATTACTTTGATATTTAGATTGATAAACAACAGCTTTCGAACATCCAAAGTTAGAAAAGACAGCCCCCAAACCACCCACCCGTCATCACTTCCCAGAATTGAAGCTTGAAAGAAGATGTGGCCCAGACAGGCCCTAAGGCATACCTTACAAACAATAATATTGACGAAAACCACTAGCGCAAACAGGACCGACTAACAAATCGATAATACCTAGTTTAAACAAACCTGTCTACATCAAAACCTCATTGATGACTGACAGACAGAACCTTCCGTGTTCCCCAACAATGGGATTAATACCCACTGGCACCTGTTCAAAAGTCCCATGGAGTCCCAACCCCAAAAAAACGGGTTAATACTCGAAAAAGTACAAAAACTAAGTCCCACAGTTTTTGCTTCGACTTTTTCTGATAACAATGAGTGTGACGGTCTTTTGAACTGAGGACACATGATCGACTTGCGTGGGCGCATTTTAATAGTGATTGTTTGACGGTAGAGCGTAGAATTTGATATTTTTACATGTGTTTGAACTTTGATTTGATTTTATTGTCCCATTATGATTTTCGGTATGTTGCCGTAACGGGTTGCTTTTGATCTTTCTTGATTTCTTTTGTTATTATTTACCTATATTTAAGTGGGCAGGAGTACCGCTACAATACACATGAATGTATGTTCTTTTTTTACTTTCAGGTACTTTATTTTAAAAAAAATGCATTTTAGCTACAAACAAAAATGTGTGCAACATTTCAGCTAAATCGAAAACCGGGAAGTGTTTGACCCATCTAACCTGCAAGCCTTGATTACATACATACACTGGGACAGGTGATATTAAATAAAAGACTTGGTAACTAATACATTTGTTAATAGTAGAGATTATGGAAATAACTAACACTGCAAAAGCTTACGAATAAATTTAAAAGCAGTAAGTGATTCAAATCAAAATGATAATGTTCATTTAAATCTGAACTATAAGCAGTATAAAGTCCTTTCAAAGCCGACCAGTATCGTTTTAATAGGGTACCGGTAGGGTTTGGCTGCTTTATACCTTACGGAATACGGACTGTGTCGGACATATATATTATTAAAAAAAAACAAAACGGATAATTGGTGATCGTAGGGATATACACGCGTGGTTGCAAGTAAGTACTTTAGGTAATAACTATATTAAATTCAAAGTAAAAATTGCAATACTTACAAACGTACTTACCTAAGGTTTAACACATGAGACTTATAACTTAGGCGCACGGTTGGCGCAGTGGTTGAGCGATTGACTGCTGCGCTGCGTGTCGCGGGTTCGATTCCCGCACGGAACAAATATTTGTATGACCTACAAATAGTTGTTCCGGCTCTGGGTGTTTGTGTATGTGAGTTTATATGTTTGTAAACGCACCCACGATACAGGAAGAAATTCCTGGCGAACTGAGAGTATACTATCGTAGCTTTATCTCTGCTTAAACTACAGGAGAAAACAGGCGTAACATTTAATTATGTTTGTATTGGCCAAATAATACATTTGCAAAATTACCACCTGTTTTACCAATGACGGACTACCTCGTAGGTCCAGTGGTCACAAGCGTTACTGCTGAGCATGAGGTTCGGTTCCCGGGTGGGCCAAAATGTTATTGGGCTATCCCATCTGGCATTTGTTAGTAGCAGCCCTCTATTACATGGGACTTAAGAGCGGCCAACTTAATACTTTTCATACAAACGCTCATACGTGATTATGCCGTTGTAATTTTTTTATTTTTTTTAACTAATAGGTATCTTATGCACTATCTAGGTTTATATGAAAGCAAAAAAAAATTGGAGAAAAGAAATTAATAAATCTCCAGAAATCTGCTGTTTTGCATAAATTTTACATGAAGTTTGGCCGTTGTTAATATTATACTCATAAATTGTAAAAATAAAGAAAACTTCTTGATAGAAACATTGCACATGTAATGGAGATTCTAAATGACAATATTTATTTCACAAACTTGTTGCTTATTCAAAAACACGTATTTAGTGGAACAATTTTTAAGAAAATTTCGAAGACTATTTTTCTATCTATCGAGATTTTTGAAAGTTGTATGAAATTTTCGAACAGAATGTTTTCTAAATATCGAGTTTTTTGAAAGTTTTATGAATGTTTCAAACACAATTTTTCACTCTCTCTCTTTTCGCTTTGCCTCTTTTTCAAACATTGCGCTGGATGAAACAACAAGCTTTTCGACCATGCTCGCGTTGAGGACCGGAGAGGGCCCTCTGGTGAGATTTGGATGTACTATCGGTATACCTCTGCCCAACCCTTCGTTGATTACAGGCGTGATAGTATGTTTTACCACTTATAATATAGCTACGCCACACTCATCGCGAGCGCCACCTAATCACCTCGGCTCCACCCAAGTTCAAGAGCAGCAGTAAAACTGACTACCGTCACATTACCCCTTCGTGCTGATTGCAAACATTATGGTAACTATGCGCCATGGAAAGACGTCACTCCGCAGCGTAATGACATTAGACGCTAGTAATGGTGTTTTTTCTGACCAAAGAACACGGAATCGGTAATGATTAGACCCGCCATTGCTGATCTTAATAAATATAATACAGGTATCAAATTTTATATTTGTTTGCCTATAAGTTTGTAAATTGTAATCGCCGAAAGTGATGATGTGATATCGAAAATTACTTCACTGATAGGCTACCTACGCTATTGCTGAGCTATCCCCTTTTACTGGCTATCTTGGCAAAATGCGGTATCTGCAGGATAGGCAACGGGAGAGAAGCCGCGGGAAAATCTAGTAAGTAATATTTGGTCGCGAAATTGCACTTATCCCAAGTTTCTGCTCTCATAGACATAGTTTAATATTTGTATGAACTACAAATGGTTGTTCTGGCTCTGGGTGTTTGTGTATGTGAGTTTATATTGTAAACGCACCCACGATACAGGAGAAATTCCTAGTGCGAGGCAAAGTATAAAAAAAAAGTTATGTCAATTTCTATGAGTAAACGATGATAATAACTGGCTAAATCGGTTGAATCGAACTTCTGCCGTCCCTCACTACCACCACTGCTGAAACCCGACGGGTCGTTGGCTCACTCCGCTGAGGAGAAAGCAAACTTGTTTGCCTCGCATTTTGCGGAATCTTCGCGTCTGAATCCTGGTGGCGCTCGCCCCCCCTTCTTCTCCTGATGGATGCGGGACGAGTATGTCGGACATTCGCATCTATCAAAAGGACGTACGTAGGGTGCTGCGCAACCTCGACGTGAATAAGGCTAGAGGACCCGACGGTATACCAGCAATTGTTCTCAGAACCTTTGCGCCTTGACACGCCTGTTTCGCCTTTCTTATCAGACTGGAAAAGTGCCGAATGCTTGGAAGCAAGCCAACGTACAGCCCGTGCCCAAGAAGGGCAGTCGTGCTGACCCAGCCAACTACAGACCCATCTCTGTAACGTCCATAACTCCATACTCTGTAAGAGTATGGAATGCGTACTTAATAGTAAGGTCCTGGCATACCTAGAAGCCAACGACATCCTTAGCGACCGCCAATACTGCTTCCGCCGAAATCGGTCCACTGGGGATCTTCTAGCGTATGCCATTCACATCTGGAGTGAGGCCATCGAGAGACATGGGGAAGCGCTTGCCGTCTCCCTCGACATCTCGAAGGCTTTTGATAGGGTCTGGCACGAAAGCCTTATTGGTAAGCTTCCTTCATTCGGTCTGCCCGGCGGTCTGTGTGACTGGATTGCAGACTTCCTGAGGGGTCGGTCCATTCGAGTAGTTATCGATGGCTGCTCTTCGGACCTATTGGATATTAATGCCGGGGTCCCTCAGGGGTCGGTACTGTCCGCGACACTGTTCTTGCTGCATATAAATGAACTGCTAAAACCCGGAACCTTTGAGTATGCAAATGACAGCACTGTTGCTGAGAGATACTTGTCCAACGCACGGGCCACTGGGCCTCAGGTCCGGTCTCTCCGTGAGGCCTTGGTGGAGCGCTTGAGCTTGTCCTTGGAGGCAGACTCCGAATGGGGCGATGCCAATCTGGTCAAGTTCAATGCCGCAAAAACACAGGCGTGTCTCTTCTCCGCGAAAAAGAGCCCATTTCACCCGGCTCCATCTTTCCTAGGTGTAACCGTACCGATAACGGACCATCTTGAGCTTCTTGGCGTAACGTTGACATCGACACTCAATTTTGGCCCATACATTGAGGCAAAGGCTCAACTGGCTGCCAAAAAGTTGGGGATCCTTGCGAAGGTGAGACGGTACTTCACGCCAGAGCAGCTGCTTAAGTTGTATCAAGCGCAAGTTCGATCTTGCATGGAATACTGTTCTCATCTCTGGGACGGATCGGCCAAATACCAGCTTGATGCACTAGAGTCGATAGAAAAACGGGCCAAGAGGCCCATCGGCAATGAGGCATTGGTACAATCAAAGCTCCAAAGCCTTGAACATCGTCGTCGAGTTGCCAGCTTGTCGGTTTTTTATCGGTTGCATTTCGGCGAGTGTGCGATGGAATTGCATGATCTAATTCCACCTAGCCTGTTTCATCATCGGACTACCAGACATACGGCGATGTGTCATCGGTACATGGTGGACATACGCACCAAACGTTTTGTGAACACTTTTATTGTGTGTACAGCAAAGGAGTGGAATTCCCTGCCGGAGTCTGTGTTTCCCGACAGCTACAATCTAGGGGTCTTTAAGTCAGGAGTGAATATAGGTTACTTCTAGGCAAGCGTGTTACACCGTCGACCACATCATCGCTTACCATCAGGTGAGATAGTGGTCAAGCGCGAGCCTATCTATAATAAAAAAAAAAAAAAACTGACCCGCTTGATTTGTATGAAAAGTTTTGTCAACGCCGTCTCCAGCATTGGCCGTCGAGTAGTCTCGGTGCTCTGTGGTTCTGACTGCTGCCGGAGTGCCGATATGAAACACGTAATGGAAGGCTTTGCTGTTATTCCATATGATAGAGAGTAAGTTGTTGTATTGATTTGTATTATAAAGGCCTTTGTTGTCGCTTGTAATACCAGTGACCGTTCCCACGCAAAGTTTTTTGCGAAATCGATACAGGTGCACCGTTTTGTATTTTCCCATGAAGGTTCATTGGCAAATGTAGCAAGATCCAGATTTTAAATATATTTTTAGTTAATGACTTATTGTATATAGGTACTTTATTTAGTGAAGGTAAATATGGTATGACCAAAATTTGAGTAACCCTAGCTGTCGAATCGTAGCAACACAATTATGTAATTAATTTTCCTTACATATTAATTTTAATAAGGTACCGTATATGGTGCAACGAAACTTTAAACTTCGTAGAAATTGGCCTAATAAGCAGTAAATGTTTAGAAAGTTTTATAAGTACCTATCTAAGTAAAACTCAACTAACAGAAGTATTGATTGCAACGCAAAAGCTTTCGTTTAGACTTGCCCAAATTGGGGAAATTCCTGCCGAAACTTAACCCCTACGGTAAACATCCTACGTGACTGTGCAGACGGCCACAACTCACTACACTAGTAATATATAATATTAACAACCAGCTGTTGCCCGCGACTTCGTTCGCGTCAAACGGGAAAAATAAAATAAAAAGGTTTTTATTCGGTTACGCGGCACCCTAATTATGTTTATTAAATAAAAGGACGCCTGCGCCTAATTTACTCCTTATAAGATCAGCTATCTACCAGTGAAAGTCCAGTCACAATCGGTCCAGCCGTTTCTGAGTTTACCTGGAACAAACAGACAGACAGACAAAAATGATAACAATTGTTTTTTGTTATAAGTACCGAATATACTTTTTTAGCAAAGCTATTATTTTGATATTACAAACAGACACTTCTATTTTATTCAATTGTAAGTGTGTAGGTATGTGTAGATCATAGTCCCGCGGTCACACACCCATTTATGTTTTAGCAGAAATCGATTCACCCGATAATTTTCTTCAAACCTTTAATTTTACAGATCACAGACTTGCTGAGAGTCCAAATACGTACTTGACAGCACAAAACCTTTAACAAATAACCTTTTTATGTATCAGTAAACGGATTACTGCACAATAGAGCTCTTGTAGGCCGGGTTACGTTGAATCTGATCGGTTTTGTGACTGAAATCGCGACACCCGAAGTTTTTGTGATAAAAAACTTTGAAAAAGCGAGTTGGTAAGAACGAGGTGAAGTGGTTCCGTACAAGAAATGAAATGTAAAGTTATTTTATAAAGAGGTAATATATTACTGTATGTTTAATTGAGGGAGATTAGCTCTGGAAGTATCTACTGATATGATTTCCAAAAAAAAATATAGGAACTAACGAACGTCTATTGGTGAGTGCTATAGCCCATTTTTTATCCCGAAAATATGCACAGGGTTTGTGGAATCGATTGCGATGATACGCAAGCAAAGCTGCGGGAAAATGCCAGTGTAGCAATAAAATTAGATAAATAAGCTCACTTTAGAAACTGCTAAACTAATCCACAATGTAAATTTCACAATGCAAACAAAACAAATTTAGGCCACAACATTATACAATGCTGTATGCCGCAAAGCTGACATCGATATTAATCACTACACACTCAACACCTATAAAAGTAAGTTTTAGAGGCACTTAATTTCAATCAAAAGACCTTTACTTGAATTATAATTTAAAAAAAAAATATATCTTGGATTTGTATTTTAATTTGATCTGTATTTTAATATTTTATTGTTTTTTAATCTAGTTTGAGATATTTATATATATACTACCGCTTGGTATTTCTTGGTATTCTAATTCAATTTGACCTATCTTGTATTTTGGTATTGTTAAGATTTGCCTTAACCTGTATTTTAATTAATTGCATTGAATCTGTATTTTAGTGTAAATAGATTGAATTTGTTTTAATTATTTATGTAGAGCATATATGAGTACGGGTCGTAACTCCGTACACTGATTCGCCGTTAGTTGGTTGGAGAGAAATACGTCACAGCTAAATCCACTAGTTAAGTATATGAACGGTGATGAGACCGTATAAAATAAAAATATACATTCTCAATAATGTGTAAGCAGTAATTACCTGTAATGAAGTATGCATAACAGGAAAATGTGTAAGTTTTAATCGTTTTGTAACTCGTTGGTGATCCTAAATAAATAAATACGTAAATAATAAACACTATCTTCAGAAAACCTACTTCACTCCATGACAGACAAGCCGACAAAGATAAGAGTTCCGTATTCCTTCTACAGAACTCCTAAAAACTATGTTATGTTCCTCTAACAGCGCGGCGGTCTCTATGAACTACAGCCGATTTTACAGAGTTACGCTCTGTATCACTGATCCTATCTCATTACACTGTATGGTGCTCATGCGTGGGACGAGATTACTCCAATGTAGGTACTATATACAGGATGTGTAGATACAGGTTGTAACGGAAAGGAGTGATAAAATTTAAGAAACTGCTTCTGCCCATGTAAATGGACAACTTTCGTCAAGTAAGTCGCAGTCAATTAAAAAAAAAACACTTTCCATATAAAGTTATCATCAGCTGATCAAAATTAGTAGGTAGCTTTAGCAGGTGCAGTCATTTTTTATGAGAATACCGCCTCCTTGAAGAAAGTTGCTCATTTACACAGGCAAAGGCAGTTTTTAAAATGTGACTACATATTTTCGAAACAGCCTGTATATTGTCCACAAATCTTCTTTTCTGCAGTGTTTTGCGTCAACAATCCGTTTGTGTAGTACCCACTTGATATCAATCTTGTTAGCAAAAGATCTGCCAACCATGACGTGTCAAGATTCTCTTTCGGAAGACGTGGCCGTAATCTTGTTTTTTTGAAGGAGATAAGAGGTTGTAATCGGCCTTTTCTTAAAAAAACTTGGGCTGTTATGGCGACGTAAAAATTTCGCGAAATGATGGCGAATCTTATTTATAAATAACATTGAGAACAGGCGCTTGAATATATTAATGTTTTTATCGGTTCCATTTCGGAGAGTGTGCGATGGAATTGCATAAACTAATTCCGCCCAGCCCGTTCCATCATCGGATTACAAGACGTACGGCGATGCGTCATCGGCACATGGTGGACATCCCACCCATACGCACTAAACGTTTTGGGAATACTTATATTATGTGTACAGCTAAGGAGTACAATTCCCTGGAATCTCATGATAGCTACAACCTGGGAGTCTTTAAGTCAAGAGTGAATAGGTTTCTTCTAGGAAAGCGTGCTTCCTCATCGACCAAATCGTCGCTTACCACCAGGTGAGATAGTGGTCCAGCGCGAGCCTATCAATAATTTAAAAAAATCTTTTGTATTTCTAAGAGGTGCGAGGGAAAAATAACCAGGTGCTGAGGAAAATAAATATATAGTAATAAATGTAATGTAAATAGGTTATACTTAATCTCTAGTATATTGTAAACACCTAAATAGGCTAAGTAACTAGCAATAAAAACTTATTTCATTTACCTATTTCTTCAACAAAAAAATCTTTCCTCTTTATAATATTGGTATCGCTCTTAATTACAATTATAAGTTTATTTGAAGAGGAATTAAAGTATTAATTGAGGAGTGAGAACTCTAAACTTACAAATTATAGCTACCATAGCAACTGGGTTTGTGAGTTCATAATTACATAACATAACATCGTCTGTATTCCCAGAAGTGTTAAACATACAGTTATGTACGAGTCCCAGTAATAGAAGGCGAGCATTCTGGGATCAAGCTGCGTTAACCAGACACGAATCCAGACCCCGAGCTGCTACTGATAAATTCCTGATGGACAAACCCGACAATATTATCCCCAGCATGCTCGACAGTAGTGGTTGCGACCACAGGATCAACGAGGCACCCACAATTACATAAGGAAGGGTCAATAACTCAAAGATACCTAAAGATAGAATTTATGAAGGGACAGTTAATGAAAACGACTATCAATACATATAATGCCTTAATATGGATCAGTGGTATAATGGTATTATGAAATTTCGGATCTGGATAAGGAAAATGGATATATATATATGAAAAATTATATGAAAAATTATTTCGGATTATCCGAAGGTTCAGTTACTGAACAGCGGCAGGGTGTGCATGTGGTGCTGAGTCGCAAATCATGCTCCACCTCCTGTCCTGTCCTGTCCTCTGTTTCCACCCAGGGTGATCTATGAGCTGCCACCAACGACACCGAGGAAGTGGCTAAGTTTTGTGCCAAATAAATATGAAAGACTGTCGTGCCAGCGATACGAACATTAAGTTACGGATATTATATTTTTAAGGAATTGTATAAAGAAAGAAAATACAAATAGGTTATGATTTGGCTCGTCGGCCGCTGCCCGGCAAAAACTACATTTAAACTCCATCTTTCATATCGAATTCGGTTACGGTTTAATTCAGATATCCAATAGTTTCAGCTACGGATCCCCCTAACATCCCTAGCGATAGCATAATTACGAGGTTATCGCCATAAAATAACATGTATTACATAATAATAACGACCACATTCAGGCCAACACTTACCGAGTTATGTGCTCGTAAGAATTGTTTCGGAGAAGATTAGATTGACCAGTAATGGCAGTCATGTAGAATTGGCAACATATCGGGACACTTTTTGTGGGAAATACCATCTTTCTTTAATAAATACGAATCATGCTTACAAAATGTCCGTCGCACTTCTCTAATACTTGAGTCTCAATGATACTTCATCAGAGTCCTCCTGTAACAAATACAAAAATGATTTCTATGCCTGTATTTTCAAGAACAGTCATATTCCGAATTTAGTCGCAATCTGCCAAACATCCTCTTATTACTAGCATTCTCAGCTATGTTAGTATTATAAGCCTATGCCTCAGCTTACCAATGCGTCCGGCGGCGGCGGTCGTGTGCCACCTAAATTATTATTACGATTTTACTCCTATCATCAGATCACTATCACTAAACCACTAACAGAAAATCAATTTAGCACTAATCAATTAACCAAGATGTCATCCAACCTCAAAATTCGTTGGTCGCGTGCCACCCACCATCCGACCACGCCGAACTCCGCTAGCCTCGTGACCAAACGTCTACCGTTCGTGATCTGCCGTCTGCCAACCGTGTCCGGCAGCCGTTGTCGTCCGGTCGCCGGGACACAACCGGATAATTACGTAACAATTAGCTGACCACGGCGCTAATGACTTTGAGATTGTTTTGTGATTAGGTAAGTGCGTGATTTGGCGCTGAAAGTTGTGATTTTCAGGCAGGAAAATGGAATTGTTTTGTGTTTTGCGGATTAAGGTTTTGTAATAAACTTTTTGTAAAAGTTTTTTCTGTTTAATCGGACAAATATCAGAAACTATTTACCTATTTTGCTGTATAACTACACTCTAAAGATAATTAAGTATCTGTGAGGATAAACAACTTCCAATTTCAAACAAACATTGAATCAATAAACAATTCAAGCACATTAGTACTCTCAAAACTCAAATGTTTTGATACACACTTTTCTCTTCATGCTCTAATCCTTCACTCTAGTACTACCTAATGTTTTCCACTAGTTAATCCCCGAGCCATCGTCCCACGCTTCTCTGACGACCCCGGAACCCTTCCCCTATAGTTTGAAGAACATTCACACAAATATCGGAGCGAATAAATTGCGTTACCTAATTGTGTGCAGTTTCCCACCGTACGCCTGCCACGCGGCCTTATGATACACCCTTAAAAAACTATTAAATACTACTGTGAACTTTATAGCTGAACAGCAAAGAGACCAATTTCCGATAAACAGTTGGATAACTAACTTTATAAATTCTAATATCGCTAAGTGACCCAGAAACGCATTCCCAACATCCTTACTGCAACGACACAACGGACAAAATCGCAAAATAAAAACGCATTTTTAATCCTGGCTGTCAAAAAAATTTCCAACTTAATAACGACACTTATCAAACCCCTAATTTCTGACGCACAAAGTCCAAAATGCCGTGCATTGACAGCAAAAGCCAGTGGGTGATAGATAAAGAGTGTTCCATACAGGGTGGGTCGTCGCTTAGGGCGGCGGCACACGAGGCGGCACGGGGCGCCACGCGGCCACACACTCCGCGCCTGTGGCCCAGCGCGCGCGCACGTGACCGGCCTGCGCACGACATCCTCCTCCGACCAAGTTTCCGATGAAAACAAAGTGATAAACTGGAAAACTAGGCCAAGAATTAGTGAACTTACAATTAAGTGTTTATTAAGACAAGTGATTTTTTGGACCAATAGTGACGACAATTTCTAAGTTATAATGGAGTACCATCACAGACACATGCCTCCTCAGCATCAGCCCCAGGGCTCCCAGTGGGAGTATGGCTGGGGACCACCAGCTCCGGTCCCAGCCCAACCTGCTCCCGCGCAGCGCAACAAGAGAGCTCGTTCTGAAAGTGACGACGATGACTTTTCTGAAGAGAGCAGTAAGGATGCGACGTAAGTACGAAAAACAAAGTTAATTTCCCAACATGTACCTTTAGCCCACTGCTGGCCAAAGGTCCACATAGGCCAAGACAGCTCTTTATGTGTTGATATTGCTCGACAGTTTAAATTAGCAACTAAAATATAAAAAAGCCTTCTGAAAACAAGTGGGATGGAAAGGACGTAATTTTCCAAATGTGTGTAATATTTTAGTTTGTAGCTATTTAGTAAGGCTTTAGTAATAGAGATTATTAGCACTAGGCTGAGGTTAATGTCTAGATCTAAATAACAAAAATGATTACAGTAACTTTCCCTAGATAATTAATATTTAGCTGATGGAAGTTAATAATTATCCTGTCTAGTAGGCATTACTAACATAAATAAAATGTAACAAAAACTGAACTTAATTAGTTCTGAGAATTCTAGTACTATCCATGTAATACTGAGATAATATTTCGCTCTCTGAATTTATTAGTTAGGTACATAATATACAAACAGAAACGAAAAATGAACATAACGACTTTAATTACCTACTTATTCATTTAATTTTGTATTTTATTATTTTAGTCGCTACTTTGCTTAACCTATTTCGGGTCAAACAAGGTCATTAGAGGTCACATACATTTCAAACAAATTCTGTATAATCAAACTCAATTGCTGAATGTGCACCTATTTGGATAATTATTTTTTTTAGTGTTTGTCAGGATAAGTTTTTACGGATTTCTTCATTAGAACACCTGTGTGAAGCCGGGACGGATAGTGGCCGGTTTATAATAAAAATCCTTGAAAATCATGTCTAATTTCTAAATATCAAACAAGATTCCAATAAGAACACATAATTCTCGTAGCACCTGCTCCGCGTAGCGCTCTACGCTCGTAGTGCTACGCAGTAACTCGTAGTCCAATGTAACGCGTAGCAAGTTTCAAAAGAAAAGTGTTTCTAAAGGTTACGTAAATTATGTCATACTGTTTCTTTGTATTAAAAAGATTTTCGTTTTCTTTTCCTTATTGTTCTTGAGTGTGATGTAATTTACACCGATGATCTGGTAAAGGTCACGAAAATCAGCTGGATGCGAGAAGCACAGGAACGCAGTAGACATCTTTCAGCTGAAAGGGAGGCTTATGTCCAGCACAGTGGCTTAAAAAATGATGAATGATGATGTTATCAGCTCATGGAGTATTGGCAGAGAGGAAAGAAAAAAAATTCTACATAATCTTATAGATATCTTTATTTGCTCTTCATTTCTGAATCTTTTATTAAGCATGCAAGCGAATTCCTCGCAGCTGACCCTTTTTCCAAACCCACATTTTGTAATGGTACCTCCAACACAGGATAAAAACGCCTTTAGATAAACAATTTTAACACTCCTGAATAAAATATGTCAAGGAAAAAATATCTTTACTATTACTACTTTATCATTAATATGTGTTTATATTAATAATGTAAATTGGTTCAGTGAGGCCTATTTCCTGATTATATAAGTAGCGAGACGCGAACAAACTGACTTCCACAAACATTTCATAAACGAAGACATTTTTATCTTGTTAAATGTCCGCTAACTGAATGTACTTTTGTGGTTAGTTTAAACATGTCATGGTTTGACCGTGAGATTCTTTATTAAACTAGGCCATATAGATTTTGATGCCTAAAAACAGTGGCTAAAAGGTTTTGTAATAAAAAATGAAATTAAAGGTTTTAGACTGAAAATCTCGATTACATAACGTTTCGAAAATCTGGCGACCATGCAACAGGTTAAAAATTGTCTTATATGCCTGTATGTATTGCCTGTGTGGACTGGTTGCGTAATTAAAAATTGTCCGACCGATGAATAAAAAAGCTCAAATTCTTTTGATCCTCTTCCACTAGGTTTTTTCCAATATCAAGGGTAGTGCAAATGTAAACACAAGTCTCTCGTGCGCAAAAACCAATAGCGGTATTCGCAAATATTTTTCTGTTCCGAGCACAAATTCTTTTTGGATTTAAAGCCAGAGTCTTTTTATTTTTTTTACTTGATAATTCGCATATTACTACTTTACCATAACTCGTACCGTCTTATTTATAATAATCTCTATACTGTTGAGCATTAAGCTGATTCTTAATTCTAATTTTCTGTCTATAGATACTTGTGCTAATCAGTCGCTGAACAGGTTCTAATAAGTTTTATTATAAATAACGACGCCCGTTTTTATGGTATGCTTCAAACCTGGCGCAAATAAACCCTTCTTCTTTTCAATCTCCAACTAACCCACCATCACCTGCTAATTCCAGGTCCCCAGGCGGCGGCGACTCCTGCCAGTTGATGACGCGCAAGCGACGTCGCGGCGTCATCGAGAAGAAGCGACGCGACCGCATTAACACGTCTCTCACAGAACTCAAGAGGCTGGTGCCAGCAGCCTGTGAGAAGCAGGGCAGTGCCAAGCTGGAGAAGGCTGAGATCCTCCAGCTGACCGTGGATCATTTGAAGATGCTCCATGCAAAAGGTTGGTACACTATACTTAATAATTCCGCAAGCTCGATTTCGCTCTTCCTGATGTAGCACTACGTGTGGTTAAAGCGACGATGTCCAACTTAATTTCAGATATTACAACAGTTAGTTTGTAAGATGTTATAAAACATAAAGGGCTTTATTTATAAAAATCTCTGAATTAAACAGCAACAGATTCTTTGTTCAGATTCTCTATCTATAGAATACAGATCACTTAACAGCGTCGAGATTTTCACAAATATGAGTGAATAATTCTGACATTAGATCGTTGAATTAATTTATAAATATGCCTGGATTTGTATAAGATTCTCATAAATCTCGTAGCTCACGTTACCTACATTTTGAACTTAAGTAAATATTTAACGAAACGAAGTATAAAACGAAGCCTAGTAAACAAATTTACGGTAAAAACTCCGCGTGTTTCCAGGCAGAATCACTAACAAGCCCCGTTGTATTACACAACAAAAAGTTCCGGCGAAAACTGAAAACAAGTTACGAGAAAATATACCATGTTATACCTCCAAAAGTTTTGAAAAAACGATAAAAAGGAGAATGTTCAAAATAAAAGTAAAAAGAATCGAAAAAACATGGCGCCCGTTATACGTATCTAACAATTAAATAGTCAGAAACCTGTTCCGTTCGTTTCCGTTTCCTGCAAATTAATAAAAGATGGGACCGTAACGGTGATTCACTAAAAAGTGAATAAAAAAATGGTTAAAAGCAAAAGTTATACATTTGATTCGCTTTTCCTGTCTTTTGTGAATCCTGCAACTGTTCTACAAGCCTTGAAATAGAAACTCTATAACAGGCTTTACTTTCTATACTCGTAGCTATACATGTATAATTATATGAAAGTAATAATAGTTATTTGATATTTTATAAGTGAATTGGTCTGTTTGTTACGTTTTCAAGACTTGAAAAATAACCATAGTACAAAAGGACACAAAACTTGTTCTGACGAAACAATTTAATCTTCTCAAGCAAACCACAGGACACAATTTAATATTATTTGTTCGTTTTCATTCAGGTATAATAGTTCATTCAATTCACCTATAATGATTTTTAATACCATTCATATTTAGAACAGAACAAAGTTAATTGGGTCTAAATGCTAATAAATTATTGATTTTCTTTCACAAAAGGTAAAATACAGAAAGATGAGAATACACGCGAAGTTAACATATTTGTTTCTTCGATTTAACAAGGGCAATGGTTTGATTTCGCGATTTTTTCGAACATCATTAATTCCATTAAAGAAGAGTTTCTAAGAAAATAATTTAAAAAATAATGAAAGGCTCATGTCATTGGCCCTCTGTGAACCCGAAGAATATTTTGTGACACCAATATGATTATGGTTCATCACAGGTTAGGCACATCTTCGCTTATCATCAGGTTAAATAGTGGTAACACGCGTGTCTATCCTAAAAATATTACACTCGCGAAAATTTGTGAGGATAAAGCCATCCACTATTAATAACTCTTTTACGAAACTGCACGATAGCACATATTAAAAGAAAACACTCAGAACTCCGCCTCTCTGTATACATAAAGGAGAATAAATAATTTATAATGATAGGACTACTTGATCCACGCGGGCGGAGCCGCTGGCGGCATTTAGTCAATGATCAATGATGATCTTTTTAGATAAGCTTCAAATATTATGATCTATAATCACTCAAATTCATTAAAGTTGGATTTATTCCGATTCCTTATTCCATTCATCATTCTATATTTTTCTTACTAGTAACATATTGACCCACCAAACCTAAAAACAAAAGACTACCCACAATAAACAAAGTCAGCTGTTCTATCACATCGCTATCTCGCTCATCACCCAATGGCCTGTTACTTGTGTTCCCACGCTATGCTTCCGGGTCCAGAGGCCTCTGGGTCCCTTGGGTCCCTGGGCCCCTGCGACAGGTGGACAAACTGGGATGTTGGTTTTTTGTTACTAACACACGTTATAGTAAATGATCTTGGGAAGATGGGAGAAAAAATGCCGGGGAGTTTGCATTGGGTGGGTAGAGAAGATTAAATTTGAAATTGATACTGTTCTTGAGTAAGTTTTAATTGGTTTTCTGGGAATTATTGGAGCTGTTACTGACCGACACAAAAGTTATATCCGTTTCTATGATCAATATAATTATATTTGGTTGGAAAATTTTTCATTTATGCTAGCAGTATTCTTCCGAGCCAGACTGCCGTGTGTTTATACTAAATAAAAAAATATTACAAAAATTAAAAGAAAAATATATATTTATTTTACAAAAAATAATTGAGCCATCCTTCCGTTCCAACAGAATCTGTGGTCACAAATCAATTTGCGGTCACCATTTAACTTTTACAAAAGTAGTTCACAACCGTCGCTATACTTATGGTTCAGCGTACGAAAAACCGCATCCTCTCTAGTTAAGAGTAGTTTCCGGCCACGATGGCCCACTGCCGCACACACAATGGCCCGGTTGGCCGTTAAAAGGTCAGTGTCACGGCCGAGGCATTTTTCATTGCATTCGGCAACTGCAGAAGCAGCTTACTGTACTTTTATTTTAGGAAGCTCTACCGCGTCATCTCTGACGTTACTTGTAAAAACCTTGAGAAAAAAAAGAAATATAAAATTCGTTTTCCGCATTATTATTATTATTATTATTATATTCTTTATTGTACACCACAAAAATATATATACAGGACAAACAAGTATAAAAGCATGTGTACAATGGGCGGCCTTATCGCACAGGGCAATCTCTTACAGACAACCTTTGGATGGACTGAACGAGAGGAACGGAATTTAGCCGCATTATGTTTGTTATATTTTTGGTTGTATCCTTTGCGATTAATATAAACGTATTTTTCGTAGTAACATTTATCCATCCCAATTTATTTCTCAATACTTCTATCTTGTCGAGCGTTCTGAAGAGGTAACGAAGATCAAATCGTTTTTTTTATTGACTTTGCCATGAATATGAATAAACTAAGTGTGTCCAGTGTCACTTCATCAATTTCATATCGATATCGAAATCGACACCCTATCAGCTATATTAATATTCCTTCACTATCTCCGTCCCTTTCTCTCACGCACCGTGTAAGCGAGACAAAAACTGGATCAGCGTGATCCAGTTAGCGACTTCCTGAGTTTTTGTAGCGCCAGGTGTGACGTCAGCGATGCGTACGCGCCGCCTTTGGAGCTTGGTCATCACACAATATGGCCGTCCATATGGGTTTTGTGTGGTTATTTTTATGCGTTTTTAAAGAAGTAAGTGTAGGTTTGTGTTTGGAAAAGGAAATGATTCCCAGGCATTTAATTGCTTTATAAATCTGAAAAAAAAAACATTCATACGAATTGAGAACCTCCTCCATTTTTGAAGTCGGTAAAAGTTTTTTGTTATAACTGAAATGATTTGAACCCACTGTTGTACTTATACTTTAATAGTTAAATGTAAACTTGAATTGGCGGTTACACCTAAGTGAAAAACCTCGACTTAACTGAGAAATTAAGAATTTTATATTGCCTCATTCAATTAACTAATCACCAAAAAAAATCTAAGTTTATCTTCCAAAAACTTAAATCTCTAAAACAAATTCACATGCACACCACCAGATTAGCGAAGATAAATCAATCACTTAGCGAATCATGCGCTTAGGGTGCGTGGGAACACATAACAGGGTCGCTCTCACCCTGCTAGCCACCGAACAATATAGAGGGATGAAGATACTACCCTCCCTCAGTGGGAAATTAATCGCAACTTATGTTACGGTGATTGGGGATTTGAAATGTTAAGTTCTGTTTAAATTGTGATCATTGTGGGTGACTTATCAAATTATTTGATGGAAATGGTCTGGTGTGGGAATAGTATTTTAGCGTTCAATTTATTTTTGTAACTGGATACTATGTAGAGGTATTGTAACGTATGTATATTAATATTGCGCAAAGAACTAATTTCTCAGTACGATTGTCTATTATTTTCATTTGATTAATGAATATTTTCTAAATGTTTCTTTCAAATAAGTACGTTGTAATAAATGCTACCTAGGTATTTGTGTAAATGCACTTTCTATTAGAATCTTTTTTCTAACAACATACCGGATTTGATACCTCTTCAAAACCCAATAATTACGATCTAAACCTCTTTTGAATAAAAGTAAAACCTCTAAATCTACATTCTTTCGATCAAATCACGCGCCCATTGTGTCCCGCGTGACAAGCGGAAGCGATTCTAACGCAAAGGGTTGTCGCACCTGCGCGGGCGCAAAAAATGTGTTAAAAAACGCTTCAAGGAAGGAAGGAGGAAGCGAATACAATTGTATGCTTCATCGGGGTTGAGATATCTGCTTACGAATAGAGATAATTAAAATATGTGACACGGATTTCTAAAAAATATCCACGATGTTCTGATAAAGATTTTTTTTTCAATATAATTGAATTTGGAAGTAAAATAAAACAAACACAAAATAAAGAAATAGTAAAAAATATGAATTGAATATGAAATACTTATTAAAAAAAGGAAAATATGAAAAGTATAATAGATAATTAAATAACCGATCGTTGGTGAAACGTTAATAAAAGGGCAGTCTGACATTTCCCAAAGGTCCGAGCTTCTAACAAGATACGAGTAATTAACTGAAAACTTAATAATATTTTTTCTTTATCTCTTTTGTATTCAATTAAGTACGAAACGTGCTCAAGAAAGAAACGGCACTCAGAAAAACATAAAAGAAACGAACCGCAGACAAAGAAAAAAGTTTCAAAAGAAATTAAACTGGTTCAGCGAGTACAAAAAATACTGCACAGACAGTTTTCTAAACCCTTCGGTCTCGTGGCCCGCTGGCACACTGACGCTACCAGCACCCTTGACCCCGCACTCATCAATGAATCACCTTTTTCTCAAACATTCTGTTAGAAGTTTGTAAGGGTCTGAGAGCTCATCTTATGTTTGTCTCCGTTCCTATCGGAAGACGGCCGGAAACTTGGGGTTCCCGTTACCATTACTACAATTTTCCATCCCTTACGCACTTGATAAATTGCTCATATCCCATCCCTTTCAGTTGCACAAGGGTTACTGGAGGGTCGTTTTCTGAATGAACTGAACTTTTGTGTTCTTTATTTCGACTCTCTATTGTCTAAGTCTTATTTACATGCAAAATAACATCTGCAGAGTCGGATAGCCGGCTTAAAAAGACCAAAGAAAATATGGAATTTTATATTCCCCAGCGTCAGCTTGAAACTTTGCAGAAACCTTTAGAAACATCGTAATTATTCCAAGTGGAACATGCCACTTCCCTTCACAACGCTCTCGTATTTAAATTTTTAACTAAACACGGTGGAACTGAATTAATATTGTACAAATGCGTCATAGAATAATCAATATGATAATTAAAACGTTTGCTAACCTTCGTTCTCCTTTGTTCCAGGATTGGACACATTTGCTTACGACCCTCAGAGGTATGCGATGGATTACCACAGCATCGGATTCCGGGAGTGCGCTGCAGAAGTAGCTAGATACCTCGTCAGCTGCGAAGGTCTCGACATCCAAGATCCTCTACGACTTCGCCTAATGAGCCACCTCCAATGCTTTGCTGCTCAAAGAGAATTAGCAGCGAAGTCAACAAACTGGGGGTATCCTCAGTATCCGACGACACCAGTACCTCAGCCGCAGCACGGTTACACAGACTTGGGAGGACCTCGGCAAGACATCCCGGTGACCTCAGCGGCGACTACGATAGCTGCTCCTACGGCCATGTCTGCGATCGCTGCACCTTTGTCTGCTGCTCCTAGCTACCCTCACTACCCTGCGCCACCTGGTCCCCTAGGACCTCCAGGCCCTCACCCTGCGCCACCAGCTCCTCACTACCCCACTCCGTACCCTCACCATCCACCTCATCATCAATACTCACAAAACAGTTCGAAGCCCTACAGGCCGTGGGGTGCTGAACTGGCCTATTAGAACTGTAGTACATTAAACCATATCAGAATTATTGTCGTGTGGCTTGGCGACGGGGAAAAATTGTGTGATATCAATCGGAAAATTGTATGGTCCATTAAAAGAGGAATTTCAGTACTTTTACTTTGACTTTCAATCAAGTATTTCTTTGGCAATTGTATTGTAAGAAGTTTGAAGGATACTCCAGAGTCCAATGACTTTTTACGTTGAATGTTTTTGACCCCTCTAGTTTCTCAAATAGAGCAATGGACCTTCAAGTATGTCCATCATGGCCCACTGTGTATTTGATTGTTTCCTTGTCGCCCAGCCACAATACCCTGTTGTATCGATCTCAGAGTTTAAAATATATCAAAATTATATTTTTGGAGACTGTACTGTTGTAAAAATAGTTTTTATATCAAATATTATTATGTAAGTTGTGTGATAGTTATATATTGTATAAGTTTATCGACAGTCACTAGATGTATTTTGGGACCAAAAACTGAGCTTTAAATATCGTCGAATCGAATTATGTTGTGATACCATTTCGGTATAATATTTTGTCACTTTGATGTGTAAATTCAAAGAAATTCGACGAAATCTTCAATAAAATTTATCTAAGTAATCTAAGAATATTAAGATGAAATATCGGAAAAGGTTGTGAATATACCAATATTTTTTTAGCCGTATATATTTTTCATGAACCGTGTGATTTGTATAGCTTATTGGCTAAAATTAGATTCACAAAACCGCCTATTAAATAATCAGATTATTAGTCGATTTTGCGCATCACTAACCTGTACATAACATGTAAGTAACCGTCGCTTGCGGACAAAAAGAAAAATAAATTATTTTCATACATAACACTCTTTTTAATTTAATTGCCCAACCCTTAATGCACCTGTAATTAAAAACACTAACGAATTCGCCATATTGTGGCATAAATTAGCGATAACATCGTACAGGTGCCGCTTATGGGTATTATAGAGTCAGCTCAGACGGACATATGCTCCGAGGGGTCAGTATGCCTCCCACTTCAATGATCGTATGGGATATTGCTACCCCTGCGGTTCCCACGACTTCCCTCTCGTTTACTCCTGTACACCGATCATCTCCGTCTCCCTCTAACTCGGTACTTCCGTAGGAAGACTCGGGGTGCAAAAACGCCGAGTTTTTTAATACTCTCGTGTGCGCCGTGTGGCAGTTTTTAGGAAGTAGGTGTGGTGAGCCCTTTGTACGGAGTTTTGTTTAGATTTTTTGCTATTAAATTATTACGAGGAAATAAAAAGGGAGAGGAAATCAAAACGACTCAAGAATCTGCTTTTTTTAACGACAGCAGACCCAGTAGCGATGTTTCCTGGAAAAATTATAATTCTATTGAGTCCGTCAGTGATGTTACTAAATAATATTGGACCCGTTTTTTTAGCTTTATCAATTAAATAGTAAAAAATCTTTTTTGCAAAAAAATACTACCGACTTCCAAAAATAAAGTTATTTTTCACTTTGTAGTTTTTTATTTGGAAGTCGACAGTATTTTTTTTGCAAAAAAGATTTTTTATTTGACACTTTTTAGTTGTACCTACCTAACCTAATAGGCAAGTTGTTTAGTAAGTACCAAACTTTAACATAATCGGTGAAATGAGAGATTTGCGTACCCCTTTCGAGCGTACTGGCGTGATGTTATGTTATGAAATGGTATAAACAATAAACAGACAAGCGATTGCAGCAGTCCCGAGAGATTTGTCGTTATTTATTGAAGAGTTCTGTTGTATATCTCCGAAGTTCTTCACCAAATTAAAATGGGACCAATTTCGGAATATGCTCTTTAAATCAAAAAAAATAATTTTGAAAATCGGTTCACAATTGACGGATATATCGGTGAACATACACATACACAAAAAAAAAAACACGTGAAGTCGAACATAGAACCTCCTCCTTTTTGGTAAGTCGGTTAAAAAATTACAGTAAAAGCGCATCAAAGTTCAGGAGTGGGGGCTTGTGACGTCACTTTGTCAGTATAAAGTGTAGCACACCGTGAAGTCACACAATATTTCAACGCACTGTAACTTCGTAATTTTTTAGTTACGTGGCAAAAGAAAAATACGTGCCCAATATTTTTAGATTATCTAACTGACGGTCTAAATAGATATTTTTGGTCAACTACCCTATGATTCCTATTGAGCAATGTTATGTGTTATTTTATTGCTCTACCGTTCACGAACATCCATACTAATATAGATGGATTCGGATGAAACTTGGCATTCGGATAGACCCGAACCTGGATAGACCAGGACATAGGATACTTTTCATTCTGGCCTTATATTCCCTTTGTAATAATATAAAACATAACACTTATATATAACACTTTTCACGCGAGGGTGAAGTTAGTTACGTTATAATTATAAGAGCTTATTAGCTCTTGCCAGCGGCTTCGCTCGCGTGGAATGGGATTTGTAATCCCAAGGGAACATTAAACCGAGATAAAAAATAGCCTATGTGCTATTCCAGACTATAATCTATCTCTGTGTACTCTACCTACCCTACCATACCAAAAAAAAAAAAAACTTCGGATAAACCATCTACTAAATAGTCTAGTTTTTTTTTTTTTACAAATTTTTATTCGCGGACACCAGACTGTGAGGGATGTGCACGCCTGTAACTGACCTGTTTGCACAGGACCATTTTCTAATTTAATGTTAACCCAGTAAATGAAATTACTTAAATAAATAAATAAATTATATTTATGAAATAAGTTAATAGGTAGGTAGTCACAAAGATTATAATATGAGCCTTCAAAATTGAATTCAAAAAAAAAGAATGGCATGTTAGTGATTAATAAAATTATACTGTGACGTCAATGGTCAGGATAATGACGGTGCAAGCTCGGAAGGCGGGTAATAAAACTAAAATATATGTATCAGGTTTTTCCCATTAGAAGGATCTCAACGAAAACTTTCCGATGTAAATAAGGATAACATTACTAAGAACAATTCCTTTAACTTCAAAACAACGTTACTCGAAGGCTTCAAATGTCAACGTAAATAATGAATCAGATAGCGTCAGTCAATCGCGAAATAACAGGAAAGAAACAGAAATTCTGTTAAAAAGAGAAATATGAAACAAAAGATAACGGACCCTTCTTTTTATCTCATGATCGAGTTATTTGTACAGCTACATATTTTATTTATTGTTTTTCAGTAATAGATAAGTCAATGGGTTGCCATGATGGTGATGGATTGCCCAATGTTTGCCCGTGGAAGCTTCCTCAAGACAGATAAAATAGCACCCGGTAAAACTTGACTTGACTTTGGTGCCTATTTTTTTTTCGTTTTTGACACCGACTTCCGTAAATAAAGTTATGTTTCGCTTTGCAGTGTTCTGTTTTGGAATTCGGTTAATTTGTTTTGTTAAATAGTTTTTTTTAGTTTTGGTACCTTATATTATACCCATGAAAATACGCATTGTTAAACATAACTTGGAAACTCCCTAAGCAAATTTAAATGAGAACACATGAGAAGCAGCAGCTTTCATAAAAAAAAAACCGGCCAAGTGCGAGTCGGACTCGCGCACGAAGAGTACCGTACCATTATCGCAAAAAACTGCAAAAAAATCACGTTTGTTGTATGGGAGCCCCACTTAAATATTTATTTTAATAGGTTTTTAGTATTTGTAGTTATATAGTGGCAACAGAAATACATAATCTGTGAAAATTTCAGCTGTCTAGCTATCACGGTTCATGAGATACAGCCTGGTGACAGACGGACAGACAGGCAGACAGACATACGGATCGCGGAGTCTTAGTAATAGGGTCCCGTTTTCACCCTTTGGGTACGGAACCCTAAAAAGAATCATCAAAATCGGTTCATGATTGGCGGAGTAATCGCGTAACAAACATACAAAAAAATATACAGTCGAATTGAGAGCTTCCTTTTGTTGTCGGTTACAAATGTCAAAAATGTATGGGCATGTCAAACGCTATCGAAATGTCACGTGATCAATCCCTTACATTCTGGCATTTCGAGCATCGACATCGCTGACATCGAATGACATTTGTCTAGAGGTCATCAGTATTATACTGATCTCTATGGAATCTAATACTAAGCTGACGCGTAGCACAGCCACCAAGTGACGGTGAAAAAACATGATTGTGCCAACGAGCCCTTACATCACGACTCTACGACTGTCTAGAATCAGACAATAAGAACAGCTTTTTGGAACAATACTTATGCTGAACTTATGAGCAAGAAGGAGACATGTTGCGCTATTCCCAAATTAATTTGGATTAGGGCAAGATAATGGTGATGAAACTTAGCAAAGGTAGAAGTTTATACTCTGAATAGAAAACATTTATTCGACACAGACACAACACAGCAACAAACATAGAGTAAAAGCAAAGGTAGAAGTTTATACTCTGAATAGAAAACATTTATTCGACACAGACACAACACAGCAACAAACATAGAGTAAAAGCAAAGGTAGAAGTTTATACTCTGAATAGAAAACATTTATTCGACACAGACACAACACAGCAACAAACATAGAGTAAAAGCAAAGGTAGAAGTTTATACTCTGAATAGAAAACATTTATTCGACACAGACACAACACAGCAACAAACATAGAGTAAAAGCAAAGGTAGAAGTTTATACTCTGAATAGAAAACATTTATTCGACACAGACACAACACAGCAACAAACATAGAGTAAAAGCAAAGGTAGAAGTTTATACTCTGAATAGAAAACATTTATTCGACACAGACACAACACAGCAACAAACATAGAGTAAAAGCAAAGGTAGAAGTTTATACTCTGAATAGAAAACATTTATTCGACACAGACACAACACAGCAACAAACATAGAGTAAAAGCAAAGGTAGAAGTTTATACTCTGAATAGAAAACATTTATTCGACACAGACACAACACAGCAACAAACATAGAGTAAAAGCAAAGGTAGAAGTTTATACTCTGAATAGAAAACATTTATTCGACACAGACACAACACAGCAACAAACATAGAGTAAAAGCAAAGGTAGAAGTTTATACTCTGAATAGAAAACATTTATTCGACACAGACACAACACAGCAACAATCATAGAGTAAAAGGGCAGAATAATAAAAAATAAATAAAAACAAATTGCGCTGAGCGTGCCCATGCCGAAAGGGTTACCAACTTAGCATTTGCTAGACCTCAGACCCCCAGCGCTGCTGGTTTGTTTGGTTCGTTTGGTAGCCAATAAAAACCACTAACTAAATTACCATCGCAACTATAAACGGTGGGCACCCATGCGAAAATTAATAAATATTTTTCGCCGTATTACTTCTTCCGTTTGCATGTCATTATAGAACTGCGCCAACATTCCTCGCTCGACAAATATTATGTAGGTCTGTTGAGGCGTCACAACATGGCGTCATGACCGTGTCTCGTGAATATGTAAATAGTCTACAACTTGGTCTACAGCGTAGTTTGACCGTGTATAATTAACAACTAAAAGGTCAACAGTTCTATGCCTATTTATTTAAAGGCTTCAGATTCAAACCGCTTTTAAATTGCGTTGTAGGACTAGGATTGAATGAACTTATTATCATGATCTAGCTTATAATAAAATTGATATTCTTCTTTTCATATCGATTAACTCAAATTTTGTCTCAAATTTTCAAATTTTGTGTTTGGCTACTTGGACAGCCCTATCATTCGCCAAGTTCAGGGGTGTGACCATAAGCTCATAGAGCGGTATCAATTTGAGATCGAATAAGGGACAGATGTATCTGACTTGTATACATCTGTCACTTACTCGATATCATATTGATACCGCTCTAAGAGCTTATGGTCACCCCCCTGATCCCGAAAGGTGCAGGCGCGGACACAAAGGACAAAGAAGGTTTTTTTTTATATAGGCTCGCGCTTGACCACTATCTCACCTGAAGATAAGCGATGAGATAGGGCGGGCATATCCTGCGAGTGGTGTCACTATCTTTGAGGTGGGTCTATGAGACCAGGTCTTTTAAGGTCCACCTGGGCCCGTAATTGGATTAGGGCTTGAATAAAATTGATGATTGAATCATGAAAGGACACACTAATCGGTCTTCTGCGTTCGCATGCACCGGATTCCCCCATCAGGTCATCGCTCCATCTAGAGGAAGGCTTTCCAACGCATCGTTTTCCTGTACACGGTCACCAGTCTAGAACTTTTGTACGATACCTAGAAACAGTCCAAGGAAATAATAGAAGACATGAAGATGATCCAAAATGCACGTCCACCTAGTAAGCAATCAAACTGGCGCGCAACGGCGCCTAGTGAACTAATAAGGGCCTATCAGACAAATTGTTAATGAGCGTAAATAAGGAACGCAACACAGATAGTGGCAGATACTGCACGACTTACTAGCTGGCACGTATAGCGCCGAGCGTTACGTGACGCATGGCACGTGAGTAGGGTTACCATTTCGAAAATTGAAAAGTCCCGAAGAAACCGGACTAAAAGAAAACCGGATATTTTAACTTGCATTAAGTCTGAATCAATTCTTGTAAGAAGTTGGTAAGAACATTGTAGGCATGAATGCATACTTATTAGACAATGTGTCCGGAGTTGTAGTAATAAAACTTTAAGGCCGCCAAATACTGTTAATTTTATTGATAAAAGTACCACATATAAGGGGCGAAATCACCACACCGACAGAGCAATATCAGTACATGACTGAAGTATTACGATATCCACATAGTCTAACAACCATAACTTTGGACCTAGCTCTCACAGAGACGTACATTTAATGTTGTTTTTACGGCCACAGATAAAAAGATTAGATATTTTTGTATTGAACCAAAAAAGACAAATTTTAAACGTAATTCCACAAGACTTCATTGCATTTTATTATTACATTCTTTTATTTATTTATTTATATTTAAATACACTTTATTGTACACCAAGATAAATACATATGATATATAAAGAAATCTTAAAACAAAACAAACATACAACAGGCGATCTTATCGTGTTTCGCGATCTTTGCCAGAGAACCAAGAATGGAAAGAGATAGCCTGGACTCGATATGGGGTTGCACTTGGTGCAAATTCAACAAACAATTAGTTGTACAGATTAGGTACTAATGTAGATACATATACACATCTAAGTATATAATCAAGAAAACAATTCAGCTTATACAAGAATATAATTACAGTACCAAGTAGTGCTCTTCTCTCTTTACAAGTCAAAAACTAGTAATGATTTCGTGCGTTTTATTGACACAGACAATGCTTTCAATAGATGAGTAGCCTGGAAAGTAAAAGAATTGTCTAGGAGAGCAGTGGAATGCATTGGCATTTTAAGCTTCATGTTATTCTATAACCTAAGCACTTTTATGTGCGAGTCACATAGAAACTCAAAGCGTTTCTTGAGGCAAAGAGTATATTATACAGGAGAAGGACAAAATAGTATATTATACAGGAGGGCAAGAATATGAGCATTTCGGCGATGGCGTTTTGGCAACCACTTGAGTTTCACATGGTCAATGGTCATATTTGTCCAAACCAAATTGAAACTTATTCAAACATTTTGAAGTCACACATAATCACACATAGCATAATCAAGGATGGGAAGAAGAAGAGATTGTGTAAGCTCAATCTTGGTTGCAGTTGGCAGAAAATTACGCAGTCTTCTCAGATCCAGCAAATGCAAATAGGTTCCGGCTAATTTCCTGTAGCTGGGCAGTCCAAGAAAAGTTGTCAATGAATATGCCCAATTATGGGAAAGTTTATGTGTTTTTCTGTTAGTCTTTGAGTTGGTCTACATACTGACAAAAGAATCACGGCTCAAAGCCATTTAGTTATTAATACTATTGCCTAAAAAGAACACCTACAAATTTTTGCCTTATATTTTTTGCAGAATCATAGGCAATTAAAAAAATATGGGGATTAAACCCTTTATGTGGGGTATTTTTATCGATAGAATTATGTGTATTCTTCTTCTTTTAAAACAAAACATTGCCCCACATTAGGAATTTCTTCCTGTATCGTGGGTGCGTTTACAAACATATAAACTCACATACACAACACCCAGAGCCGGAACAACTATTTGTAGGTCATACAAATATTTGTTCCGTGCGGGAATCGAACCCGCGACACGCAGCGCAGCAGTCAATTGCTCAACCATTATACGGCCTAATAGTTTTATAACTACGATTTTGGACACATTGTATATCATTATTAAATATTGTAGTAGGCGATAAAGACTCATTGTACCATAGGATTTATTTAGATAAAGTAAACAATATTCTGCCATCCAAGTGCAAAAGCCAGTCAAATTGGAAGGCCGGCGAAAGTCCGGACAAGACGCAAAATGTCCCGACGAATTCGGACGGATGGTAACCTTACACATAAGTGACAATGTGAGACGAAAGTCCCGTCGCTAACCGGCACTAAACGATTTGCCAAATTTGCTACTTGATTGTCGTCACTGACGCATTTTCCTATGATGATAAGTACCTAGCATTTAAAGCCTATTGGTAGGTAAACGTAGAAGCTTCCATGTGCTAATGGTAATCTAAAAATCCGGGGTGGTTTTAGTGAGCTTAAAAACCCTGGTCTTTTCCCCTAAAGCCTTTTGAAGGTTCTCCCCCGAAAACAAATAAAAAATGTAAAAAGTTAATTCAAAATATCAAAAAACCCGACTGCTTCAGAAGCGAACTATAAAGACGTAAACAAAAGAAAATCCTGCTGTACAGTCGGTGGATACTTACATATTGCGAGCTGGCTGACCAATAATATATACACGCACAGCATGATTTTCTTCTTGTTTACGTATTTTTAGTTCGCTTCTTAAGCAGGCGGGTTTTTGATTTCTTGAATTAACTTTTTAGGGTTCCGTACCCAAAGGGTAAAAACGGGACCCTATTACTAAGACTCCACGATCCGTCTGTCTGTCTGTCCGTCTGTCATCAGGCTGAATCTCATGAACCATGGCTGTTGAAATTTTTACTCTTTTTTCATTGTTTTTTTTTCTGGTGCCGCTATAACAACAAATACTGAACACAGAATAATATAAATATTTAAGTGGGGTCCCATACAAAAACGTGATTTTTTGCGCGAGTCCGACTCGCACTTGGCCGCATTTTTTTTCGAATTACATTTAAACAAATAATGGTTATATATTTTAGGAATCACTTCTTAAAACCCTTTATTTTGATAACCCTAACGATGGGTTTGGATGAAAAAAAATTGGGACCCCACAATATGGCGCCCAAAATCTGCCATTTTTTTTTAATGTAGCCAGTGACACTCGCTAGGTTAAGAGGAATCGATTGACATAAGAATCATCAAAATCGGCCAACGCGTTTGGACTCTAGCACGCCACAAAGGAACAAACATACATAGACTGATAAACACATTACCCTACTTCGGCAGTCGGGTAAAAAAGCCGGCCCCCTTTACGATCCTTACATACTCCTGTGGCTTCGTGTACGTGCAACATCAGCATCCTAATAACGTTACTTCAAAGAACACGCGGGCCTGAGCAATGTTTGCATTCTTTGCTTTATATGTTTGAAAATTCGTCTACAGAGTAAAAAACGCAATGAATACTGTTGAATTGAGAAAAGGAGAGTGTGCGCGAGTACTTTGATCTTTCAATAAAGTTACACAATTAGGGGGTGTAACGCGCACACCGGTTGCAAGTACTGGTACTATTATAAACGTCAATTAGGGCAGAGTGTATCAGGAGCTGTCCCATTTCTCAATGTGGCCAGGCGCGGATACGGGGGGGGGTGCAACAGGGGCAATTGCTCCCCCTGGGCCTCGACCAAACTAGTAGTATGAATGGTCAACCGAAAATTTATCGCCAAAGCAGCGGGCGCTAGAATTTTCAAACTCGTTACGGTCGGTCCCGAAATAGAAGTCTATTTTCTGATACTTTTGGAGAATGGTCAAAACCTGAGCTACATATACGAATTAAGTCCTAAAATGTTCGAGCTTGTGCCGCTCGCTTTTGACCGATCATTTACTGATTGATACGATCCGAAAAGCAGGAAAAGCATTTTTTTCAATGATGCATTTTTTCATGATAAATTCTGGATCCGCGCCTGAATGTGGCTAATTTATATAAAAAATAAGACATTTTTAAGCACTGATTTCACCAACTTGCACTAGGCCGCGTGGTGAATTATGGCACAGTGTCCCAGCAGCGGGAACATTAAAAGGCTCGAAGCAAAAGTACGAGGCGTTGATGATGAAGTACTAATAGCTAAATTTTAATTTAAAAAATACTTACAGAATTCAAATTTAGAATCTGTATTTAAACAAATCATAAGGCTGGAGTTTTCTTTTTAATTTAAGTATGCTCATAGTACTATTATGTGATATGTGCTTTTAGTGACAAAAGTATCTTCAATAACCGGTGTCCTACGATTAGTTTCGACAATTATTTCCTTTACAATTTGGTGATTGTTTTCTTAAAACGGTTGGAAGTAAATAAGAATCAAGGTGATAGTTGACGTTTGATGAAATGTTGACAACAGTAACAATCAGGCATTTATATAAGCTCATAGCATTCATAGCATAGACATAGTCCTTGTTAAAACATCTGTTCATAAGGTCGTGCGCCAATTGCGCACCTAATCCTTGATCGCCAATCGGGTCAATCAGAGTATCTACTGTATACGTCCTTATCGGAGATGTCCCGAAAGAACTAAACGTAAAACTTAAGTAGGTACCTACCAAAATAGCTTAGTTGAAGTTTGTAGCTGGAGTTTTGTAATTTTCAGTTTAATTAAGTCTTTACATCACATTAACTGTTGTGCAAAACTACTCTTAATAACTAGATTATGTGAATTAATTTATCTAAATTAATTTACAAAAGGAATTCCTAATAATTCCACTTCTAGTAAACGCCAGAAAGCTTTGTATAAGTTCGCCTAAACTCGTGAATTTTCTTTGTGTTCGCGATTCCTTTGAAGCTAAGTCTGAAAATTCTTCAAGGCACTAGGATCGTAAGACAGTTGAAATGAATCTAAGGACTGTTGAACGTTTTCTGAACTGTGGAGACAAATAATAAGCTCATTTTAAAGATGTAGAGTAGGTAAATAACTTACGTTCCTATTTCGTCTTTTCGTATCGATTATTTCATGCATTTGCTACAGTAAAAGCCCATCATCATCATCAGCCTAGTTCACTGCTGGACATAGGCAATCAATCAATCAAAAAAATAAATCATTAAGGCATTTTTGGATTGTGAGCAAGAAAAAGATAATCCAGTTTCTATGGAAAAGAACGTGCAAAAAACTTACTATATACTCTTTTTCATCAATAAGTTTTAAATTACAAGTATTTGGTTACATCATTCTTGCTGGCAAATCTATCTTCTATCTATCTATCTATCCATCATCATCATCATCATCATCAGCCTATTAATGTTTCCACTGCTGGAACACAGGCCTCCTATATGTGAGAGGGAATGGGCCGTAATCCACCACGCGGGCCCAGTGCGGGTTGGTGTCTTTTAAATTGGTCCAATATTGGAGGAGGAAATAGGCGAGAGCCAAACCTCGATTTATGATTTTTTACTAAGGAAATTCAGTCGGCGGCGGCGCTCTCTGCCCCCGTTTGCTCTTAAGGGTATAGGCATAGATTTAAGGAAATATTGCATCTCACACAGGCGATTTCAAATTCATATGTACTCTCTAAGTATATCTTGGACAACACAGACAACGGTGAAGGAAAACCTCGTGAGGAAACCTGGACTTATATAGTTAATGTAAGTCTGAAATAGCCAAGTCAGAGGCCTGTGGGGTTCGCAGAGGTGGCTTAATTAACTCTGACACCACAGGTGGCCACATCCTCACACGAAAAGAAGATTATCAATAGATATTTATGGGACTTTCCTTTCACACGAGGACCGTCTTATTTATTTATTTATTTAAACTTCATGTACAATAGTGGTACATAGGCGGACTTAATGCCACAAGGCATTCTCTACCAGTCAACCTTTGGCTTAAAAAGGACAACATTGTGAATGGGTACAAAATAATATTTAAAAATAACAACTAGTATACGAAAATGTATATACTTACATATATATATTAATAATACACATATACAAATAAAATAGACTAATAAATACCAATAATAAAAGAGAAAACTATTAATAATTATTATGACTAGACTTCTGTCTGTAGATGAGAGCATTGAGAGCTATTTAGTCTGACTCAAATAGTGGTCGTGAACTTTTCTTTTAAAAGTGAATTTGCTTTCAGCCTTTTTAATGTTTAGGGTAGCGTCTTCAATTTCTATCACAAATGTATACACCTACATAATGATACAGGCAGCGGTCGTATGAAATTAAAATTTAACTTTAGGTTAAATGCTCTAAGTTAATGGAATAATATTGTTACTACCAAGGCCCACTATATTATTTTTGTAGGTTGTACTTATCTTATTAATATTATAAATGCGAAAGTTTGGATGGATGTATGTTTGTTTGTTACTGAATCACACCAGAACGAATTTGGCACAGAGATAGATTATAGTCTGGAATAGCACATAGGCTACTTTTTCTGGTATTATGTTCCCTTGGGATAATAAAACACTTTTCACGCGGGCGAAGCCGCTGGCAGAAGCTAGTTACATATATGTGGAGACGGCGTGCACTCAAAATACTACAATAATTAATTAAAAAACTGGCAGAAGCGAAGTAAGTCTGTAATTCTTCAAAAGGGTATTGTCACACACAAAAGAACGACCGCGCTCCTCTGCCACGCTACTGGAGTTCGCCCAGATAACAGAACAGAGTTAACATATTATTCAGTTTTGAACAAAAATATAGTTGAGGGTATAACCACACACAACAACAACTACGTGGGTACACATTCACACAGGTGGGATGGTGTTATTGTCAATCGGTCTTCAGGGTACCAACAAAATAAATTGTGTGGGTACCTTGGTGACGACCAGTTAACCAGCTGGGTGAACTTGTTTAGCTGTACTGGTTTTCTTTGTTTGTGATTGATTATTATAATTTGTAATTTTACTTTTGCATGCCTCGTCATTAGACGACTATTTATTTTTGTAAACATTTGAATCTCATTTAAGTTAACTGTATAATGTTCTTTTTGAGAAATAAAGATTCTATAAACCTAGTTAAAGAACTCCCCAAGCTCCTTCAATAACGGGCGTCCTCCCGCCTTCAGTAGCTCGGTTGTAATCCCGTCCTCGCCCGGGGCTTTGCCATTTTTAAGCTGTTTGAGAGCCGCCCCGATTTCGTCTTGGCTTACCTCAGGAAGGTCTTTTGTAAAATGGCGGGTTAAGATAGCTCTGGAATCCTCATTTTCGGGCTCTGGCCGAGACGCATGCGATGCGTAGTTGCGTACAGTTGGCTGTAGAAGTTTTCAACTTCCAAAAAAATCTCCGGCTTCGAAACGATGATATCTCCATTAAATTTAGCCAGCTTCGTCATGTGGCTCCTCCCTAGTGGCTGGGCGAACACTTTCGAACCCCATTTTGCTCAATCGCTTTCTTTGTAGAGAGCGTATTGAATCGTCGGAGGTCGCTTCGTTTCCTGATATTATTATGCAGTGCCCGCTATTCTTTCGAAAGTTAAAACTGCTGGCCCGTGCGCCGCAAGCGCAACTTACAAAATCACGTTCCTCCCTGAGGATTTGCACTATTTGGTCGAGCATCTGGTCAATGTCGTCTGTGGTTTACATGCCAGCAAACAGGTTCTCCAGGTCTGACTAGAACGCTTCAGATCCTAACACAGTTTGGCGCATGTTTGGACTTCATCAAACGAAGTTGCTCAAGCTTGAAGTTGATATTCAGAGAGCCTCGAACTAGTTTTTACGGTAAATTCTAGAGGTTACCGGTAAAACCTAAGATTTACCAAGTCTTACTGGTAAATGTCCGAAATGATCAATGATTATCGCAAATTTCGGGCTTTTACCAGCAATCACACGATAAATTTTTGCAACAACCTCCTAAAGAACTTAAAAATTAATTACGATAAAAATGAATTAAATAGAGCAGGAAACAATAGCAAGCAACTTTGGAAACATATTAAGAACGTCACCTATAGGACGAAACAGCGTGAATCAAATTCGAGCTTGCTGCTTTCTAATCCATCACCTCTCTTGTCAGCCAACCACGTTAATAACTTTTTTGCAAATGTTGGGAAAACTCTTGCCGAACAGATTCCAAAACATTACTGTGTTCTACCATCTTCCCAAAATAATAGATGTCCTTTAAAATCTTTTGGATTGCTGGATACTGACGAAGATGAAATAACTCGAATCATATCTGGACTAAACGATGACTGTGCAGTTGGATGGGATAATATAAGCAATAAGATCCTTAAAACCTTTAAGCATATCCTAGTACCTCCCTTAACGCATATATTTCGTATTTGTTTATCTGAAGGTGTTTTCCCTAGATGTCTGAAAAAAGCAGTTGTAATCCCTATCTTTAAATCTGGAAACAAAAACTTAGTAAATAATTATAGACCAATATCTTTACTCCCTTCAATATCTAAAATACTAGAGAAAATTGTAACAGTAGACTAGTTAATTATTTAGAAAAAAACAAACTATTATCATCTGCGCAATTTGGGTTCAGAGCCAAACTATCCACAGCCGATGCGGTGCATAGTCTGACAGATTATATCGCAGAAGAACTTGGCAAAGGAAACCAGACCCTGGGGGTTTTCCTTGATCTAGCAAAAGCCTTTGATACGGTGTCCGTTCCTATGCTTCTAAAAAAAATAGAGGCTTTAGGAATAAGGGGAACACCGCTGAAACTTTTTGCTGACTACTTAGATGAACGATCTCAATGTGTTAAAATAGACGACATTATTAGCGATGAGCAAAAAATACTGGTTATGGTGTTCCCCAGGGAAGCATTCTGGGCCCAACCCTATTCCTGATTTACATTAACGATCTGTGTAATTTAGATATTAAACAAGGCAAACTCATATCATATGCCGACGACACGGCGTTAATCTTTACCGCGAAAACCAATAATGAATTGTACGAATATGCTCAACAAGGTTTCAATACTGTGACAAATTGGCTACAAAACAATTTACTAACACTAAATGCTGACAAGACAAAATATATTCACTTCTCCATGCGCAAGCCTCAATTTAACATTGCTAACTCTCATCTGTATGCCCATAAATGTGGATCCCACCCAGTCAGCATGTGTAATTGTCCATTTATCCTCAAAACAGGCAACATAAAATATCTCGGGGTTATTATAGATGAAACACTCTCATTTAGACCTCATATTGATAGCTTAGTTAATAGAGTGCGCAAATTAATTTATGTTTTTAAAAAGTTGAGAACGATTGCAGATTCAAAATTGATCAAACAAGTCTATTTGGCCCTAGGTCAATCTGTAATCAATTACTGTATCACCTCATGGGGTGGGGCACCAAAAACGAATCTACTGCCTCTTGAAAGGGCTCAGAGAGCAATTTTAAAAGTAGCCTATTTCCACCCTTTTCTCTACCCTACTGATCTTCTTTACAAATCCTGCAACGTGCTGACTGTTCGCCAGCTTTTCATTATGCATTTAGTATTAAAACAACACACCATGCTTTCCTATAACGCCGAATACATAAATAATAAGAGACGAAATGATATTGTCTGCGATTCTAATCCATCCTCAAAATATGTATTTGTAAATAGATTCTTTACATTCTTAGGACCATTTCTGTACAATAGATTAAATAGAAAATTAAGTATCTATAACTTAAATTATTTTAGCTGTAAAAAGACTATTATTGAACATCTGCTTCGCATCTCTTACGGAGAGACAGAAGATCTCCTGGCTGTAACAAAATAATAATTTTGCTTTGTCTTTAATTTAAGTATTCATATATAAGCTATGTCATTGTTAATTTGTTATTATTATTAGTTTTAAGCACTTCATAGTCTGAAACACAGGTTCAACCTAGTTCAGGCAAATAAGCAACTGTCTTCTTTTATATTTTTAAGATATTTTTATTGTAAAATGTGCCTTATGTTATAAATAAACGATATTATTATATTATTATTATATTATTATTATTAAATCTTTGGATTAAACTCAGAGACACATTTTCTTTTTAATTAAAAATCTAAACAGGTGACTTCATGGTTCCTAAGTAGGCCTCAAGAATGCGATATTTAATTTAAAGTTTAAAATTTGAATCATAATTCACCGAACTTAATTTTTTCACTTTACTCCAACTTTTTCATTACTTCGATCACAGATACGAAGCTGTTTATTTTATACACAATAATACTACTCATGAAAATTCAGTTGCAAATAAAAAAGCTTGTTAAAAACTCGACAAAATCTCTACTTTTTTTTAGTTTGTCAGGTCGAAAATTCTCAAAAGATCATAACTCGAAAACTATGAAAAATCGCGGATCATACATGGGGGTGCTTCAGATACCCCACGACACGAGGGATTTTTTTTTGTACGTCAATGTTTTGGTCACCCTGTATAATGAACTTTTAATCAAATTAGAAGATCGCTCGCCATTAATTTTCCGGAAAAGCTAAGAATGCTTTAATCACGTAGACGAAAGCTTCTAACCTATTGTTTAAGACTGTGTGTTGTCGGTTAGTGAATAATAATTATTTTTTCATTGACAACATAATACACACAGACAAACATAAAACTACAAAAAATAAATAGCTTACTACTTTTGTACGTTGTCTTATACAAAAACCAATGTCGTCTTGATAAGATCTCGGTCAAGCGCAAGCCTATAGATAATAATAAAAAAAAGATGCCTCATTATGCGGCATCAAGAAGAGATCACTTTTGTTGCGTCCGACAGCTGAAAAGTCGACAACTCTGGCTTGAGAAAACATCTGCGATGCACTGCAATACCGGGGCAGCCGCATCAGCGTCCTGAACGCGTTATTATACTGGACGCTCAGCGAGTCAGCGCATTGGCGGCCCGTCTGGTACAGCTGATTCATAGGGCGCCGGCGTACAGGGCTGTGCAGTAAGGCCCGGACTCCACCAAAGCGGAAACGAGACGAGCGGAGTGGAGATGTTTTTTAAACAATCAATAGAATTTCGTTATTCACACATCTCGTCTCCGCTCAGCTGGACTTTCCGCACATCTCCGCTTTGGTGGAGTCCGGGCCTAAGCATTAGAATTAATATTTGTTTCGGGATATTTACCATGTATATTTAGATTTTTAATGATTGTGACCATGTATATTTAGATTTTAATTATTGTGACCATGTCAGCTTAAATACTAACAATCCGGGCCTAAGCGTTGCAAAGCGCGAGTATATGAATATTTTTACTCTCTGTAAATATTTTACAAGTACCTACTTACAGAAAATACCTTCTTAATATTTCCTTAACAATATAAAATTACCCGCCTGTAATCCAAAACACGAGGTAGGAAGTACAGAGGATCATTAAATATTGTTTTGCCTTAAATAAATATTAAACTTTCCCTAATTTTTGAAAGCTCGAGGCACTTGTAAATAAGGTTGGCCCGTAAAGTAGGACGCTTCAGTAAAAGTAACGCGCTCTAGCCTCTGGCAGATTGCTTGCCAAAATTCATGTGTTAAATAACTTTAAATAACAGCTTGCGGTCGTCATTTACTTTTATTTTCCTAAGTCATAAAATGCATCTCGGTTGCTTTCACGTTCAGCCAATACAAGTCTATATTCAGTACAAAGATATTATCTAAAACTATGTTTGTGTGAAGTGATACAAGTCTACATATATTCAGTACAGTTCAAACATTTTCTTAATGTCCCTCGCCAAACTACGTGTTTCGACGTCAGTCGTCGGATTTCTATTAGTTGCCCTTTGCACTTGATGCAGACCAGACGCTGTCAATCAACTTGGAAGTATTTAGAGTTTTCAATACTATTTTAACATAATGTAAATTATTTAAAAATGGGAAGAAAGCTGCTATTTTTACAGCTATATATATTTCACACGGCAATCAAAACAATTTAAAACTACAATAAAGTACTTAGTTCGGAATTCAAATTATTATACACAATAAATCTAATAATTGATGGAAATGGAAATTAGCATTCGTTTGTATTCGGAAATGCGATGTTTGCCGAGGGACATTAAGAAAACAGTTGAACTGTACAAAGTTAGTTATCTAAAACTTTATTTCAGTAAATTAAGAAAGTATTAAAATCCTCGTATACCATCAGCATTCAAAGCAAGAGTGAACTTTTTTTTTGCACACTCGTTCCTTCGAAGACCTCATGCATCGCTTTCTATCAAGGTGCTCTTACACTTTGTCTTACACACATCATCACATCATCAGCCTATTTATGTTGCCATTGCTGGGACACAGGCCTCCTCTCTGTGAGAGGGAATGGGCCGTTATCCACCACGCGGGCCCAGTGCGGGTTGGTGGATGTCACATGTCTTCGAATTTTTGGTTTTAGGACATCACACTCTATAAGGTGTTTCCTCACGATGTTTCCCTTCACCGTTTTGAGAGCAGTGGTGATAAAATAATTTACACAAAGTAAAGCGCCTGCCTGGGCTCGAATCCACGACCTACAACTTGTAAGTCGCGCCCGATACCACTGGGCAAACCACTGCTCATTGTCTTTCACGGGCAATTGAATTTAGGCAATTCTTGGCAATGTTTTATACATTCGTTGTATTACCATACATTGCTAGGTTTTGCCGGGACAACATATTTAATCACAATCGCCAGTAATTACGCAATTTAGCTCGTGTAAGCGTAATCTTCAGTGGAGTCGGGACCAAGAGACATAGTGAAATATAAAAATATTTACCGCCCAAAATTAAAAGCATCGTCTCCCTTTACTTACACAGAATACACAGTAATATTTACATCACAGTAATATCTACAGCACATTTCCGTATGAGGTATCTGTGTATATACCTACCTACTTAGGTATAATTCTGCAACATACATACTTACAATAAACCCTTTGTATTACTCACTCAAACAGAAGAGCAAAACAAAATCCCATACACGCTACAAATAATGAACTGACCAGTGTTATGCACCCCTATTGGCTTCCTTCGATATTCTCCCAGCCATCCCTCTTGCGCAGGTCCGAACTGGACACGGCACCGCAAAACAGGTATTACAGGTTTTCTTTCACTTGGACACAACAATACTGTCTCTGCTCAATACAGAATAACACATTTGTGGATTATATTTTGACAAATACAACAAAACTGAATGTTTTTGTCAGGAACATAACAAGCTGTATAGATGTTTGGAACAATAAGATTAACGAAGTTCAGTGATTGTTAAAAATAAATGAACGAATATTTCCTGTTTGGGAGATAAGCTGCGAACTGGTTCGATTTTGAGCTATTAGCGAAAGTGGTTAAAATATTATTTTTGCAGGATTGGCGGCAACAGTAACAATGGGATTACAAAAAAAATTGAGAATGTAAAAATCTTTTGAAAACTAGTTTAAATATTCAGTAAAATTGATTATTCCTTTGTAACTGGACACATACCAAGGAAACGAGTTACAGATAGATCCTCTCTCTGTTCAATAACTTCGCAAAAACAGTTACTGTAATTATTATCCTACTGATTAATTTGTCCCAAATAATTATGATCAATCATTGGATGATTATCACTTTATAACCCAGACATAGTTGATTGTGTCGGCCTACAAATAATAACTAATTACTAATTAGGCACTCAATTCGCCCAGCGATTCCGTTGTGAGACGAATACTAAGGGATTGTAATCAAGAGACTGAATAGACAGCTTTTACTGAAGTATAAAGTTTCCAAAGACTGTAGGGGCTGCAGAACTTTAACGATGGTCGATTAACCCGAAACTTTACATTATCTTGAACAAACTAAGTACGCAGACACAAACTATTGAATTTTAAGCTGAGGCACACTATTCAAGTTAAAAGAGTGACACGGTACAACTTTAGGCCAAGATACCCTTATAAAGTTGAAAGTGTAATAACATTTAATAATACAGGTTTTGACCTGAATTACCTTTGATAAAATGGCTTGTCAGCTTCGATCATTACTGCGCTATCTTCTTATAAGCCCCTCATTTGTTCGTTTTTTTTTATTCTCTCCTAACAAAACAGTTCATCTACCCAAGCAAAGTCTGACCTTTCAAACTTTTTGTTATACTTTTTTTAATTTTATCTTATAATTTTACTAGATTTTTTTCGTAGCTTCGCTCCTGTAACTTATACACTCGTAGCAACCATGATTCTTTTTCGGAATTAAAGTACTATTTACAATATTTTTTATATAGTCTGTAACATAAACAATCATTATGAATAATTTTTGACTATAGGATTAAACCCGGTATCGCGAAAAAAAAAACGAACTGGATGGGCCAGTTACACTTATATTTGCATAACTCGACGAAATCTAGTAAAAGTTGTACATAATTATGAGTACAATGAACCTTTTCAGGAATTGCGTTATTTCAGATAGACCTTGTAAAATAGTTTAGATAAATACTTGGAAGATATTCCATTTATTTAAAGTTACTTATAAAAATTTAACTCGTAAATCTTAAAACCTCTTTAAAACTCTTCTAGAGACAGTATTCTATACTAATTAAATTGTTTTAACCCCATGTGGGCAGTCGTAAAAGGTAGGCGGATCCAAATCTATCCCCGACGCGACGGTACAGTACAAGTTGTCCTAACTTCCTATGACGTCACCCCGTGTCACAGCCAGAGTTTAGAACAGTTTGAGCACAGGACAAAACTTTCAGATTAAATCGCAATGAAAAGCCGCGATACGTAATTACATTTTCCAGAAAAAGGAAACCGGTGGCTAAAGGTGCTGGCGTGGTACTCTAATCTTATGAAATACTTTCCTTTGTTATTCTAGGAATCAAAACAATAAAGTTGAAGTACCGTAAGTGTCCTTGATCTAGAAGCCGCGAACACTATTCCTGAGCGTGAGGTCCAGGACCCGATTTCAGGGTCTGGCAAAATGTTATTTGGGTTTCCCGTCTAGAATTTCACTTAGCAGCCCGTAGTTGGGATACCTGATTGCCTGGTACCCATAGGCTGGCCTTTTATGACCTAAAATGATAAACTATAGGTTCATCTACCTCTGTCTAACCCCATGTGGATTGTAGGTGTGGTTTTATGTTATAGTAGTCAATTATCGTGCCTGTTGAGGTTCCGATTTGCCTGATGAATGTAGGTTTCTCAGAATTAGTGTATATGTTACCGCTAATTTGCGTAAATCAGTTAGAGTGCAGATTAACTTGTAAATCTGCAGATTATCTGGTCGAGTCCGTTAAAATGGAACAAAATGTTAAGTTTTTATGTTAACTAGATAATCTGCAGACTTCCTAGGTAATCTGCATACTGACGGTTAAGCATACGGTTATGTTCATAAAACAGGTTCTTTGCTTGAATAAAACTTTTGAATTCTCAATTATCCGGTAATCTCATGGTCGGTTCTAATCGGTTGTTCTCGCAGAATAACCGACGAGGTGACATCACTGTGCAGAGCGAGCGAAGCGAGCTCGGGAACTTAGGACATCACGTCATCTCCTTCATGTTAGGTTACTTTAAACCCTGCAGACAGAAATAGGAGTCCCGCAGCGGGGCTCCGTCGACTTTGTCTGTACTGTATTCCGCGATTTAACGATGTAGCATCCATTAATATGCAGATTAACTAGGTAAAGTGGACATATCTGCTACTTTCAGTAAAATTTTACACTTAAACGGATTGTATCCGGTAATTTGCAGATTATCCAGTTAATGCGCATATTAACGTATTCCATATTCTAACGGTAGCATATATACAATAGGTAAGCTATTAGAAATGAGCTATACTTCCAGAGATTCTAAGGTAGTGTCTTAGGCAGTGTTTGAAACCATTGGTTAGTATATTTAACCATTAGTTGAGTTAACTACGGATCAAAAAACGGGATCTTAATGTAGTCTGAAATCAATCATACTTCCCCTTCTTGCCAACTAAAGACATAAAGTAAGAGTTAATTAAAGTTAAACAATAATTACCTCCGTACTTAACTATTGACCAAATACTAATGTGACAAAGTTTCCTCTTCCGCTGAGTGAAACCCAATCCGTCCATTAGCACAGAACCTGTTTGTGGAGCCTATTATCGTCGCGTTGGGCCCATTGTGCCCCGTGGCGCCCCCTAGCGCCGCGCCATTGTGTCGGGACAGGACAATATTGTAATTGGTGTTAGTTGCTTTAATGCTAAACTAGATTCTGTAGATTTATCCAATGGTTTTGCGAAGTTTGTACAACAACTGGTGTATGGTAAATCTTATTTCTTACTTATACATAATTACTAATTAAGTAATTATTAATCAATTGCAAAGGGCAATGGAGAGGGCTATGCTCGGCGTTTCCTTGCGTGATCGAATCAGAAATGTAGAGATCCGCAAGAGAACCAGGGTTACCGACATAGCCCGAAGAATTGCCAAACTTAAGTGGCAGTGGGCAGGGCACATTGCTCGCAGAACGGATGGCCGATGGGGCATAAAGGTTCTGGAGTGGCGACCGCGAAACAGAAGACGTTGCGTTGGAAGACCTCCCACCAGGTGGACCGATGACCTGGGTAAGGTTGCGGGGATCCGCTGGTTGCGGGACGCACGAGACCGGTCAATGTGGTGACGCTTGGGGCAGGCCTATGTCCAGCAGTGGACGTCTTTCGGCTGATATGATGATGATGAATTACTAATCTAACTAATATTATTAATGCGAATGTTTAGATGTATGGACGAATGTTTGTTACTGAATCACGCCAAAACGAACGCATCTGGATGAAATTTGAAACAGAGATAGATTACAGTCAGGAACAGCTGGACTGTACTGTTGGCGGCCATTTGGTTTGTTTTTGAATCTAGGGGTTAATATAAATAACTGACCCTAGGCTTTTGAAATAGATTGTTGTGTTGCTAGCTGTGCGGTCTTGTCCGATTGTAGCTTGCTGGGCTTTGAAACGCATAATGTAAACGAGCTAGTTCACACATACAACATTATTAAAATACTGATCCGTTTTGTCGGATCGAAGGCACGTTACATAACCGAACAATATCCTCAATAGCGACAGATCCGTTAAAACGTTTCTGTAAATACGGTGTGAACATCACCTCCAGTAGCGACGGATCGTTAAAACGATCCTGTAAATACGAATGTTCTGTGTGAACAAGCCCTTATATAGCTTCTAATTTGTGACGCGACGATAATTAATGCTGTCCGGAATCCGGGCGTTAGCAGCTTCAATGTGTGACGTCCAGATAGTTTTCTTGACTTTATCTACTTTACCTATCCTACAGTTGGAGATCTCAAAACATCAGGGCTTATGCCTCTTTAACACAGTTTTTTTTTTTTCTAAAATCCTAGGGATGAAAAAAAAAACAATAAAAGGCTCAGTTTACCGTTATAATTTGGAATCAGTTCTAGGGAAAACTCCAGCCAATATCTCAAAAAACTCCATCCGATCAGTCAATTGTTTACTGATGCCACTCACCTACATTTAAGTTCTTATTTAATTAAAGCCGACTTATATAGGACAACGCGATGATTCCTGTTACTTGAAGTAGGTTAGAGAGCTGGCAGCCCAATGTAGGCCATTCCAGGATGGCCCATCCAGTATGTAGGGCAGGTCAGTGATAGCTACGTCACGTCCTGAGGTCAATGTTCTGCTGCTCCAGTGTTGTATCTACAGGTAGGTGTGTTATCTCGGCGTTTTGGTAGTGCCCTGCTATGTTTGGAAGTGAACTGCAAGAGCCTTAGTATAATAGTGTCTCTTTAGGTTTGTATGTAGCCGCTTTTAGGTTTCAGTGCAAATTCTGATAGTAAACTATTATTCTCATATTGGCAGAGAAAGGGCTGAAACCTTTTTCGAGTTATTTTTTTAATAGCTCCGAGTCATTGGAAATTGTTTTAGCTATTTACATTTGTGTTGTGGGCATCCTAATACTACTCGCAAGTGAAGAAAACTTGCTCTAGGTAACATGATGATAGGACAGGACCCTTTGATCTAACAGTCGATACATTGTGGCTTTGTACCCCATTTATAGCAAGCTAATTTAGTATTTTTGTCTATTCTGGGTCTCCGTCTTTTATTGCGGGAACTAAAAACAAACAGGCGTTTGATATGTTACCAGATATTCATTCATTATAAAAACCCATTAAAACAGCAATAAACTTCAAGTACATTCATTAAAAGGTGAGAAAAAAGAAAAATGCGATGATAAAAACTTTAAATTGTATTTATTTATTTAAGAAAATGTACCTGTTAACATACATTACTCTGTGCGTCACGGCAGTTCGTTAATACTTGTTGCCTCTGATCTTAATCACTACCTACTCTGCATAGCAAAGCAGGCTCTGACGCACTCTAACTGTTAAAATTTACACCATGAGATCAACTGACATAATTACTCTAAATAATTTTAATATCTTAACTAATTATATTCTTATAGTATCACATTTACTTTGGTAAACACTTGAAGGAGACATTGAATAGAAAGATTTTGGTGACAATAATTTCGCGATATTTTCATTATCATAACCTAATATTTCGTATTAAACTAACAATAACTCGGCCAGCGAGTATTTTAACTATACAATAGACTACTTAAGTATTAGGTTTAAAGAAAAAGACAATTTCATCGTCATACACAAATTACATTTCATAACTTATGTTCAGCATGAATGATTTTAATAATAATTTATATTAAGCCGATTGACCGACTTCCATTCTATACGACCAATCCTCTTTTCAATAGGGTTGACTCTTGAGACAGGCTTAAGTCTTTAGAAGGTCATTAATAGGCTTTCAAAGGTTATTTGATTACTATACGGACCTAAACAGTCTGTAAATACCAATAGAATATAGATGGAAGTCACTAAAGACGTGAAAATCAATAAAACATAATTTGTCGTAATAATCGGTATACATGCGGACTACAAATAACAGGACACAAGTAAACATAATCAATAATTACTTCGATATCGCGGTAAATATTGACAGTGAAACCAATTTATAGATACTGAAACACAACTTTGGTAAATATTTCATAATATCTGATGTATTTAGAAAACTACTTGGGTGACATGTTATAGAGTGAGTATTTCAACAATGTACCATACATTCCACATTATATAATCCAAACGATCAACCTGAACTTCAGAGTCCTTGTGGTTTCGCCTCATCCTCCATTTGGTTACAACATGTTAATATTACAAACTCTCATAACATACATAAACTCAAAATTAATTGAAGAGACGAAGCGAATAAACGAAATAAACTTGGGAGAAGATTAATGCCAGCCACTTAAATCAAAAGTTACAATTTGTCTTGTTGAAGTTAATTTCAGGATCAACGGATATTATTAAAAGACTGGCTGGGTTGATAAGCTAGGTATTAGCAGGAAAAAGTTGAGTAATATAGTGTAATACGATACTCATTTTACAGCCTTGGGAACCGAATATATAAGAAATGAATTGGTATTCTTCTTTATGGAGTACTCATTCTACTAATAACGGTTAAGGTAAAAACACAAGTAGTAATACATATTTCAAAAATATATTTAAAACATCTAAATAAATCCAAAACTCAATGAAATTTTCTGCTTTCCAATACCTTTTCGCAAAACGCGTCAGGGAGCAATATCGAATTAAAATGATTCAATAAAATTGTCATGGAGCAAAGTGCTACACTGATTGGTCAAAATAAGGGCTTTTAGTGAAAGGTGATTGGTCAATCATATCAATTTGCTGGAGAATTTAAACAAAGGAAGGAATTTATTTTCAGTGAAGTGTTGCTTTAAATTCTATTATCTTTTCAAAGTCATGAAAAATCTGATGAATAATCCACAAAAGCTAGTACTTATCAAGAAACCTTAAGTTCTACCGATAACTTACAGTTGCCAGATTATTACAGTTACGTACGTTATAGGTTATAAATATATAGTATACACATGGAAAACACAGTTACGATTATATAATTCATAGTCCTTGCTAACATAACTGAATAATTTCGTCACATCTCGTCGACCACGCACCGAATATCACACACGCTTCCAAATTCGGAATAAAACGCTTTCCTAACTAGAACAGAATTACGATCTGTAGACTAGTCCATCGCATCCAGTTCATAACGTGCTGACAAGTTCGATGCTTTCGTTGATCATGTTCTGCGTTCGTTCATCTTCGTCCATGTGTTCCATTTCGTCAAGATCAGCCATTCGGTCAGCTTCAGCATCATCGAGAAGTGTGTATTCTGTGCGGATGCTGCTGCTATCTTCACTGTCATTTACGTTGAAGTACGTGACGGTTGCGTAGCAGACCCTGGCATGTTCAGGGCTGGACCTGGCTGAGTCGTAGGCGGAGTCTGAGCGAGTGCTGCCGCTATTGGATTCGTTTGTGCCGTAGCTTTCTAGGCTGTCAATCCTGGAGCTATTGTAGCTGTTGTAGCTGCTGTAGTAGGAGGTATTCTCGAAGGTCTCGTTAATGTGCAGTGGCGGTAGGGAGGCGCGGCAGGCGCAGAAGCGTTGTATGTCGATGTCGCTGCGCGCGTCGACGGTGCCGCTATAGGACGGCGAGCGGGACAGCTCCGGCGAGATGCGGTTGCGTGTGGTCTTGCGGCTCTTGTTCCGCTTGAACAGTTTGAAGGCCTGCAAAGAGAGATATAGGGTTAGTTTGGCATTCATTGACATAATTGTGGAGGTGATCAATTCAAAGGAAGGTTTGTAATATTGGTTTAGGGTATATCCTATTTCAACATCGTCGTTTAGGTTTATTGATACTACATATTACTGCTTGGTATTAACACTGAGAATAAATGATTACGATGGCCTTAACTATATTATGCTACTGTTAAATCATAGTTACCTATCCTTGAAACACGAGTCAGATCAATTATTCACGATCAGATCTTTAATGACACCCAAAACAATACATTTAAAATTAAACTTGCTAAGTACATAATCAGTCCAAAATATATCCACCATTACTGACCGAAAGCGGCGACTTGACACAAAGGCCGACAGTGTTATATTATCGACTTATCATAAAGTTATCGCGTATTAGTTACCACTCCAAAACGTGTCCTTGTGGCTAAATATATCGCCATTGTATTATCATTGAAGCCTTACTATTAAACAAAGCCTGTACTCGCAAAAATATCAGGGTTACTACAGTTACTTCTTCGAAAGCTGGTCTGGGACCCTACATATAGATCATTCTTGCCACTATTGTATCAGACTTAGAGCCAATTTCACCAAACTCTCTAAGTAAGTCATTAAATCTCCCGCTAAGCTATTTGACGTTGAATTGTCTCAATATGAAAAACATCCCTTTAAAAATTATTAGCATTATATTAAGTTATTGACAGTTTGGTGAAATTGGGCCTCAGCCTTATATCTACCAGTGGGGTTTAGATGACCACTCTAACTAAAAGCAATACCTAAGTGGATTTGGCGCTCCCTAGACTAGGCAATCATCCTCGTTTGACCTTGCTGATGGACTAACTATGGCTAACTTTATTTTAATTTGTAGAGCAATCCACCAAGGTTTTAATATATACGTCTATCTTCAGATTTGATGCTCTCAGGCCCACTTGCGCCATAATCTTATCCCGGAGTTAGTTGCTAACATGAGGTTAGATTAATATAATGGTCCCGGGTCAGCTACTAACTAGGAGTTAGTAAGATAAAACAGGGCCACCCTGAGTTAGCAAGCGCGCCTTACTCTATTTAAGTTGTATAATCACCGCCTTTCGCTAATCAGTAGCTATAAGATTGAAAGCGGTTTCTGGTCCATATAGATAAGTACGGTCTAACGATTTAGTTTCAATAGACATTCAGCCGATATTTGTGAGTAATGAGCTTCTCAATAGGCAGTTTACCTATACAAGCACATCGATTCGAAAAGGGATACACATTAATTAAATTTTACTGTTACTGAGAGAGAAACTTGTAACCTATTACACTACTATAGCTGTATTGCTTAGGTGAGCACGACCTTCTTCTTGGAGTGCTTCAAATGGCCATACGCCTGCACTTTGGAGGACTTTATGAATGCCACTGATGCCGCTATAAACGTGTTCACCTATTGTGCCCAAACTGTCTAAGTCAAAATCACCATCAACTCGGTTGATCAAACATTGCTTAGGGAGGTAATTTCCCAATTTTCCACCGTTTGTATAAGAAAACTCTTTCAACCTAAAAAAATAGATCCTAGACTCTTTTCTAGGTATCAGACCCTTTCAAAATTGAATTATTGGTAACTAAAGGGATCCCTTTTTAAACTTTTGGACCCGTCCGGGCAGTAACTAGTGCTATCGACTTTACTTGACCTTCAGTTTTCCGGCCACGAGCCACGCAGGCGGCTAACTACTATGTTATGCTAATGATCAACTCTCTGCAATTAGTACGCAAAGTTACTCAAACATGACGTCCTGCGACGCTTGATAGAGCCTTTGAAGTTTTATTTAATAAAACTCGATATTAAGACCAATATTGTAAAGTCAAAGCGCTTGTTTGAAGGATACAATAAAAAATCGTAATCGGTTACAATTTTGTTTTCACTTATAGAAGACTACACAAAATATCGCCTCGAAGCCTCTCTTTTGTCCAGAAAAATTCACGGTTCCTGTTGTAAAGGCTCCGAGAACGATGTCACGGAAATAGTGCAGCTTAAAATAATGATATATTCAGCCTGAAAGTACACCGAAAATTCTAGAAACTAATCAAGGTGATTGCCAACTATTCATCTATTAACAAAATACCAAATACAAATATATTATGGCATACCTATCGACCTCAATTAAATACATCCAATCGATAATAATGCCCAATAATCGGGCATGACCGAGCACGACTGATGAACATTCCGCGTATGTACTGACGCGAACATTAGGTAATAAATATATATTACGCATTACAGCCATGGGGGGTGAATTCGTATGTGATATAACAATGATGTCTAACATGTGTTCATGGTAATTTGGTTGTTAGTGTCTTTTTATCCGCACGTTTAGTGGATCTGTTGGTAAGGACCAAATTTTAAAAAAGAAAATGGTCCTTCTATCCTAACTTTGTGAGTTGACTGTAATTCTTGTAGATTTGAAAATAATTGAAAGATGAAAGTCAAAGGATAAATGATATTTATCGGTTCTTAGACTTGAGAGGACAACGTTATATTATGTACCCTTTTCTCAGTAGTGGGAAGCTATAAACATTATGATTCAGAAAAATGAGGCAATATGTCTTGAGAAAGAGTGTGACTGTAGATGGCTTTAAGAAGAGGGGCAGAATAATGTAACGATGGATGAAATATGTAGCAGATTACCCCTTAAATTACAGAGATGATTGATTCATTGAGAAGAAATTGATTATTATGGAAGAAGAAGGCATTTTGCGTCAAACCCAAATAGGATAAGGGCAAGGGAATGATGTGTTGATCTCATCTACCTGTATTTCTTTCACTATTCTGAAATATAGATATAGAATATTAATACATTCTACATCATCCAATTTCTAGTCCAGGTCAGAAATAACTAATCTTCAGATAGCCTGGAATGTAGCGATCATTAATAAATTAGTACTCGTTACTGATAGTCAAATTAGGGCAATCGGCTATCACCCAGAGAGATGGATGCTCCAATATTTGTTCGTGATAAGAACACTGAGATAAAGGCACCTTTTAAAGAGATATATCTACTTAACTATGGAAATTATTCTCAGGGTTTATGGTGAATTATGTTTTCGTGACAATGAGATAATTTGTGAGATAAAGAATGTTTTCTTTGAGAGAGATTATGACATTCTCAGTTGATGTGTTAATCACACTCTAACAGATGATGCAAATATGACAGTTTATTTAATTAAAGCTAGTTTTTACCTGTTTTTCCAATGATAACAATTTCTAGTATAGATATACATTTTTCAACTGGTTTTGCGTTTTAATTGACTAGTTATTTTTTGCTTTATCAACATCATTCTCATGCATTTTCAATTCACTTGGGGTCGGTGGAAAATGCTTTCTTACCTTACTTTTTATCCGAGAGTCACAAAAGGTGGGTCATGATTTTTATTACAATGTTGAATGAACAAATGACCGGTAAAATGATTCGATCAATGACACACATTGTTTGTTACAGTTTAGGGGTAAAGTAAACCGATATTGACGTATTACTAACCACAGTTATTTCCTACAATGATTGAATATGTAGGTAAATACTCGTGAGAACAAAAAAATCAATAAGCGAATTAAATTAAGTGGGTGTGTACGAATTATTACTATTCTGGCTTGTGGGTGATGGTATATATTTTTTTTTAAATTACAAAGTCACGCCTGAGAACTTACAAAACTTTTCTCACGTATTTAAGAGTTTAAAATTAAAAGATAATTACAGAAGTATTGCTAGTCACTTAAGAAGAATATTAAGTCAGTCGCTATTTTTTATCAAAGGCATGTTTTCTTGTTGATATTGATAAATATCATTATCGACAGTAACTAATCATTGCTAAATAGCAAACTTTTCCAAGTACTTCTCCTCTTCATGATTATTCTGAGTTACGCTTATCTACGCATAATGGAACCGCCATCGTGGGCAGTAAAATAGTACGTGAAACTGTACTCCATTCAGTAATCACTCCCATGAATTGAAGGGTGTCTTGTTTCCTATTAAACCCTAGCATTTACCTGACCATTCTCCACGATCGTAATCACGTAGGTTCGTAACTCTTTTGCTAAAAATAATGTCGTTCTGAGAAAGAGATGTTTTGTTACGATAACACAGTTACCTTGGCCCTAATTAAAAATCTAGTCTATCGCAGCTACTGTTAAGCTGTAAGGTAAATATTTGCTTTAATTTGCAAAGAAAACATCACCAGATTTTCATTTGCCAACCTTGTTGCTTATGATAGAATTAAGCATACATTTTATATTACTTTATAGCACGGCGTTTGACCACTTTCTTACCTGATCATTATGCGGTCATAAGTGGCCGAGGATGAAGCACGCTTGCATAGAAATAACATATTCCCTCTTGGTTTTAATACTCCAGGTTAGAGCTATCAGGAAATAACTACAGACGATGATGCATCGCGGTATGTCTTGTTGTCCGAAGGTGGATACTTAGATGTAGATAATAGACAGTTTACAAAACTATACTGAAAATAGGTTTCATAATAGTACTATGACTATGTAGGAACTATATTTAACCCCGAGATTTAACAGCCTTTTCTAATCACTACACACTTGCATATTGCAACATTGCTATCTACTTTCATAGTATTGCCATTATCACTAGAGATAGCAAGCTTGTTGAACTGGAGTGCTTTAGACGCGTGATTCAACTCGCGTGATGGTGATGGTGTAACATCCCATAGATATTATTAATGGGAATGTGAGGCATACTTGTATATTAATGGTATATATGACTCAATATTCTCGACGTAAGTGATCGCTTACGTACAACATGAGTGTATATTATACTGCTAAGTTGAGTGTAAGGTGTTATGTGAACTGAAAATATATTTAAAGGCAACGTGTTGCAACTTATGTTTGACAGCAAGCTAAATATATTACATATCACTTCTGCCAGCGGCTTCGCCCGCGTTGAAAAGTAGCCTATGTATTATTCCAGACTATAAATTAATCTCCGTGCCAAATTCCATCCAAACTTTCGCATTTGTAATTAGTATTTATGAAGTTATATACATTATTATGTGTGCGTGTGTTATAGGTTTTATTGAGGTGTTCTATTTATACTACATAACCTATTAAAGATGAAAAAAACACACTTTGCCCGTAGTCTGGATTCGAGCACGGTTGATAGCAGTAGACTTCATATTACATGGGACTAAAACATAAATGTAGAAATGTGAATGTTTTATAGGTGCACCCTTGGGGACGTACAGGCGTGATGTTTTATCAAGTTTATAAGCTATAAGCCTCTCGGCTTTTAAAAGCCCTCTATAATTATCTATATGGAAAAGCTATTTACTACCGACAAAACCCGTGTCAGCTTATACGTAAGCGACGTGTTCGAGAGTGTTCCAATTTTTGTAGAGAGCTTTCCAATAATCTGCACGTTCGTATTTTTTCAGTCTCAGAACAAGTCCACTCACCTTTGATTGCCATAGCTCTGTCGTGATCGACTTGATATTAAAGTTAAACCATTCAAAAAATCAAACACTACAACCTTTTATGAACAAACACATCATCACACCGATATTCATCGAAGGGTCTGGCAGAGGCACCTATAGTCACCCACATTTCGCTACTTACACATTTACATATGTTTTTTTTAAGTTCCATGTAATATTCCCATAAACCGAACACACATCCAGACTCACACTCACACTCCGCACTGCTACTCAGAAATTCCAGATGAAAAAGATAAAATTGCCCCATCCGGGCATCGAACTGAGGACCTCACGCAGTAGTAGCGCTTGCCATCACTACACCAACGAGGCAGCTTTTATGATCTGACTTTAAAAAATATATAGTCTTCATGCTTGTCCGACTATTTCAGACGTAATAAACAATTAACAACGTCATGAACTTTAAAACATACTTAAACTCTAAGTGAAAGTAAAAGAAGCAATAATTCAGTGAGCTAGTACATCAAGTTAGCAATAAAGTGCACATGAGCGAAGTAACTGCATGGGTAACTGCGCGCGTGGGAACTGGGGGCGGCGCGGCGGCGCGGAGTGGCGCAGGCGCACCTGCCCCGCCGATACTGACACTACAGCTATTTGCATAATGTGGTGCCGGTTTATTACGTTATGGTAGTGCCTTCTATCGTAATGATGGGTAAATTATATCCGGTTGCAGCCCAAGTTAATTTACTACGTATGAAACATTACGTCAGCTATGAGAGCGACACCTAAACTAACTGCCGTTGAACGAAGCCAAACTATAAAATGCAGAGCACTAGAATAGATTAGATATTTCAAGAATTAATCTTTCGGACTTTGAATTAATGAATAAGATTCATCTGATGTTTCGTAGAGACCCTCAATTATGTAACAATACCGACAAACGCTAATAGACACACGATCATACTTCCAATCTTTTTGTTCACACAATCAACCCTAATAAAAAATAGCAAGGGGGGAAGTCAAGCGACGTCACACGAGCCCCTTAATCCAAAGCTGCACTGTTTATAAAACAGTACTATTGCGTGGTAAAGAGTATTCCCATGATGACCACGTGTGCGGTGCGCCCACTACACTGCCGCGTGGGAATGAGGGGGCGGCGCACGCGCACCTGCCTGGGCCATGTTCTACAGTTATTTGCATACTGTTGACATGGGTGACTGGAGTATCTTTTTGGATGGTAATGGATGTGAAATTTGGTCCTTTAAAGCTTAATTGAAAAACTGAAACTTTAGAGATTAAATTCATAATTAAACTGGCGACCAACCCCGGCTTCGAACGGGCCAAATTATATAAATAAAACTTCCTCGTTTATCGCTCTTTCTATTAATAGTGAAAACCGAATTAAAAACCGTTGCGTGGCTTAGAAGAAGTTAGCGAAGAAACAGCCAGTGGCAGACAGCGACTTTGTTGACAATAATGATATTCCGTGCTTACGTCATTAGAAATTTTGTCGTAAGCTTGTAAGCTCTTGCAAACTGTCAATTTCAAGTAAAATCGAGTTACAAGTTTAAACAAGCTTTTATTATCTGACTTCGAGTAGGTAAATAGTCCACAGCGAGTTTTTTTTTTGGTACAATATTAAAATGAATTATTATTCCTTCCTATTAATAATTCATTGTTAACCAAATATTGTTATGAATGAAAACATTAGTTACATTATTGATTTGTGACATTTCACCTGTTGTTTTCCTGAAAGTGCGTCATGCGTGAAACCAGGACACGCAAATACAATACAGATATTTTGAACTGTTTTCCTTTCTACGAACAGAACACGCTCACCAGAAAATACATACAGATATTGTGAAATGAACTGGGATGACAGAAATCCCCACGTGTAAACTATAAAAATCATTATATCCTAAAGTTTATTATTAAGTTCTTAGAATATTTATTTATACCTATTAGTTTGTTCTCGGGTCCTCGTCATATACTCGTACCTACGTCACATAGGTGATTAAAACGTAATATCATAGCATGACCAGTTGATTAATTTTCCTTATTTAGTAGTAACATGGAAATATACATACGCAGTTCTCATACTTAGTAAATTCATTTATTAACGTTGCAAAAATTACAATTAATTTAGTCAGATTAGGTTCCCCTGTGACCTAAGCGATGACCTTCGTGATGGGCTCGACACGATTCGATTTATAACACACCGATAATCGATTTTTGCTAAGCTAAATTGCATGTACTACGTCCACGCGGGCAATGCGATAGAATTCGATCGATTTGCATTTTATTTAGCAAATTACTTGCGCGATATCACCTTTACGGCAGGCGCAATTTAAATTGCGTCGCATGATTACAAAAGTACTTAGGTCACATGGTAACAAATACTTGGTATGGATAAAAACTCCAAGCCAAGGACGAAGTTCGGCAGTCTTACAAAACAATGGTTTACCGATTTCATTGTTAACTAATTAATGTATAGCGAATACCGACTTCCGAACTGCCAAGTTTTCTAAAGAGGAAAATATGAATGTAATATTATTCGGTAACAATTTTTCGAAGAAAGCTTTGCGAAAACGAAGTAAAAAAGCATCAATGCAAATTGGACAATTGAAAATGAATCTTTGTTATCAACAAATGAATGTACCAACTAATTAAAATTCGTAAGTACGTGAACGAAATAGAAAGACTTTCGCTGTCAATCGTGATCAAGTACAAATGAAGTCTCAGCAAGCTTTTAATTAAATCGAATACATTACGCTGTCGTCTTAGACTGTAAGTGATCATTAGAAAGAAAATAATGAAATTAAACACTTTTACAAAGTGTATTCTATTTTAGCTTTGGAGTGGAATTCTCAGTCGAAGTTTTTGTTTCCTGATAGCTACAACTCGGGGGGTCTTTAAGTCAAGAGATTACTGATTGGGTTACTTCAAAACAAGCGTGCTTCGCCGTCGACCACAATCATCATCGCTTACCATCAGGTGAGACAGCCCATAGTGGTAAAAAGCAGGTCAAAAATAAACCGTATCAAAAGTCAATATCCTAGACTTAGACTTGACTATGTGAAAACCTCAAATTCCATAGAAACATCATGCAAAAATTACATTCACCTAACCACTTGTACAATTTAATTTATAACAATCTTGTACTCATTGTCGTGAAGGTGCTCTGAAACCATTATTCTATTATAACAAACGCAAAACTATTCAATGTAATTTAGACATCTGAATGTATTTGGTGAACTCATTGAAAGCGTTTTCTAATATCATTTCAGTTCAAAGAATATTGTAGATTATTTTACTACAAAGTGTTTGAAGAATCTGGTCCTTACGGCCAGGATTGAAATTATCCGTATTTCTAAGATGTTTTTGTAATCTAAATTGAACAAATACTTGAGAGAAAACATATTTATGCTGCCACGAAAGAATTAATAGTTTCAATGTAGGTATATCGTTTCTGAGAGCTTTACAAGATATTTATGTATTTAGGATTCAGTCCAACTTTATTTAAAGTTGGGCGACATAATTGTTTTCAAAGATTTGATTAAATTCTACAGACCTAGATTTTTTTTATAAATTTTGACGATATTAAATATAACTTCGTATTTATTAATTTTGGTCCATGTTGATGTAGACGCACGAGTAACTGGTTTATGGTACAGTATTGTACCTTTCTAAAAATAGCTAGGTACTAGTTCAATTCCAGAAACCGAATATTTTATGAGAAAAATACTAAAAGGATATTTTTTATAAATAAATAAACAGTCTCCCGCCATGAGCCACGTGTAGAACCCATTTAAATTAAATTTATTAAATATGAATAACTTAAAACATCAAAGACTTTCTTTTTCCGCCGTAACTTCTAAGTAATATTATAAATTGATGGAAATGCCTGGAATTCTAGTAAAGACGAAGCGGATATGATATTCGAGAGAAAATGTTATTGGATTAACGGCGCGATGAACATTCATAATTAATTTTGTGTGAGAAAAGCGCAAAGAAAACTAGGTAATAATTAACATCCTTAGATAGGTAAGTATTGCCGATCTTGTACGACAATTCAAATATCTTATATCGATCTCAGTACATTACATTTGAAAAGCTTAATTTTATAATGTACTTGAAAAATCATAACTGTAGACTGAATATGTAACATCATGCGCAGTTTCCAACTTAATCGAGTAAAATATATATTTTTGAATTTTTTATGACCCCCTTTTAAAAAGTTATCAATGAAAATGTTAGAGAAAGTTTTTCGACAAAGCCGTATGAAAGATTGTCATGAATACCGTAAAAAGTTTGTCAAGTGTAGAAAGGTCAGAGGCCAAACGTTCGGCGCAAATACAGAACTTTTCCTTTCATTCGACATAGCTACATTTAAGGTACGATATCAACTTTCACTAACGTACGTATACCTAAAGACTAAGACGCAATATTTTCCCCTTCCATCCACAAGCGTAATTGCCATTATCATTCCAAATGAAACACTTTTTTATCTTGAATACGTGGCATTTGGCACACTACCATAACAATCATGGCGGCCGGAACAAACAAATCTTTTCAATAATTATCAACTATTATTGTTTGCGCAAAGTACATGAACTTTGTCGACATAATATAATATAAATTAAATGTAATGTATTCCACAGATAGTGAGCATAAATTACGTCCAGATAGTTGCAACTGGTATTTAATCAGGTTGCCTACTCAACTTTGAACTATGGATGTACTAGGATCTCATGAGTATCTAGGAGACTGCTCGACCACATCTAAGCTATCAAAACGCTTTCTGGGAATGTCCAACAGTTGTCTGATTCTGGGAAGAGAAAGTGATCAAGATAGTATTGTTTCCAAGTTAGATTAATTATAAGAACCGTTTTAACTTTGAAGCTTTTGAATTTTGTTGGTCTTGATTAAAAATTCGTATCGGATAGAGCAACCACTTTGTCAGACTTCAAATTAGAACAAACATAAAATACCTCTCTTCAGTATAGCAATGTGCTTTCATAAATACTCTTCATAACGGTACCTAAACAAATCCTTAGATCTCAAATATAATCTTCACTAAAGTATTTGCTTAGTTTATTGAACAAACACCACTAAGGATTTGTACAAACAGATTATTTTCACACGACGAGACGTCCTAACTCCTAGGTAGCGCAAACGTTGCGATTCGTTTGACGATCTTACAATGATGTTTGTTGAAATACATTTTTGATTTGAATGTGTAATATTAGGTATGTCTGGATTTCAAGTCTTAAGATAAAAAGGGGTTCGTAAAAAGAAGTATCATCCCGTTTTAGATATTCTTCAGTTGATTGATTTCAAATGTTAAACGACCAGAAACTTTACTTTTGTTTCTTTTTTTGTGCCATGTCCTAAGTGACAACGTTTCATGACTTTTGCACACAGGGGCAGGCATATATACTACAGCCTGCACCTGCTACAATCCTTAAATACTCTTACTTCGTTTACGATCATACATCTGGTCATACACACACGCCGCCGGTTGTCTACTATTTAACACGAAAACATATAAAATCTTCAAATCAATTGACACTCCCTCACAAGACTTATTTACCAATATATTAAAAGCTAAACAGCCAAAACCAATTACGATCCTGCAATCTTATTGTGTAATGAATTCGGCAAGGCAAAGAGTATGAAAAATCGACCAATCACATTCACGGAAATCCACATCGCGTCTTTCATCTCGAATGTGTATGGTCGATTTTTCATACTCTTTGCCCTTTGCCTTGCCGCATTCATTACGCAATAAGGCTGCTGTTCTCCGAATCTTTACTACGATCAGTCCACAATCATCGTAGTATCAACTCGTCGCTGACGATACTACGTCGAAGGCACGTCGCTCCCGTTATCAGCTAGTTTGTTAATTATTTACATACATTATTATCTTTGTACACTAGTCAGTAGTCTACGTGAGGCGCCATACTTGGGCCACAACATAGCCCCCAATTTGGCAAGATGGGAACTAAGCCTTATAGAGCTTGAGTTATGCTTATTGTCTATGAGCCTTTAATTGCTATATTAATGAGAGTTGCCGTCTGAATGTGGTGAGGATTCTTGACCTATGTTTGGTATTAGCGTGGTGGTTGATAAAGGGCGATTACTTCTATTTTGGTCCACCAGAGTCTTAATGTGATAACCAGCTGTTTTCTTAACAATAGACGGTTATTTATATATAAATCTAATGGCATCTGATTAGTTTCATCTACATTAAGAGTTTTAACTGTAAACTACCTTGCCTAGAACTGAAACTACGGAAGGTGAGACGCGATTAGCGATCTTCCTGATGGTTCAACGCGATTCGATTTATATCTCACTGATACGCCCTAATCACGAAGCGATATTGCTAGTGCGTTCACATGGACGCAGTTCGATACAATCCGATCGATAAGCACTTGAAATTTTCTTAGAAAATACGTGCGTGTTATCGACATCAGGAAGGTCCTTGTATATCTAGCTATGGACTGCATTAGACAGAGGGGGTGATTGTACCTAGTGCTAGTGCGTACAGGCACGTAGGATATGGTTCTACATCTATCATAAAATAGTCAAACACCTAGATCTTGTTTACGAAAATTGTTTGCCTAATACTTTGTGTGCGTACTGTAGCTGTGTAGTAATATAGTTAGAGTGTCATCGACACTCTTTTGACGAAATATCTACGGTTTGTTCCGAGGAGTGGCAGATAAAATGTTTGTTTAGTCTCGCGCTAAATTCGCCGTGTCCGTGATGAATCTAGCAGTTTGTTCACTTATTGTTGCTAGTTGATTTAGTCATTTGGATAATGAGCTATGCGGATCCCAGGAATGTGTTATAAAAAACATGAAAGTATTGACCAGTATAACGATGTTGACTTGAATAATTTAAATATAGCCTTACACAAGGGTAGGTACGATTCTTAGCTAACAATTTACCTGCTTAGATTCTAATTAAGACTGCTAAAATTCAGCCATCTGTCATAGTACGAATCAGGAAAAACTAATAAGAGTCCAACTGGAAATATTATACACTCTATGAAACATAACTACAGTCAAAATTCAGCATTTTACATACATAAAACTCACGCCCTTTTCTCACGGGGGTAAGCAGAAACTACAGCCTGCACTTACTACGATCCTAACATACTCCTCCTGCTTCGGTTACGTTCATACATCTGGTCAGAAACTTAAGGGCCCGGCGAATCATGAATTGTCCATACAAACGTAATACCTAAATCATTTGTAAGTTGAGTTTATTTCCACCATATTATGCTGATATTCGGATTTAGACAGTATTTATCTAGGTTCGTACGTCTTTATTTTTTCAAAATACTTACCTAAAATAAAGTTTAAGCGAATTCCATTTCGTACATTTTTACAGCGTAAATGACATGTTTTCTTATTGATTTTTCTGTATTTTAAAAAACAATATCTATAATATTGTCGTAGCAGGAACATAGCTCATATTATCAAATTACAAATAATTGAAAAAGTAATTTAAAAAACATTAATATTTCATTCATCATTTTTGGTATTACGGAACACATCAAATTAATCATACTTTTTCAATAGCTAGTATTGCTGTCGCGTCAAGCAAAATGTCAATGTGTGCGTAGTCGTACTGCTCACGTGCATCGTTCGTACGGGGTTTGTTCGGGGCACTTCGGGTGTGCTTCGGGGAAGTTTCACTGTTTGTTGTATTATTTGTGGTTTGTCGATTACATTACTTACTGTGCTGTAATTATTGTAATATTTCTGACACTATTGACCTATTCTATAAAGTAAAAGTAAAGTAAAGTAAAGTTTATTTTATTTGCATAGATTGTAGGTACATAACATAAGATATAAAAAAAGCAATTGTGATCCTTGTACAATCTACCAGATTAGGCATGCAAACATTAATGATTATGAATTTGGATTTAGATTTGCCTTGTGATTTGAACTTTGTTATTGAGTAATCTACTTTCTTACGAACTGCGTTGTTTACGGACTCTGTTATTATTTACGATTTGGTTTGGTTGCCGGCATGGACATTGGACTCCTAACGTTGGGATGTTTCTCACAGTTTCCCAATGACATAATAAAATAAGTTACATAAATAGTACCTATATATTTTATCTTAGTACCTACACATTTTATAAAATTAGTATTACCTACCTATCTACCAACTTACGAAGCTTTGTTTTTTTATTCATGTCATGAATGAGACAATGTGGGCGTAGGTAATTATCTCAAGGACACCGCTAACTTACCTACCCTGCATTTTTAGGGTACCGTACCCAAAGGGTAAAAACGGGACCCTATTACTAAGACTCCGCGATCCGTCTGTCTGTCTGTCCGTCTGTCAACAGGCTGTATCTCATGAACCGTGATAGCTAGAGAGTTGAAATTTTCACAGATGATGAATTTCTGTTGCCGCTATAACAACAAATACTAAAAACAGAATAAAATAAATATTTAAGTGGGGCTCCCATACAACAAACGTGTTTTTTTTGCCGTTTTCGCGATAATAGTACGGAACCCTTCGTGCGCGTGTCCGACTCGCACTTGGCCGGTTTTTTACTTACCTACTGTGACGTTAGTTCGGGTCACCCAGGGTAGGGTGACCATACGATGGGATTTGCCTGCACAACCGCGGCTTTATGCCCTTGGTCCAGTTTGGAACGTTTTTTGTTAAATTCCTATTACAAAAAACTAAAATTAAAAATCCAAAGTCGTTCTAGTTCATTTAATTATTCTGGGCTTTTTTTCTGGCCTTCGGTGACCTCGTGCTTGGGGAGGCAGTTCCAATAAACTTTGATAACTGGCTGGCTAATCGACTTCATAATAAAATGCAAATCTTTATAATTTTAAACTCTCGCTGATATGTATTTTATGCAAATATGTTGTAACCTATAAACTAAAAAACTCGCTGATATGTGTGTAACCTATAAACTAAAAAGCAGTGCGTACATAAACTAAAATACTACTATTACTTACGTTTTATTGCGGTCGATTATCATCTTATGAATGGTACCTACTGCAGATTAACTATTTATACATATTATTATACCTACAAGCAAAATCTTATAAATCAGCGAGTTTTGTGTGGATCTTGACACTAAGTTTTCTGATTATCATTATTGTATTTTTTTTTCTTTCGTTCAGTCGACCTTTTATGGTTACCCTACCTACACGATTTTATCACGTTTCGATTTATATTTTTTAAACAGATGAATGATGATCTATAAAGTAAGAACATAACAAAATAAATGTTTATTCAAAATCCGTATTTTTATTTTTAATATTCTTAGCTCAGAGCACTGTTATTTATCTGTACTTATGCGTAAATAGGCATAAATTATTGGAATATTAGTCTTTTACTAATACTTTGCCTAAGTAAGGCTTGTATTATTTTACTTGCTTTCATTATTTATTATAATAATACATATTTGAGGTTTATTAAAAGGAATACCTACATAAATAAGACAAAAGAACGCCAACGGCGGCGCCGTTCGCGTCGGCCGGCTTGTGCCCAAGACTCAAGACGCTTTGCCTGCGTAAACGATGTACCTACTTATTTATTCAAGAACACCAATATTATAAGCTTTCAACATTGCTTTACAAAAGTACCCATTTGGAAAGGTACGCATGACGTATCTGCTAGATTCTTTCTATAGGTACTAAGACAAGCGATACCTAGCTATCCTAAACTTGAGATATTGTAAAGAAATTTCGTAAAAACGCATTACTAGTCTGTACATTTACCAACGATTCCCCAAAGTAGTCAACAAAAAAAAACAAATAATGAACATACCTAAATAATAATATTCTAAATGCTTTCGATTCGTTATGACAGAAGCTATCTATCGCGGCGCTATGCGCAGCCGTGTTTGTGCGAGTATCTACCCGCGCACACACACAGCGCCGCGTGTGCGTGCAAACTGAGATAGCAATACTCCGAATGAATTTTTCACTCGCCTCGAATTGCATTTGCGAGCTTGGTTCGCCGCGTTCTTAACTTACAATATTAGCTAAGCTGAACATAAGTTATACGGGTCTCAGTATTAGATCTATGTGATATCTACAATATTTATATACCTTATCTATATAGGCTCATACTACAAATAATGAAAGTATGCAATAATATGTAGTATCAACACTCTCTTTACTAAAGTAAGAGTAAACAACTGCATGATAAGAATAACACATTTGCTAATAATAATTTTAGATACATTATATAACAAAAACAAGCTATGGTCTACCGATAAAATATATGTTTACATGTCCTGGAAAACACTGAAACTTTTTACATTCTAAATTAGGAATTTGAAGTGAGTATTTGTCAAACTCAACTTTAGCCTGAACACCTGTCAAAGTTTGACATTAAAGTTGGGTTTGACACGTTCTTATCTAAAAAATCTTAATTCAGAAATCGGTCCTCAATCTTAACTTATTGCTTTATAGTTTTATAGGTAACAACTTAACAGCACACTATGTGCACGCTTGAATTTGGAATTGAAAATGTAACTGACATGTAAACAAAAATATTATTCAACAAACTATACTAAAACAAATAAAAACAGTAAATTATAACAAAAGCTCACCTTAAGCCATCGCCTTCTGGTCTCCGTCAAGAAATCGGAAAGCACCATCTTCAACACTGACAGAACAATTAAATGTTTATTTATTAATGAATTACGAGAGGACGCGTGCGAGTCAAGTTGTCGCTGCGAGCGGCGGCGTGCGAGCTTGTGCGCGGTCACTGAGGGAATGTCATGTCGGAGGGCCACGATTGCCCGCGAGACTCCGCTACACTGTTCTGAGTCCCCTCCCGCCGATCCCGCGCGACTCCCCCGCGTCTCTGCACCCCTGGTACTTTCAGCCACGAACCCTCTACTCTGGTCCTTCTCTCCTAAGGGACGGATGCCCATGCGGTTATGATTGCTTAATAATCGAATTAAAAATGGCGAAAAATACAATCAACTAAATGGATGCTGAAAGGGGTGGCTGATTTTATAAAAGTTTTTTTTAGATGTATTTCTTGGTTTAATGCAATTAGTAGGACGGTAAAATATAATGTTAATTGATACGGTTTGGTATTCTTTTGGGAGAGTTGATGTTTTTTACTTTAAAATAATATATAGAAACAGAAATTAACAGTTAAAATTATAGTCCCGGGGATAAAACCTCTCTGTATATGAATTTACAAACATTTGCTCGCTATTATCTACAGATATTAAAAATTCAGTAAATATTAGCCACATTTGCCACACACCTATTGGCAATTTTTGTTATTCTTAAGAAGAATGAAATAAAAATTACCTGTAGTAAAGTTGTCTTCAAAAAGCTTGCTCTAAAGGCTACATTTAATAAGTAGATAATTTTTATCCGTAATGAAACCGCAGCAACAATAAGGTTAAAGTCAATAACTAACAAATCTTCGCAATATGACTTGACGATGCTTGTACTGTTCACAAACTTCACGTTACTCTGAAACAAACAAAAAAGACTATCAAGGCAGAGTTATTGGAAATTATTACGGTAACTAAATGTTGACATAAAGGCCGGTAATAGCGGTACAAATGTACACAAAGTACAACTAAAACTGCTGACCTTAGACCGAAAGTTGAAAGTCCCATGGGCTTTTAAACGGCTCTCCTATCAAACAGCAAGGCTGCTTGACAACACAAAGGCATATGCCAAACCCAATACACATGACGAAAAATAAGAAATAAATATGTAAGAGGATGTCTAAACGTTGCACACCCGGTATAACCTGTACAATGCTTCTGACGCTGCAATATACATGGCCACCTTCTATGCCTAAATAGTTTGATCAAATGTACCATCGAAACGAAAAGTAGAAGAAGAGATGAATACCTGTGTAAGCGGATGTCTGAAAGTTGCAGTGGTGACTGAAAAGTTGACATGCAATGCGGAGGAATAAGGAAAGTTACACGAGGAAGGTATTTACTTTGAATATGGATGGCTATAAAAGTAGGGGAAGAACAAAGAAACAATGGACGGACTAGCGGACTGTGTGTCGAAAGAAAAACGGAATCGAAACGAAAGACGAAAGACGGTGACTCCTGAGTTAACAACTAATAAAGAAGTAAAAGAAGAAGCCATGTTGCGTCGACCCAAAATAAATTGGTATAACGGCAAGAGAATGGTAGCACTCCCGTATGAATTATTTCACAAATGAACTCGGACAAAACATCAACATGTAACACTTAACTATTCCGAGATCTTATCAGTGAAAACACAAGCTTAGACATAAACAAATAGGACTAAACTTAGAAAACAACAATAGTATTCTCGTAGCAACCGTCAGCTTGTGGCTGAGTTATCGTGCCATCGCTCGACTAAACACAAGTCACACAGTATTGTAATTATGGAGTCCTCTACGGGACACCACATGGTATGGTGTGGGGGAATTATTGACTTCGTTCTGGCCCTATGAGTCGGAATGTTTTGATATTATTGTTAAATAATCGTGGTATTTCTGTTTAGCTTCTGTTATTTCAGTATGAATCAATTTTACGTTTCTACATTTAGTGTTCGAAACATTATACTGCACTCCAAAATCGTAGACATGGCTCAGAAGATTGTCAAGCTTAAATGGTACTAGGCTGGACATATTATTAAGCACACAAACGTACAGAGGCGGACACCGCATGCCGAGTGAACGGTGGGCCTGTAAGACACAAGTCCGCGGCAGACCACAAGAGCACAGAGCGTATGCAATTAAATGCTCCTTTAAAAAGTCTGACGAAAATTATGCCTCTATTTTATAGCCAAAATATGCGTAATTGGGAACAGCTTTCACCCTGCCGTTTAACGACAAAACCAACTGTTTTAATTCTAAAATCTGAAAATCCATTTCAACAGGACAATACTATTATAGGTTTTACCTAATACTTACGCAGTATTATGGCAACGTAAGTTCGGGAATTGACAAATGTAACAAAGAGAAGTAAACGTTTTACTCATATACAATAAGTCATATCTACTATAAGGAAAATCTAATTTTTATGTCTAGAGGTGAGTGACCTCACAATTCTTAAGTTACTTAGAATTTCTTGCTGATGTTTTTCAACCTGTAAGTGAAACATAAACAAATAAACTATAGTTACAATAGTAATTAAATTAAGTGGAAAACGGTGTAGAGCGTGCAGCAGGGCAGTGAGTCAATAATTAAAAAAAGTTTGTCAAGTAAGATTATGCAATGTAGTGAATAAGCTACCTCGCAAGAGAAATTCCTACCACTATAAATCTGCAAGGTATTTGGGGGCTTTTAATCATTCTCAATGGCTTAACTCTCGCAAAAGCTAGTATGTTCTGTACAACTTGTTCTTTTTTATCCCCTTGTGACCTCCAATGGTTAGTACTCCTTACAGATTTCCTTAACTGAAAAAATTGAGCTTGACAAGAAGCTGCAAGGATGTTTGTCCCGGTTAGCAGTTTAATCCTACCAAACTGCGCACGACGATGCGCCACCGATCTACCGTTACCTACATGGTGGAAATCCCATACATACGCACGAAATGTTTTCGGAATCGTACCCATGTGGGTACAGGTATGAAATACAATTCCCTACCGGTGGCGTCTGTGTTTCTTTATAGCTAGATTCTTCAGATATTTAATGTAAGTGTTATCGTGCTCCATCGTCGACCAAACCATAGCTTACCTTCACAGATAAGATAGTGGTCAGACGTGAGCCTATAAACAATAAATAACCCTTCAAATAGGAGAGTAATGTTACTTCGAAGAACAGATAGGGTGTTAGCACTTCCCAGAGTTGCACTTTCAAAAGGCGTCTTTACCAAAAGGAGTAATTTTGTTCTCACTTTGGAGTTCACTCACGCTGACAAAACCGAGCATTCGCGGTGGCTTTGTTTCAGGAAAATTGTGTGACAGCCCACGCCGTAACATTTTGGGATTATTTAATGTGAAGAATTTAGGCATTGTTATAAAACACGGTTTGCTCATTAAAATCTACACTAATTACAGAAAGACTAAAACACATCAAAGAGTGCTGAGTGTAATTAAATTACGTATCTTATCGCTATATATTAACTTGGACCTATTGTTCTTAATTTCGTAATTCTTTATTGTACACCAAAAACAACATTACATACAGTGTGATAATAAAGTACATGTACAAAGGCGAGCTTAACTCAATGCTGAGTTCTCTTACAGCAAACCCTAGAGTGACAGAGAAAGTTGACAATTATAGAGGGCAGGCATCCAGTGTATAATATCAAAAAACTAAGTTAAAACATAAATATACTTACTTAAATACATATATATATATATAAATATACATACTAATATTATGTCATTATAGACATAATATTACACATAGATTAAAGATCATTTCCTTGCATGTGCAAGGAAATGATCTTTAATCTTCCTCTTGAAGACCTCCAGAGAAGGGCTGTCGCGTATGGAGTGTGGAAGAGAGTTCCAGAGACGCACTGCTGTAACAGAAAAAGAGCCATCATAACGGCTGGAAGTGTGTCGAGGAGGACGAAGGAGAAGAGAAGTGGCAGTGCGACAGATTTTATCTCTCGGCACGAGGTATTCAAAGCGTTCACGAAGGTATTGAGGAGAATTGGGGTTGTGCAGGATAGTATAGAGAAGGGATAGGATATGGGTATCTCGACGACGCCGAATCGGCAGCCACTTCAATTGGTTCCGAAACTCCGACACATGGTCGTATTTGCGGAGACCAAAAATAAAGCGGATGCACAAGTTCTGCAGACGCTCGAGTTTATTAAGGAGTACCTCCGTTGCATCTAGAAAACAGACATCCGCATAGTCTATGAGCGGTAGAAGAAGGGATTGCGCAAGAGTAACCTTAGTGTGAAATGGTAAGAATTTTTGGAGACGTTTAAGGGACTGAAAGGAGTAAAAGACCCTCTTACTCACATTTGCAATGTGGACCTCCCAAGAGAGGTTAGTGTCCATATAAACGCCTAGATTTTTTGCGGTTTTGGAGTAATCTATGGGCACTGAATCATACACTATCGGCGGGAGAGACTGGTGATCCAAGAGATTGAGCATGTATCTACCACCAACAATGAGCGCTTGCGATTTGTTTGGGTTCAGTAAGAGTCCGTAGGATCTAGCCCACTTGTTAATATTTTCAAGGTCACTGTTGATGGCAGCCACAGCCTCAACGAGTTCACCTACTTTAAAATGACGATACAACTGCAAGTCGTCTGCATAGAGATAATAGTTAGAAGAAAGGACCTTAGTGATAGCATTTATAAAAATTGAGAAGAGAAGAGGAGAGAGGACGCCACCCTGAGGAACGCCCGCAGTCAATTCACACCATTTAGAGGTACACTCTATTGTTTGAGTATTGTTATAGGTAAATTCGCTCTATGCAACAATTAGTATATGTAGTGCGACAACCATGATGGGTCACCGACCAGCATCGCACAATTTGGGCATGAACAATGCATCCGTTTCTATTGTGGGTTCAGAAATAATAAAATAAATATTAAACTTTATTAGATCCAAAATTGAATGACTGACGTGCCAGGGATACGGGGAAGTAGAAGCAATAATATAACTGATTCCTGTGATAAAAAAGTAAATAAGGTAGCAATAATAAGTACCTATACTAAATAATAATCATAACGCAAAAACATTCGGTGAGCTTTTGCACAATAAAAGTACAAAATGAACAGAGTTAATTGTTATCAATTACTTATTGTACTTTACACTTCAATATAAAAATAATCAAATCAGCAAGTTGCACGCGTTGGCCATTTTATATTATTATCAAGTGTGCGCAAGAGCAAATTTATAACACGGACAATTATTTATATTTACTTATTGTAATTTTTCCAAACCACAGTAACGACTCAGATTATTGTTCAAAGATGAATCAGAGACTAGAATGTGTACACCCATAGCATTGTTTACTTATTTGGTATGTTTTATTCATGTTATTCAACATGTTATTAAATAAATAGACGTAATGGTGCGTAATAGGTATCTACGTTGGCTAGTAGGCTTATTGATAAGTGACATAATTTTCATTTATAAGTATTAACTGGGGCAAGGGATTGTCCCTGGTGATTTTTACCTTATTTATTATGCTTACCTACTTAGTATTTTCTTTTTCTCGAATAAGAAATAAAAGTTTATTTTTATGATGATTTTATACAATCATCATAAAAATTATTTCGCTTTTGCATGAGTCTAAATGGGTCGAATATTTAATTCTGACTGATACTAATTTCCGAAAAATTGACAAACTTAAGTGGCAGTGGACAGGGCAAATTGCTCGCAGAACGGATGGCCGATGGGGCCGAAAAGTTCTGGAGTGGCGACCGCGAACTGGAAGACGATACGTTGGAAGGCCTACCACTAGGTGGACTGATGACCTGGTTATGGTTGCGGGAAGGCGATGGATGCGAGACGCACGGGATCGGTCAAAGTTGCGACGCCTGGAGGAGGCCTATGTCCAGCAGTGGGCGTCTTTCGGCTGAATATATGATGATGATGATACTAATATCAATCATAGGTAAAATCAATAGAGCCTCTTGTGTGACTACCTGAGATTTTTCAAGGACGAATAGATCCTAAGCTAACCTTGCTCTTCGAGATTTGCAAGACCGAAATACCTTTCGCCCACCTTTGCCGTAGCGTAGCAACATTCTCGTGGCTATAAAATTTCTTAGATACCTACCTACATATATTTCCCTATAAAAGCCACAAAGTTCTATGTAATGTTACACCTAGGTACATACCTATTTGGAATTTTAAGAAATGTCAGGGATATGCAAAGCCCGGAATGTTTTTCTCAAGAAACACGTTTAAGTTAAAGTTTGTAACGATAGATGGATGTCAGTTACTCTTTCACGCAAAAACCACTGTACGGTTTTGATGAAACTTAACAGTAACTAATATAGAATTTTCATAGGCTATACAGGGTGGCCAAAAAGTAGTGGATCGAACGCAACTAGGTGTTAGATGGGGCCATCAGCTGCAAAAAAATGTTCTACGGGATGTCCTTAAGGTCAACCCCTGCAGAGTTATAATTTATTTTGTGTTTAAATTAATTTTGTATTGTTCACAATCGTTATTTTGTTATTTCGTCCTAGAAAGACATTAGAGCCACTCATGGCCATGTGTTATACTTTTTCAGAATACCTATTTAATGCGCCAAAACTTGTAATACAGGGTCACTTTTCGGCAGAGTATTTTTTTCACAGTGGGGTCCGAAGTAAATAAAAAGTTATGACTTGAGAAACAAAAAAATCGTAAAACTTAATATTATCTTCAACACACTCAATAAACAACCATATGCCACATGCTATTAATGGCCAGCCTGTATATCTATATTCTATACTAATATTACAAAGAGGAAAGATTTTTTTGTTTGTACCGAATAGTCTCCGAAACTGCTGGACCGATTTAAAAAATTCTTTCACCAATAGAAAGCTACATTATTCCTGAGTGACATAGGCTATTTTTTAATTCCGAAAACGGGTCCTGTGGGGGTGGTCGACGCGAGCGAAGCCGCGTGGCACAGCTAGTAATTTATAAAGGTGGAATAGTACTAATTCTATGCGGGTGGCAGCTTGTATGTTTACAAAAGATAATCTCTGGGAGTACTCATTCGATTACAAATATTCTTTCACAGACAAAAACTGCACTATCGTAACACGAGTAGGTACCAAAGACTATTCAATCCGGAAAAACGTACTGTTTCTGTTGGATAAGCACTAGTATTTCATTCCTCCTTTCAGAACTCAAGGAAAATATTTAACTCCAACAATATCATTATTTCACCAAGGAAACATTCCTAAGAGTATAAACACCTACTGATATAAGATTTCAGTAACCTTCAAGTCCATCGGTGGTCTCTATAGGGTCATGTGAACTGGGTCAAGGAGTGTCCCTCAGGGACCCTTGTTACCTTAAACCAGCCCGTAACTTATACGTCATAAAGAAATATCCCTTGAGCCACGCGTTAATTTTAATTAAGGTGGTTTTGGAGGTTTTTCCAAGGTGAGACGGGTGAAGGAAAAGCTATATACCAGGGGGGTGACCATAAGCTCTTAGAGTAAGGTTATTTTGAGATCGCGTAAGTGAAATATGTATACAAGTCATATACATCTGTCACAAACACACTCAAAATAACCCTACTCTAAGAGCTTATGGTCACCCCCTGTACCTGTCAAGTCCCTTTACCTTCGAAGTTATTGATCATCATCATCAGCCTTTTTAATGTGCTCACTGTTGGGAAACAGGCCTCCTCTCTGTGAGAGGGAATGGGCCGTAATCCACCACGCGGGCACAATGCGGGTTGGCGGATGTCACATGTCTTCGAATTGTTGACACGGGACAGTTTCCTCACGATGAGAGCAGTGGTGCTGAAATAATTTACACAAAGAAAAGCGCCTGCCTGGATGTGAACCTACGACCTACAACTTATTACACTAAGCCACCACTGCTCACAGTTAATGATGACGACTTAAAGGAAGTAGGTGTGGTTGGAGACCTGTTGTGGGGCACGTAAGCGCTTCTCCTGAGTATGAGGTCCAAGGTTTGATTTCCGTTTCGGGCTATGTGTTGTTGGGTTTTTCCGTCTGCAATTTCTCAGTAGCAGCCCGGAGGATATAATCGTGTCGGTTATTGGCTCATCCCTATTACATGAGACTTAAATATAATTGTCGAAATGTGTCATTGTGTATTTAAATCTCTGGTTAACCTTTCTGGGAATAAAACGTAATGTTAATTGGAACCTGTTTCTGATCAACTTGTGTTAAAGAGTGTTTGAGTCTCATCCCAAGGGACGAGACTCGAGCCAAAGCTCTTGAGCCAGAATTTTGGTGAAAGTTGAAAAGTCTTTTCTACGAGTAGTTGTAAATTATTTCCTTGACGCACACAGTAAATTTTACGAAGCTGTGAGGTCGGTGTCCGAATAATGGGGAACAGAATGCAGGGTACTCGAATCTGTTGGCGGCAAGTGTGATCTACGATCTTACTGAAGCATTACCCTTAGATCACATTGACACTGAACCAAATAGGCTAGCATCAAAGACGCTGAAATTGTCAGCGGAAACCGAAAATGCGACATTTTCTTTGATTTACAATGCCACATATAGAAACCTCATAATTTACTAATATGGATATTTTCTACTGGCTTTCTCAGAAAAAACAAACTTTTGTAGATGAGATCGGCTCAAACCATTATTGTTTTCCCTCCATATCTATGAATGAACTTCCTGGATAATGTCAAACGTTCTTGACATCCAGATGTCCTCCAAAATCGAGTACGTCTTGTATCCGGCCTCATGCCGCAATGAGATTAGTCGGTAAAGCAAACACAGCGCTAATCTTCTGCCTCCCAATTTGAATTCGCGAGCCGGACGCGAGAGAGAGACGAGCGAGACGATTGCGGGGTGCTATAGGTAGAACCTCAGCGGTCTTCGAGAACGCAGACACACTTCACGTAAACGATTTCAGATGGTTTGTTCACTTATCAGTAAGCCTGAAGAGCTGTGAAGCTGCATAGCCAGCATCATGGCGGTCATGGTACAATTCCGTCGAGCAATATTTTGGATGTACCGGTCCTGTCTGCAAGTGATGCGAGATCGTTCTCCATATCGCTCGGCCACGCTGCCTATGATATGTTAGCGTTTCCAGAGGCGGCATATGACGCTCTGTGTAGTGCCAAGAGTAACAGCCACAGTTCGTTGTCTGAAACCATATTGCATCATTCTGACGGCCCTCAAAATCTCTTTTCGTGTCAAATGATGTCGTCGCTCCATATCGATGCATTTTTTTTAGTTCTGATGCAGAAGTTGTACTGGTTTTATAAAAACGCTATCACATACTTTTAAAGGAATTCTGATTGACAGTTGATTTGCAATTTTTTATCAAAATTTTAAGAATAGAGAATAAAGAATTATTCAAATAGTGAAATTTACTAAAATAATCAATAACGATCCAAAAAAGTTAAAAATAATAATCCTCAATTGCGGCGATACTCTAAAACGTAATTGATCTCTAGACACTTCTGATGTGTGTATGTTGATAGGCGTAAACTTGTTGTTTTCTCTGAAATCAAGAAAGCTCCGTGGATAGATCTTTTAATGTGCTTTAGTGTACACCAAAAGATCTCTTTGTAATACTAGTATTTTCAAAGTTTGAATTGTTCATTCAGACTTATCTCAAAAACAGTTGAACCTGTATATCCTAGCACTACATACGGTGACCGACGACTGAGACCAAATTACTATTTTAATGTAAATCTCTAACAAATCGTCACATAGACCACGTGTTACTATTATTATGTTCTTAGAAGATCTTTTCTAGTAGTTCAGTTTTCCTCTTCACGAGCAAGTTATGCTCGTGAAGAGGAAAACTGGACTTGATTGAAGGAAATACCCACTCATTTTCAATAACCGTATATTATATGGTCATACGTCATATATGTTTGTTTGTAAAAGGTAATATCTGAAAAATCAGTTTCGAAACGAGTACGTCAGGGGTTCTTTTAAGGTAAAATCGATTGGCGAAAAGTCAAAGATAAGACTGCGCTGGTACGGCCCATCCTGAGACCTGGAGATGTCAATCCTATCAAAAAGGCCCTAAATATTCTCGACCGACCGCGAGGAAGGGGACGACCACCAGCCATCTGGTGGAAAAACATGCAGAAAGTGGTCCTAAGAGAGAACCTGTGCACTCAGAACCCTCTGGCGCATACGTACAACCCAACCCCAGTTAAACCTGGAAGAGGAATCTCTGAAAGTCAGTATTTATAGAGATTACAAATATTCTTTCACTTACAGAAAGCTACGTTATTTCTGAATGCCTTGGAGCCTTAGAAGACAGACTGCCTGGAGCAGTCAGTGCCGACAGCTTCAAAGATGTCGCTGTCGGGCATTCTGCTGTTTTAGCAAATAATTCACATTCACAATACACGGACCGCTGTTGCAGTATCAGCGAAAAATGCAGACTGCCCAACATTGATCCCTTGAAGCTGTCGGTACTGACTGCTCCATTGGTCTAGCAGTCGCAAGTGCGACTGCTGAGTCTAATCCTAGGTTCGATTCTCAGGTCAGGCACAAAAATGTCATTGGGTATTTCCGGAATTTCTCTGACAGCAGTTTGGCGGTGTGACACCCCCGTGCCACGGAAAGCAGGTTAGGCCATTGGTCGTGATCGTGTCGGATTGCCCACCCATCGAATAAGAATGATGAAAGAGGGAGTGCGCCTGTATTTGCACACACACTTGTGCGCTATAATATCTCCCACACCGATGGTTAGTCTCCGTGCCCGAATGTCTATGGAAGCAAGGTAATTTTCCGGGAAAGGGCACGATTCCTGGAGAAACTGCCGAGGCTACGGGAGCGAAGTCGCGGGCAAAGGCTAGTAATATATAACGATGAACAAACATGATTACTATAAACCACCGGTTTCCTGTCAGTGTGGTCGGTCGACGTCAACGGGGCATGATTTATGAATAAAACGGGAATCTGCTATTACTGTTGTATTGTTTAGGTTTTAAATAGGATCACTCATTACTCATTGTTTTTGTTATTATGACTACTTATTACTAATACACCTAATTTTCTACGGTAAGGCTTGCCTTGAATCATTTGGCAGACTATTAATCGGCTGTTCGGCACCCAATTGGTGAGCTCATGAATAAATGTGAAAGGGGATCTCGTATTAGCTTTAAACATGTAAACTATGAATGAACAAATAAAGGGGTAAAATATTCGTTTGTTTGTAGGATATAATCTACTGTTCGATTTCCAAAATTCTTTCACTGACAGATGCAGCTACACCTTCGGTGATTATAAGGCAGGGCACAAACGTGGACAGCTTTGTGTCTTGTGTCAGATACTAACTACAGATGAATTTTTGATTTCAATAGAACCAGTATGAAATCGTCTACTGGTAACTGTGTCCGATCACCGCTACATGACACAGCATCTATGGTACCCTGTGATGGTGTGCCGTGTTGGCAACAAAAAGTGTCTACGTTAGCGCATAATGGCTTTTCACATAAAAAAAAAATCTTTTAACCGGTTGAATGTCCGTAATTACCGAAACAATAAAAAGTCATTGTGTCACGCGTGGATACACGTATCGGGCACTCAAGGGATTTAAATCGATATCCTCAATATATTAATATATTTAGTTTATTTTTATGACCACTGTGTCCTATAGGAATGACCATTGATTGACAGTAAAGTAACATTTGTAATAATAGAACATTACAAATTAATTGAAGCCAAGCCTATTCTTCATTAATTTGTCAAGTTCTGTCAGTGACCACCCGCGGGAACTGACACCGTCATGAACCATGTATGTGCGACGAAACCACTCCGAGCTACTCATTAGGGACCAGAGGTATGACGACCATGTTGTTCAATAATTCGATTTGAAATTCGACTTGGTGTGCCCGAAGTTTTGCTTGCTAAGTTGCTTCTGCACAGTACTGAGTGAGAGAGAAAGACATGGGGGGTGCCTATTGCCCACCAATGTGATACTCTAAGCTCAAAAAGCTGATGCAACAAGGCATTCCCTTTAAGGTAACTTTGGATTAAAATTACATAGATTGTGTTAAAGATATTCTAAGATTGAAAAATAAAATGGGTCTGTAGATTTGCTTGTCACAATTGCGAGGTCTTTCATAGTTCCAAATTCAGAGAAAAATAATCTACAAGTCAGTTAACGAAGGGTTGAACTTCTTCCTTTTAAGAGAAGCGACGATCTTCACCGAGTAACAGCTGGATGAAAATAATCGAATGCAAAACCATACTTAAAACAAATTTAATTAAACGATAATAGATCGCCTACATGCATAAAAAACCAGCTATATACAACCTCATCTCCAGGCCATTCTAAAGCCCAGTCCAGCCGTGAAACATTTATTATTAGCCAGGATTAATTTAACCTTAGCTCTCAAGTCCCAACGAGCACATGATAAAAAGGGCACTTTCAGACGAGTCACCGGTGAGGACAGGTATGAATACTGATGTTGTTGACGACGTCTGGGAGGGCTTTGTGAATGCTAAACAAGGAGTGTCAGCCACCAGCAGTCGGAGGGATGAGTAGGTTCACTTGTACCGAGGGGGCTGGCCAGATTAAAAACTGCGGTAGTTTCGCTGAAGGTTATCTTGGTGACTTGGTTAGGTAGATACTATTGCTGCATTGTGATGTTATGCTATCGTAACCGATCTTGTTATTGTTTTATGATGACTTAAATGTAACTTAAAATTGGTTATAAATAAAAGAAATAGTTACTGATGTAGGTATAATATCTGTATTCTATATATAGATTAAACCACAATTTCAGAATACGAGGAAAAGCTGGATTGCTGCTACCTTTTTGCGTACTAATAAACAGCTTATAAAAACCGCTCTTTAAGATGGGAGCCACATGGGTACAGCCATAACCAAGCTCATAACCATATAGTATTATTATCTCATAAACCTAAATTATGTTAAAGCGATATTGGTAAGCGATTATATGTCGACGATGGAGCATGCTTACCTAGACTATTCACACGCATACAATTTTGTTAAATGCCACACAAATATGTTTAGTTCTTTGGCTTCAGATAATGAGGTAAAAGATTATCTAGAATAATTTTGATATCAGCCAGGTCATGCCTTCTACGAGTATGATGAGGGATTATTATATCGTTGCTCATTAGGAGGTCCCTAGTGTAAAATATTATTCAGAAGTTGCCGATTATAATAATGATCATTGGCATTAAAAGTTATATATTTTAAGCTACATTTGGGTAAGGATTATACTCAGTAGTCCTTACTTTTTAGGGTTCCGTACCCAAAGGGTAAAAACGGGACCCTATTACTAAGATTCCGCGGTCCGTCCGTCTGTCTGTCTGTCCGTCAGTCTGTCCGTCTGTCACCAGGCTGTATCTCATGAACCGTGATAGCTAGGCAGTTAAAATTTTCACAGATAATGTATTTCTGTTGTCGCTATAACAACAAATACTAAAGACCGAATAAAATAAATATTTAAGTGGGGCTTCCATACAACAAACGTGTTTTTTGCCGTTTTTTGCGACAATGGTACGGAACCCTTCGTGCGCGAGACCCACTCGCACTTGGCCGGTTTTTTACACTTCTTAACCAACTTTCCAAAAAGTAGGAGGTTTTCAATTTTTTATGTTTTAAATGTACCGTACCGTACCGTACGAGGGAGTTATGCCCAAACGGCATAACTCCCTCGTATATGGACGGATTTGTAAATTACTTTTTTTGTTTATAAGAAATGTATTCCAATATGGTCCCATTTTAAATTGGTTGGGTTGGTTGGGAGTTATGCCCAAACGGCATAACTCCCTCGTATATGGACGGATTTGTAAATTACTTTTTTTGTTTATAAGAAATGTATTCCAATATGGTCCCATTTTAAATTGGTTGGGTTGGTTGGGAGTTATGCCCAAACGGCATAACTCCCTCGTATATGGACGGATTTGTAAATTACTTTTTTGTTTATAAGAAATTTATTCCAATATGGTCCCATTTTAAATTGGTTGGGTTGGTTGGGAGTTATGCCCAAACGGCATAACTCCCTCGTACATGGACGGATTTGTAAATTACTTTTTTTGTTTATAAGAAATTTATTCCAATATGGTCCCATTTTAAATTGGTTGGGTTGGTTGGGAGTTATGCCCAAACGGCATAACTCCCTCGTATATGGACGGATTTGTAAATTACTTTTTTTGTTTATAAGAAATGTATTCCAATATGGTCCCATTTTAAATTGGTTGGGTTGGTTGGGAGTTATGCCCAAACGGCATAACTCCCTCGTATATGGACGGATTTGTAAATTACTTTTTTTGTTTATAAGAAATTTATTCCAATATGGTCCCATTTTAAATTGGTTGGGTTGGTTGGGAGTTATGCCCAAACGGCATAACTCCCTCGTATATGGACGGATTTAAAATTACTTTTTTTGTTTATAAGAAATTTATTCCAATATGGTCCCATTTTAAATTGGTTGGGTTGGTTGGGAGTTATGCCCAAACGGCATAACTCCCTCGTATATGGACGGATTTGTAAATTACTTTTTTTGTTTATAAGAAATGTATTCCAATATGGTCCCATTTTAAATTGGTTGGGTTGGTTGGGAGTTATGCCCAAACGGCATAACTCCCTCGTATATGGACGGATTTGTAAATTACTTTTTTTGTATATAAGAAATTTATTCCAATATGGTCCCATTTTAAATTGGTTGGGTTGGTTGGGAGTTATGCCCAAACGGCATAACTCCCTCGTATATGGACGGATTTGTAAATTACTTTTTTTGTTTATAAGAAATTTATTCCAATATGGTCCCATTTTAAATTGGTTGGGTTGGTTGGGAGTTATGCCCAAACGGCATAATTCCCTCGTATATGGACGGATTTGTAAATTACTTTTTTTGTTTATAAGAAATTTATTCCAATATGGTCCCATTTTAAATTGGTTGGGTTGGTTGGGAGTTATGCCCAAACGGCATAACTCCCTCGTATATGGACGGATTTGTAAATTACTTTTTTTGTTTATAAGAAATGTATTCCAATATGGTCCCATTTTAAATTGGTTGGGTTGGTTGGGAGTTATGCCCAAACGGCATAACTCCCTCGTATATGGACGGATTTGTAAATTACTTTTTTTGTTTATAAGAAATTTATTCCAATATGGTCCCATTTTAAATTGGTTGGGTTGAATGGGAGTTATGCCCAAACGGCATAACTCCCTCGTATATGGACGGATTTGTAAATTACTTTTTTTGTTTATAAGAAATTTATTCCAAAATAGTCCCATTTAAAATTGGTAAAGATCTGATGAAGATCTTCGGCGATATACAACATAACTCTTCAATAAATGACGGCAATTCTCTCAAGATTGCTGCAATCGCATGTATGTTTATTGTTTACCCCATTTCATAATATATCATCACGCCAGTACGCTCTGAACGGGTAGATAGTTCACCGTGGTACACGTGTCAAAAAACGAAGAAACGAAAATAGGAATACCGACATCCGAAATTACTGTTATTTTTCACTTTGTAGTGTTTTTATATTTGGAAGTTGGTTGTATTTTTTGTAGTAAAGTTTTTTCCATCTATTTTGGGATCGACCTCTTCTTCTTTTCATGTAGACGGTACATTTAATTAGTTATAGGTACTGTTTGGGCCCAGTCAGTCGCCTTGTTTATAGCTGTATCGTAGGCAGTTATTTAGATCATCGAGTCTCCAGGTGAATGGACGTATATAGTCGGCGTCTAGTTTAACAGGATTATTCAGCAGTGCCCTAGAAATCTGCTGTAATACCCCGCCTGATTGAAACATATCCCCTGGTTAAGCAATATAGATTCATGAGTAAACAACTCAACCTTTCATACTTCAATAAACACAGATCAATAAAAGAAAACCCCCATTAACGACCTCCCTTTTCAGCGATTCCAAAAAACAAAAGTGTGCGCCGAACCAGCTGCTTCTCACTTCGCCAGCCAATTTTATAACTGGATGGATCCTATAATTACTCACGCCTTGAACGCAATGACGCGCACAATGTTAACCAACAAATCAAACAAATTCTTAACCTCGGAACAATGACATTGTCTTCACTCACCTCTTACAGAATCCCTGCAAATATTATCTCAAATGCGGAAGATATAAACTTGATGAGATTGAGAGGAAATCTCTTCTAAATTGTAGATTGCAGGTGAACAATCTTCTTCCTTGTGAAACGTCATCAAAGACCTTTGATAATACAAATCTACGTCATAGAAAAGTCATTTTTATCATAGATTGGTATACTACCTTCTTCCTAAAGTAGGAAATTATAAGTAGAAATTCGTTTTAGGTCATGATGACGTATTTGCGGTGTTTGCAAAGTAAAGCGCACTTTAAGTGCGGGCAAACTCTGATTATATTAAAATTACATGAATATATTGATAGGAAAAGGCTATTTAGGAATACTTACACTCACTTTATGCTTGATGACTATCATAAATCTAAGTTAAGGCCCTAAAACTGTGACCAGAATAGGGATTTTAAGATCATAACCAAGAAAATCTACCAAGTCATTACCGAGGCAAGAGCATTTCTTCAACTAAATGTGTATGCAATGTTATCTGAAGAATACATATTAAAGTTAGAAAGTAGGACGAACAGCAGAATAGGTTGACTTTTATTAAAACGCCGTGATAAGATAGAAGTGTTGGCTCAGTATGGAGGCGTATTGTGATTATAAATGCAAATAATTACTAGACTTGCGTAATGCGCCCATTGCTGACGTCACAGAATACACTTAATTAATGGAGATGTGTGTTAGTATTACGATTTACAATTACTCTTAGGTAAGTAATAATAGCCGCACGCTTGCTGAGGTCACGGGCTTGGTGACCATACAGTAGGTATATATGCCGAGATCGCCCCGTGCTTTGGAAAGCACATCAAGCCCCGGCTGGCATTTGTAGATATTTGACAATCTTTACGATAGACTGCAGAAGCTGGAGAGTCTGAAACTACTTATTCTTACTTGTCAAGTATCGCAAAGGGCAATGGAGAGGGATTTGCTCGGAGTTTCCTTGCGTGATCGAATCAGAAATGAGGATATCCGCAGGAGGACCAAAGTCACCAACATAGCCCGAAGAATTGCGGGCCTTAAGTGGCAGTGACACAGCTCGCAGAACGGATCGTCGATAGGGCCGAAAAGTTCTGGAGCGACGACCACGATCCGGAAGACGCTGCGTTGGAAATCCTCCCACTAGGTGGAGAGATGACCTGGTGAGCGTGGCAGGAGCCGCTGGATGCAGGACGCACGATCGGTCAATGTGGCGACGCCTGGGGGCGGTCTATGTTAAGTAGTGGACGTCATTCAGCTGAAGTGATGATGATGATGATGAAGAGGTATCGTGTTATCCGGTTATTGGGTCGTGCAGGTCAAATAGGTAGACGCTCCATGTAAATTACTTGTATTGAGTTCCATCCAGACTGAAAATTCACGTCAACATAGTTGAGAAAAGGCTAGGCAGGTTTAGTGTGTTAGTGTAACTAGGTATCTAAACCCGGTTACTTACTTTTGCACAAATACCCAAAGGCCTCAGTGTAGGGCAGTGGGTATTTGCTACGGCTGTACGGAAACAAACATACATATGGGTTATGGATATTTTTGTGCTTGTTTTATGTCACGGTTGCACATTTTTTCCTATTGAATAATTTAGGTAATGTTGCCGCCTGGTTTCTGGATTTAAATTGCAAACAAGTCACATAATTAAACGCAAGATAATTAAACGCAAGTTATAACTGTCGGCACGTAACTTGCCAAGAGTCGTTAGATGCGCACAAATCGTTTTTTAGGTCTCTTTGGTTACCAATTACCAAGCGGGACGCGAGGAACGTTTAGCACCGTTCTGAACGCGCGATTGGTAGGTCAATTGTCACAAGGATCGACTGACCTATCGCGTCGCGTTCATGTTCCGTTCGTTCTGCGCGAACTTACCCCCACTACGCCAAAACCTTGCCAAGTTTATAAGTTTTGTTATTATTGGCTGTTTAAAAATTAGTTTAACGTATCACCACAGTAGCTAACTCGCGTTTGCGTACATCTACGTGCATACATTCATTTTGCGTACATCTTTGTTCCCTTACTACTATAGACGGTCTTATGTGCTTTCAATATGTGACGAAAATCATGCTTGGTGGCGTTGGCGGCAGGACTTATAATAGTTCTGTGCAAATTCTTTCACAATGCGTTCCACCTTACCTAACAACATATAATCCCTAGTTGTTAAAAAGCTGAGCCATTCATCATTAAATCTTTCACCGGTAAGCCACAACATATTGACATAACAGCAGCAAATCGGTCAAGGCGAGGCGAACACACGGGTCATGCCATGTCAGTGGCACCTGTTATTATGTTATACGTGGATAATATCATGTTGTAGATAGGTTTTAATGGACTGTTGCGCATTGCTTTGTTTGAGATACTCTATAGCAGCCATTTTGGATAAAACAACATAATATCACCACTGTTATCCCCGAAGGGCTAACCAGTGTGCACCTATAGGGTAACAGCCGGATAGAAGCCACACTTTTTGAAATCACTCTATATCTCTCAGTACAAAAACTAAAATACTTTACTTGTAAAACTGGTCGGTACTTTGATTTTTTATCTACATATCTAAGAAAAGGAAAAAACATTATCTATAAAAATAAAGTCAAAAGTCAAAGTCAGATGTTTTTGTTCAATTAGGCCATTAAGCGGCACTTTTGAACGTTAACAATTAAAATTTACAAGTAATAAATATCGATTCTACCGTGCATTCGGAAAAGTAGCTTGTTATGGAGAAGCATGCACAAGAAAGTCCATACTTACTCTTTTAAAAAATAAAAATGTTTTAAAATATAAAAGTACATACATTAATAAATTCATGTACGTGAGGACGATGCACCTAGCACTATTATACTACATATAGGTATAAAGTATTACAAGCACAGGTAAACCCTTCACTTGATAAATAGGAACATCTCGGTTTGCATCTTGACTCGACACTTGGCTGGCAAAGTCAGGTATCTAGTGTCAGTCAGAGAGCCAACGGTACTTTGAGATCCTTGTATCGTTTGAGGCGGTTTTTGCCTGTAAAGACGAAGACAATGCTTGTGCAGGCTTTAATTTTCCCAGTCATCGACTATGGGGACGTGTGCTACTTTGACTTGAACGCGGTCTTGCTGGACAAACTGGATAGGGTCTTGAACAACTGTATTAGATTCATATTTAATCTTCGGAAATATGACCATGTATCGAGTTATAGGTCCGAGTTAAAATGGTTACCCATTCGCCAGAGAAGAAGATTACGCGCTTTGACCACGCTTTTCTCTCTACTCAATTCGCCCACCCCTCCTTCCTATCTTATCTCTAGCTTTCAATATCTAAGTTCTTCACACGCTCGCAATCTGCGTTCTTCCAATAATCTCCTCTTACTCTGTCCCTCTCATACTACTGATTTTGTTCACTCTTCCTTTCATATCCAGTCAATTCTTTTTTGGAATGCGCTTCCTTCCGAGATCAGGGCGGCCACCAGTCGGTACGCATTTAAACGGCAATTGCGGATTTATTTATTTTCAACACAAATAAGCTGAGTCATCTCACTTTCTTCTTTTCTGTTTCTTCATAAATATTTATAATATGTATATTTATATAGATATATATCATATACAATATATATGTACGTGTATTTTACCCATTTTAGTATAGTAACTTCTAGCTTTTTATTATTAAACTATGCACCTGCCATGATGTCTCTTCACCACCCTAGGTTGACTGGTAGAGAATGCCTTAGGCATTAAGTCCGCCTTTGTACCTTTGTGCATGAAGTCTAAATAAATAAATAAATAAACATGGTTCTCACATACTTACAAATATTGCATACATAGGTAAATTACCTAATTCAACAACAACGGAACAGTGTGCGAGTCAAAATTTTTTAAACAAAAATAATAGAAAAATAATAAAAATAAAGCGTTACTATAATTATGAATATAATACAAATTAACCAGTTTGATTTTGTCTACACTAAGGATTGCCCTATGGAGCAGGACCAGCATGTTGCCAAGCATTCTAATCTTGAATATAATCATCTAGTTTGTAATATGCTTGTTTACAATGTGTACTTTTAACTAAAGTTTTAAATTTACTTTCATTTAGTTTTAATATATCACAAGGTATTTTGTTATAGAATTTAGAAAAGAAATAAATGATGCCCTATCTAAATTAATAAATTGGCTAACAATAAATAATCTAAAAATAAATCTTGCAAAAACCCATTACATGAATTTCAAAAATAAAAACGCGAAATCAATTCCATTATCTATTCAGTACAATAATGCAACTGTATCTGAGGTTACAAGTACAAAATTTCTAGTTTTCTATATAGATTCTAATATGTCATGGAAATCACATGTAAATAGTGTATGTAGCAAATTAAATAAATTCTCTTATGCCCTCTACATGCTCAAAAAAGTATCTAACCAAACCACAGTACTTAATGCTTATCATGCCTATGTGGGGTCCACTCTATCTTATGGGATACTATATTGGGGATACTCAACTGATAAAGAAATTGCGTTCAAGGCACAAAAAAAGTGTGTTAGATCAATATGTGGGATACACCAAACTGATTCATGCAAACCTCATTTTATAAACCTCAAGATATTAACCCTCCCTGCTCTATATATCTATGTGGCCTCAATTCTAGTTAAATCAAACATCAGTAGCTATGACACATTGACAAGCACTAGACTTAAAAATATATTACGCAATGAAACATCCCACACTACAGTGTATAGCAATAGTATTTTTTGTATGAGCATGAAAGTATATAATAAGTTACCCGTAGATATTAAGAACCTAAATTCAATTTTATCTTTAAAAGGAAGCTAAAAGACTTCCTGATTAAAAAGGCATATTACACTGTAAAAGAATTCCTTGAAGAAAAATAATTATTTAATATATTAAAATGATTGTGATACTTAATATAATGTAATTTAAATTAGTATAAGAATTGTATGATATAAAATAAAATGTATGAATAATGATAATTAATATAATGTAAACTATATATGTAACTATAATATTGACTATAAACCATTTAATTTGCAATGCCTTAACAGGCAACTAAGTTCTAAGAACCTACCTTATGTTAACATCTACAAAATTTTTGTAGTTCGCAATAAATAATTTGAATTTGAATTTAACACAGTACCCCATGAAAGATGAGTGTACTTTAGCTAGTCTATAAGATGGTTGATCTAACTTATCATATCGTCACCAGAAAGGCAAAAGTACTAAAGCGCCATTTTAGCTAAAATGAGTTTTATATATGTCAACTTTAAAACATAGATAATAATATAACAATGATTTTTTGCCTTCAGCCTATTTAAATTGGAATACTAGAAAAAAAGATATGCCAGATTTAGTATAAAAAAAAAGTTTAAATCGCTCTCCTGTAAAATGCACTTTTGGCGCTTTAGTATTTTTGCCTTTCTAGTGACGATATATAAAAAATATAAAAGTCCTGACTGACTGACTCATCAACGCCCAGCCCAAATTCTTGGACCTAGAAAGCTGAAATGTTGCACAGAGATTCCCTTTATAATGTAGACAAAGAGTAAGGAAGGATTTTTCGAAATTCAAGCCCTAAGGTAATTAAATAGGGGATGAAAGTTTGTATGAAACTCTATCATTTTTAATTTGAAATGAGTGAAATATGGCATTTAGCCTCTAAAGAAAAAAATATTTTTTAGGATTCTTTAAATTTCTTCCCTTAAATGGGTAAAAAGGGGTGTTAAAGTTTGTAAGGAAGATAAATTGTTTATAATCAAAAATACTTGAAACTTAGTATTTCTGCTCTTCAATAAAATCAAAGAAACACGTGTTTAAGGTTTTTTATTTTGGAATTTCATCCCATAAAGGGCTGTTAAAGTTTGTAAGAAACATAAATTGTTTATTATCAAAATTACTTGATACTTAGTATTTCTGCTCTTCAATACAATTACCCAAGCATTTTATGAATTTCATCATTAAACGGGTAAAAAAGGGTGTTAAAGTATATATATTAGCAGGCCTGTGTGTATTGTAGGCCTTTGTCCCAGCAGTGGTATTATGGACATTAATAGGCCGATGATGAAGTATGTATATTGATTACCTACTGGATGTACTCAGGAATCAGTTTTCACACCTTGAATACCCTCTGACTGTCTTTGAGTTTAAACGATAACAATTCCCTCTTAAGGTCTGCTTTGCAATGACCATAAATAAATTTCAGGGTCAGTCTTCAAGGGTGACAGGCATATATTTAAGGAAAGAATGCAACTCACACGGGTAATTCTACGTTGTCTGCTCCAGATTCAGAATTAGCCTAGTCATTTTGGTACCAGACAAACAAACCCCAATGTGGTATAAAGAAGTGCATAATTAAATTCTTACTTCCTGATGACGACTTGTTAGCGTAAACTAATTGGAGTACCCATATCTAGACTGTACAGAATGGCGCAAAACTCATCACTCTATCTGAAGATGCTATCATTTTTTCTTCGACAATTCTGCTTCGACATTTGTGAAGTAAACAGATACAAAATATAGCTGGTAACCTCCAAGCGCGTGTAACCTAAGCTACGTCAAGCCATTCTAAATCACGACCACGAAGCACAACCGAAATTCTTAGGGCTGCATTACCGGACTTGCTCTGGCCGGTAAGAACGCCCGATTTGACTGTACCAGGCTTATTTCAGTGGGGTTTTTATAGTATATGTCAACAAGCCTCAGACTTTTGAAGCCCTTAAAGATAATATCCGCCGGAAATCGAAACGAAGACTGTTTATTTGGAAAACCAAATAAACATTATCCAAAAGCAGAACCAAGGTATTTCATTCATAAAAAAATTACAGTCAAAGAACATCTGGTGATAACTTTTGCGTCACCTTGTATTAATTTTCTATCGTGTCGGTAGTAGGATTCAGAAATTGAAAGCAAAGTGGTATTTCACTATTTGTACCTTCCCGTGGAAATCAATCCCACAAGACCTCCAGAATGAAAGTCAGTTCAATTTATGCTCATTTTATATCAATTTATAGGCAATTTTATAATTCTATTAAATAATATGTTGAGCAAAATTCGTAGTCTATGCGAACAAACACGCAGGAGGAAAGCTATGTTTGGATAATAATTTGCAATATCCCGCCAGAACTGCAAAAATCGAAACAGCCAAAATCGTGTAGTCCTGCTACTAAAAAATTCCAGATGGAATAAAAAAACGCAATAACACTATGCTCGAGTCCGACCCAGGGATCGAACCCAGGGGAGGTAATGCATCAGGACATTTTTTTAGGAGAGGGCTATATGAAAGGACTTAAGTAGCGTAGCTGAACGTTAGTCTGATGCATTGATCCTTTGGAAAAACCCTTTGCAGTTGTCGATTTGGGTATATAGCTGGCCATCAAGGTTTAGTTAACGATGCTGACTGCGATCACTTTTGACGTACCCAAAAGTACGATCGAAGAATGTTTTAAAGCCATTATGCTTTCTACAGACTGTTTACTGCCCGCGAGGATGATGTACATTGCTCTCATTAGTACTGAGTTCAATTATGAAGTATTTTGTTTAAAAACTCAATGTACGTTTCTTCGGGCTCTCGCACGAGTGTGTACAACCGGCATTAACATCAATTATTTTACTCTACTCCGACCAAATTTAATAATGAATCAATCGAAACGAAAAAAGACGATTATTTATCAATTTTACATTTTTATCTTCTTTTTTTTTTTTTTTTTTTACTATATAAAAATAAGTCGGGTTTTCCTTCCTGACGCTATAACTCCAGAACGCACGAAACGATTTCCAAGGTTTTGCATTCGTTGGAATGGTCTCGGGCTCCGTGAGGTTTATAGCAAAGAAAAAAAAATCAAAAATAAAAAATTTAATCAATTTAAAAGGTTGAAAAGGGTAGATGTAGGGTAGGTGTAGGGTAGGTGTAGGGTAGGTGTAGGGTAGGTGTAGGGTAGGTGTAGGGTGGGTGTAGGGTAGGTGTAGGGTAGGTGTAGGGTAGGTGTAGGGTGGGTGTAGGGTAGGTGTAGGGTAGGTGTAGGGTAGGTGTAGGGTAGGTGTAGGGTAGGTGTAGGGTAGGTGTAGGGTAGGTGTAGGGTAGGTGTAGGGTAGGTGTAGGGTAGGTGTAGGGTAGGTGTAGGGTAGGTGTAGGGTAGGTGTAGGGTAGGTGTAGGGTAGGTGTAGGGTAGGTGTAGGGTAGGTGTAGGGTAGGTGTAGGGTAGGTGTAGGGTAGGTGTAGGGTAGGTGTAGGGTAGGTGTAGGGTAGGTGTAGGGTAGGTGTAGGGTAGGTGTAGGGTAGGTGTAGGGTAGGTGTAGGGTAGGTGTAGGGTAGGTGTAGGGTAGGTGTAGGGTAGGTGTAGGGTAGGTGTAGGGTAGGTGTAGGGTAGGTGTAGGGTAGGTGTAGGGTAGGTGTAGGGTAGGTGTAGGGTAGGTGTAGGGTAGGTGTAGGTTAGGTGTAGGGTAGGTGTAGGGTAGGTGTAGGGTAGGTGTAGGGTAGGTGTAGGGTAGGTGTAGGGTAGGTGTAGGGTAGGTGTAGGGTAGGTGTAGGGTAGGTGTAGGGTAGGTGTAGGGTAGGTGTAGGGTAGGTGTAGGGTAGGTGTAGGGTAGGTGTAGGGTAGGTGTAGGGTAGGTGTAGGGTAGGTGTAGGGTAGGTGTAGGGTAGGTGTAGGGTAGGTGTAGGGTAGGTGTAGGGTAGGTGTAGGGTAGGTGTAGGGTAGGTGTAGGGTAGGTGTAGGGTAGGTGTAGGGTAGGTGTAGGGTAGGTGTAGGGTAGGTGTAGGGTAGGTGTAGGGTAGGTGTAGGGTAGGTGTAGGGTAGGTGTAGGGTAGGTGTAGGGTAGGTGTAGGGTAGGTGTAGGGTAGGTGTAGGGTAGGTGTAGGGTAGGTGTAGGGTAGGTGTAGGGTAGGTGTAGGGTAGGTGTAGGGTAGGTGTAGGGTAGGTGTAGGGTAGGTGTAGGGTAGGTGTAGGGTAGGTGTAGGGTAGGTGTAGGGTAGGTGTAGGGTAGGTGTAGGGTAGGTGTAGGGTAGGTGTAGGGTAGGTGTAGGGTAGGTGTAGGGTAGGTGTAGGGTAGGTGTAGGGTAGGTGTAGGGTAGGTGTAGGGTAGGTGTAGGGTAGGTGTAGGGTAGGTGTAGGGTAGGTGTAGGGTAGGTGTAGGGTAGGTGTAGGGTAGGTGTAGGGTAGGTGTAGGGTAGGTGTAGGGTAGGTGTAGGGTAGGTGTAGGGTAGGTGTAGGGTAGGTGTAGGGTAGGTGTAGGGTAGGTGTAGGGTAGGTGTAGGGTAGGTGTAGGGTAGGTGTAGGGTAGGTGTAGGGTAGGTGTAGGGTAGGTGTAGGGTAGGTGTAGGGTAGGTGTAGGGTAGGTGTAGGGTAGGTGTAGGGTAGGTGTAGGGTAGGTGTAGGGTAGGTGTAGGGTAGGTGTAGGGTAGGTGTAGGGTAGGTGTAGGGTAGGTGTAGGGTAGGTGTAGGGTAGGTGTAGGGTAGGTGTAGGGTAGGTGTAGGGTAGGTGTAGGGTAGGTGTAGGGTAGGTGTAGGGTAGGTGTAGGGTAGGTGTAGGGTAGGTGTAGGGTAGGTGTAGGGTAGGTGTAGGGTAGGTGTAGGGTAGGTGTAGGGTAGGTGTAGGGTAGGTGTAGGGTAGGTGTAGGGTAGGTGTAGGGTAGGTGTAGGGTAGGTGTATCTTGGTGTTTTTATGGCAAAACAAAGTTTGCCGGGTCAGCTAGTTATTTTTATATAAACCAGGTTGTGAGATCGAGGGTCAGCTTCAATAGTTTCAAAGTTACACCGATTATATTACCAAGCCAGAAAGAAAAAAGCCAGTCTTTGCTACTCTAACAAGAATCACTTGAAAACCACCAATCTATTAGAACAAAGGTTGCATCAATAGTTAACGAAGCCTCCACATGTCGATAGGTCACGTCTAAGCTTTGATCCCGGGTCGCTAATTACTATCGTACGTGCGATAGACCCTTACTAGATCAGCTGGCTCTTTACCTGGGGCATATAATAAATGCATGGAAACATTTGTTGTAGATTAAATCAAGCTAAATTTCCGCAAAATTTGTAGTATTAGTTTACCGGCATTTATATCCTCGGTCCACGGTACTGAAAATTAATCAGGAATATCCTAGCACCCATACTGATTAATTTTCATGTGCCGTGCTACACCGAGGCTATTGATGCTTGGAGACTCGCTTACCCGTATTGTAATCCCCCTGACTTCCCATCATCCCAGAGACGGTGGGATGAGCCGCTCTGCAGAGCAGTGCAGGAGCACCAAATTGCTACTTCTGCCACACCTGCCGAGCGAGCTCGCCTGCTGGCTGTGGGTGAGTGGGAGTCGGGCTTCTGTCGTCTGGACCGTCGTCGAACATAGGCACTTTGGTTGACGACACTACTTTTCGCCTCGCTGCTTACCTACGACTTGGCGCTCCTTGTTGTACTCCTCATCGTTGCCACTGTGGCGAAGTTGTCAACAGCCTCGGTCACCACGGTCTTTCATGCAGCCGAAGTGCGGGTCGCATAGCTCGGCACGGAAACTTAAACGACATCATCCGACGTGCTCTCGTCACCGTCGGCGTTTCGGCCGTATTAGAACCACATGGCCTGACACGCGACGATGGCAAAAGACCTGACGGGTTGTCTTTGTTTCCATGGAAGATGGGTAGGCCTTTAGTGTGGGACGCTACTTGTGTCGATACTCTTGCGCCATCTCATTTTCCTAGCTCGTCGAGCTGTGCTGGCGCTGCCGCTGCGGCTGCAGAGAACCTCAAGCGGCGGAAATATAATAATTCAAATTCTTTATTTCAGACATGAGTCCATAGTGTTAGTAGCAACAAGATAACTTAATAACTAGTGTTAGTAATAAGGAGACAAAAAGTATTTAAAATATCAATTGGTATGGATCCTCACCCAGTGCCGCAGGAGAGGGGAGTCCCACCAATCTGAGAACACGCTCAGGAGACTATTGGTGGCGGAGCGCAGCCGGCCGGCTAAGGAGGCGGCCTTTTTTCTTATAATGGCGTAAAAATCGTCTGTGTGCGCCTCCGCAAACATAGTGGACGCACTACAACGCCACGACAGCCCCAACAGTATCCTAAACGCGTTATTGTATTGGACACGCAGGTCGCTGTATGTCCTCTGAGTGAAACGGGTCCAAAGACTGCACGTGTAGAATGACTGACAGAAAGCTTTGAAAAGAGTTACTTTAACTTGATTTGTACAACGTGCAAATCTTCGAACCAGCATGTTACATCGGACAGCCAACGACCTCCTGCGCTCCCTCCCTATATCCATATTGTCCTTAAGATCCTCAGTGACCCAATGACCCAAGTACTTAAATTTTGTCACCCATGCTAAAGGAGTGCCGCAGAGCGAGACACCGGGAACATCAGAATAGTTCATGGCACTCGCCTTAAACATAATAAGTTCGTTTTTTTTTACATTGTACTTGAGCCCATGGGACACTGCATAGGACTCACAAATAGCCACCAGTTCCCTCAAAGCGCCGATCGATGGGCTTAGCAGCACCATGTCATCCGCATTACTAATATTGTAATAAACTCTTGGTCCGTGGGGTCCGAGTGCTCACACTTTGTTTAAAGATCTCTCCAAACGCCTAGTTGACACTTCGCGTGACCCAAGGGCTGGCTTTTACCTTGGTCAGAGATTAAGCATTGCCATACAACGTGGCAATGCTGCCAGCCTTTTGGGTACATTACCAGGTGGACAACGATGTGGAGGAGTTTTTTGACGCCATATTTTAGTTAAGTATATTTTTAGGTTTAGGTAGTGAGAAGTTTTTGGTTTAAATGTATATATTTGTAGTCTTAGTTAATTAAGCATTTTATACACGGTATATAATTGTATCTATGTAAATAAAATTCTTACGAACTTCTTTTTAATTATTATTGATAAGCCCGCTTTTGACCACTATCTCACCTGATAGTAAGCGATGATGTGGTCGACGATGAGGAACGCTTCCCTAGGAGAAATCTATTCACTCTTGACTTAAAGACTCTCAGGTTGTAGCTATCAGGAAATACAGACTCCGGCAAGGTATTCCAGTCCATAGCTGTACGCATGATAAAAGTATTCCCAAAACGTTTGTTGCATATGGGTGGGATGTCCATCATGTACCGATGACGCATCGCCGTACGTCTTGTTGTTTGATGATGGAACGGGCTAGGAGGAATTAGTTCATGCAATTCCATCGCACACTCCCCGAAATGAAACTTAATTTTTGGTGTACAATAAAGTATTTTCTTTTATATTCTATTCTATGTAGTGTGATACAAAACTGACAGGCTGGCAACACGGCACAGATGTTCAAAGCCCAGATTCAACCAGTATATCATTGCCGATGAGTATAACGCCAAAAAGCTCAAAGTAGTCCTTTATTGGCACGGTCACTCCTCGGAAAGAAGGAGCCGGATGTAATTGGCTATCAAGTTTTGCCCAACTGTATGGGGACCTGCTTTCAGTCACATCGGATACCAGTATTTTAGTCTGTTTGTTGAGCTGCCACATCTGAACTACTAAACCAATTTTGATTAATTTTGGGATCTTAGAAAAGGAAACAGGATGCTTTTTACCGCGGGAGTATGTTCCCTTGGGATAATTTGCAACTTTCAGCGGACGAAGTCGCTGGCAGAAGCTTATAAGAGTCTTACTGCAAATGCATACTGGAGCTGGAAACTACTGCGATTATATTATGTGTCCCTCACCATTCTAATTGAGCTCCCCCAATATGTTTTAGATGCAAGACAACACGCTACTGCACGATAAATTCTTTCTTTCTGAAATGCTTATAGTTTCAGGGCCAAAAAAACTTTAATAATTTCGTCGCAGCACGTTTCACGCCCCGATCGTTGTCAAAATTGGCAACCCTGTTTTAATAATAATAAATAATCATTTATTGGCAAACTGACCTACATAAGTCCATATTGTTAGTGATAATTCTTTCAATTATTATAATATGTTGCTACTACTTGAGAAATGGCTAAAGACATAATTTTGTGATAATGATAACTTGTGGAATTGTGTTATTGAATGACGCCTTTTTTCCATGGGAGAGTGGGGTAGGCAGAAAGTCCAGATACGATCGTTACATCCTCTTTTTTTTAACTGTACGCGTTTGACCACTATCTCGCCTGATGGTAAGCGATGGTGTGGTCGATGGTGAAGGTGACTTAAAGACCTAGGTTATAGCTATCAGGAAACCTAGACTCCTGCAGGCAATTCCACTCCTTAGCTGTACGCATAATTTACTTCTGGCTTCGTTTACGTTCATAAACTAAAGAAGAAAAGAAAAATTGTTTATTCTGCACAAACTAAACGCACAATACAAAACAAAGAGTGGCATTCACTAAAGGTACAATTTAGCCAAAAGCCTCGTATTTTAGACCAAAAATTATAAAAATACACCTGCTTATACCCCCAGGCCAGTTATGAGTACTACCCCGTGACTTTTTTGAAGAACATCACTAATAAGATGCGTGTCCTTCTGGTGCGTACCCTAAGCGTGCTAGGATGTACTTTATAATCTGTGTAATATTTGTAGAGGCGTAGCTCATATAATTAAGGGATTCGCTTCTATAACGTGTTTTATTATATACGTAAAATCTATTGATAGGATATTCCCTGAATTCAGGTCAGATAGAGGTTGGACTCTAATTATGCGGGTGAATGCTTATGAGGCAGATAATTTAAGACACGTCTCTAATTTTGTCCAAGAGCTTAATTAGGTGCCGAACAAAGCACTAATTAAAAACGTTTTAATTACAGCGCGATTCTTTGAGTGTGGTACATATTTGCGGTTTTAATTCAACGTATTTGACATTGTAAGGCGAAATTAAGGTTAGTAGTTAATTTTTTTTTTTTTTTTTTTTTTTTTTTCGTAGTTAATTTAAATCACTGCGAGTCCAATTCGCAAAATTATAAGAAACCACTCAACACTGGACATCGCATAAAGTAGAATAGAATATAAAACATTTATTCGACACAGAAACTACACAACAGGCAACAATTACAAAGTAACAGTGGAGAACAGTAAATAAAGTACAAACAAGGTTCAAGAAGAGCTGCGCTGGGCCCACGCCTAAGGGGTTACCAACTCAGTATTTGCTGTTTTACATTGAAATTAAATTAAATTCTTCTTTTCGCATTGATCTGCCTGGCTTTTCCCAACTATGGCATAGGCTAAAACCGTGTGGAGCTGATTACCAGTAGTACACGGAGTGATTGTTCGGAGTTCAGCCGATTCTCTACCTGAAACATAGAACATTATTGCGTTAGATTAAACTAATCTGCCTAGCCTCTTGTCAACTACATTGGACAGGCATCCAGTCTCACCGGATACTACTAGTTGCCTTGAAGTGACTGCCTATCTGACCTCCACAACTTAGTTATTGGATAGTAGTGGAGTTTCTTGTCCGTTCTTGTGGAGTGTCTTGTCCGTTATTCTCCATAACAAGGTCCGTTATTCCTCCGAATTGACGGTAGAATCAATTATTATTAATTATTCATTTTTATTCTTGACGTTCAAAAGTGCCGCTTAATTATTATTTAAATAAAGAATACAGTTTTTTTTTTGTTGATAAGCAATGATACTCCTTGGCAAGACAGGTTTTATCAGACTTTTGGGTTACTATTCTATTCTTCTGTCAAAAATTACTTTTGTGAACCAAAACTTGGATAAGTAATCATTGAAAATTGTTCTGTTTGTTCTAAATAAATATATTATGCGACAAAATATATTCAATCATTAGGGCCATGAAAACTCTCCGATTAAAAGAAATGGGTCGCAACAGTCCATTTTATTGGGCTAATCATACTTCAATAGTTTTGTTGACTGAAATTCCAATTCTTGTGACCTACTCTAGAAAATGAGCATTATAAACACCATTTACTCGAATCTTTCTTCCATTTCTTGAGATCGATTTCGATCTATTGTGAAATGTTTCTCAATTGACCTAAATTCATTCGGTGTAAACAAATGAACCAATGAACAATAATTGTAATACCAAACGTAATTGAATTCAACTCATTTTACTTCGTCGCGTAGCCCGAACGCGTCACTAAGCTACGACGTAGCAGCGTAGCAGTGCTACGAGCTACGTCACTGCTACGAAATATTGCATTATGTCGCAATCAGTGTGACGTCATGATGATTAAATTTTTATCAGAGATTGGTACATATGAATGATTGGCGGTTTTTATTATTACACTGTGATTTTTCGTAAAGCCTATTCACATATAGAAAATTTGATAAACGTTTTACATGATGAATTTCCTTTATTGAGGTAAGATAGGTAGGTTTTCATTTAAAGCATAAGGGTTAGGATACATATAACATTAAATAAATCTTCATTACTGCTTTACCTAACTTTAACTTTCGGAAGCTTTTTTTTTTGCTTTGTGAAATTTTCATGCATACTGCACTACAACGGGGAGATAGTGCAGATATGTGGGACTCCAACCTTCTTTATCTCCACGGTGTCCTCCTGTGCCGCTTATGGCGAGAACACGGGCACGTGGTAGCACTCGCCGCGAACCCACCGCGGCTGTCCGTCACCGGACCCTCCTCTAGGAAGTACACCCCATCATCGGTGCAGCAGAACACATTGTACGGCCTGGCCACCACAGGGACCAGCACACGCTCATGGGCGTCAGACGATCCCGTGTATAGCACCCTTGGTTCTCCTGTGACGAGTCTGGTCAGTGGCCCCGCCACCTACCATTTTTCGGCCACAAGGGATAGGGAGAGCGGCCAAAGCTATACCGATACTTCTCCTCCCCTGCGGCCCCACCACTTCCGCCATCAGACGGTGGTGACCCCGTCCAGGCCGCGGCAGTTTGGGAGAGCGGCGCACCGTTATACCGGTAGGCTTATTACGTATCTTTTGCAAGAGTAAAACGATAGCGATTTTTGAGCAATAATTGCTCTTCCATACAGAAGTTTTAGAGTTGTTGGCGTTTTTTTTTAGAAATAAGTGCATTTGATAAACAGCGAGCGATTAGCATTCCATTCCTTCTAATTAATAATCATTCGATTAACATTCCCTATAGAGAGGAGGCCTGTGTCCCAGCAGTGGGAACATTAATAGGCTGATGATGATGATGATGAACGATTAGAAAACGATTGTGTAGGACCTACCATACCTATACTGCAGGTAATGTCAACTTTTATGACATAAAGCGTTTGATCGCTATCGTTTTGCTCTTGCAAAAGATACGTAATAAGCCTGCCGCACTCCTCTCCCGCCGTGGATACCTACCCTCAGCCGCGATGTTGGCCGCTACGTCTTCGGCTTATCGGCAGCCGCCCTGACGAGCGGCCCCTCCTCGGGTTCCTCTTCGCTTCACCGTGGGTGACCAAGCCACATCTACTGACCCACTCCCCCTCCCGCCGCGACAATGCGGGAACCTATGTCGGATAGTTTTACAAGCTAGGACAGCAAGATCTGCCTCGTTGGTCTAGTGAGTGCAAGCGCTACCACTGAGCTTGAGGTCCTGGGTTCGATGCCCGGGTCGACAAAGTGTCTCGAGTCTGAAATTGTGCCCAGTTGATGGAAATAGGCTCGCCCCCTATTACACGGGACTTAAATATAACTCTTGATAATCACCCCAAGGGGAACACATGCCCGGGATAAAAAGTTCATCCCATGTGCTATTCCAGACTATAATCTATCTCTACCAAATTTCTTCCAGATCCGTCCAGCCATTTGAGCGTGAAGAAGTAACAAACATACAAACACACAATACTCACAAAATTTCGCGTTTATAATATTAGTGTGATTAGTAGGATATCAAGAGTGTGTTAGTAAGCTAGCGACTGGCCTCATGTAGGGATACAGAACTATCCTTATTTATATTAGTGCCCAACCTGGATATTGCTACGAGTATCATATCTCGTAGCTGCTACAACTAGCAGCGTAGTGAAACCTGAATAAAATACTGTACCGGTACATTTAAATACACTATAACAATAGTAAAATGGCAATCGAAAGGTCAGAAGTTCAAATTAATATGCAGTGGAATACTTGAACTCACTGTAACATTCACATTCCACAAGGTTGTTCCACCGTAACTATAAATGTTATTCCTACTAAAAGCTTTTTGCTCTAGGAAAATTGTAATAAACGCGTAATGTATGGAAAATATTTTTAGATTTAGAGTTTTTGATTACAATAAATTTGTGTCATTTATAGTTCCTCTGAGGAGTGTAAATTAGCCTTTGCCTGCGGCTTTGCTCCCTGCCAATCCCATAGGAACAATTTTTATTTTTAGGAAAATTTTACCAATGGAACCCAGAGATAATGTGCTAATAAGCTTTCAGTAATATAAACAAACAATTGTAACCCTTATTTATTAGTTTCAAAGTTTATATTACGATCTTGATATCACTCAACTAATATATAATAAAAGATTGCAAAAAGACACACAACTTACTACTGCTATTCAAACCCTAGAACTTCTAGGAAATCCAGCAACCCTAACTACAGTAAAAGTCGTTGACTGTTTAAGATTTCAACAACTGAATACGGAACGTAACCGGACCGTTGGGACAGGCGGCGTCCGGCGCACGTGACCACTCTTAGAGTAACGTAAGACGGAGACAAGTATCCTGAGCACGCTGCCTGCCCCGTGGTTTGTAACACGGATTAAGATAATGTAGAAAGGGCTAAGAAATTACGAGTTCATTATTCACCAGTTAAACGAAGGGAAAGGAGTAGTGAAGGGCTGTAACTAGTGGCGCTCTGTCTAGTTTCTGTCTATCCCCGTGGGAAAAATTCTTGATTTTATACATATGTGAAATAAACACACATAACTGTGTTAAGAAAGACTACCACTTCAGTACATAGGCCTAGCCCAAGCGTCGCATTATTCAATTTTCAATTTATGTACAAATATTATTATTTACATTAACATAAAATAAATATATTATTAAGGCCTTTAAACAAAAACAAATAAACAACACCAGCGTCATCATTCATTCTCATAAATCAGGGTCACTCAAGGCCACAAATACTAAATATTTACTATGGACTATCAACACACTATCTCAAGTAAAGCCCATGCCCTTATCAGACGTTATCAGGGCTCATCTAGTGCTCTATTTAGGGGGAATTTTTCCATAAGGTTGTGGACATAGACGTCAGCGGGTAGCCGGGGACGCGATAACCGGGTCATCTAGATACAGGACTGCAGCGGAGATAATAGGGTTAATAGGAGGGTTAGGTGCAAACAGATGATTTTACGTAATACAAGACAAATACTGAAGAACATAAACAATTCATCATAAGGTTTAATGGTTATATCACACTATTGCTTGTATTCCTTGAAAAGCAGAGATGTAATACATAATCCCTTTTTCGTTTAAGTCCTATAAGTTATAGGTTGCGAGGTGTGGTCTACTACTGAGAAACTCCAGATAGAAAAATACATCAACACTTTGTTTGAATCGGAAATCAAACCAAAGAGCTCACACTCAGTATAGTAAGCTTGCGATCTAATCACTATACCTACCAAAGAAGCTGTCTTAATTAAATATTCAAAGTATCTATTATCTTGATTTGGCACGCTGTTGTCGACATATTTTGGGATGTCAGCGATCATTAAGCTGATAATGGTTTTGGCAAATTGTCAAATAGCGTAAGCCCTTGACCGTCACTTAAAAAGGGGAGACGACAGAAAAGGAACCCCTTAGGAGTCAATTTCAAGGCAATTTCTCCTTAAGTTTGAAATAACTTCTAATCCTTAGAATAATAAAGCATAGAAGCCGCGTCTACTAGAAGAAAACACGAGCGATATCGTGTGTACACTTAATTTTCTTTGTGTGCGTGAGCCGAATGTGTCTACGTTCCTCAAACGCACACAGATACAGCTTCCAGTGTCACCAGTACCAGGCTGTTACCCACAAAAATATGGGAAAACGCACTACTATGTTGCTGGATCAAATCAAGGCAAGTATTTTATGTTATCAGGAACTGGATAAAATGAAGAAGATGACCAGGTAATTAATACAGCACTTGGTTTATGTATCTAATCAAACAATTACAGGAAAATGCACAAACCAACTTAGTTATTTGGTCTGGTTTTATTTAACTACAGTAAATTACTAATGAAATTTTAGTATATAAACACTGTAGGTAGCAGTGTCGATAACGACCATGATTTAGAGGTTGTAAATAAATATAGTTTAGTTTGACGCCCACAGAATCGCCACAAAGACTAATATTATAAAATACCTAATGCCAAGTCAGTTTCTTGAAACTGGCAAAATGTTTTATCGTATTCAATAGCGTAGTTAGTAGTTACATCATAAACTATATTTTTGCTAAACAAAAATAAGAAAAAAAATTAAAGCAATTTGGGTATTTTTATATGATAAGTTAAGTTATTAGAATTTTTGCTTGATGGTCGATTAAAATGTAAGTAATCACTTGTGAAATGTAATTTGGTTGTTGAGAATTTGAATTGAAAATGTTCTTGACGTGCTATGACGTCCCTTCACGCTACAAACTGTAATTTTCAATTATTTTAAATTATTTACTCGCGAGCTGTATTCGACGGAACGTGACCTTGAGTACTGACGGCTCGCCGAGAGAAGTTAACCACTATGGCTAAGTTTTAGTTACCTCACTGTTTGCACTCGTACTAAGTTTATATGCGTTATTATTCTAAGTTCTAATACCTATTTAACATAACATAAAACCACGCGTATTATGCATTCCTCGAAGGATTATTCACAGGTATATTCTGTACCCACATTTTGCCGTTATCATACAGGACGAGCCTTTTGCAACCAATCGGGTACAAATTCAGACTAAATCAACCAATCTAGTAACAAAAAATATTTACCATGCACACATGGGTTTGGCTACTCAGTTGGACAATATTTGAATTACTTGTAATTAAAATACGTAATTGAAATACCAATACGTATTTGGTATTTGTTATACAATTACTTCTTAATAAATGTAATTTGTAATTGGTATTTGAAAGTTATGAGCGTCGAAAGTTCCACATTTCGGCACTAATTTTAACGCATTTACGGGCGCAAATAAATGCCATAAGAAGACGGAAAATTGCAAAACGGCCTCCATACAGGGATAGATAAGTAGTTCAACAATGCAAATAATTTTATTTAGAACAGATACGTTTAGTCATTTTTTCATGATATCTAGACTCCCAAAGGTCTGTATATAAAATTTCGCGCGATCAGTTTCGTCCTAAATCATTATCCATTTCGCTACAAATTTGTAAAAGTGTGTATTCGTACGCGAACTAGCTTCCTACTGCTCATCACAGCATCTATCTCTTCCGCACGTGTTGCCGGTTGATATAAAATGCATTTTAACCCCGCGCACAAAATAGTTCGTGCCGTCGATTAGGTCAGACCGCACTAGGCGTAACTGCGCGTCAGCGGAGCGACGCGACAAAATATATTGTGTGAGATAAAGTGTCGCGTCGCGTAGTTCCGCTGACCCGTAGTGCGGTTTATCTCATACAATTTCATACAAAGTATATTTGGTCATGTCACGTCACGTCGCTCCGCTGACGCGTAGTGCGGTTTGACCTTTAGCGATCTTATCCCGAGTGCGTTCTGCAGAAAATATCGCTCAATAGCTCGTTAGCAAAATGGCCACCGCTTACATCAAATTTTCATTTATAAATTTCAATTAGGTATCTTGTCATTTGTCATTTTCATTTCAAACGGTTATTTTCACGAAACGCCTAATTTGTATTTTTTCTTCCAACTATGTATTATCATTAATCACTACAAAACTGATCACAAAAGACTTATTTTTTGCTTAGAACCAAAACAGTGCAGAAATGTTATATCAAATGTAATTTTTCACAGTTTTTCATTGATGCACTGTTTTGTATTATTTATCTATACTAATATTATAAAGCCGAAGAGTAGGTAGGGTAGGCAGAGTAGGTAGAGTAGGTAGAGTAGGTAGAGTAGGTAGAGTAGGTAGAGTAGGTAGAGTAGGTAGAGTAGGTAGGGTAGGTAGGGTAGGCAGGGTAGTCTAGGCAAAGTAGGCAGTATAGGCTAGGCAGGGTAGGCAGGGTAGGCAGGATAGGCAGAGTAGGCAGGGTATGCAGGGTAGGCAGGGTAAGCTAGGCAAAGTAGGCAGGATAGGCTAGGCGGGCGGGTTTTTCGTTTTTGGGGGACTGTCTTATGTAATTTTAACGTTCGGAAAGTGCTGATTCTCAGCCTAGTTTGAATAAATGACTTTTGAATTTTGAATTTTGGAAGGCAGGGTAGGCTAGACAGTGTAGGCAGGATAGGCTAGGCAGGGTAGGCAGGATAGGTAGCGCAGCTAGGTAGTGGTAGGTAGAAGGTAGCCAGTTGACGGGAGCGAAGGCGCGGGAAGCTAGTTTAGATATAAATTTACCACAGAGGTTTAATTTCTCCCATTAAGTTTAATATATAACGTATGCAGTAGATCAAAAAGATACTAGCTGAAAATAAAAATCAGCTGTATAAAACCAATCAGGTGAAAAAAAATGCCCCGCATTTTGTACCATTGTAAAACTTTGATAGGTAGGTACTTCATATTTAGCAAGAAAAGTATAAGAAAATGGAAATGTATGAGAGGTAGATTGGTAGTTGAAAGAAAAGTAGATTACGCACCTCGCTAAAGTGAGTAATTAATGCACTTGTTAGAATTTGAAGTATGTGTGACGTCATTTAATCATGAATTTACACATACATTGGAACCCTGATACACAGTAAATAATCAATAACCATCTTGACATTCAAAGCTTGCTATCTTGGTAGATATCAATACTTTTATATAGAGTTCCATTCATGATTCTAACACACTCGTGTTAATTTAGTGCCACCAAAACACTCATGCATCAATAAATAACCAACATAACACTCTTGCATCAATAACTCACTTTACGCTCGATGCGACAATCTACAATAAATATAGCAAAGCATGTATTTAGCACCGCTCTGACTACAGTTGCCAGAGCACACTCAAGTCAGTAGCTTCATAATAAATGCCTTTAGCCCGAGCTCGAGGCCTAAGGTCAGAGGTGAGTTCTTTGGCAAGTGCAGCATATATCAGAGTAATATTGCAGCGATACATACTCGTAACACACACTAATGGTCATTAAAATAAAGTGTTGCCATGTAATGAAATATTTGCATTGTAAAAACAGCCACTGCTAAAACTGACAGTTAAAATACTGGACTTTTCCGTAAAATAGAATTTCATACCTTAAAAATATTTGTCTGTTACATGACTGTGTGTGGAGTGACATAAAATAAAAGGGTTCAGTGATAGCGTGACGCTTGACAGGACGGCATGGAAGAAGAAAACGTGTTGCGCCGACTCCAAGTAGCAAAGGACAAGGGCAGAAAGATGATGTTAATTTATAAATACAGCCCTATTTATTAACTTAAATTTATGCACGCTTATTTATTGACATACAGTGTGAGCGTTGAACTAAATAAATTTAAAAAAATGTTATACGATTACGTACACGTAAATGATGATGTTTGTAATGCTAACGTGTTAACCATGACTGCTCCACAACGTGATCTTTCGATCAATTAATTCAATCATCTCAACCTATTTTGGACCATTGCTAAATATAGGCCTCTGTCAAGCGGCGCCACACAAACCGGCTTTCCACAATTAGTCTGTCTTAGACACCCTTTTCAGGTCGTTGGCCGACCGAACATCGAACCTTCTTAAGCTACAAATGTTTGCTATCCTACCAGTGCATGTTTTTTTTGTTTCTATCAGAAATCTACTTCAAGAGAGAAAAGGCCTCCTTTACTAGTCTTATTCACTAAACTTAATCATTAAACTGAATCACATATCAACATCATCACTAAATGAATAAATCTGTAGAAAAGTTTTTTTTGTACATCGTAAATATTTCCAAAAAAAATAGCCAAGGTGTTAAAGGATAATCAACAGAACCATATTTACAGCATTTTTGGATTTCGGAGTCTGTCTAGTTGTGCCCGCACCACGTAAAATGTAGAATAATATAAGTTTTATATATTAAAATTAGGCGTAACTTGAAGTATTAATTAGTAGAATTAGTTTTTGTTTCATCGCAATCGGTTCAATCTATCAAAAGTTAAATGAATTTTAAGTGTTCAAGAAGTAAAATATCACAACACATGCAATTCAGAGACTCGGACAGTTGAACTTCATATTCAATAGATAGCGTTGTGCATTTGATGTTATTTTCTGAATGGTGGTGTAAAGATTCTCCGCGGAAGACTGACACTAGAAAAAAAAATGGCAGATAGGTAAGTAGGGTAGGTTAGGCAGTTGACGGGAGCGAAGCCGGAGGGCACAGCTATTTAAAACTATAGTCATAAAAGGTAGGTACTTTCTTAGATCACCCAGTCCCACCTTACCACGTGCAGAAAGTTCTTTACGTAGTTTGAATCCAGTTGTCACAAACGTGATACAAAACATGGGGATCTTAAAGAAATCTGAATAAACGTCATTTCTTTCATTCATGAAGGAAACACGTGGTAAGATAATGGCTTTGTAAAAATAACACAGACATCCATGCCGTATTTATGTCGTATTTTTGAATGATATTGTATTTTATAAATATTTGAATTTGAAAGAGACAGTGGATTCTAGAAGAACACATATCTAAAAAAAACATTTTACAAAATTAAATAAGTTTTTTTACTTTTCACTGTTTAGTTGTACCTACCCTACCGAATAGGCAAGTAGTTACGTAAGGTACCTATCATGGCAGAATATCATGAAACTGAACATAACCGGTGAAATGAGAGTGTATCAAGGTGAACTGTACACATCTGCGTACCCCTTTAGAGCGTACTGGCGTGATGTTATGTTATGAAATGGTATAAACAATAAACAGACTTGCGATTCCAGCAATCACGAGAGATTTGTCGTTATTTATTGAAGAGTTCTGTTGTATATCTCCGAAGTTCTTCATCAGATCTTCACCATATTATAATGGACCCAATTTCGGAACATACTCTTTCAAACAAAAAAAGAATTTTCGAAATCAGTCTACAATTGACGGAGATATCGGTGAACATACATAAAAAACATACATAATGTCGAACATAGAACCTCCTCTTTTTGGGTAAGTCGGTTAAAAATTCAAAGAAAACCTTGATGTGTGTGTGAGAGGTAATAATATGACAGAAATGAGTGTCAATAAGCCAGCGTGGTGGTTGACTGGACGGTATATAAACCGAATCGTTGCCTTAAATTAAGTCCCTAAGTTCCTAAGAGCTTACCGAGTTAGATCTGGTCCTTTGAAACATACTAAAGAATTTACCGTCCGCGGCGTCCGCAAGCTAGACTTACAAAGTGTATTTTTAACCATCTCCAAAATGGAGGAGATGTTCAATTAGACTGTATTTTTTTATCAGAACCATAGAATTTTTACTAGGTGAATTGATTATGAAGATTTTTTTTATTTAAAAGCAGGTGCTTCGCATGTTCAATTTAAATTTGATAAAGATCTGACTAGTAGTAGTTTTTAAGTTATCCATAATAATGCGTATTTTCATGGTAATATAAGGTACCTACCCAAATTAAAAAGATAATATTTCCAATTGAAAATAACTTATTTTAAACAAGCTTTTTAGCTTACCATGCATTGTCATCCAAACCAAAAGTGTATGCAAAATGTCATCTTAATCGGTGACGATTAAAATTCAGTTGCAAGATATGACCCGAGCACACATACATAGATACAAACATACATTCATTGCTTGTTAATAAAAAGCTTGTAAAAATAAAAGCTATTTAACAAAAAAATAAACTGACTTCGAAAACAAATTAATTATTTTGTTAAAAAGATTTTTTTTTATCAGCCGTGATCAGATAGATAGTAATCGACAGCATGAAAATAAAGATTTGGTTACTTATAATGTGTTATGAGAAGTTTGTTACGCCACTTCTTCTTTCCAGCTAAAACACTAGGAAGTGGTGACGGTCGGACGTTTAGCAGACCAGTATTAAATAATATAATGATGAGTACGATAGCCATCACCACACGGGATATAGGGCACGCTCTACAATACTGTAAAAGTGCGTGTGACTTTAATTATCTTTGGGGCAACTTTTCCTTTCATTTCTCGATGGCCCAAAAACAATGGTTGGCAAACAAAACATCTGGCTCACGATCAAAACAAGTCGTCAATCATATCGACCTGAACGTTCCAGATCTACCTACAATAGAGGTCTAGAACGGAGATAGAAAAACTGAAAGACATAATATTGCTATACATAAAACCAAGCCACCAAATTTGAGGAGCATGGATCCTTGGACCAAAAAGTTCAAAAGCTTTTATTCTAAATAATAAGATTACTTTACAGTTGCCAACCGAAAAGCGTGAAGAAACCCAAAGTGGTTACTAAGAATTTCTAAAAGTGCAGAGAGCCTCTTATTTCGCATAGGTAGGCTTTTTATCAGTATAATGATTGAATTTCATGATGATGAGAACTAAAAACACGAAAAAACGACGCAAAAGGAATATATAAGAATCGTAGGAGATGACGTTCTGCAGTCAGTTTATGTGTGTAGAACTAAATAGTACGTAAACCGAATGAAACCTGTCATGGTGACAAAAACAGCTACTACACAAATAGCCAGATGAAATACTAGGAGATTGATTGGAAACCTCGCGCTCGACTCAGAAATACGCGAACCTAATGTGATAGGATTGTGACCAACTATGGCCATATCGATTACTTCAATTGGTTGCAGCGTTAGCGAGCACAGCCAAATTGGATTCCCAGCTATCCTCATCTTTTCTCCTTTTCAGGGAATGAAATTGGTTTTCCTAGATTTCCAGAAGTCTAAATTGAGTCTCACGGTTGACTAAAATTGAAATTGTAATTTTCCGGAGAACCTTTGATGTGAAGCGAATTGAATTTACTCATATTATGTCATTTGAAAACGTACACAAACTTAACAATAACGTAGGTACTTAATTACATTTTTATATTGCCTTCTGAGACCCCAATTTCGACATAAAAGCAATACATAAATAAACATAGTGGCTTCTTTCTCTTATAGATCTTTCTCTTGGAAATAATAAAGTATGTAAAGGACTTTTATTTTTTGCTTGTGTGACCTTTGACATTATAATAGAAGGCTCTTGAATTGTCGTGATAGAAAGCTTTTAAAATTGATGAGAGGGATGAAACCACCCACTGACAAATGACTGGGTAATTATTGGTAAAGTAATTCTTTTTCGATACTTACCGAGAACTTTTTTTGTGTTCCAAAACACTTTGATGAGAAGGCTATTCAATTGGGTTTGTAAGTAGAAATTGCTAAGATAAAGAACCAGGGCGATTGAGGACAATATTGATAGGTACTATTTGTTTCACGCGAATACTGGTCTTGGCAGCTGTGGTCATTTAAATCTATTAGTCAAAATAAAAAACTAGTGCTGTGTGTTTTTTATTGTGTTTATGCCAAAACAAGAATTTTCTTTTTCTTTTTTTGTTTCGTTATGCAAAATAACCCTCATTATTTATTTTAGAAAAGACCTTTTATAAAGTTAAATAACCTGTAAATATGTAAGACTAACATTCCAACATTGAAAAAAAAACCGGCCAAGTGCGAGTCGGACTCACGCACGAAGGGTTCCGTACCATTATCGCAGAAACTGGCATAGAAATTACGTTTGTTGTATGGGAGCCCCACTTTAATATTTATTATATGCCCGTTTTTACCCTTTGGGTACGGAACCCTAAAAAGCAATTGGCGTTGGATAAGAATTAGCACCAATTGTATGTCAAAAATTTAATAACTCACAATCACCACTTCCTAATGTTTAGCTGGGAAGAAGTGTCGCAATAAAAGCCTCAGCAGCACAAAATGGTGTGAGAGCTATTTTAAATAATTTAGGTATCTAGCTATCCTCATACTCGCTTCAACACGTAAGGTAAGCCGGTGCAGCTAATGTATTAAGAGTTAAAGGTCACAATATCATCGAAGCTATGATAGATGAGCTGGCCACCTCCGACCTAGTAACCTACGACCATCACTTGATGAGGTATACTCAGCATGACTAGCTACTAACAATATTATGAACTAGCTTTTCTTCGTGGCTTCCGTGGAAACAAGCAATTTTCGAGAAATAAAAGTATCGATAATGGGTTTCTTTTCTACATAATGATAGAAAGTCACGATTTTATTCGGCAACAGACTAAACACAACACCCCGTTCTTACCCTAAGGGTTGAGTTTTGAAAGATCTTTTCTAATATCTGGCAGAAACTGCTAATTGCAATAAGATCACCCTTTGTAAAACCCTTGGAGGTTTAATTATCTAGAATGGTAACAGTAATACCTACTATCTTACTTTCGCTTTTCTGTTTTTAGCTTTCTTTCCATGTTCTGCCAAGTCATTGTATCAACAAATCGTTACTTCCCCATAGCCTCTTATATCTTTTTTATGATCCGCAAACCTGTCCTTGAACTCTGACATACTATTTCGTTTATATAAATGTGAAGTATCCGGGACTATTCCAATATTTGGCAACACTATCCTTTGGTCCTACCAGCCGTGAAATTAAAAATCTCTTGTATTAGGTCTGTAATTGTTTTGGAAAAATATTGAAATATTCTTGTTTCAGTTCGAAACTATATAAGTAGGCTCTAGAAGCTTAGTTTTCAAGTTCTATTTGGATTTTGTCGGACCTTTATACTCTTCAACAAGATAACAGTTGTTCTACTTTGAACTTTGCTATTATTTCAAATAGACTACCCAATTTTCTTTGAATTGAATTTAAATAGATTTATCTACCTAAGTACTTCTTTTCTTTCACAATTGGTTAGACATAAAAGAATCAGGGCTGGTTTTTCATCGATGTGTACTTGACAATAAATATGAAATTAAATACTGTATTTGAAGAAGGAAGTTAGGTATACAAACGATATTCAAATCATTATTTAGAGATTATAATCGAATATAATAAGGTAGGAACGTAAACCTTGGAAGGAAAGAAACAAACAAAGAAAATTTTCCCTCATTATTTCTGTTTTCGTCAACAACAGCCTTTATTCATAGGTACATAGGTATCTAGCCGCTATTTTCTTCTTGCGGGGCTTCCAGGAAGTCTTTACACGCTTTACGGACACAAAAAGTGACACCAAAAGGTTGTGAACTAAAGATTAAATACACTGTTCAGACCAACGACCACGATGCACAGAATGAGAGTTGGAATCTCAAAAAAAATTGGTACCTAAGAACTTTAATGCGAATATCTTGTTTTGAAAGTATGAGAATATTTCGTAGGTTATGCTAGAGTGACTCAATACAAAAAAGCCTTGTTATACCTAAAAACGTTTGCCCTTCATCAGTTAGTACTACTTAGTCGTTTCGCTGAGAGCTTCTCTGCCTATTCATACTACAAATTGACTTAGCTGCCCATTAAAGTGGAAGACGAGAACTTTATTCCCTGCGAAGTTCTCCAGACATGAAAACTTACAAACTGACTGCCTCAATGGTCACACTTTGTTGCCCAAATGGGTACTACCATACATTTTAGAGTAAAATTTTCCACAAATTGCTTTCAAATGCGTAGTTAATTGGTATGGTTTCCAAAACATGTCAATATCACTAATCAGTGGGATCGATCGACATTTATCGTGTAGGCGTAGACAAGTAGAGGCGTAGAGGTGAGCCGCAATAGAGACACAACCCTGACTGTCACGTGACCAGGAGGGAAGGGTAGAAATAATGTTGAATGGTTTTTTGTGACGTAGATATTGGGTAAGATAGTTTTTTTTTCTGTCACTAACCAGTTACAGTGGGTAGTAAAGGTGACTAAAGGCAATACTTTTTCTCAGTATTTAGTCTTTTTCTTCTATATCCCATCCATTCGTTGAGGATCGCGACAAAATACGACGCGTCTCCAAGTTCGGAGGCTATCTCGGTACATGCTGCCTCCACCGGCCGTCTCAAACACATCTGAATATTTTGCCGGTGTTTGGAAATCCTTATTTAATATGATTTCGAAAATCTCTGTGTTTGTTAAACCGCTGAACTAATTTTAAGGAATTTTGGTATGAAGAAATAGATCTGAACTTTTTTACCGCGGGTTGACATTCCCTCGGTAAAAGTTCTGACTTTAAGATTATTCAATCCAAGTCCCTAGGCTGTTTTGATGGGGGTAACTATAAACAAAGTGTGCCCGTGGAACTGTAGTACCTACTGTTATAATCATTCGTGGCAATAGTCGGCTCAGTTTATGTAACACGACAGGATTATGAAACGCCAAGTTCTGCGGTGCCGAATTAACGGGTTGATATGTGAAAATGTGTACAATGTTATGTAAGACAGGCTTTCCGACTTATGGCTGTCTTTAGGTCTATTAAACTTTGTTATAACATGGCTCTACAAAACTACATAGAAGTGTTTAAGGGTTCAGTTTTCGATGTCCAGATAACTTTTATCTTACGAATAAATATAGCAGTGAAGCATATTTTCTATCATCATTATTATCATTACAGCTAAAAGACGTTCACTGCTGGACATAGGCCTTCCCCAAGCGTCGCCACACTGATCGATCCTGTGCGTCTCGCATCCACCGGGCTCCCGCAGCCTTGATCAGGTCGTCGCTCCACATTGTGAGAGGCCTTCCAAAGCAACGTATTCCGGTTTGCAGTCGCCACTCAAGAACTTTTCAGCCTCAACGGCGATCCATTCGGCCATATGTACGAGTATCTATCACATCACATCATCAGCCTATTAATTTTCCCACTGCTGGGACACAGGCCTCCTCTCTGTGAGAGGGAATGGGCCGTAATCCACCACGCGGGCCCAGTGCGGGTTGGTGGATGTCACATGTCTTCGAATTTTTGGTTTTAGGACATGCCGGTTTCCTCACGATGTTTTCCTTCACCGTTTTGAGAGCAGTGGTGATGAAATAATTTACACAAAATAAAGGGCCTGCCTGGGCTCGAACCCACGAACTACAACTTGTAAGTCGCGGCCGATACCACTGGGCCACCACTGCTCTCGAGTATCTATACAAAAGCTCAAAAACTCAAAACACAATTTTTATTCCTTAGATAAAAGTTTGATGAAGATTGAAAAATTTTGGCTCCCAATCTCAGTCACTACAGCTATCACCAATAGACTTTCTGTAAGTAAATTCCTACAAGAAATGGAACGTTTTCTGTATGTCATGTCCAGTCACCATGAAATTCGCATTAAATTCATCAGAGGAATCGATGTACCGACCCGAGTTAGTAAATAGTGCGGGCCTCAGATAACGGGACCACCCCATAACAGTGTAACACAACTGGGTTTGTTTGTACGTGTGTTTGTAAGCCGTTTACGAGCTTAGGGGAGCTCCTATAGTCGTCGAAACGACAATATGGCAATACTACTCAATAAAATCTCGTGAAAGGGGAAGCATAATGTATGTGGCATTCCTTGGGGGAGGCCTGTGTCCAGCATAAAAACGTCCACTGCTGGACACACGCCTCCCGCAAGATGAGATTATATGAAGTTTTTATGAGCTCCACTGGCAGGCTTATTACGTATCTTTTGCAAGAGCAAGACGATAGCGATCAAACGCTTTATGTCATAAAAGTCTGAATTACCTGCAGTGTAGGTATGGTAGGTCCTACACAATTGTTTGATAATCGCTCGCTGTTTGTCAAATGCACTTATTTAAAAAAAAAACCGCCAGCAACTCTAAAACTTCCGTATGGAAGAACAATTATTGCGCAAAAATCGCTAACGTTTTGCTCTTGCAAAAGATACGTAATAAACCTGCCGGGCTGATGGGAGTATCGGTCTTAAGGGACTAGATATTTTTCAGAACTCGGCACTAGGTAGTTAAGTACAAAATGCTTAATAGTGACCATTGTATATCGTCTTGTACAATTGATAAAGCTCGCTACATGTCTCTCTGTGAAAATTGACCTACTGACACTTTAAGAGTAATTGGGAACACGAGACAGTGATCACTTGATCAGATACAAACAGATCAGCATAATTAATTGGATAACTCAGTCAAAGCCGATACAGTTAGTATCAATCTACCTTATTAATTTATATACTTTTTGGGTCAAGTTTTATTGAAGGACTTGTGTTATCTGGCCTTGCCCTGAATTTTTTTGTTCCATTTCAGATTTCTCAAAGGGTGAATGGATATATTTTCTATGGCATCACTTTGTGGTGATATATTATGTGTTTTATTGGTATATTATTGTAGCGTGTCAAATAATCAGAAATTACTTTGAGAAGAAATCATGAAGTCAATTACTTTTCTGATTTTTTGAACGTTGACCTACGTATCATGCATAATATTGCTTCATATATTGCTTTCACGCTAAACTTGCTGTGCTTGCTGTGTTTCATGGTAAAAAGGTTTCTAAGAGAATAAATCATTTGATCTTGTGGTGCGTGTAGGGAAGGTCAGATAGGCATTCGCTCCAAGTAAAACATTGGTCTTCTACTGCATCCGGTAGCACTAGAAGCCGACCCCAAGCTAGTAGATAAAAGAGTAGGCAGGGTTCAATAAACCGACTGAAAAGTCGGTTCGGTGCCTAAAGCAAAATATCCGCACACCCACACGTTACGCCTGTTTTCCTCATATGGTTTTTTATTTTTTTATAGGCTCGCGCTTGACCACTATCTCACCTGATGGTAAGCGATGATGTGGCCGATGATGGAGCACGCTTGCCTAGAAGAAACCTATTCACTCTTGACTTAAAGACTCCTAGATTGTAGCTATCGGGAAACACAGACTCTGGCAGGTTATATAGACGTGCATCTATGGTACATCCATGCAAGCTGTAGTGACCAAATTGCAATCCCTTAATTAAACCGCAAAACAATTCCCTCCCTTCTTCAACAATAACACCCACCAAAAGTCCATTTGACAATATTTACATTGACTTGGGGAAAAATGACAATTTTCCCCGCCGTGACGTGGGAACAAGCGCGCGCGCCGATCCCACGGGGGGTGGCGCGTGCGACCGTCGTAATCACTGTGCTACGGGAATTATGCACCCCCTATGTTATTAACACTATTGATTTACAAAACTCGACCTTATTTTCTATGTCACAAAGTGAGAATTTAAATGGAATGTAGTTTGTAATTCTAATGTCTATTTGTTGTAGGAAATTGAAACTTGTATAATGCACGTTAAGGTAGGTTTTTGAATATGGGTGAAGGGGATATATTAAAAATCAAATTTTTATCGATGACTGATTAAATGATTGCAATTGGAATAATGTGACAATAGCTGATATGTATTTATGGTGGCTGAAGTTTATGTGTTCGTCATAAAATTGTGTAGATTATTTATTATAGTTTATTGGTGATCTAAATATCTACTTGATGTAAATATGACCAGTATTATTTTATAAATAATAGTGATTGAGAAAATTATCGCACTATCACACTTCACACTAATATTATAAAGGCGAAAGTTTATGAGTGTGTGTGTGTGTGTTTGTTACTTCTTCACACTTAAACGGCTCGACGGATCTGAATGAAATTTGGCACAGAGATAGATTACATAGATTATAGTCTGGAATAGCACAAGGGATACTTTTTATCCTGGGTATTTATGTTCCCTTGGGATAATTTTCGACCTTCACGCGGACGAAGCCGCTGGCAGAAGCTAGTTCTGTAATAAAATACAGTAGATAAACGTCAGGTTCTCAAGAGTATTTGGCAGAAGTCTGAAGACTGTGTCAGACTCTGAGTCTAAGTATCTGCATTCAATTATAAACACCATGTCTACTATACATATAGGGTGAGTTTTATTGCGATAGCAATCTAGGGGATGAAAGTACTCAAGAAAATTAACTACATACTTGAAATGTTGGACCAATACTATCAAATAATAAACATTAAAATAAAACAACTGTTCTCCACAATTTTCCGGGTCTGAATACCACAGAATAAAGTTTTTCCTCCTATTCCTACAAGCTTGTCATATATTCAGGCGATACCATTTTCAATTCGACCTACATTTTTGGTATGACGGAAACAAAGGATATGAACAACACTACGTCACAATTTACAGTGTTATTGAATTATGCAAGCTCGTGTGACGTCACGAAGACACGTGAATCACCTGTTACAGACACGTAATACATAATACAGTACGGTATTGTTATGGCGAAAAATTTCCCGTGTTGTATTTTTCTCATGTTTTATTAACCTTTTATGGTAAGTTTGATTGCACTACCAGTATTGCTTCACAACATTTTTTTGGAACGAAGTTCCTTATCGCGCGTTGCGAAAGGGGGCTAGATGGAAAAAATTAAGACGACAAGTTGTAACGACACTTTTTGCTATAGTTGTAAGCCGTGCGGCGTGCGCGTGTTTCGTGCGTGTTTTAACCTATACGCTGTTGTGTTTACGAAGTCGAGAGAGTATATATGTATATATATATACTAAAGGATCTTCATGGGTGTCCCTTGACACCTCTCAAGTTTTTTTTATTATTTTTTTATTTGTAATGGTTTTGCTCTTGGCTCTATGCTACACTAGTCTAGGTCATAGTCAAATGCTAGTCTAGGTCATAGGTGACAGAGACAGAGTCGACGATGGAGTGAGCTTACCCAGAAGAAGCCTGTTCACTCTAACTTTGAAGAAATTCGGGTTGAGTGTAGTGAGTTCCATTCATTCGCTGTGCGCATTATAACGGATGTTTGGAAGCGCTTGGTTCGAATTGGTGGAATGGCAACAAGATAAGGATGATAACTTGCAGTGCGTCTAGATGTCCGATGGTAGAAGGGGGCTGGTGGGATGAGGTCGTGGAGTTCTTGAGCACACTCACCGAAGTACAGTCTGTAGAAGACCGACAAGCAGGCAACTTTGCGGCGATGAGCCAAGCTCTGAAGTTTGGCGTCCACCAGTTCAATGTCGCCAATGAGCCTCTTGGCTCTGCGTTCCACCGAGTCAAGCGCGGCAAGATGATACTTAGCTGAGCCATCCCAAAGGTGGCTGCAATACTCCATGCAGGATCGGACTTGCGCTTTCTATAGGGTTAAAAGCTGTCCAGGCGTAAAGTATCGCTTCACTCTATTTAGGATGCCCAGTTTTTTGGCCGCAATTTGGGCTTTGTACTCAATGGAGGTGCCGAAGCTGAGACTGGATGTCAACATGGAGTTGACATCCAGCCTAGAAGCTTGAGCCGAGCAGTCATACGGTTTTAGTCATTTATTTTCTCAAAAGATTTACACAATCACTTACAGAGAAAATACAATATTATAACTTAAGGGTACACTAGTCGACGGCACGAACTATTTTGTGCGCGGGGTTAAAATACATTTTATATCAACCGACAACACGTGCGGAAGATATAGATGCTGTGATGAGCAGTAGGGAGCTAGTTCGCGTACGAATACACACTTTTGCAAATTTGTAGCGAAATGGATAATGATTTAGGATGAAACCGAGCGCTGAAACGACTAAATATATCTGTTCAAAATAAAATTATTTGCATTGTTGAACTACTAATCTATCCCTGCATGGAGGCCGTTTTGCACTTATGGTATTTATTCGCGCCCAAAATGCGTTAAAATTAGTGTCGAAATGTGGAACTTTCGATGCTCATAACTTTCAAATATTTTCTTTTTTTACTTTTTTGCTTCCATACAGGTCTAGATAATGATGAGACAAATTGATATCACTTTTTATTTTAAACGTACATCGTCAAACAGTGGAATAATCCGTAGACTACGTTTGTATGGAAGAATTTACGACTAGTGTAACCTTAAAATACATGAAGCCGACTGTCGTTGTGGGTTTAGTACCTAATATGACAAAAATACATTGTAATTTCGTAACGGTTTAATCAAATAGTAGTTGTAGAAAAATGGTCACACGAAACTTAAGTGTACCACATCGTCAAACTATCTTTCATCTGAAATCATATATCGATATAAATTCTAAAACGAATTCGTTTTATTTTTGTTGTCGAGTAGAGGTCTTTAAAAAAATGCTGTTTTACTTGGATAACTAACATAATATAACATATCTGTAACGTTCATCCAACGATATCCTCAGTGACCGCCAATACGGCTTCCGCCGAAATCGGCCCACTGGGGATCTTCTAGCGTATGCCTTTCACATCTGGAGTGAGGCCATCGAGAGACACGGGGAAGCGCTAGCCGTCTCCCTCGAAATCTCGAAGGCTTTCGGCAGGGTCTGGCACGAAAGCCTCATTGGTAAGCTTCCTTCCTTCGGTCTGCCTAGTGGTCTGTGTGATTGGATTGCGGACTTCCTGAGAGATCGATCCATCTGAGTGGTTATCGACGGCTGCTCGTCCGGTCAGTTAGATATCAACGCCGGAGTCCCTCAGGGGTCAGTGCTCGCATTTGGACCTGTCTTTGAAGGCGGTCTCCGAATGGTGTGATGCTAATCTGGTCAGTTTCAATGCTGCTAAGACCCAGGCGTGTCTTTATACGCTAAAAAGAGCCAACACGGCTCCATCTTTCCGTGGTGTAACCGTGCCGTTAACGGACCATCTCGAAATTCTTGATGTTACGTTGACATCGATCCTCAACTTCGGTCCATTCATTGAGGCGAAAGCTCAGATAGCTGCAAAAAAGTTGGGGATTCATGCATAGGTGGGACGGTACTTCACGCCTGAACAGCTGCTCAACTTGTATAAAGCGCAAGTTCGGTCATGCATGGAGTACTGCTCTCACTTCTGGAATGGATCTGGCATATAACAGCTTGATGCACTTGAGTCGATTGACAGACGGGCCAAAAGGCTTATTGGCAACGAAGCACTGTTCGTGTCAAAGCTCCAGAGCCTCGAACATCGACGCTGAGTTGCCAGCCTGTCGGTTTTTTATCGGTTACATTTCGGGGAGTGTGCGACCTAGATTCCGCCTAGCCCTTCCCAACAACGGACAACAAGATGTACGGCAATGCGCCATCGGACATGGTGGATATCATACGCACAAAGCGTTTTGCTATTACTTTCACTGTGAGCACAGCTAAGGAGTGGAACTCCCTTCCGGAGTCTTTGTTTCCTGATAGCTACAACCTTGGGGTCTTTAAGTCAAGAGTGAATAGAATAGAATAGAATAGAATAGAATACTCTTTATTATGTACACCATATAGGTTTCTTCTAGGCAAGTGTGCTTCACCGTAGACCACATCATCGCTTAACATCAGGCGAGATAGTATACGTGAACGCGAGCCTAAAGATAATAAAAAAATGAAATATATTAAACATTGATCTTCAAAATGGCTGGAGTATAATTAATCATTCGTGGAATACATGCGTAATTTTATGTTATCTCTTAAATATGAGACTTATTCAATATTGATGAAAGAGGCCATGTGCGAGAAACATGACTCGTGCAAAATAGAATGTACTGAAAAAGAATTGTGTAAAACGTTACAACATTGTATTAACACTTGTTTTGTGAATAATTCAATGTCACGTTATTTGTCACCTTCACGCTACATTTAAGGCCTCCACCTTCTAAATAGGTCGCATGTTCTGATTCTGACCCGACCTCCGAGAGATTTGACCGTAAAAACGTCTAATTAAATTAACAATAAATAATTTTTAAACATCGCTCAAAGGATACTCGATTTAAACTATTTTTTTATGATTATTGGTAGGCTCGCGCTTCACACAAATAAAAAAAAAACATATGTAAAATATAATTTAGGGCTGGTTTTTTAATTTACAGCTAACTCTTTAGATCTGAGAATGAAAACGCCGGTGTGAAATATTTTCTATACAAAAGCTTTTATTGCTGTTATAAAAGTTATCTGACGATTTGGAAAATCGGCACATAATCTCAAGTATTTAAACCTCACATTTATTATGTGAGGAGATACTTAGATACATCTCTTCATACTCCTGCGTAAATGCCATCCACCAAGAGTTTGCATATTTACCACACTCACTATACACCGACCCGCAGCCTAACTGCGTAAGTGAATTCTCCAAAGCAAACAAGTCGATTCTTTCCCAAAAACGACTTTACCGTATTGCATATTACACTCTGAAACGGAAAGGTTATGCTCAAATTCAAATTCAATTTATTGCATCCATAATGTACATACAGGTGGTAAATATAAGTTACAGAAACAATTATGGACACTGTCGGGCACAGCATCATTCTAGATACAGTCAGTGTCTAGGAGAGAGGTATAGCGCTCAATATTTTCCTAATCTATACATTCATTCATTCTACATTTTAGTTATCTATTCTCTTTCTATTTGTTTTTATTTGGTTTATACGTATACCTTTTTTTGTAGGATAAATAGGGAGGGAACGTCCGTGCTATTTCCCCATAATATTACGCCATAGCTCAACCAAGAGTGGGCATATGCGTAGTATGTCACTAGTGCGGTTTGTAGATTGGTAGTTTTTTTTTAATTTCTCGTAGGGCATATGAAAATTTTGAAATTTTCGATTTAACTTTCTGTATGTGGGTTTTCCAATTTATATGTGTGTCAATTGTCATATTGTTGCTCCTTTCCATTACCAATATTTTGACGTAGAATTTATTGTAAAGAATGAACGAAAGCGGAATAATCGAGATAAAACTTCACTATTGGTATTGTGTAATGTTCGAGTTTGATGAAACATAACGCAGTAGATGAACTTCAACTCAAAGGAAGATACAGAGTTATACTTTTTCCAAATTAGTTTCGCAATACCGAAAAAGTTGAAAGATTTTAGATTCTGATTCTTTGAAGGAATCGACTCGTTTGCTTTGGAGAATTCACTTACGCAATTAGGCTGCCGGTGTTCTTCCCGGAAAATTATGGTCGAGCCGTGAGGCACGTGGTGATAAAGTCAATGTTGCACTGCAGTCTTCTGCTACGTAGGATGTGCAAGGAGAGATTTGCTACGTCAGCGTTCGGATGATTTTAAACGTCAGAGAAGTGAAGTAATAATTTTTCGACTGACGCTCTATTAGATCTTTACTGACGAAATGGTATAATACACCTATATGCGAGTAGAGAAATATCAATGTTGTCATATCAGTAGACAGGTGACTCAGTTTTCATGCAATTCGAAGCGGAACCAGCAGTGGAGCACCAATTCCTGAAACCTGCCAGAGTTAGATGTCAAGATTGTAATTTGCTTTTTACTGAAAGACTCGTGCTGCTAAATTTTAATAATCACTTTTTAGTTCGATGAAATCAATTTAAAGTTTGATGTTTCGTAGTAGATCGAATATACAAAATGCGTGGTAAGCAGTAATTTGAAGAATCGAAAAATACAAATACTATTATATTGCGATGTGAAGGGGCGGGGGGCATGCTAGCTCCAGTAATTTTCCAGCTGTGCAAATTGTTTTAGAAGTTGAACAAACTCCTTGAAACTAGCAACGATAACATACCTTCAAAATCTTCAAATAGATCATATTGTTGTTTAACCCATATGTTTAGATTGGCTCCTACGTTCTAAGTTCTGAACCTGAAAAAGTGTTTAAGGCCTAGTGGCTAAGAGATCGCCTCTTGTGCTTGAAGTGTGGGTTCAAATCCGGGCAAGTACCAAGTGACTTTTCAATTCATATGTACCTACTTTATAAGTTTATCTTGGACATCGCTGATAACGGTGAAGGAAAACATAGTATTTTTTTTTTTTTGAGTATAAGTTTATGGTCCATTACCATTGGGGTAATTGCTGCAAGGCGCTCCAGTAAAAATGAATCAGTAAGTAACCCTCCTTCGGCAGTCGAGTAAAAAGCGTTTCCAGCAAAAGACCTATAATAAAGTTTATAATAGTCAATATCTATCCGTCTAATAATAATGCAAATGTCAAGCGAAATTCATTCAAAAACTACAACATGGAATAAGGAATTTTCCAGAATTTTATTAATCAAAACTGTATGCAGGTACAGTAGTCGTACATACGAGGCAGTTTTATTTTCCAAACAAAACAGGTACTGTGCCAGAAATATTATAATTGCGAACGGCAAAACGAGCGTAGTCGGAAGTTACAAGCAAACCGAATGTTGGCAAGTGGCAAACAAACCTGGAAACGAACTGGTATCGCGATAGCTTGTTATTGTCAACAGTTAACTGTTTCTCCTCCTACGCAGTTTGGAAAAGTCAAGGTTTAAGGTGCTTCACAAACCAATGGCGGCGCGGCTGCGGCGTGGTTAGGATTCAACCTTCCGTTTTAATATTATTTCGTATGAAACGTAGAAATACTAAAGCAAAAGTACGATAAAAAAACGTGTTTTGATATTTATTTAACACTGAACTCCGATTTTGCACGCGGTGATCTTTATTCTTGTTACGTTTTGTTTACCGATTGTTGTCTTAAATAGTCAGCTGAAACTACTGCAAAAGGATTTAAGTATATAAGATTAATTCTGAAAGCATTTAGTTTTAAGAAAGAGGAGCTCGTGGCTAAATAATAACAGCCGCACGGGTCGATCATCAAGGTTAAGCAACGCTTGACGAGGTCGGTCAGTGGATGGGTGACCATTTCAACATACCGAGTTTCCTCCGTGCCTCGGAAAGCACGTTAAGCCGTTGGTCCCGGCTGTCATTTGAAGATCTTTGACAGTCGTTACAGGTAGTCAGAAGCTTGAGATCTGACACCAGTCTTGCCAAGGGGTACCGTGTTACCCAGTCACTGGGTTGTGGAGGTCAGATAGGCAGTCGCTCCATGTAAAACACTGGTACTTAGCTGAATCCGGTAAGACTGGAAGCCGACCCCAATATAGTTGGGAAAAAGGCTAGGCAGATGAATGAATTTAGTTTTAAGAAAGAAGTATTCTATTCTATTAGAAATAATGAACGCAGCGATGTGTGAATGAAATAGTATGTATGGAAGGGAGATAGAGAAATATTGGCGAATGAACAGAGAAAAATCTAAGTTAAGACGCTACGAAGTAAAATATTGTAATTTGTGTTGAACGAGCCTAAATAAACGAAGTCACCAGAACAATTGTTTCTCTAATCACGCCCCATCCCCTACATATATACCTTTCCGATGTTTACCACCGCTTTGTGGATTATTATAATTCTGTGTAATTTAAGACAGATACGTTTTTCAGCTTTATCTTTGGGATATGCCCGCACATGCGATGACTCTGGTATAGCAGATGGCCATAGGCAGGGATGACGACTTAGTTTATCATGAGGTGGGCCGACTATTTAGATAATATTTGCCACCCAAAATTCGCATCGCAACGCGCTTTAGCCGCCATGTGTAGAGGTACTAACGTAAAGGTTGCGCTGGGCTACCATTAGTGTGCCATAAAGAAATCTGTGGCAGGGCAGGCAGGTGCGAAAAACATTGGCAGGGAGGGGAAAAAGCACGGCAATTTGTAACAAGAGACGATAAGAGTTTAACATAATGACTGCTACTATAACGTAGTTTTATTTTCTCTGTGACTGCTACGTCGATGAAAGGAATAGCACAGATACTATAATACCTACTAGTATGGAATAGTAATAAATAAAGGTTACAATTTAAATGCACACCAAAATATTTTTTGTCCCTAAGACTAATTACCAAGAAATAGTACATTACTGCAGCGGCCAGTAAAAGAGGCATTGATGGACGAACGTGTAATGTGGGCCGAGCCGAAGCCGAGGAGCCGATCCACTTCCTCTATTTGCGATTGTACTAAAATTTCACACACAAGTTTGAATCGAGTGAAAATTTAATTTTTGATACAAAAGCTTGTTTAAAAAATCTATAAAAGCTAACTTTAATTATCACACTAATATTATAAAGGCGAAACTTTGTGAGTGTGTGTGTGTGTGTGTTTTGTATGTTTGTTATTCTTCACGCTCAAACGGCTGGACGGATCTGGATGAAATTTGGCACAGAGATTGATTATAGTCAGGAATAGCACATAGGATACCCGGTTTTTATCCCGGGAATATGTTCCCTCGAAATAATTTTCGACTTTCACTCGGGCGAAGCTGCTGGCACAGATAATTTAATTTAAAAAAAACTAGTTAATTATAACTATCTAAAGGTCGTAGCTCATTTACACGATCCTGCTCCAACACCGCTCCCGCACAACACCGACAACACCGCCTGCAAAGGAGATAACTGCTCGCTGTCCACGCACTTTCGCTTTCCATTTTCGACAAGCTAACAAAGTGCTGTAGACCACGTACATACACTGCGGCAGGTTATACAGAAGACCGAAGAGTACAACCTGCCTCTCTGTTTAGCGTTTGTGGACTACGAGCAAGCCTTTGATTCGATCGAGACTTGGGCAGTACTGCAGTCTCTCCAACGGTGCCAAATTGACTACCGGTACATCGAAGTGTTGAAGTGTTTGTACAAAAACGCCACTATGTCAATTCGACTTCAGGATCAGACCTGTCCTTCTGCAGCGAGGTGTGAGACAGGGAGACGTCATATCTCCGAAACTGTTCACCGCTGCAATGGAGGATGTCTTCTAGGTTCTGGACAGGAGAGGGCTAGGCATCAACGTCAATTGCGAGCACATGACTCACCTTCGGTTTGCCGACGATATAGTGGTTATGGCTGAGACCATGGAGGACCTCAGTACAATGCTCGATGATCTCAGTAAAGCTTCCGAAAGAGTGCGGGTCTTAGGATGAACATGGACAAAACCAAGGTGATGTTGAATGCCCATGTTACACCCACTCTACACTCGAAGTTGTGGGCGACTATGTCTACCTGGGACAAACGATCCAATTGGGTAGGGCCAACTTCGAGAAAGAGGTCAACCGTCGAAACCGACTCGGTTGGGCAGCGTTCGGGAAGTTGCACGATATCATCTCGTCAAAATTACCACAGTGTCTCAAGACGAAAGTCTATGACCAGTGTGTGTTGCCAGTGATGACATATGGCTCTGAGACGTGGTCGCTTACAATGGGCCTTATCAGAAAGCTTATCACTCAAAGGGCAATGGAGAGGGCTATGCTCGGAGTTTCCTTGCGTGATCAAATCAGAAATGTGGAGATCCGCAAGAGAACCAGGGTTACCGACATAGCCCGAAGAATTCCCAAACTTAAGTGGAAGTGGGCAGGGATATTGCTCGCAGAACGGATGGCCTATAATGGGGCAGAAAGGTTCTGGAGTGGCGACCACGATCCGGAAGGCGTTACGTTGGAAGGCCTCCCACCAGGTGGACCGATGACCTGGTGAAGGTTGCGGGGATCCGCTGGTTGCGAGACGCACGGGACCGGTCAATGTGGCGACGCTTGGGGGAGGCCTCTATGTCCAGCAGTGGACGTCTTTCGGCTGATATGATGATGATGATGAACAAAGTGCTTCAGACCGCGTGCGTGTAGCGCGCGGGCTGCGCACTTGAAGCGCGAGGTAAGCATGCGGTAAGCGAGACGTCAACTATCGAGTGGTACGATGGCGGTAAGCTCGGTTACAGAGAGCTGTCTGATATTTTATGTTGTCAATGTAAACTATGTCTACAGAGGACGTCCTGAAGCTCACAAATGTGAAATCAATGAACATTACTTTGTCGGATCAGAACGGTGTCGTATAAGTCGGGTACGAATTATGTTTTTGAATATGACCACAAATACGCAGTTAAAAAGCATTGTCAACCATCAACACGGAAAAGTTCATGATCAAAACCAGTCAAAACCAACCACTGTGTAAATCTAACGGCCAATAATAAACTGCTTTCATAACATTAGATTATCCTTTCCCCACAGGAATAACTTGACACTTATTTTTAACCAATTCATATTTCCCAAATTGAAACATGAGAGGATTCGAGTAAGATATGAGCACTGACAACGTCAATCAATAAGTAGTAGGTAAGAGTACCAGAGCACAATAGCTTCAAAGAGCAATTAAACATTTTTGCTTATTATGAACAAAAAATAAGAGCGCGCGCGAGTCGCGTGCCGGGCGCGTAGCACGTGCGCGACGCGCGCCCGGCGTGCGTGCGAAAATGAATCATAGTCATGCCTTTATGGAATATGGATTTTATTTTTAAATGGAATTTGTATGCACTTGAAACTAGTCAAAGGAAAAAGTTTAAGTATTTTTATTGCAGTGCTGAGATAGTTACGCCGTAATACATACATTTGTAAAAACACTAATATAATTTTATTGTATTGAGGAAAATAAGTATACAATTAAGCTTTAAAAAATTGCCAAAAGAACAGGTTCCACCGAGATTTGAACTCGGATCGCTGGATTCAGAGTCCAGAGTGCTAACCATTACACCATGGAACCGTTGCTTTCGCCGGCCGAAATTGTGGATTTTGTTCTAAGCGTGATTGCTTAAACATTAGAGTTACAAAGTTTGACTTTAACCAGATTGAACAAGTAACAAGTAACAAGATTATAAAAACGTTCTAAGCATAATCATTTTCCTATAGTATTGCATAAGTTGCATTTTACATGCAGAAATTACTTACTCTTTACAAATTCAGGTTTTCTAATGCTAATCTAGAACCAGCAAATAATTCAGAATTTTGAAAATAAAATTCGGTTTGAATATTCCAGAACCAAAATACAAATTTCAAATTAGTGCATTACCGATGAGCCGTTATTGAATTATATGCCAATCGAATCGATTATGACAATCGGTTACCATCGATCATCGGATGTGAGTGATGTGACAGACAATCGAATAGGAAGAGTTGAACATTTGTGCCGATTGCTAAGTTCATTTTATTATATTGAATTATATCCCCATGATGTTCTTAGATGTAAATTGTAAGTGTTCGAAAGTACAAATAGACGAGATATGAAAACACTTAATTTATTTGTGGTTTATATTATTTATCTCTGTAAATACAATATAACTGCTCATTAGTATCTAAACTATCTAGTTTCATGTTTACTGTGCTCTGCTTACTCTCTCTATTGGAAATTAGTAGTAAATCTGTAAAAAATAATCTCGGTCAAATATTATAAGAACAGGGAAGTACTTATGTACAAGTAAACATACTACATAAAAACAATATTATGCAAAAATGTTGTAGACCTAACTGATTATCATACTATTGACATTTGTGGTGCTGTCCGTACGCCACATTTACCGTATGAGTTATGTGCGCAAACATTACGCACACAAAACAACGATGGAGCTTCAATATTATAATATTTTTCATGTATTATTGACATATCTAGTGGACGACAGTCGGGCTTCGAATAATAAACTGCGACTGAATCTACTTGATAGTATAATTGTCCTGTCATTTTCATGCGTTGCAGTATAACTTTTGGTCGTAGTAGATTTGACAAGTTTCTATTATTTTGACTAAGCATTTAACTTTTTATATTACATAAAAAATATATAATAATTAATTCTATCACACTAATATTAAAAAGGCGAAGGTTTGTGATTGTGTATGTTTGTTACTTATTCACGCCAGAACGGCTGTACGGATCTGGATGAAATAAGGCACAGAGATAGATTAAGTCAGGAATAGCACATAGGATATTTTTATCCCGGAAATATGTTCGCTCGGGATAATTTTCGACTTTCAAGCATGCGAAGCCGCTGGTAGAATAGTAATTTTATAAATGCAAGCAAAATATAGCGTTACCTTAATACCTTACTTAGCCATAATTTCAACCCAAACGTTTTAATTTAACTTTTTTTATTTTTCAAACAATCGCTAAGTTGATCACACGAACCACCGACAAACATCAAGACTAATACAACCTGTAGCAATGTAGCAATCATTATTATTTAATAAAGTATATTGCATCAAACGTTCCCCTGGCATGTGATACTCTCCCCAGTAGGTACTCGCGAGTTCCCGACTGACCATACCGTTTTATTGCTCAACAATTAGCTCCTGGGATGGGGCGCAAGCTCTATTGTCACATTTGAAATCAACAAGACCCTTATTGCAAAGGTATATAGACCAATTTAAATCTATTGATGCAGTACATTTGGGTGACAGCCGACAAAAAGATTGACCACACACTGACCTCTCACTTAGACAAGTGGTCAGTGAAAACAATGAGGATATCATTCTATAGTTGATAGGTAACCATCAAAGTGCTTTATGTTGTTCGGGCAATATACACTTGAACAAATTTAATTAAACAGAGGCAATTTCAGTGGTCAGCCTTAAACAAATATTAATCAAAAAGAGGATTCGGGTCTTATTATTTTAACATGAAGCAATATTAATTGGGCTTACAATAAAATTACAAGTTATGAAACGAATGTTGAAATATTTAAAAGGTATCTACTTACATTATTATTTAAATTGAAAAGCTTTGTGGGCAATTAATGAAAAATGCATTATCATAACTGTAATCGTAAATATACCAGTTGGTAACCAAATAATAAATCAAGATCGCAATAAAAATATGCAATAGCGGTATCAGCGAAATTTATAACAGCCAACAAGTCGTAACTTTATAATCAGATTAATAATTGGAACAGAATCGGTTTAATCGAATCGGGCGGCTCTTCGATGAATGGGAGCTAATGATTGAACGCGCGTCGTGCATTATGCGAAACGCCCCATCACTAAAACCGTGGTTCTAATTTCAAACTTTAATTTTGTTGTCTTCGCAGTTGTCATTTTGAAAGTGCTGTTCTGTTTCCAAAACATGAACGCTTTCCAAGAGGTAGTATTGAATTTTATTCAAAAGAAAAATAAAACAATTATTTTTTATTGGTTGAAGTGAATTCTATCTCATGTCATTAGCATTCACGTGGAGTAAGGTACTTGGAAAGAGGTTGGGAAACTAAATCGAGGTCTTTGATCTCTTATTTACTTACATACCTACTAGCTTCAGCCAGCGGCTTCGCTCGCGTGAATGTCAAAGATTTTCCCAAGGGAACATAATGCCATAATCTATCACTGTGCAAAGTTTCATCTAGATCCGTCCAGCCGTTTACCGTGAAGAAGTAACAAACATACACAGTCACAAACTTTCACCCTTGCCTTTAAATTAAAGTGTGATCTTTATCGACGCTTCATTCTGTATCGCTTCAGTATAATGAGATTTATTGTTCGATCATAAATTCACTAGGTAGGTACCTATTCAGTAGTCCTACTACCTACTTTAGGTAGATACCTAGGTATTTCTATGTATTTTAATCATTGTGCCTCTACCTAGAAAATTTTTGCTCCTATCAAAGTAAACAACTTAAGTAGGTAAGTACATGTACATTACATTTACATAATCAAATGTTGGATCATATGTAAACAGTGTTTACATGTTACATACATTTTGTACGTTAGCAAACGCTAATATCAAATCATCTTGCAGAAGTAATTCATTAATATTCATTTGCAACCTAAACAATTACTAAATAAAAACTTACCCCATGCAAATGGGTCCGTCATACGATTACTGACAGCCGTAGAAAAGCTTTCAAATGATTTTAATTGCTTTTACATTTGATTGTGACGAGTGCTGACATCTATGGCGAATTCAAATTAATACTTTTTTATTGTTTAGGCACTCGAGAAAAACATTACCTAGTCCATTAGTCGAATGACCATTTGTTGTCGTAATGCCTACAAAAGTTTTCGATAATAATATGTTTAAAGAAGTCGGTTAGAAAATGATTTTTACTGGTCTCACTCAGGCACAGCCAAAGCTTCCCCACCTGCCACTTGCAAAACAAATCGTGTGCTGTACGGCTGTAAGTACCTATGCGTGACGCACGGTCCAATTTGTGTTGCAGGAAGAAAATACGGTGAGAAACAAAAAAGTACTCTGTGGTGAGAAACTAAGTTTATCACCTCCAAATTATCGCAAATTGTCAAGCACGCGTTATCTGCTGTGATTGGCTGTTTAAAATTCATTCAACCACCAGGTGAGAAACTCAGCCTAAGGCTTGATGTAGGTACTGCTTCGGGAATGAAGGCGTGTTGTAGAGTTCATATCGTCATAGCACGCACTGCGATTTTTATTCGCTCAAATAGTATCAAAGAATTTTCATTCGCGCGAATTTTTTAATACTATTTGAGCGCGATTTTTTTTCCGCAATGCGTGCAGCTTCATACATTTCCATAGGTCACAGAATGGGCGGAAAAAAAATCGCGCGAATAAAAATCGCAGTGCGTGTTAAGCCTAAGCCTTACGATACGAAACCTACAAGTCCTACAACACGCCTTCATGCCCGAAGCAGTACCTACATCATGCAAAGCGTGTGTAGACTCCTATAAAACAATAAAAAAAAAAAACATTTATTTTGATTGATGTTAGCAGCTTGAAACAATAAACTTTCTTTCATTTAACTTATCTGATTTCGGAGTTTTTAATTCTGTTTACCCTCCTTGCAAAAAGCTGCATTGCTTTCAGTAGCGTCATCTATCTTAACAATTTGAAACAAATAAAATTGTCGGGCAACAGGACAACCATAGATGGCGGTGTAAAACTTAACTGTCCGAAGTTTTACTTTTAAATATAGCTTGTACTATCCAAAATAATAATCCAATCAATATGCTATGTGGTGTTAATTAATTTAATTTTCTATTACAAACAATCTATATAAAATTATTCTACTGGTAATCTTTTCTTGTCAAAGTGACATTCGGCAGGTTCGGGCCAAACTTTGTTTTGACAGCAGCTAATTGTCATTATTTCATTGATAAATTGATCGGACGGGGTTGCGGGCAAGAGTATCGAGCGCGTAAATACGGACAACTCAAATAAAATTATCGATTTTTGCTAAAATAACGCATTTTTTACATTAATCAATGCAGTGAGAGTAATTGGTAGTGAGTGTAGTTTTGTGTCTCGATGTCAACACAGTCTAAAACGATGCCGATGCTAGACCTTAAAATGTATGTGCGAGTTGTCGCTGCTGTGTTTTCTGTGAGTAAATAACATTTTCTATTTAATAAACTACGCTTATATACTCAACAAAAATGCAAGTATCCAAAAATCATGCCAATAACCTATACCGCTGGCTTGAAATTCGTGTTCGCAGCTCATAAAATCTGATTTATACCCTCATGTTTAATTGTATTAAAATCATTAATAAAAGACGTTAGATGCAATGTGATTACTGAAAGTATAATTAATTGTTTCATATCTATAACACAAACAAACGGAATACAGGGTCTATTAAAAAGTGTGTACAGTAATATCTTATTCCAACTCTTTATGACTGTGTGTTCATAATCTTTGTATCTAATTGCATTGTATGAGACTGTGGCTTCTTTATTTACTTATCGTCTTATTCTCAGAGGGTATCATTAACTTATTAGATGTTATTGTTACAATGATTGTTAAAGCTTTTGTTGATTAGATAATGAGAATTCCTTTTCATCTCATGACATAATTCTTTATAGCTGCATAAATTATTCCTTGTTTAATTGTAACTGGTTTTAATATAAGAAGCCCTTGATATTATATCTACTAAATAATATGACTTCAAGAAGTAAGAGGAATAAACCAAGGCTAAAATACCTTAGATAAAGGAGAATCTGAAAATATCAAGACTGAAATGTGTAAAGAGGTTGATGAACTCTGAATGCATGTAGAGAGTTGGATTATGCTGCACTGACAACAGCAGCTGCTGAGAAACATTTGTAAAGAAGCAAGCTGTCTTGTCATAATGAGAAAGCATATAGATGTATTAACAAAGGTCTCAATCTAACATAACATTCCTGTAGTCCCTAAAACGTTAAGGAGAACACACATTTCAAGTTCCACCTAACAGAGGTGCAACTGTTGCCATTGACTAGCCAAAAATCTGGACTCCAAGCTGATAAATGAGATATTCATGAAATTATAGATAGATAGATTGTGTGTTGCCTATGGTCCACCCGCCTAGTTCGCCTAGGTGGACTATGGAAAGTTATTTTTGCCCATAGCTCATCTGGCTGGACCACGGGAAATATTTTTTTTTCCGTAAAACACTGATTATTTATGCAACATTCAACATTCATTAAATAATTTTTTGGCTGAATTCTGGTCATTGTGGAATCATCGATACAACGAAGAAGAAGAAAATTCAAGAAGGAGCTACTTCAGATAATCATCATTGTAATCTAATAATATCTTATTATCCTTTATTTAAATATTTTTTTATTTATTACATTTTAAATATTTTTATAAAACATACAAAAAAGAAAAAATCATAAAAAAATAGTAGCCCATCGGTATCGGGAACAGGCTCCTGAGAGATGAACCTCCTAATTATACGCGCCGTATCTAGGAGTATCGCTTTCTGGATCAAGCCCTTGATCCAGCTTCTTGTTTTTTTTTTTTTCGATAGCCTCGCGTTTGACCACTATTTCGCCTGATGATAAGCGATGATGTGTTCGACGGCGAAGCACGCTTGCCTAGAAGCAACCTATTCACTCTTGACTTATAGACCCCTAGGTTGTAGCTATCAGAAAACAAAAACACAGCTAAGGAGTGGCATTCCTGCAGGGAATGCCACTCCTTAGCTGTGCATACAATGAAAGTATTCTGCCCAACGAGAGCCTCCTCAGATGTTCGTCGAGGCTCTTGGCTATTATGCCATTGTCGGTCACGACTATCGCGGCACAATGATCGCTGTATTCACGTCCCACATGTCGATAACCTCGCGAGCCAGATCAAGTTCCTTACTTTTCTTATCTCTCTCATCCTTCACGAGGTTCTCGTCATGGGGGACCGCTATATCAACAACCATTGTGCGACGCTCTAGTCGGTCTATCACCACTATGTCAGGCTAATTGACAAAAATAGTCCTGTCAGTGATAGGATCGAGAACTGGGTCGGGCTCATACTTATAGTAAGGCACTCCCAAATTTCCGATTCCACAAGATTGTATTTAAGAGCAAGTTGCTGATGGATAATCCTGGCTACAAGGTTGTGTCTTTGCGAATAGTCTCCGATAGCTAGACTAGAACAACCGGAGATAATATGACGGATGGATTCCCCCGGCCGAAGATATGCCCGATAGATGTCAACCGTGCTGTCCTTCACAAAAGGTCACCAAATTGCAACCAGGCCACGGACGCCAGGACCATGTAGAAGAGTCCGTGAAGTTCCTTACTCTGCCATACCTCCCTACGGTCATTAGTATCTGATACGATTGGTAAAGGCGGGGTAAGGTCGTCCGTGAAGCGTCCGTAAAAGAATGGGCGCTCCAAATCCGCTATTTTCCAGTGACACTTAAGGATAAGACGAATCGATTGACGTAAGAATCATTAAAATGGGCCAACGCGTTTTGATCTCTAGAACGCCACATAGGAACAAACATACATACATAGACTGGTAAACACATTACCCTCCTTCACAAGTCCGGTAAAAAAAAAAAAAAATTGACTTCAATTTTTTTCTTTAGTTTTTATGTGTTTATGTTGTTACTTTGTTGCAAACTGTAAGTACAGCAAGCAATTTTTATGGTATGTTCCCGTTGAGTTACACCATTTTGTGTTACACTGTTACCCATTGGGATATAAAGTACAGATTAGTAACACTGGACCTCAATGACACGTTTTTTTCCCATTCATTTACACTGCAAAAACGTAATAGGGTTACATTAGCATATTATTATATATAAAAAATAGCAGAACAACCGACGACGTGACATCGCTGTGCAGAGCGAGCGAAGCGAGCTCGGGAAATTAGGGCACCCCGACACGGATAGGTTAGGTTCAAAGGGGATGACGGGAGCTGAAGTCAGCGAGCAAAGCGAGCGAACTCAGTTCCCGTCATCTCCTTTGTGTTAGGTTGCTTTAAACCCTGCAGACAGAAATAGGAGGCCCGCCGGCAAGCCTAGATATATAATTAGCTCAGTTATTTTGTTATTATATCTAACGTATAATACAGCTACTGAGGTACAGCTATATAGATTGCAAAATTTTTACGCTTGCTTTAACATTTAATATCACTATTATTCTTTCGTAATACTACGAAAAAAACATAAGAACTTTCTGGTGAACTATGGGCAAAAATAATTTCTCATAGTCCACCTAGGTGAACTAACCGGGTGGACCATGGGCAACAAACGAGATAGATAGACTAGGGCCCATTCCCCGTCTGGCACCCATGTGCTGATTTGATTTGGGGTGGTCACGGCGTACAGTGTGTTCTTGTGCGCCGGTGATGTAGGGTACTCCCCCGAGGAGGGTCCGGTGACGGACAGCCGCGGCGGGTTCGCGGTGAGTGCTAACGCGTGCCCGTGTTCCCGCCATAAGCGGCACTTTATCTAAAAAAAAAAAAGGGCCCATTCCCATTCACAGAGAGTGGGCCTACACGTACAACGGACCAAATGAGAGTCTTAAGTGCGGAAAAGGGGTCAATCTATCCTATCCTAGACTAGGTTTTATTGTACACATAAATCGTAACAATATTCTTAATTTTATACATAATATAATGGTGGTATCTTTATAGCTGACGGCTATATTTACCAACTATCTTTGTAATAAAAAAAGCTTTATTAATGCTCTAGGTCACTGATTTATAATATTTACTTTTCAGATATCATCGGCAACAGCATTTGTGTTGGCACTGATCCGCCTCCTAAACCCCGATCTGTTTTATCTAGATCCTTTACAAGGAAACGACATAGGTAATGCGTTAGGTATACTATACTTCTGTATTTAGATTGCTATTGCATGCCATTCATCACTTCATCTGGATCTTGCTGCTTCATCTTTGTCTTTTAATTTTTAACTACATACATAATTAACCTTTGCATATAATTTTCTTCCAAATTACGTTCTTCGATAGTCTTTCACAACTTCTAAAAGCGTGTGAATAATTATATTGAAACTAAATGCATTTGAATCTAAATCTATAAACAACATAGATTTTTTGGTTTTATTCTATTGAAATTCCTGCGGGAGAAACTGGCGTCAGGATGTCAGCCCATTCAATCTACCTAGCCTCTTTCCCAACTATATTGGGGTCGGCTTCTAGTCTTACCGGATTCAGCTGAGTACCAGTGCTTTTACATGGAGCGACTGCCTATCTGACCTCCACAACCCAATAACTGGGTAACACAATACCCCTTGGCAAGACTGGTGTCAAATCTCAGATCTTAGCCCATTATGATAGAAAAATATTGAATAATGTATAGTGACAAACTGTACCTATACAAAAATCTTAAAGTAAACAATTGTTCAATAAAAAACTGCATGAAAGCTTCCCACTTCAAACTCACGCCTAAAACTTTTTCTATAACATTTACTAGAAAACCTTTTCTGTCCACAGGAATCCACTATTTTATATCAGGTCTGATGATAGTGACGAGTGGCATAGGCTTCTTGAACAGCTGTGTCGTCATGAACCGCAGCGCCAGCCACAATACGGGCCGGAATATAACCACCTGGTTGCTTCTCGACTCGCTATTTGAAACCACGCGGGTCGTGTACGTGTTTGTTTGTGAAATACTGCTGAAAGGGAAGGGGCCGATGCAGTTGTATGAGCTGTTGATCAGCGCTGCGCAGTACCGTGAGTATTTACTTTTACATTTGCTTTTATACTTGTGTAACGGACGCATGGCTTTGTACGTTGCGTGGTGATTTTTTAGCATAAGGGCTTCCCACGTAGACCTATAACGGTGTTTATGGCGAACATGTGTTTGGGTCTTTTTAACGAATCTTTGAATGAAGCAATAACCCTGACCGTTGTCGGCATTTTGTAAAAATAAAGAAACAATCCATGTTTAATGGCTCCGTAACGGTGAACGCCTTGTTTGTCAAAGGTTTACCGCTTTGAAAAATAAATAACTATAAATGCTTATTGTCTGCAGACCCGTACGCCGCCTTAATAAAACCTTGAATGGACTATTGTTGTTATCCCAAAACACATTACCGGGGTCTGCGTGAGAAAATATGATATCCCGTTAGTTAGTGTAAATTTCTCTTTTCGTGGTACTAAAAATAACACGTGAATGTTAAAATATAATTGATGTAGGTTCCATGTGAGTTTAAAAGTATGAGTACAAAACATATGAGAACTACTGTAATACATATAAGAACTAGAGAAAACGTAGATAATTAGGTAAGATTATGCATGTTTTGATAGCTCATAAGTAGGGAGGAATCTAGGTTAGATAAGATTTTTGTGTTGACCTTTTTACAGCTTTATATGTTTCCTAGGTAGAATTAAGTATGTAGATTAAGGAAATGTATAATTTGTGTAGATTTAAGTAAGATAATATTGATAATTACGGCATTTCTATGACGCCATACCCGAGCGCCATTGAGAGAGAGGGGCGCCATTGTTCGCGCCTAGCGGTCTGAGTATAAAGGTCGGACCGTTTGGAGGCAGAGACACAGTCGGACACAGTCAGTCTTCAGCTCTACAATTGTAATAACATACAGTTGTAATAACAATACGGAATAAAATTGAAGATACGAATCACGACAGTATTTTCATTCTTCCAACGAACAACCAAATACAGTCCACTTCAGTCTGGTCCTACGAGCTCGGATAAAGAACCAAGAACCAGCGGCAACCAGGTCCACTTTAGTCTGGTCCTACGAGCCCGGATAAAGAACCAAGAACCAGCGGCAACCAGGCCCACTACAGTCTGGTCCATCAAGCAGCGGATACAAGAACGAAGAACCCGCTGCAACCAGAACCACTGAGCTGCAGACGAAGTACGAAGATCTGCGGCAAGAGCGAAGAAAGGAACCCGGCTGTCACCGAGCCGCAGACGAAGTAAGAAGATCTGCGGTAAGAACAAAGCTGTACGGAACAGGACCGGTTTCGAACCTAACTGGTCTTGAACCTGACCGGCTTAAACACAACTGAACCCGACCGGCTTACCGAACCGAGCCGACCGGTTTCACCTGAAGTACCGAACCGAAGAGGTACTAACCCGCCTTGCCAAACCGAACGTGCGGCTATACTCAAGATGGTGTTCACAAGGAGCCAGGGAGACGCAACCGAGATAGAAGAACAGCTACGCATCCAAGAACAGGAAGCGCGACGCGTCCAAGAAGAGGAGGCGCGCCGCCAGGAAGCGGAGCTGATCGAACGGGAGCGAAGAAGAAGACTCTCACCGGACCCACCAGCATCACCATTTCCGAGAATGGCACACAACAGCGCAGCGGGGCCTTCCAGTGCACAGACGACAAACACCGCGATCCGACAGCGAATGACGTCACCGACCAGGACAATGAGGTCGCAACGGTCGACGACAAGCGTCACAACAAGGCTACGGATAGCGGAACTGGAGGCTGCAGAGAAGCTAGCAGCCATCCGGACCCAGAAACTGGCACTGGAAGAAGAGCTAGTCAAGAAGAGACTAGCAGTGGAGGTGTCAGCGATCAATGATGAAGAAAGCGTACAAGAGGAACAAGAGCCCTCTCGTCCACGCGAAGAGCCTCATCAAATGGTGGATGAATGGCTGAGGACGAACCCCCTCAACTCACGGGGGGAGGAGGGACCAAGAGAATCCGAACAGATACGCTTCGTGTCTAGAACGAGATCGCCGACCCCCATAAGAGCAAAGGACAGCATTGAGCACTTGGCAGCAACACTAGAAAAAATGGCCCGACCTAGGCCTAGGCACACGGAGCTACCTACATTCTCCGGAGTGGCCAACGAGTGGCTGCCATTCAAGGCGGCTGTACGAGATTCGACAGATATGTACCAGGTTACAGCAGCCGAGAACGTACAAAGGCTGAGAAGCTGCCTCAAAGGAGAAGCAAGAGACGCCGTGGCCGCCCTTCTACATACGGCCACTGATCCAGGCGTCATTATGAAGACTCTTGAGCAGTGCTTCGGACGACCGGAAGTCATCATCGACCGGGCACTGGATGACCTCAAGAAGCTTCCAAAACCTGGTACATTGGCCACAGAACTCAACAGTTTCGCTGTCAAGCTACAGAACATAATTTGCGTACTGCAAACAATCGATCGAAGAGGTTACTTGTTCAACCCTTTTATGACCCGGGAAGTACTGGACAAGCTCAGCCCGCATCTCCGATCCCGCTGGTGTGACTACGCCTACGATCAAGAAGGGACAACGGATCCGGAAATCATCGTGCTGTCACGGTTTCTAATGCGAGAGGCGGACCGAGCGTTACGATATACGTACGCTCCGTCTACAAGCGCCGCCGCACCGAGAAAGGAAACTCGACCCATCGTGACACTCAAGAAGAAGGCGAGCGTGTTCACTACGACCGAGGGAAGGGAAGAAGAAAAGGACAAGTGCCCTAAGTGCGAGCAAGCCCACCTGTTGACGCGGTGTCCGCAGTACAAGGCGCTAACGGTAGAGCAGCGATGGAGCTTTCTTAAATCTAATAAGATTTGCTTCAAATGCGCCCAGAAGCAACACAGGCGCATAAGTTGCAAGGCGCAGCTGTGCGGCGTGGATCAATGTCGCCGCCCGCATCACGCGACGCTCCATCAAGCGGTACGCGAAGCGCAGACGGAAGACATGGGGAAGGCTGAACCACGGAAGGAGGAAGCGGTCCTGTCTGTGGCTACCCAACCCGCTACCGGGCCACGGGCAGTCTTGCTCAAGATGTGCCCTGTCATCGTGTCCGGACCACGGGGGGAGGTCAAGACCTACGCACTCCTAGACGAAGGGGCCACGATCACCCTAGTGGACGAAGCACTGGCGGCGAGCGTCGGGGCAGAAGGGCCATCACGGCCGCTCCACCTGAGCGGGGTCAACATGTCGCAGCGAGATATGGGCAGCCAAGTAGTGAATATCAACGTGAAGGGACTGAAGAGTGACGAAAGCTACAGGGTCAGAGCGAGGACCATGAAGGATCTCCGGCTTCACCAACAGTCCATTCCCGACACGCTGCTGGATTACGAGCACCTGAGGGACCTGACCCCAGAAGAGGTGTGCTACGAACTGGCGCGCCCCGGGCTTCTAGTGGGTACAGACCACTGGGAGTGCATCGTGTCCCGCGAGCTCCGAATCGGCGGCCCTAACCAACCGGCAGCATCAAGAACGCAACTCGGATGGGTGGTGCACGGAACCGCACCACGCAAGACCATCATCAAAGAAGGGAACGTGCTGCATGTATACGAGCCCAACCGAACTACGGGTGCATGCAGCCAGGAACTCCACGACTTAGTCGAAGCCCACTTCAGGATCGACGCGCTCGGCATACAAGGAAGGCCGAGAGTCAAGGCGAGCGACCAACGGGCCATCGACATAGTCGGAAGGACAATCAGGAAGATTGACACCGGGTACGAGGTTGGGCTGCCATGGCGACGAGACGAGGTCACTATGCCGCCTAGCTACAATCAAGCGTTCCGCCGGCTGAAGAAGATCGAGCAGAAGATGGACGCCAACCCACAGTTCGCGGCTGAGTACTCCAAGCAGGTTAACAACCTATTGGACAAAGGGTACGCGACGCCATGCGACGGGTCGGAGCGAGCGAGTGCCATCTGTTGGTATCTGCCACATTTCGCCGTGCAGAACCCGAACAAGCCCGGCAAACATAGGCTAGTGTTCGACGCAGCAGCGAAGAGCAACGGCGTCTGCCTAAACGACGAACTGTTGGAGGGACCCGACCTACTGCTGTCGCTGCCAGGAATCCTATTTAGGTTCCGAGAGAAGGTGGTAGCGATTACAGCAGACGTGCAGGAGATGTTCCTGAGAATCAGGATAAGGCCGGAGGACCAACCAGCGCAACAGTTCCTGTGGAGAGGTGACGACCGACAAGAGCCACCGAGGAAATACAAGATGACCAGTATGCTATTCGGCGCCGCGAGCTCCCCGTACATGGCCCATTACGTTCGCAACCACAACGCAGACGTACATGGGCAGGAGTACCCGCGGGCGCTGGAGGCCATCAAAGGAAGTCACTATATGGACGATTTGGTGGCCAGCTATGAAGACGCTGAAGAAGCACGGAAAGCAGTAGAGGAAACGAGAGCAGTGCACGCGCACGCAGGGTTCACGCTGCGAGGTTGGAGCTCCAGCAACAAGACGGTGCTACGCGACGTGCCCACCGAGCTGCACGCCACCTCTCCTACACAATTGGGGGGTGAGCAGCCTGAGAGCAAGATTCTGGGGCTGCATTGGGACGCGGAGCGCGATGAGCTGGGGTTCAACACATCTATGAACCGAGTCCCGGCTGAAGTACGAGCGAGAACGCGCGCCCCGACTAAGCGTGAAGCCCTCAGCGCCGTGATGTCCATATACGACCCGCTTGGGTTGCTGAGCCACTACACAATACGATCGAAGATCATACTGCAGAGCTTGTGGCGCCTTCAGACGACGTGGGACGAGCAAATCCCCGAGGAAGAGAACGAGCTCTTCGCCTCCTGGCTCGCTCGCCTGACTGAACTCGCTCAGCTGCGACTACCGCGCTGTTACGTGACGCAAAAGTATGAACGCGTCGACTTACACATACTGTGCGACGCCAGCGAGCAAGCCTACGCAGCTGTGGCCTATTGGCGAATAAGAAACGTCGATGGGAGCCTGAACGTCGTGTTGGTGGCCGCTAAAGCTAAGGTGGCGCCTCGTCGGGCGCAAACTATACCGCGCCTGGAGCTACAAGCCGCAGTGATTGGAGCAAGACTCGCTGAGACGATAAGAAGGGAGCACCGAGTCATCATCGGCCAGACGACCTACTGGACCGATTCATCTACCGTGGTGCACTGGATCCATCACGACGTGCGACGCTACACGCCATTCGTTGCGCATCGGCTGGGAGAGATCGCAGAGTTGACCCAGAAAGAAGAGTGGCGTTGGCTGCCTACTGCAAGCAACGTAGCGGACGACGCCACTCGGCTCATCGACACGCCCATCTGCGCCACGGATAGATGGTTTCAAGGACCGGACTTCTTGCTCCTGCCAGAAGAGCAGTGGCCCACGACGTCGACGGATGACAAGGAGGACGAGGAGGTCCTTCACACGAGAGAAGAAACGGAGCGAGATAGCTGGCTACCGAACCCGGCCCGCTTCTCAAAGTATGAGGTATTGGTGAGAGCCGTCGCTCGAGCGATCGCTTTCACTGATATCTGCAGACGAAGAGCAACAAGGATGGAGTATCATCATATCCAGCGCGCCGAGGCTGAACTAATCAAACAAGCACAAGAGGACAGCTTCGGGGAAGATATGAAGAAGATCCAGTCTGCTCGCCCGCTCACGAGGGCGAGTCGATTGTACAGGCTGGATCCAGTGCTGGAAAACGGCGTCCTAAGAGTGAGGGGCCGGATCGAGGCCTCTCCCGCCCCGACCGAGATGAAGCGGCCTATTATACTCGACGGCCGTCATCAGCTGACTAAGCTCCTCGTGCTGCGGGAGCACTGCGCTGCAGGCCACGCCAATAGGGAGCGTGTGACGAACGACCTGCGACAACAGTACTGGGTCATTCACTTGCGACCCACGGTACGCGCTGTCGAGAGGAGCTGCGCCTTCTGCAAAACGAGGCGGGCGAGGCCGCAAACCCCAGCTACAGGAGACCTGCCACACGCCCGCCTTGACCCTTTTCACCGCCCGTTCACCAACTGTGGGGTGGACTATTTTGGGCCAATAATGGTCAAGGTAGGACGCCGCCGAGAAAAGAGGTGGGGCGCACTCTTTACGTGCCTCACCTCCCGCGCCGTGCACATCGAGCTTGTCGCTTCACTCTCCACCGACTCAGCAATCATGGCGCTGAGACGAATGGCCGCGCGCAGAGGCTGGCCGAGAGTGATGTACTCCGACAACGCGACTAACTTTCGCGGGGCCGACCAGGAGCTACGCCACGCCTACGCCGAGTGGATGCTTGCCCTGCGAGATGAGGGGCTACTGCATCGCTTGGAGTGGCGCTTCATCCCTCCCGGCGCGCCCAACCAAGGTGGCGCGTAGGAACGTATGGTGCGCTCCGTGAAGACGGCGCTCAGCGTGACCCTGCGAGAGAAGGCGCCGGCGGAAGAAGTACTGAGGACTCTGCTCACTGAGGCTGAGTTCTCGATCAATGCGCGACCGCTGACACACGTCAGTGTGGATCCCAGCGACCCCGAGGCCCTAACCCCCAACCACTTCTTGTTGGGGTCGTCTAAGGGGCTGCCGACGACAGGACCCTGCGAAGAGGACGACCGGAGGACATGGCGAGCTAGTCAGGCGCTCGCTGACCACTTCTGGCGACGATGGCTACGCGAGTACCTGCCCACGTTGGTACCTCGCGGCGAGCCACGGAACGACGTGCGACCCATTCAAGCCGGTGACGTGGTCCTCGTGGTCGACAACACGCTGCCACGGAACACATGGCCGATGGGAATCGTCGAGCGCACGCATCGCGGACCGGATGGCGGCATCAGAGTCGTCGAGGTGCGCACCAGGACTGGCACCTTCCGACGCCCCGTGAGCAAGCTCGTCGTCGTGTCAACAAAGGAGGCTACGCGAGCTGCGCCGGGGGGAGAACTGTAACGGACGCATGGCTTTGTACGTTGCGTGGTGATTTTTTAGCATAAGGGCTTCCCACGTAGACCTATAACGGTGTTTATGGCGAACATGTGTTTGGGTCTTTTTAACGAATCTTTGAATGAAGCAATAACCCTGACCGTTGTCGGCATTTTGTAAAAATAAAGAAACAATCCATGTTTAATGGCTCCGTAACGGTGAACGCCTTGTTTGTCAAAGGTTTACCGCTTTGAAAAATAAATAACTATAAATGCTTATTGTCTGCAGACCCGTACGCCGCCTTAATAAAACCTTGAATGGACTATTGTTGTTATCCCAAAACACATTACCGGGGTCTGCGTGAGAAAATATGATATCCCGTTAGTTAGTGTAAATTTCTCTTTTCGTGGTACTAAAAATAACACGTGAATGTTAAAATATAATTGATGTAGGTTCCATGTGAGTTTAAAAGTATGAGTACAAAACATATGAGAACTACTGTAATACATATAAGAACTAGAGAAAACGTAGATAATTAGGTAAGATTATGCATGTTTTGATAGCTCATAAGTAGGGAGGAATCTAGGTTAGATAAGATTTTTGTGTTGACCTTTTTACAGCTTTATATGTTTCCTAGGTAGAATTAAGTATGTAGATTAAGGAAATGTATAATTTGTGTAGATTTAAGTAAGATAATATTGATAATTACGGCATTTCTATGACGCCATACCCGAGCGCCATTGAGAGAGAGGGGCGCCATTGTTCGCGCCTAGCGGTCTGAGTATAAAGGTCGGACCGTTTGGAGGCAGAGACACAGTCGGACACAGTCAGTCTTCAGCTCTACAATTGTAATAACATACAGTTGTAATAACAATACGGAATAAAATTGAAGATACGAATCACGACAGTATTTTCATTCTTCCAACGAACAACCAAATACAGTCCACTTCAACTTGTTTGTCCTGTATACAGGGTGTCCCAGAAATCGACGTCAAGCCGTAAATGGGTGATAGACCAAGTTATAACAGTTCTCAGAAAAATACGAAAAAAAATCTATCTCATGTTTTTAAAAAATTATGTTCACTTTAAAAATTTACTAAAAAAATCAATCCCTGTAATGGTTCTTTAACTCCAATTGCTACAAATCCCATAATTTATCAATTTTTTTTATTATTATGTAATCTTGAATAATGCTTGTGTAGATTTTTGCCTAAAATTTAAAGCCAACTCCTCCTACTTAGAAGAAAATTAAACTTTTTCAAAACCAAATTATTCAAATTTACTGTTTCGCCCAACTTTAACTGACTGTACTGAAAAAAAATGTACTATGCTAGTTTGGCAAGTAACATGAAAATTGGCGCATTTAATAAGGATTCAAAAATGGTATAACACTTGCTAGATTACGTTTTCAATAATTGGTCAATTTTTTTTTTGTAAATAGTATCGGTTTTTACCCAAAATGTCCATACTTCCTTAAAATGACTTTAGCTTACCTAAAGCTTTGCTAAACTCCGTATCTAATTCGATAGAGACGGAGAGAGTCATTTTACGAAGTGTGAGCGAGATAAGAAATTGAAATTTTACGTAATTTAAGAGCAAAGTTATGATAGTGACTCAACCTTTTTACTTTAAGTCAGGACCAGTTTTCTCATCTTAGAAAAAAAAAAACAAATTATCAGATTTAATTTTTTTTTATTACAATAAATGTTCAAACTGCCTTCCTTCGACGGCAATGCAAGCACGACATCTTCTTAAAAAAGATCTGGTTATTTTCCGGGCAAATCTTCCCCTATTTACAAAGACAACGGCTTCCGTTATTCTTTCCCGCAGCTCGGCTAAATTCTCTATTGTTTTTGAGTACACTTTCTCTTTTACCGCTCCCCAGTAAAAAAAATCTAGGGGATTTAAATCAGGCGAACGGGGTGGCCACAAGATTGTCCCACCGCGCCCTATCCACCTGAGCGGGTATTCTTCATCAAGATGTTCTCTTACTAAACGGGCATAATGCGCTGGGCAGCCATCTTGCTGGCACAACTTCTAAACGTTCAGTGGCACAACTTCTAATAATTTTTTTGTAATAAATTTTTCATTTTGTGTAAAAACTGAGACTATTTACAAAAAAAAACTTGACCAATTATTGAAAACGTAATCTAGCAAGTGTTACACCATTTTTGAATCCTTATTAAATGCGCCAATTTTTCATGTTACTTGCCAAACTAGCGTAGTACATTTTTTTTTCAGTACAGTTAGTTAAAGTTGGGCGAAATAGTAAATTTGAAAAATTTGGTTTTGAAAAAGTTTAATTTTCTTCCAAGTAGGAGGAGTTGGCTTTGAATTTTAGGCAAAAATCTACACAAGCATTATTCAAGATTACATAATAATAAAAAAATTAGATAAATTATGGGATTTGTAGCAATTGGAGTTAAAGAACCATTACAGGGATTGATTTTTTTAGTAAATTTTTAAAGTGACCATAAATTTTTAAAAACATGAGATAGATTTTTTTTCGTATTTTTCTGAGAACTGTTATAACTTGGTCTATCACCCATTTACGGCTTGACGTCGATTTCTGGGACACCCTGTATATATTTTTGTGGTGTACAATAAAGAATATAATAAATAAATAAATAATATTCATCATTCAGGGCGTGAATGAAAATGGCTAGTATTTAAACGAGCCAAAAAAATATCAAATTAAAGGTGTAAAAAATACTGAATATGGCTTACTGAAATACTAAGTGGGCGACAAACAGTGGGCGAATACAAATGTTTAAAACAGCGACTTACTTGAAAATATAAGTTTGTCGACAGGGCTCCTTTTTCTGTCTGCAGGGTCTAAAGTAACCTAACATGAAGGAGATGACGGGAGCTAAGTTCGCTCGCTTTGCTCGCTCACTTCAGCTCTCGTCATCCCCTTCGAACCTAACCTATCCGTGTCGGGGGTGCGCTAAGTTCCCGAGCTCGCTTCGCTCGCTCTTGGACACGAATAAACCCGAACTCCCGCACTGCACAGTGATGTCGCCTCGATAGTTGTTCAGCTATTTTCAAAAGAATAATATGCTAAAATAGAAAAAATAGAACCCCAAATACAATTAAGGTATGTAATAATATTATAACCGCAGCTCACAAAAACCTCCTAAGAGGTATTACTCAAACCGGATAAATAGTCGCTTACTAAGTATAATAGTCGCCCATTCAGTATATTTTTCGCTCGGTTAATTATTTCCCAATGAAAATGTGACTGTTGACAGTGGAGAACGGAACAACGAAGCAGATGGCGCTACGCCGTCGTTTTCTAGGACTTCAGCTCTCTCAGCCTTTAAAATAATCACTTCCTTGTCTTGTTTCGCACAACCGAAACATTACCCTCTGAAGAAAACAAAGAAAAATACTCGTATACTTCGTATTACGTTGTATTTCCTGTATCGTGCGCACAGGACACCGTACCAACCCGTCCGGTAATCGAAGCCGCGCATAACTCATACACCAATTGCTTTAACTGCGCGAATAAAGCCCTACATGTATGGCCAATCAAGGCGCAAACTTGGGAGGGGTCTACAAATGCTCAGGAGATTGATTGTTGACCTAAAATTAAGTGATGAAAAGGATTTCTATGTTTAGCACAGCAATCAGATAGCAGTATTCGTAAACATCGTTGGCAGGGATATTAGGTGTTTGGTGTCCTATGAATTCATGGTTTCAAGTGTAGATAGGTATAATACACGGCAAACGTCTTGCGCGAAAAACGATAATAATAAGGTGTCATTTGAGGAACGCATGGGGAGACGTTTCCATACAATACAGAGGGGAGAACCTGCGCTGTCAATTATATCATCATCTTCATTCATTTATGAGCTTGAAATGCTTTATTTTAAGCAGTAGTACACAAACACAATGAAGCGTTTCAGTCCTGTGCTTGTCCGTTCACCATTTTGCGCAGGACGTAACTACCCGTGTTTTGCGGAAAACGCAAAATTCCTATTCATAGTTTATTAGACTGAAGAGTTCGTGCTCTTTATGGCACAAAACATTACTAGCCGTGAAAGGTCACACCATTAGCAAGTAGGTCAAGGTTTATGTGCTACACACAGCACACACCTATGTTTCCTGAAAACATTAGGATATTACATTCAAACATGATTTGTTTAGACCACTACATCTTGCCACTTTTATTACTAGTTAGCTTCTGCCCGCGGCTTCGCTCGCGTAATAAGTGTATTATCATCCCAAGGGAATACAAACTATCTTATGTCCTTCCCAGGGTCTCGAAACTATCTTTGCCGAATTTTATTTAAATCGGTTCAGTAGATCCAGAGATTACCCCCACAACCTCACAAACTTTACCTCTTTATATTATTATGTATAGATGTTTTGTCTCTTAATATGCTGTGCCACTTGTAGCAGAAAATAAGAAATTGATTAACCTTTTCCTTTCTTAAAAATGAAAATCAAATAGTGTAGGCGTGTAGGTCGTGCTGACGTCACTGGTCCGAAGGAAACTGATGATTACTTGCAGGTGTTTATTTGAAGTACTGAAGTTACAGGCTTAGTTTACACTATGTATTTAAAATAAGGCGTAGTACACACAGCCAAGTCCGCTTGGACGAAGGCGGGGTACTTAACCCTCTAATCCAACTGACAGGCATGTTCTACGTGACCTTTCCAAGTAGGACGAGGATCCGCAGATGCACGTTTCTGTTATGTTGATGATGAAAGATGATATACGAGACGCAAATTTTGCGGTGACACCCTGAGCTCCCTTGCTAATAGGATGTAGGTTGACAAGTACCAAGTCTCCTTGTTGATACTGTGGATGTTTACGTCTATGCTTATCGACGTATGCTTTACGTGACTCCTCCTTCATTTCTTGCACTTCTCTTGCCTTGATTAAGGTCTCCGCTAGTTGCACAACTTCCTGAGCTCCCTTGCTAATAGGATGTTCATCTTCCTTATCCCCCTGGACCAGGACTGCTCCAGATGCTCTACTGGCATCGGTCTTGAGGGTATAGGGCTTTGTTTCGTCTGCTTGCCGCAACACAGTCTTGGTAGTTAACCGAGTGATCAGTGTAGAATAGGCATCTCTGCTTGCTTACTAACACTTGCTATTGTGATACGTCCGGAACGTGTGACGTACTTTGGTTCGTCTTCTTGCTTCACGTTGGTCGCCAGTTTGTATGAGTTTTGCAGTCTTGCCCCAAGTTGGGCGCCAGTTTGTAGAGTTTGGTCGTGCTGACGTCACAGGTCCGAAGGAAACTGATGATTACTTGCAGGTGTTTATTTGAAGTACTGAAGTTACAGGCTTAGTTTACACTATGTATTTAAAATAAGGCATAGTACACACAGCCAAGTCCGCTTGGACGAAGGCGGGGTACTTAACCCTCTAATCCAACTGACAGGCATGTTCTACGTGACCTTTCCAAGTAGGACGAGGATCCGCAGATGCACGTTTCTGTTAGCTGGGTATTGCCGAACGACAATAATCTGCCGAAGTCATTAAATGGGGGTAATTTTTAACACCGCGATGTAGGATCAAGACACCAATAAAAAGTGACATCTAGTAGTAATACTGCGAACCACTTACAATGCAGTCAATGAAGTTGACTAAGTGAGTCCTCTACTACTTACGTTCCTCAAAGGAATCGTAATCGATAACAGTTTAAAGCTTTATACGCAGATGGCGCTAGTTGTAAGAAACTTTATACATGAATAATAAGGTTCATAGTAATGAGGTGTGTTACAATAGTTAATTTCAAATAAACCATAGAGGTACTTTTGAATTGACAAACAAAAAAAAAAGATGAACCTAGTTGCAAATTCGCAAGCGTCTCATTGAAGAAGAATTTGCAAGAAACTCCACGGACACTCTTTTCCATCAGTTTTAACAAGTATTTGCTTACATCATTCTTGTTGAAAGAAATACATACATGTGAGAACGATGTAAAAAGACATGCATGTAAATGCAATAAAAGGCCGAGGCAGCTAAGTTATAACCAATCCCAACTGATGGCGCCCGTTCACGAACATGACGCATGGATCGGCACCAATCAGCTCAACCATCATGAAGGGAACCGAATGATCACACTCAACTGCCAGGGCACACTAAAGTCAACGAACGACATATAGGTACAGTAATTGGTAGATTTACAGTTGGTGCATAGTAGTCACACAACTCATTTTTTTTAGTACTGTATAATTGCAGCATTTAAAAAAATTGTTTATACAATACAGTCTTCAGCAGGTCCAACAATACTTCAAACAATAATGTTCTGCTTATCACTTGTTTTTGCACCCTAGTGGTTGTGGAGAGGACTAGGATTGAGCCAAGCATTTTTATCAGCGATATACTCGTAATACCCCAACTTATAATATGGCCGGCCCTGCATAGTGTGCGTTTTATTTCAGTTCTAGAATGTGGGGAGGTATTTTATTGTATCATTTTATGCAGTACCCCATGAAACGGGTCTTATTGTGCCTATTAAGTTACATAACAAGGTAAATGTTAGACTCACTTCCACATTGATTACGGATAATATAATATGTATTTGCATATAGGTACCTAGTTAGATTTTCTACTTACATATGTGGTTCTTACCTCTTTTCAAACAAATAATAAATCATGAACCATTTACAAATGTTATCTTTTCTACTATTGTATTTCTTCTTTTTCAGTGTTGGACAGCTTTCTCTACTGTCAGATGATACTCCGACACTAGTATTGGGCGAACATCCGTAAGTTAGGCGTTAATATAGTGGTCATCCATAGGATGCCCTCGTCCGCCGTAGAGGCTGATCTTCGTGTTTACAAGAACTTATACCTAGCAATCTTGTAAAAAGGTTCAATGCATTTAACGGGAGAAGTTGTCTTCTCCTTATGTTTGAAAAACAATAGGTTTTTGTTGTGTATTTTATTGAGATTGTCGGCATTGCTTGGATTTCAGCCTAGGTCGAAAATATAAGAGGATTTTGACTTTAGTAGATACCATCAAATCTTTTTGTGAGTAGTCTTAGTTTCTAAACTACCTATTTGCACCATAATAGCTTCCAAGCAATGCTGATGTAGAGGACCTTGTCCAAACATGTATTATAAAATGAAATGATCATTCCACTTTAGCTGTGATCGTCGAAGATAACGAAGTGAATCGATATGAATCTGTTACGATTATATCAGATTTGTAGTCTATACAGGAAGTAAGAGGACGAAGAATTAAGATCTTATGTGCCTGGTTTCTTAGGTATTCTTAAAAGGAATCTACGCGATACTGCTAATGGTTCATAAAAACATATTTGTATGATCAATAGCTGTTGAGAGTTCATCCGTGAAAGTTAGAAGCCGGGTTATAGACTGATAAAATTTCAATTTTCAAATACAAAAGCCATAAATGAGATCTCATTGTCACTGAAATTTTCCACATTATGTCAACTTAGCGGGTATTTCTATCGGAGACAATAAACTGTATAACTCACACTGTGCGACAGCTATATCTGAAGATTCTGTAAGGCACTTTCGTGATGGCGCGACGTTATTTGAATTGCGTCGACAGGAGATATCGCGCACGTATTTTCTTCAAAAATTTCAAGAGAAAATCATTCAAATTGCATCGCATTGCGTTCATGTGAACCTACTAACTTTTAATTTCGCTTTATGTCACCGCCAGATAACAAAAAAATAAAAGTCGTTAACACCTGACTACCAATGTATTCCAATGTTTCAAAACTATAGGAAAACAATATAAAGACAGTGTCTCTAACACGATCAAACCAAACAAACGTATTCACTTTGCATTCAGTAATGATAATCACATCACACTATATATATATAATCCTATGTTACTAATATTATAAATGCGAAAGTTTGTGAGGATGTATGTATGTATGTTTGTTACTCTTCCACTCAAAAACTACTGAACGGATCTGGATGAAATTTGGCACAGAGATAGATTATAGTCTGGAATAGCACATAGGATAATTTTTATCCTGGGAATATGTTCCCTTGGGATAATTTTGGACATTCACGCGGGTGAAGCCGCTGGCAGAAGCTAGTTATAATATAAAGCCGAGAAAGATAAGCAAATCAAGTATCATGACATGGCTCGCGAGGTTGTCGACCATTGGCTTAATAGCCACGAGCCTCGACCAACACATTAAGAGGCTGGGTCAAGGGTCTGATCCAGAAAGCAGTACTGCTGGACATGACTCGTATTGTTAGGAGGTTCCTCTCTCTGGAGTCCTGACCGCCGGTAGCTTGGAACCTGTTCCCGATACCGGTGGGCCTCTACTTTTTTATATTTTTAAATGTTTTTCATTTTTGTATGTGTTTTATAAAAATATTTAAAAATGTAAAATATAAGAAATAAATAAAATAAAGGATATTATAATATCTCGATTTATATGGTTTAGACGGATAAAATGGTTCTATGCCTATACCTTTAATTGAGACCAAAACTATCAAAACTCAATAAAAAAATAAATATGTTTTCAAGTTACGTAGGTAATTAATGTTTTTGGTACAAGTCGGATCAATGACTTACATTTTATTGTTATCTGGCGGAGACTTTAGTAGAAATTACTTATCCGTTATTCGAATCGCGTCGAGCCAACGGACAGCTCGCTAAGTCATAAGTCTTGCCTTGCCATGTTGTGTAAATTCCTTTAACTTTCCCTAAGATAGATGTAAGCTAGTGAGCAGACTAGTATTATCTAGTTTTAAGTGTTAGATGAATATTATGTAGTTAGTCAGGCGCGGATCCAAATGTAATATTAACTCATTATTTACTTTACACCACTGGACATTTTATCGGGATTTTCCGAATAATTTCGGACTCAACCGAAAACCACTACTTGCCTATAAAAGCGTGTATTTGAAATGTCTGCCTTCCAATAGTTACTATCAAGAAATTTTCATAGTTATAAGTAAGACTTCCCGGTTGTAAGATCCACGCCTGTCTGCAATATTATCTTCCCACCGAATATTAAGTATTCGTACTCCTGCACTGGAACCGTCACAAGTATTATTTTAAAATATTTTACCAATTTCGCCTATTCTTATAAGTTTGTGAATCTTTTATTATCTGTGATTTTTCGGTTGTTTTACCTGTTATGTTTTGATTGTATGCCAAAAAAGCTTCTAAAATAGTTTTATTAAATGAACTATGGGTTGATTTAAATAAATCTAAAATACTAGTCAGAGTAAAGAGATTATTAAAAAGTAAATTGTTAATTTGTTTTGAGATTTAAAAACTGAATTTTAATGAATTTTCATTGGCTAAGTAGTAATGTTTATAAAATGTGTATTGATGCAGATGCGATCTTGACCGATTTGTAACTTCGTTTAACGAGAAATAAAATACAAGTTTTTTATAATGAATTAATCTTTTTATTTCAGTGAGTTGTCTGTCCAAAAATATAATGCGTAGCTATTCAACACTCGTCAACAGGCTACAGAATTACAAAGTGCACTTCCATCGTATCTAACAAACTATAATACAAGGCATTAGGCTGGTTACACACCGAGCGATTCACACACATACAGTATAATATAATAAATATATCGTTGTTGAATTGAGCTAATTGACGTTGAGCTATTTTAAGAATAATATAGTAACCATAAACTGGTTAACTGACATAATAGACCGAGCTATAAAAAACACAATGTAATTATACAAAGTATAATATGGGAGACGGAAAACACATACGCCGTCAAACCTAAACATAACACATTCAATAACTTCTACTTTCCTTGGTTCTTATCTAGCTTTTTAGACGGCACCGTCGACGTATGTATATATTCTTATGCATTACTTGCAATTGCCACATAAAGACAATATCTACTAAGGGACTGAGAATTTAATAAATGTAAGTAGCCACAGAGCACAGTAAGTAGGTAGTAAGTAGCCGTGTATCGCTCGGTGTGTCGCCAGTACATCACAAAACACACGCTGTATAATCAAAGCGGCGTCGCACTCCAACAACAAACTTACTACAACGAACGCAACACTCGTCAACAACACTATACTGCTTTGTTCGATAATCAACCTTGCTGCAAATGTTTTAACGTCTCTTATTGCTTGGAAAAGGGTACAAAAATACTTTACTAATCAAATGTTTTATACTTTTCACTACATTTAAGAACTATTTGTCAATCATAATGTCAGGTAGTTAATCTACGTTGTAAAACATTTACAACAAGGTATCGTTTACACCCGAATGTCAATAATAGCACATAGTATCAACAACACTAGTTGTTAGGTATTGCTATTTTGTCATCCATATTCAGCCTATTTTATCCTAGATTTGTAGTTACAGTACTTACTTAAAACTAAATATATATAACTTCTTCAAAAATTAGATTGATTAAAATTATTAATTTTCCAAAATTTTAGTAAAAATCGAATGGATAAGTTCATAAATGTCGAACTGAATGTACGAAGCATGCGACCGCGGTCCAAGCGAGTTTCGTAGTAATCGTAAAGTATTAAATATAATTTTACCCTGTACATTTTACACAGACGAATGAATTTCTCCAATTATTTGATTATAGGCCGGTTGAATTGAGCCAGCAGGTTTTTGACATCATATCTAATTCATAAATCACAAAGAATCATTAATCAACTGAACAACAGCTGTTTTAATTTGTTTTGGTGTTAACTGCTGACTCGTATTTGTTCTAATTACTTTCAAATTATCATTTGATAAACCATGCCGTTTCAAAAGGACATTAATTAGCACAAAATCTGCTCGAGCAATCAATTTCTAAATGTTACAAAAGTAATACTGGTTATTAATAATTTTGTTCGAATTAAGTCTATAAAATGTCACAAAAAGCTTGCCTGCTCCCAGATTTCTGGCAAACTTATATTCTATAACAATATTGTGTTAAAAATATAATAAAATAGCCTTATCTGAAAGCAGAACATAAGCACACGAGTTCATTATCCACATTACTCAACACTATGCAGAACTCTTTCAACTTCAATGGCACAAAAATATATCGCCGATCTTTTATAATTCGTTGACAAAAGATATAGATTTCTAATATACAACTATTGCTTGTAGTACGAAAATACTATGTTTTTTATTCATATTTAATGGCACTTCTAAAACTTGTTGTATTATTTAATTTATTTATTTCAAATCGTTGAAGTTGAACACTAATATTGCAAAATACTCTATTATGGCAGAAGAGAGTTGAGAAATTTTTACAGGAAAACAGCTGTCCATGTCCAGCTCAAATAATCACTCGTTAACGCTAGTATTTCATAATATTTGCTAATTATTTTACATTATTAGTATATTACATGTAGAAATGCATAAAATCTTGTGAGAATAGAGTAAATATCCTTAGAGGACAATATTACTACGATCTGTACTATGAGAGTCAGACGGCACGCGGGAATATATGGGAGTGGAACCCGGAACCAACAGTAAGAGTACACCAGGTATTAACAACTGAGCATGGAGAGGTATTAAATGCTATAGGCGTCATTGCACCAAACTTGTATCAATGTTAAATGCACCTTTATTTACTACGCCCCATGCCCAGCTACCTCCACTTGAAAATCTTTTAAATTCACAATGTAACTTGTATTATAATTATTTTTCAATAAATTCATCTCACAACCCACTACAAAGTCGTAAACAATGTACAAATTGAGTGAATAATATAATCTAATTACAATATATACGTACATATAATACAGTTTGCGAGATACATCTGAGATCTAAAACATAAGGAACTTAATATTAACTGTTCGAACGCAATACACCAAACACAACGAAACAGTTCACGTTCAAATTATTTGTTACAATATAATAATATCTACAAATAATATTGTCATGAATTTAATACAGTAATCTACAAGGCGGATGTGTATTCTCTTTACCTTAGAAAATGAGCGTAAGCGTCTCCAATAATTCTCGTTATTAGAGCACTATTCATTGTCAAATTGAGATAAGTATGCACTATATGAATCTCAATAGTCTTGTCAGTCCATTGCCTTGATATAATAATCAAGACATCCTTAAAATTGTCACATTTATCTTACAAACTTAATTCAAAAGGCATAGAAAATACACCCGGCCGCCACATTACACAGTCAACAGTGGCGCCGCCTACCGCAGGGGATATGTTTCAGCAACCTTACGTGTCCTTACGTTAACGTTAATTAGGGCTACTTTACACTACGATAACGATCTATATTAACAAGCTACGCTATATCTATGGGGGCGCACACATGCGAGGACCCCAACTTTTCATTGTTTTGTGACACGCATGGAGAAGACGCGAGATTGAAGTTAACATTACCCTTTTTCAAACGTGACAGAAAAGATAAGCCAATCTGCATCGGATCATAAAGAAAGCTGACAAGTTCAGCATGCGTAGGTTATTTTTCAAACAACACCTAATAATAGACAGATAAAAATTACGTACGTTTTAAGCTTATTGTGTGAGGTTTGGCATCGTTAAAGTTTATATGGAGAAGGAGTGCAGTGCAGCAAGCTAAAATAATGAATTTAGGCCAATAGGGGTCCCGATGGGCCGATATTAATTATTTTTATTTTATTTATTACTAGTATATAAAAAGAGGAGTGTGCTTTGTGTTGTATTTGTTCATCAATATTTTATCATAACAAGAAGTTAATCATTTGGCAGTCAAGAATAGTCTTTATCGATATTTTGGCAAATCTACCAATATAATTGAAATCCTCTTTTATAATTATTTGATCGTAGAAATTAGCACAGGAGTTAGTTAACTTCAATCTCGCGCCTAATGGGTTCAGCACAACTATTTTCTTAATGTCCCTCGGCAAACTTCGTGTTTCGACAGTCGTCGGCTATTTATCAGTTGCTCTTTGCACTCTGTGAAGACCGGAGGCTTTCAGTAAACTTGGCAGTATATAGAGTTGTGGTTCTTAGAGTTGCTCTTTTAAACTTAATGTAGGTATGTTAAAATGGGAGGTAAGCTGCTGCAGCTTAAAAGGAAAATAGTTTTACAGCTCTATATAGTTCAAACGAAATAAAAAAAATAAAGTACTTAGTTCTAAATTCAAATTATTTTGTACGACTTGGAAAGTAGCATTCGTCAGTATTCGGAAATGCGATGTCGCCGAGGGACGTTAAGAAAATAGTTGTACTGTACCTACAAGTAGTGAGCACACAGCGAACATTCCACACGAATGGCACGGTATTTGGCCAATAGCAAGAGACGAGAAAATTTTCATAAACATTAGGCCGAATCGTTTCCTAGTAAATGCTTCGAGAGATAATTTAGGAACATACTGACAGTCGTATCTTGTTTGGCACCTTCTAATGAGAAGCACCTAATTGAAATGTTGAGACAATGAGCGCATTTGAAAGATGACTGATTAATTACTAAGCTAAGAATTTTGACTTTCAATTTTAACACAAGCGATATTGCCCGTTCGACCACTTATCGTCCTTATAATTAAGGCGAACACTGGTCGATGGAAAACTGCCGCGGCGGTACATTTGAGAGAGTGGAATTAATTCCCTTACCTAAGTCCGTATTCCGGAGTTGTACTACTCCGGTTAAAGATCGCGACCGTTCCATAATGATGGCGTTCCGTAGTCGTGTGCTACGCTACGGCGGTGTAGCGTGGAGCTACAGCGTAGAATGGATCTATAGCGTAGTGTGGGTGCTGCGACGGAGTATTTCGCTACGGCGTAGTACATCGCTACGGCGTAGTACATCGCTACGGCTAGGTGGCTGGTGTCGGCTAGAAGTTCTGCTGGCGCTTGCGCTTGAGGTGTATGGCGTCGAGGATGGGTTGCCGCTTGCGCGTGTAGCGCGCGCGCAGGTCCTCGATCTCCGCCTCCATCTCCGCGTCCAGCGACGCCATGCGCGCTTCCAGCTCGCCCACCGACAGGTAGCCCAGCTGGGGATACAGAACACGACAAACATTATGCGAACAAGGTGGATGGGAGAGTTACGGCGGAAGGTAGGCAGGGATTCTGACTGTTAACTATTACTAAAGGCTCACTTCTGCGCAGCGCGGCTCGTCGACACTGACGCGGGGCAACATTGGAAATTCGCGGCAAGAAGTGAGCCTTAAAAGCCACAAGTATTTTTCAAAACGCGTACTTTCAGCATTTTTTAAAAAAATTATGGAAATTATTTTGACTTTACATTACTTTAATTTTCATTTCATTCTGCCGCAAAACGCCCATATTTCTACATAAAGACATGATTTTCATAAATATAAAACACTTAAATCAAATCACACATAAAATGTTAATCTAGACATTTAACAAATATATTAAGTTTAACGCTAGCATAAATTGTTCTAATGCCAGTACACAAGAAGTAAAGCGGTTAGTGACGCACACGTTTCGTTATTCTTTTGTATTAGTATATCGACACCTCCAAACTAAAGCGCGCCTAAACTACACAAATTAATGCCATGAGCTCAAAATAACTACTTTTAGCAAGTTTAGTTATACAATATTGTTACTTAATAATCTATTCATAGAAAGCATTCTTGATTTTATGATTTCGTGTTTCCATACAAAAGGGGAACACTATAAACAGATAGTCATTCCAGTACCTTGAATGTTAATATGCCACAAAATATTTATCGATAAACTCGCAACAAGCAGGCAACTGAGCGATGCGATCTCATTACACCCGAGATAGTCAAAACAAACCCCTATTACCCGACTGCAGCAAAACTCACGAGGGTTATGTTTATACAGCCAAGTTTTGTAGCGAAATTACGCTTTTTAGGATTCCGTAGTCAACAACGAACCCTTATAGTTTCGCCATCCGCAACTTAATTCAGTGACACTTAGTATTAGAAAGCTATAATTTGGCATGGATATTATAGTGTATATATATATGGATAATATCAATGGTTCGCGCTGCCGATAGCACTATTGTGACGTTGCCTCGGGCGCGCACGGCGTCGGTTGTCGGTTGTACGACTATGTACCGGTACGAGTGGGGGGCGGCCAGTCGTACCGGTACGAGTGGGGGGCGGCCAGTCGTACCGGTACGACTGGGGGGCGGCCAGTCGTACCGGTACGAGTGGGGGGCGGCCAGTCGTACCGGTACGAGTGGGGGGCGGCCAGTCGTACCGGTACGACTGGGGGGCGGGCAGTCGTACCGGTACGACTGGGGGGCGGCCAGTCGTACCGGTACGAGTGGGGGGCGGCCAGTCGTACCGGTACGAGTGGGGGGCGGCCAGTCGTACCGGTACGAGTGGGGGGCGGCCAGTCGTACCGGTACGAGTGGGGGGCGGCCAGTCGTACCGGTATTTACAACCGACAACAGGCTGTGCAGTGGTGCGTTAACTATTAATACGAGTATTGACAAATGAGCACATTTTACTGATATACATATTAATCACACCGATAAACAGGAAAACACACGAATATCCCATGGTGTGGGGTATCGTTGGATAGGCCATTCAAAAATATTAGACGGGTCTGTGAAAACCGTTTTTCGATACAGGGATCCGTTTGCGTAAAATTTAGCTTTAAATGGCAAATTTTCAAGTCGAGTTTAGCGTCCTACCATGCCAGCTAAATGGTTGCTTTTGGACATGTGAAAAAAATCACGGCAGTAGTATATATAACGAAATTAAAAGGACAACTATTACAGCTGAGTAGGCTTTACAAGTTTACGAGTAATAGTATAACTTCTTTTCGTTAGACCAATGTGCTTTAATTGTTTATAAACTTCAGTATTTTTACCTAATTATGTTGGTGAATGACCTAATTGCGGGGTTGTGTAGGTCAGATAGTCTACTCCATGTTAAATACTGACATTCAGTTGAACGCCAGAAAGCAGATGCTTTCGGCAAAGGCTAGGTAGATTTATTCTTGCATGCGCATATTAACCAAGTTTAAGTCCAGAAACCGCAAACATTTTAGTGAAATTGTATTAGTAACAGTAATAAATAAATATAATGGAGGTGTCGTCGTGTGCGCCGCTTACGTGTGAGGTCAGACTCAGAGGCAGGGTCAGAGTCAGAGTCAGAGCGGCAACAAGGAGACCACGTGCAGCTGACTTACGAATTCGAAGTTGCCTTCCTCTACGAAAGCTCGCTGGAACGCCAGTGCGGGGTTTGTTTCGGTTTCCGTTTCGGCGCCGACACTGGAAACAAATAGTTACGAATTATGGTTGTGTTAGTAAAAAGAAATAAAAACAATCTGCATTGTAATTAAAAATCGCTAGACTAAAATACCTGATAATATGTGTTGTACTTCGTAGCACGACTATGACGCATTCGTTATAACTTTAATTGGTACTAAAATCCTTTTAATTTGTACTATTTTATACCACTAATTAGAAATTTCATACCTTTCAACTATCGCAGATATAAAGGTCGTGCTGGGAAAGAATCTTGCACGCTAAAATGCCAGCTGGCATAAAAGTGATGAAACGGGAGCATGTCTAAAAATTACTCACTCATTATATACTCCTATTTCATTACTGGTAAATTGTAGGAAAGCAAAAAAACACTTTCTGGCACATTTAACGCCATATAGTGTCAATTCACATACTTATAGGCAAACAAATATTTTTTTGCTTTTATAACAATTTACCAGTAATGAAATAGGAGTACATAATGAGTACAATTTTTTAGCATGCTCCTGTTTCATCACTTCTATGCCAGCTGGAATTTTACCGTGGTCGTGCTGGGAAAGAGTCTTGCCAGCACGACCTTTATATCTGCCGACCTTTATATTTATAAACGCTATCTCCAAAAAACTTCTGTCCTCCTACCACCTTTATGCAGACGATTTACAGATCTACAAACAAGCTGCCCTTGCAGAGTTAGCTGATGCAATGAATGCAATAAATAAGGATTTGGCTACAATTTGTGAGTGGAGTGAGGCAAATGGGCTTCAGGTAAATCCGGCGAAAACCCAGGTCATTGTTATTGGCAGCTCTAGGATGATTCCAAAAGTAAATTGGACACAACTTCCTCTCGTACAATTTAACGGAACTACTATTCCAATAGGTGAGAAGGTTAAGAACCTTGGGGTTTGGATCGACAGATATCTGTCTTGGGGTCCGCAGCTTCAGGACGTAAGCCGCAAAATTTTTGCATCTGCCAGGTCCCTTAGACGATTGCGAAACTTTCTTCCCACTGCTACTAAAATTGCGCTTGCACAATCCCTTCTGCTTCCTATCCTTGACTATGCTGATGTCAGTTATCTCGATCTCACCCAGGCACAACTAGATAAACTTGAGCGTCTTCAAAACCTTTGTATAAGATTTATATTTGGCCTGCGCAAATATGATCACATTTCTGAATTTCGGACAAAGCTCAAGTGGCTTCCCATACGTCTTCGCCGGGATTCTCATATTTTATTTCTGCTTTACAGTATTCTATACAATCCTACAACCCCCTCTTATCTCAAAGAACGTTTCAAGTTCCTTCATGACACACATAATAGATATCTGAGGTCATCGGAAAACTCGAGACTAGAGATGCCGATGCATTCCACCAGCTTTTACGACAAATCTTTTACGGTTCAAGCGGTGCGGTTGTGGAATGCTTTGCCCGTGTCAATAAGGCGTGCTCAATCTCTGCCCATTTTTAAAACAATGGTAAAAAATCACTACCTCTCTCTTTAATAGTTGTATTTCTTGATATCTATGCTTTTGTTCCATACTTATTAGTGTATATATTTGTCTATTATATATATATGTATGTATTTTTTTATTTATTTTATATATAAATAGTACACCAAATACTACCTGCAGTACTGTCATTCCTTCCATTTGTTTTTTTAAATCCATCCAAAGGTTGTCTTGAAAAGATCGCTTTTAGCGATAAGGCCGCCCATTGTGTCACCCAGTGCAATGTTTTCTTCGTCTATACTTTCTGTAACTTATATGGTGTACATAATAAAGAGTATTCTATTCTATTCTATTCTATTCTGCGATAACTGAGAAGTATAAAATTTTTAATTAATAGTAAAAAATAAAAGGATTTTAGTACCATCTAAAATTATAATGAATGCCTTTATGGTCGTGCTACGAAGTACAACACGACAATATAGTTACAGCTGACACGGACGTACCTGACAGTACCGTCCACTGACAGATAACAAGGACACCTGACAGTGTCGTAAAAAACAAATGTCAAGAACATAACTGACAGTATCGTCCCATCATTTCAGCCGAAAGACGTATACTGCCGAACATAGACCTCTCCCAAGTGACCAGTCCCGTGCATCTCGCATCTAGCGGATCCCCGCGGAGCCCGGTTCGCGGTCACCATACCAGGACTTTTTAGCTCTATCGATAATCCGTTCTGCGAGCAATGTGCCACTTTAGTTTAGCAATTGTTCGGGCTATGCCGGTAACTTTGATCCCCCTCCGGATATACTCATTTCGGATGCGATCATGCACGGAAACCTTCACAACCCGCCCCATTACCTTTTGGGTGGGCCAGTATCGTCCATTGTCCAAGATTCCAGACCAAATCATTTCCCAACAGATAACATGGACATATCTGTCAGCATCGTAGACATACCTGACAGTATTGTAGACACTCCTGACAGTATCATGGACTTACCTGACAGCATCGTCGCTGGCGAGACGTGTGTGAGGCGTGAGAGTTCCATTGGTGGGTGCACCGATATTGAGGTGATTCACTTCCTTCTTGTCGAAGTGCTCCAAGAATAAAGGTCGGTATTTTGGCCGATTTGTGTCCATAGGATCCGTATCGTGACCTGGGAAGGAAATACATATTTTTTTAGGATAATTATGAGACAAAGATTTTCATTATTTATTCATTTTGGGGGCCGAGTCACCCACGTCCATTTTGAACCCATACACGTGGTCCCCGAGTGGTGCTAATCAGGTGACATACTGATGGTAGGTTTCGACCGAAAGCTTGTGACCGACCCTAAGCAGAAACATACCGCCGGCCTAGCTGTGTTTCGGTATGATGCCCGGTGTAGCTATTAGAGGAGTTGGGTCGGGATAGCTGTTCTACTGCAGGCGGAGCTGCCTGACGCGCGCTGTTATGGCTGTATCGGGAGACTGGTCGCGGGGGAGCGCGAGTAGTGCGCCGCTGGTAGTTGGGCCCAAGTAGTGCGCCGCTGGTAGTTGGGCCCAAGTAGTGCGCCGCTGGAAGTTGGGCCCAAGTAGTGCGCCGCTGGTAGTTGGGCCCAAGTAGTGCGCCGCTGGTAGTTGGGCCCAAGTAGTGCGCCGCTGGAAGTTGGGCCCAAGTAGTGCGCCGCTGGTAGTTGGGCCCAAGTAGTGCGCCGCTGGTAGTTGGGCCCAAGTAGTGCGCCGCTGGTAGTTGGGCCCAAGTAGTGCGCCGCTGGTAGTTGGGCCCAAGTAGTGCGCCGCTGGTAGTTGGGCCCAAGTAGTGCGCCGCTGGTAGTTGGGCCCAAGTAGTGCGCCGCTGGTAGTTGGGCCCAAGTAGTGCGCCGCTGGTAGTTGGGCCCAAGTAGTGCACCGCTGGTAGTTGGGCCCAAGTAGTGCGCCGCTGGTAGTTGGGCCCAAGTAGTGCGCCGCTGGTAGTTGGGCCCAAGTAGTGCGCCGCTGGAAGTTGGGCCCAAGTAGTGCGCCGCTGGTAGTTGGGCCCAAGTAGTGCGCCGCTGGTAGTTGGGCCCAAGTAGTGCGCCGCTGGTAGTTGGGCCCAAGTAGTGCGCCGCTGGTAGTTGGGCCCAAGTAGTGCGCCGCTGGTAGTTGGGCCCAAGTAGTGCGCCGCTGGTAGTTGGGCCCAAGTAGTGCGCCGCTGGTAGTTGGGCCCAAGTAGTGCGCCGCTGGTAGTTGGGCCCAAGTAGTGCGCCGCTGGTAGTTGGGCCCAAGTAGTGCGCCGCTGGTAGTTGGGCCCAAGTAGTGCACCGCTGGTAGTTGGGCCCAAGTAGTGCGCCGCTGGTAGTTCGGCCCAAGTAGTGCGCCAGCCAAACATGAAGGGCTGCCCCGCCTACTGTCAAAACACCCGGCATTCGCCATCATGCTGGTTGGCGACCAGACGGGCCCTCCCTGATGGACATTCCGAGGGGGCTCGGGCGTCCCCACAGTCTCCAGACTAGTGCCCCCAATGATGGCGTCCTTTGAGGGCGTGTCTGTGGGATGCCAGCGTGGAACCTTATTTCACTTCGTTCTCCTCTTCTACCTACACTCTCAACGACCGTGGCAAGGAACAAAAGTAAAAAAGCTGTACAGCGGCAGCACTCACTGACACATAAATTGCATCTCTGTAACATCAGAGGTCTACACGCAAAACTTGATGCAATCCACCATCATCTGGAGACTGATAAACCAGCATTTTTGTTCCTTTCGGAGACGCAGATCGGATGTCCGTCAGACGTGGCGTACTTCATACCCAGGGTTTATCTTGGAGCACAAGTTGAAGCCACGCGCGGGTGTTTGCATGTACGCCCGTGACGAAATCTGTTATCGGCGCCTCCGAAATCTTGAAGACTCTAGATTCTCAGCGCTTGGTGGTCACAGGTTTGTATAAGATTATCTATGCTTGCGTCTACCGGTCGCACGGCGGATATCAGGAGACAACAGGGCTTTAACATTACATTACCTAAGTAGAGCCTGATATGGCTCAACAACGTAGGGATGGGCAATTCGCATAAAATCGAGATATACAAAATCGATTTTTGAAACATCGTTATATTTTTTCGATTTGATTTTTGCTTTTTATTTTCTACAAATATAAAACCAATTACCGGTAGCAAAAGAAAACCATAATACTCAGAGATCTTTTAAAAAAAAACACTAATTTTAACTTTTTCTTCTCTCTTTGTGTAGTCGTTTTGTGTTGTACATTAAATGATTCAACTAATTTTAAATAATATTTTGGTTCATATTAAAACAGAAACATTGAATCTCGATTTTCTAGGGTGAAATATCGATTCAGAACTAGGTATCGATTAAAAAACAATATTGTCGGTCCTAAAAATCAATTAGTCGATTAATCAATCACGATTTTCTAGGGGGAAAAATCGATTCAGAACTAGGTATCGATTAATAAACAATATTGTCGGTCCTAAAAATCGATTAGTCGATTAATCAATTTCAGATCGCCATCAACGGTAGCCTTCCGCCCAACTGGTGATACTGGGAGACTAATGTCTACCACCAGGAGTGGCTCTTTCCGTATCAGTAGTGTCCTGTCAGTGTGACCATGCTGGGCGAGAGACGCGAATTAAATCTCGCCCAGCTGCTCCAGGGGGCAACGAGGGTACTGGATGTAATTCGCACACAGTCAATAGGGAACATTACTGCCAATTGCTCCCGCCAGATGGCGCTTGACGGCTCGGAATAAACAAAAACATAACAACATGGCGTCTACTACTGTTTGTGGTTACCGAACTCTTTTTTTACTGTTTTTAAGATAACTTGTGTTCAAAAACCAAATAATAATATTGGGGAAGTTAGTTAGCTTCATTTTTCTTTCACTATTTGTTTTATATTTTGTATACATAAACTGCGAAATTTTGCCGCTGGACTTTGACAGTTTGGTTTTTTTTAGGGTTGTGTCCGATATCAAAATAACCGATATTACAAAAACTGTATCTAATAAAAAAAGTTACAGCACTGATAACAGTATTTGTGCCACATTTTAAATTTAGTGTTGTGTTTTTTTTTTACCTTTGTATGGATTCTTTTACCGATTGTGAATGTGTGAACATTGTAGGCTTTCTAGATTTCTAGATGATTGTTAACATTTGTTAACTTTTTATTTCGTACGACTTATTGTCGGGCCTACGTTGTCCCCCCATATCCAAGTACTAATGCTGTAACATGGAAATATTGTAATCACAATTTTTTTTAAAAGAGTAACCATGGAGTTTCTTGCCGGTTCTTCTCCATAGGAAACGACTAACCCGAACCGTGCACCTTTTGTCGACGTTTTTTATAAGTGCCCATGTAGGCATATGTAAAATAAAAAAATTGATTTTGATTTTAATAAAAACCTTACTAGCGTGTGAGAACGAATAATTCAAAACTTAAAACCGTAACAATGCGAAAACGTACGAACTACGAACAAAACGCAAACTTCACAAACATTAGGAACCATATGCGCTACCTATCTTTCTAAGTATTATTTCGTGTTCGTTGTAAGTTTGCTCATCTAAATAACATTTTAACTTTTGCAACCTGTACTACTGATATCGATATCTGAAAACCGATATCGATATAAAAACACATACATAACCGTTTGCGCAAAAAAAACCGAAAACGCCCTTCTCTAGTTTGTTTACGCAGAAACCTGTGGCGCCATCTGAGCGCAGCTTTGCGGATAGTTCCCTATTACTTGGACCTTCTGCTTACAACATATTATTAGTATTACCCACACCGTTATTCGGTGCCGATATCTCCACCTATGGGTAGTTTCGACCATTGTCTGGTGAAGTCTGTATCCGTCGACTCCCCGCCCGATTCTAGCCCTAGAGGCACTCAAGATCATCTTCTAGTGTATGCCATTCACATCTGAAGTGAGGCCATCAAGAGGCACGGGGAAGCGCTTACCGTCTCCCTCGACGTCTCGAAGGCTTTCGATAGGGTCAGGCACGAAAGCCTGGTAAGCTTTCTTCATTCGGTCTGCTCGGTGGTCGGTGCGATTGGATTGCAGACTTCCTAAAAGATTAGTCTATTCGAATGGTAATCGACGGTTGCTCGTCGAATTGTATGATCTAATTCCGCCTAGCCCGATTCTACAAGACGTTAGAATGACGTTGAAGATCACTTGAACAACGACTTACGAGCTTTTGCAGGCGTCTCTGGTTAGTCACCTTTGTAGACTTCACTAAATGAATCAGAACATATTGAGCTGGACGAGTTTGGCTAAAGTGTTGTACTAACGTTTCATGGTAGCGAGGTCAGCATCGGGCTCGTTGATGACCATGGTGCCCAGGTCCGCCGCCAGCTCGGCCGTGGCGTCCCTGGCGGGCACCAGGGTGCCGTCTCCGCGCTGCTTCATGGTCGCTTCTTCGTATCCCTCGCCCTGGAAGAGTCAATGAGAGTCTTTGAATAAATGCTTTGACGCCATTGATCCTTGAGTTGTGCAAACGCAAAAAGAATCACGGAAGTATTTCTTGTTTTAATTTTGGACTAATCAATGATGTGGTGTGTCCAAATGTGTCAGACATGTTTGCCTAGCAGTAGAACTCTAACTGTACATTATAGACACTCACCGCAGCGAAAGCCTTGGCGTTGTTGGTGTGATGCTGCGCGTTGCGGAACACCTGACTCTCTCGGATCTCTCTCGCTTCAGCTATCATGGAGCTGAGGATGCTGGGGTGCTTCGTGTTGTGGACGTCTGAGGCTGCCCGAGATAACATGCTTGTATGAGTATTTACATATAAACAACACAATATTCTATTCTGTAATAGTACATTGTGATACAAGGGTGGGAAGTAGGTTATTGCAAACGAGCTGTCATTAACAAGCCCGAGCCGAAGGCGAGGGTTTTTAATGACACGAGTTTGCAATAACCTACACACCCGTGTATCACACGACGATTTTCAATACAGTTGTGAGAAACAGTAAAAACAAATCAAAGAATTAGATTTGTTTATTCACAAAAAATGAAATTTTCAATATGGCGCGTTTTTGCAACTGGACATATTTTTTTACAAAGAAAACAGCCTATACAGCCTATTCGATTTTTGACAAACGTTAATGTGAAAATAATTAACTTAAAACGGTTAATTAAAATATTAAACAACTTTAAAAAAAAAAGAGATTTCAATGCTAAAACGTATGGAATCATTAATTTTTCCTCGTATAAAATCGTATCCCATTTTATTCTATGTATGAAAACTCCTTGCTACTAAACTTTTTTAAATTGACTTATGGTGCGTTTTTGCAACTGGACTTATTTTTTTACAACGATATCAGCCTATACAGCTATACAGCCTATTCGATTTTTGACAAATGTTGATGTGAAAATAATTAAATTAAAACTGGTAATTAAATATATTAAACAACTATTTATAAGACTTTTGAGACTTCATACAAAACTTTGATGTCCAAAATGTGTTGTGTACCAGCCTTATTTCAATAAATGACTTTTAATTTTGATTGTGGAATCAAAGGAGATATTAAATGTTTTGCAATTTTCAATTGCAGTAGCAGTTTTTTTTTGGAATATCAAATTAGTTTGGCCCATCAAAGTATAAAGGTTATATGCTTAACCATTTACCTATAAACTCATGTGTTAACAGGAACTCCGCTGTCGCTCGCTCCTCGGGGTTCTTCACAAGACACTGACTCACAAAGTCTATGAACTCTGGGGACCATTGATCTGGTTCTCTGGAAGAATATACATACGGATTAACAAAAAAACCTGCCAAGTGCGAGTCGGAGTCGCGCACGAAGGGTTCCGTACCATTATCGCAAAAAATACGGTAAAAAAATCACCTTTGCTGTATGGGAGCCCCACTTAGTAATTAATTTTATTCTGTTTATAGTATTTGTTGCAGGGGTTTAAACCCCACGATATTATTTTTATCGACTATGACGACCAGGTTGCCACGACGCCTTACCAAAACCTTATTTATTTGTATTTTCGGTTCTGTAAAAGGCCAGACTTAAGTTTCAGAAGATATGTTAGAAAGTTCAAATCTAATCAATCAACTTATTACAGAGGTAGAACTAAACTTCAAAGTAAGTAGTGATTTGATTGCTCCTTACCTAAACGACGGCGGCGGTTTCGTCGGAATCATAAAGATGGCCCTCATAGGGTGGATGTCTCCGTAGGGCGGCTTGCCCTCCGCCATCTCCAGCGCCGTGATGCCGAGCGACCAGATGTCGGCCACGCAGTCGTAGCCGATCTCCTGGATCACCTCCGGAGCCATCCAGAATGGGGTGCCTATCACTGTGTTGCGTTTCGCCATTGTGTCCTGGAATATTAAGGCTGTTAGTTAGTGGTCAGCGGAATTACGTGCTAATACTTACTAGAGATAGCGCGGGCGGTGAAATAATATGAGTTGCTCTCTGAGATTTGCTCTTCCTCCGTTTGAAAAAAGATCAAACGGTGGACCTTTACGTGGATACATTCTGCAGCTTAGTGATAAATTAGACTTCCTACGAACCCAATCCGGGTCCATAACTTCAGCACATTGAATTATATCCAAATTAATTACAAATCAGGATTTGAGTGTAGAAGAATCATTATTTTTATCTTTTATATCTTATTGGTTAAACAAAGTGATACGACAACATAAGACCACTTTTATCTGCTTTTCAATCAATAAAAAATACAAGAAATCCACCACAAAAAGCAATACAAAAATTCATCTCACCGTTAACTGTCCAGCCACTCCGAAGTCCGCTAGTTTCGCGTGGCCCTCCGTATTCAGCAATATGTTCCCTGCTTTAATGTCCCTGTGGATCTTCCGCCGCCTGTGCAGGTACTCCAGACCCTTGAGGGTGTCGCAAAGGATGGTGGCTATCTCGTCCTCTGATAACGTCTTCTTGCGAAGCCGCATTATGTCTGATACTGAACCGGCACCGCAGTATTCCATTACGATCTGGATTGAGGGGTGTCGGGTGAGAATTCAAACTTTTTGATGGTGTAGACGCGTTATATTTGGTTACTTTTGATGAGGTGGAAAGCAATTCAATCACAAGGCCAAATACAATTTACAATCCAAAACTACCCTAGGAGTTGCTTTGGTCTACAAGTAGACAAATAACAATACAGAAATAATAGCAAAATAAAATAAATAGTACATTACTGCAGCGGCCAGCCAGCAAAAGAGGCATTCATGGACGAACGTATAAATGTGGGCCGAGGCACACATACGTAAGTCCATCAATGCCTAATTGTGGCCAAGGCTTGTATAGTGCTTTTCTCAAATAATGCGCGGAAATTAAAACCAAATAGCACCTAGAACTCATTTTGTCATATACAATTACTTTTCGAAATCAATGAGGAACAACAATAATATTCCCGTTTTAAAGTGTTATTTTTTTTTCTATAAACAGCTTTCTATTTGCAAGCCAGTTCGAAATTTAAATAAAATCTTTGATAAGTTACCTCCTTGGTTGTCATGTTTCGGAGTAAAAGATTGTTTCATTTTTAACCGACTTTCGAAAAAGGAGGAGGTTCTATGTTCGACTTCTTTTTTTTTTTATGTTCACCGATATCTCCGTCAATTGTGGACCGATATTGAAAATATTTTTTTTGTTTGAAAGAGTATGTTCCGAAATTGGTCCCATTTTAATTTGGTGAAGATCTGATGAAGAACTTCGAAGATATACAACAGAACTCTTCAATAAATAACGGCAAATCTCTCGGGACTGCTGCAATCGCATGTCTGTTTATTGTTTATACCATTTCATAACATAACATCACGCCAGTACGCTCTTAAGGGGTAAGCAAAACTCTCATTTGACCGGTTTTGTTCAAGCTTCATGATATTCGGGTAATCTATTCTGGCGTTATAGGAAACTTACTAAACAAATTGCCTATTAGGTAGGTACAACTAAAAAGTGAAAAATAAAAAACTTTTTTACAAAAAAAAAACTACCAACTTCCAAATAAGAAAACTACAAAGTGAAAAATAACTTTATTTTTAGAATTCGGTGTCTTTCGTAGGTACCATTTTTATGCGTTACGGACACCGACTTCTTTTTTATTAAATTACACGACAGATATGAGTTTACTATTCTATGTAATTTATTTGGCCGCTAAACACGACAGACATGGATTTTCATACAACTTTTGCTGGCCGCTGCTCGCATGTATATGGCCAGTACAGCAATTGCGGTTTATCTTGAAGAAGGTTGTCAAAATAATGCTCGAATGTCCAAGCATGTTTGAGAATAAAAAAACTTTTTTACAAAAAAATACTACCGACTTCCAAATAAGAAAACTACAAAGTGAAAAATAACTTTATTTTTGGAAGTCGGTGTCTTTCGTAGGTACCATTTTTTTTCGTTATGGACACCGACTTCCAAAAATAAAGTTATTTTTCACTTTGTAGTTTTCTTATTTGGAAGTCGGTAGTATTTTTTTGTAAAAAAGTTTTTTTATTTTTCACTTTTTAGTTGTACCTACCTAATAGGCAAGTTGTTTAGTAAGTTTCCTATAACGCCAGAATAGATTACCCGAATATCATGAAACTTGAACAAAACCGATCAAATGAGAGATCTGCTTACCCCTTAAGAGCATACTGGCGTGATGTTATGTTATGAAATGGTATAAACAATAAACAGACATGCGATTTCAGCAGTCCCGAGAGATTTGCCGTTATTTATTGAAGAGTTCTGTTGTATATCTTCGAAGTTCTTCATCAGATCTTCACCAAATTAAAATGGGACCAATTTCGGAACATACTCTTTCAAACAAAAAAATAATTTTCAAAATCGGTCCACAATTGACGGAGATATCGGTGAACATACACAAAAAAAAAAAAAAAAAACATACAAGAAGTCGAACATAGAACCTCCTCCTTTTTCTAAAGTCGGTTAAAAATCATAATATTCTTCTGCCAAGCGCGATGTGTGACAACGATCTTCAGGTCAGAAAATTAGTTACCTCGACGACCCAGAGGAGAAGGCGAAGAATGACGAGGAGCACCGACCTCACATACTGGGATAAGACTAGGCAAAGAGAGAAAAGGAGCGATGTTTATGGCAGAATCTTCTAGGAGCCTTAGTTCGATCATTTGACTCCTGTTCAACAACTTACTTTAATTTACTGACTGATATGATAGAAATCAAGAAACAAAACCGCTGACCAAAAAATTCTAGGTAAACAAAAAAACTACTATTTGTCTTTGTCTAGACACATAAAACCGATTGTATTACCTACACCATCCAATTCAAACAGGACACAATAACATACAACAGTTCGGATTGAACTGTGCAATTTAAAAATGTAGGTCAGGAGTGAACCCGCTTGACAACGTCCCTAGGAACACTTGCGACTATACCTATGTCTGAACAATTTATCGATCGAGCCTTAACATTGAAGTTTTCCCAATTAAAACGTCTGTCGTCTGTCTACCGCCCACTTGATAAATAGTTTACAACAAATAGCATTTACTTACAAAATACAGATCATTGGTATGTTACATTTACTTCTAAGTAGATAGATATTAGAACCCCCTGGAGTGTACAAAACGAGTTTTCGTCCGTCGATTAACTTCTTGGAGATATGACTAACATCATGAACAGTTATATTGGCGTTAGTCATCTTACCGCGTAAAAGAATGTCAGAACAACGATTGCACAGCTGTCGTGATAAAGATTGTAGGTTTCACAAAATCGATACAGGTATATTTCCCAAGATAACTGACTTAAGGCTATATTTCTTTATCCACTAAGTTATGCAGTTTCACAGTTTGTAGTGTACTCCACAAGATAAAGTACCAAAAACTTGTAAGTCTCAAGCTTTTTCGCTAGCCTCTTGATGCACGCTAATTGCGTCAACAACGAAACCACAGAGCGTCAAGATGCCGAGACAACTTCGTGCTCTTTGGGGGAAACCAATCCCTTTTAATCTCAGTATTATTACACATATGATCAGTCCAACCCAACCATCCTTGGAGCGCTCTGTAGGGATTCAAATAAAATGAAAAACAAGCTAATCTACGACAGTTAAAGCCTATCTACGAAAAATCCTGCTAACTACAACAGCCTCACAGAACAAACATACATTCTCACAACCAATGAGCGTCCGTGTGATCCACTTACTAAACATATTGTGACCTCTGAATGCCTCACCCATAGGTCTGTGTTCTTGAAGTAACTGCCGTAGTACTTGACGACGTAGGGGCTGTCGCACTGCTGCATGATCGAGATCTCCTTGATGATTTCTTGGAGGTCTGTGTCGACGGGAACTTGCTTGATTGCGAGGACCTGGCCGCTTTCTTTGTGTAACGCCTGGAAAAAAAAAGAAGGCAGTAAGTAAATGATACACTATTTTTTTGCAAATTAAAAACTTTACACGACTATCTTTTTTGCTAATTTAAACTAGATGAGGCTTAGTTGATTACTCTGAGAAGAAGTCGAAAAAAACTCAGAAGTCATATAGAATTCCCTAAACGAATATTCTAAATACTCTTGCCGAGACCTAAAGATCCAGTCTCGAACCCCATGTTACGACCACAGGGCGAATGAGGCAGATTTAATTACAGTATTAGCAGCGTTAAGTTAATTTGGAAGCCGATCTTAAGTTTGGTGAAAGGCTAGACAGTGTCTCTGCCTAGGACATCACTATCTTAGTAACATTTGTGATTAGCAATCCGATTACGTATTGGACTACTAACTCGTCCAACATCTATACTAATATTATAAAGTGGAAATATTTTTTTGTTTGTTTGTACCGAATAGGCTCCGAAACTACTGGACCGATTTGAAAAATTTTTTCACCAATAGAAAGCTACATTATTCCTGAGTGACATAGGCTATTTTTGAATCCCGAAAATGGGTCCTGTAGGGTGGTCCACGGGAGCGAAGCCGCGGGGAACAGTTAGTAGGATATATAACTACAGAAGCTTTAGTACTAATTTCCAACTGAATAGAGTTTAGGGAGTCTCGTAAAGAAGTGGATTGCGGTGTAGCACTACACGCTAACTGGTTACTAATGAGAGACCCACTAATTGTATTAGATAAAGGGAGCCTTGGGGGCCTGGGAGGACGCTAAGATGAAATAGATTGGGATTTATTGACATTACGGCGCCGCAGTCTGGTGGAGAATGCTCAGAATGCTCCCGAATTAACTTACAGCTATGGCGATGTTTGAAATGCCAAAATGTAAGGGATTGTTCTCGTGTCATTTTGACAGCGCTTGCATACGTCAGACAGACATTTCCATACATTTTTACTTTTTTCGGTTATAGAATATTACTTGTCTTAAGTCTCTGATCAGGGAAAAAAATGTAACAAAGGTGCCGATTCTAAGTCCTCCTATGTGCTCATGGTACGTGAACTTTTACAACAGAAATAAATTTTATTTTAGCAAAGATAAAAAAAATACCAGAAATAAGAATTTTCCAAATCGGTCCGGGCGTCTTTGAGTAATCGGGTAACAAACAAAAACACAAAAAAAGGATGCCGACTAATTGAGAACCTCTTTCTTTTTTGAAGGCGGATGAAAATGGCTTCGAAAAGAACAGCTCCCGAAAATTTATTATTCTACATTCTTAGACCATGAAATTGAGATTTTCATAGACTAAGTCTGCAAGTCTACATAAAGAAAGCATTGTTATCTTCGCTGCTTCGAGTACTGTTGCATTATTCATGAATTTGTGAGGTTTCTCGGCTTCTTTGACATGCCCTCAATAACATAACTACTTAGTAATAGGATTACTTGCACGATCTAACTGGCGTTACTAGGTAGGAACAATTATCTTTCATTTTAAAACAAGCTGTACCGGCGAACTTTCTCAAAATATGGGCAAATGTCAGAATAATCGACAACGCCATGTACTGGCATTACCGAAACCAGTATACAACGCTATGTTCATTTTGGTCCGTGTTTTTTTCTGTTATGTATCAGAGATAACGCTATGTCCGCAAAACGTATGGAAAAATGAATTGCCTACATAATTTTGATTTTCGTTAATATTGCCGATATTTTAATATTTATGCTGTTATTCGGGGTGGAGATAAATCCAACAAATCAACGATCATAAAAAAACTTTATTGCAATAAAATACTACCGACTTCCAAATAAGAAAACTACAAAGTGAAAAATTACTTTATTTTTGGAAATCGGTGTCCATAACGCAAAAAATTGGTAAAGACACCGACTTCCAAAAATAAAGTAATTTTTGGAAGTCTAACACTTTATAGTTGTACCTACCTACTAGGCAAGTAGTTAAGTAAGGTACCTATAATGCCAAAATAGATTACCCGAATATCATCAAACTGAACATAACCGGTGAAATGAGAGTGTACCAAGGTGAACTGTACACATCTGCGTACCCGTTTAGATCGTGCTGGCGTGATGTTATGTTATAAACAATAAACAGACATGCGATTGCAGCAATCTCGAGAGATTTTCCGTTATTTATTGAAGAGTTCTGTTGTATATCTCCGAAGTTCTTCATCAGATCTTCACCAAATTAAAATGGGACCAATTTCGGAACACACTCTTTCAAACAAAAATCATTCATTCAATATCGGACCACAATTGACGGAGATATCGGTGAACATACACAAAAAGAAAGATAGTGGTCAAGCGCGAGACTATCTATAATAAAAAAAATGAAAAAAAAACAGACCTAAAGTCGAACATAGAACCTCCTCCTTTTTGGTAAGTCGGTTAAAAATTGATCAAGCCGTTCCCGAGATATACACAGTTTAACTAACTAAGATATCATTGGAGTAGGGAACTAACTAGGGACCTACTAAAGAGGTATATTTATGTTTTTGTAATCTCTAGAGGCCCTGATCCAATTACAAAAATTTATCACTGGTAGAAAGCACTATCGCTAAGTGCCACAGGCTCTATATTTTTCGTCCTACGGGGTGGGCCACAGGAGCAAACTTGCGGGAATAAGTTGGTGTAAAACTAAATTGCTAGCTTATCTCTAATTAACTTGAAACAGTTTAAACGAAGAAAACTTTTGCCTAATTACTAAAGTTTCAGTAATGTACAACTTGTCTGGATAATCATTTAACACGCTTTTATTAGCTTGGTATGTATGTATCTATGTATCAATGTATCAATGTATCAATGTATCAATGTAACGGAATCTTTGAACGTGATTTTCACCCACTTCAAAACGTTGGATTGATTTGAAACTTTGCACACTTATCAAGGACCGATGACAATGCAATAATTTAAACAGTTTGTCCCATTATCCTTACCATTAAAGCGTGTTTTTTAGTTTTTAGAACTACAATTTTTATTTATTAGTTAACTTAGTGGACATCGTTCTTTGCTATCCATTTCCTGGTTAGACAAAATCCTACTCTCATCAGAATCCTTATTAGGTAAAGTAAATAAACTACAAGGGATCTTTCTGAACACCATTGAAACATATTAAAATGACCGAATTTGCTATAGATTTCATGAAAAAATACCAAAGTAATAAATACATGTTGTAGATGAACTGAACTCTTACCGAAAGGACTGCCTCGAAATGGAGGAGGACAGACGTGTGTGCAAAAAAAAAAAAAAAAAATAGGGAGAGGAAGGCCTTTCCCAACAATAAGACATATTTTTTTGTAATAGAGTTGTGTAACCATTTTCGCTAAAAAAATACAATCAACTTCCAAATAAAAACACTGAAGTGAAAAATAAATTCAATTTCGGCAGTTGGTATTTCTGTTTTTGTTTCTTCGTTTTTTGACACCGACTGCCGAAATTTTCCTAATCGGTCCAGACGTCTTTGTGTAATCGGGGAACATAATAAAAAGATTCCGATGAATTGAGAACCTCCTCCTTTTTGGACTCTGGTCTTTCTGGGCTTGTAAGCTATAATCCAGAAGGACCAGACAGAGTGAGCAGGAAGGCAAGTAATCAGCATTCAAAGGTTATAAAGGGAGAACAAGTACTCATTATGTAAAACTTTTTTATTTTCTTTTTTATTTATAACTTTTTACCCGGCTGCAAGGAAAGGGTTATGTTTTTCGCGCGTAGCTTGTATGTTTGTATGTATGTAATATTCTGTATTACCTCGTATCTTTGAAACCAATTTACGGATTTTTATAATTAAGACATCGTTAGATAGGTCTTGGCCGCCCAAGTGTACTTAGATAAGTGCCGTTGAAAAAAAAAAAATGGCGGCTTTTGGGCGCCATATTGTAAGGGTTGCAATTTTTTTTCTTCGAAACCCATCGAGTGGGGTATCAAAATAAAGGGTTTTTAGAGGAGATAACAAAAATATAAACTACTTATATGTTTAAATGTCATTCGAAAAAAAAATTATAACTAAAAAGTTGTAAATAAAAAAAGTTAATTTAAAAATCAAAAACCCGCCTGCTTAAATAGCGAACTAAAAAGCTGTAAACAAGAAAAAATCATGCTGTGCAGTCGGAGGATCAGGGGGTCAGCCAGTTTACGAATATGTATCCTCCGACTGCACAGCATGATTTTTTCTTGTTTACAGCTTTTAGTTCGCTTTTTAAGCAGGCGGGTTTTTGATTTTTAAATTAACTTTTTTTTTAATAAACATTTTTGTTTTAATTAATTACATTTAAACATAATAAGTGTTATATATTTTTCAAACCCTTTATTTTGATACCCCACACGTCAGGAATGGAAGGAAAAAAAGTTGGGCCGCCACTATATGTGCGCCCCAAATCAGGCATTTTTCTATTTTTCATCTTAATGTAGCGTGACAACCGCAAGGTTAAGACGAATCGATTAATGTAGAATCATCAAAATCAGCCAACGCGTTTAGTCTCTAGAACGCCATATAGGAACAAAGATACATACATAAATAGACTGATAAACACATTACCCTCTTTCGGCAGTCGGGTAAAAAGGGATAACTAACTGACACCTCACCTTATAAACACTGCCATAGCTCCCTTCACCGAGCTTACAGATGATGTCGAATACTTCCTCCGGCTGTCTCGTCAAACTCTCCTCCGAGAGCTTCTTTAGCTCGCTGCAACAAACAAACAAACATTAAGCATCGTACTCATGTTTATTGATACCTATGCGATAAGAAGTGATTAATAGTTATGAGATCATCCATGTTTAAATCGAACGTATCTAGACCTCGTTATTCTCTATATAAAACAGTGTCTAGACCTCGTTCTTTGATCACATGGACCGAAAGGATGGTCATAACACTAAACTGCACGATGCTGTCCACGACGGGTCAGACACAGATGGAGAAACATCCTCACGGAAAAGTAGAAATCCCGTCGGGGGAATCACGACCCTCAATAAAGAAGAACACGACACGACGCAAGGACGTAGGGATACTGAGTTGAGGTTCAGGGTCCAATAACTAACGTTAAAAAACCCATTCAAAAATACCTCCTGTATTACAACGGTTCCAAAATCAAAACTAATAAGAACGTCTATACATGTTCGACAATCTAAGGCCAAAGTTCACCATAATCGGAGACATAATCGACAAATTATTACCAGCCAGTTACTCATATCTTTATTGAGTTGTCCCCCTGTCAATAAACATGGTTAACTAAATAAAAACTATTGTGTATCAAGTATCGATACGGTGCTAACGAACTGTTATCAAATATGGGTGTGACCCCTCCCACGCAGTAGATCACTTGTCAGTTGTCCCTAAAACTGTTACGAGGAATTACTGATGAGTTATATTTTGTGATAGCTTGTTTCTATATGCCAGTGCCATGTTTCTGTATGACTAGCTGTCCCACGCGGCTTCGCTCCCGTCAACTGGCTACGTACCTACCCTATCCTACCTACCCTACTCTACACCTACCCTACACCTACCCTACCTACACTACATACATGATTGCATAACTGAAACAGTAATATTCCTTCCATTAATGCTCCGCTCCTATTGGTTGTAGCGTGATGTTATATAGCGTATAGCACTCAGGAATAATGTAGCTTTCTACCAGTGAAAAATTTTTTAGAATTGGATTCATTGGTTCCAGAGATTACCCCCTACATACAAACTTACAAATTTTACCTCTTTATAATATTATAGTAATATAGTAATTATAGTAATATAGTAATATAGTAATAGTAAATAGTATAGTATATAGTATAGATTGACTAAACTTATCGTAGACTTATTACAGTTTGAACTTCTTGACTTGATGGTAATCAATACATATAATAAATCTGTAGAAAAGTAATTTTTGTACATCGAAAACATTTCCAAAAAAAATATCCAGGGTGTTAAAGGATAACCAACAGAACCAATTTCCTGAATTTTTGGCATATTTGTCTGTATATTTGTGCGCGCATCACGTGAAATGTACGAAACCAATGTATATAATTTTTATACATAAAAATTGTGCGTAACTTGAAGAATTACTTAGTTTTTGTTCCATCGCAATCGGTTCACTCTATCAAAAGTTAGATGAATTTAAAGTGTTCAAGAAGTAAAATTATCACAACACACGCAATTCAGATACTCGGACAGTTGAACTCGATATGCGATAGATGGCGTTGTGCATTAGAAGTCATTTTCTGAATGGCGGTGTTAAGATTCTCCGCGAAAGAATGATGACTATAGAAACAAAAATGGTAGATAGGTAAGTAGGGTAGGGTTGGCAGACAGACGACGGGAGCGAAGCCGCGGGCACAGCTAGTAACTAATAAATGTCTAGATTTTACGAGCGTCTTCGCCCGCGTGAAAAGTCGAATCCCAAAGGACCGTACTAACTGAATAAGAAGTTCTACATAAATTATGTTAATCCGGGCTTTAAACTATATGTGTGCCAAAGTCCATCTAAATCCGCTCAGTAGTTTTTGCTGAAGAAAAAAAAAACATCTATACTCACAAACTTTTGCGTTTGTATTAGTATATTATGAGTTGGATAGTATATTATTTGTCCGTTTCTATATATTTCGTATTCCACTATGGTTTTATCCTTTATTTACTGTGATTGGTACCCTGTATAACCTTTTTAATCCAGCAAACATTGTGCTGATTTGCTGATCGCACAAATTGGAAGGCATTCACAGTGTGATATAATTAGTACAAATTAATTGTCTCTATCGTCAATTAAAATTCGCTTAGTTCATGTTAAAGTGGAAAGGGATAAGGAAGGAGGTAAACTCAAACATGTTTCAATACAGGCATGTCGTGAGTTCATGACACACCGACATGGAAAAATCAGAAACTAGAATATATAAAGGAAGGAAGGAAATTAACACCAAATATTATGCTGAAAGCATGCATGACCCATGAATAGAACGAGAGTAACAAAGTTGCAATGAATAGAAAAGAAGAAACTCTTCAACACGAAGAACTAGCACAGCAATCTTAAGACAGAAATAACATTGTTTATTTATTATTTAAAGGTCAATAGGCCGTCGCAGTAATTTGCCCTGTAATGCTCGTACCAGAATAGGTTTCCTGAGAATTTCGTTTCGCGTCCAACCGGAGCCCGGTTGGAAATTCTCAGGGCAGTTCTAGAGATCACACTAATATTATAAAGGCGAAAGTTTGTGAGTGTGTGTATGTTTGTTACTTCTTCACGCTCAAACGGCTGCACGGATCTGGATGAAATTTGGCACACAGATAGATTATAGCCAGGAGTAGCACATATGATACCACGGGATTATGTTCCCTCGGGATAATTGTCGACATTGCCGCGGGCGAAGGCGCTGGCAGTAAGCTAGTCTGTCAGGATATTACGTAGCTAGTTTTTGTATGGCTCAGTCAATGAATTACAATGTACATAACTATGTTATCATAACGCCTGTATTCCTCAAAGGTTTAGGAAGAGGCGCACCTACTACTGACAAATTTCAGATGGGAAAACCGAGTAACATTTTACCCGAACCGGGAATCGAATCCAGTCCAATCCAACTAAGCAAACAAGGCAGTCCAGTTATTAAAAGAACTCCATGCATTTATTGGAAGTGTTATAATTTAATTCCATGAAGTTTCCGGAAAACCAATATACCTAGGTAATATTCTATTTATTTTTAAATCAATGTTCCCTCGTGTACATTATCGGAAACGTGACGGAATAAGCGGACGCGTTATTGTATTTACATGACATCATGTTTATTAATAATCCTTCAGAACGTAGGTACAGCAAGACAAAATCTATTAATATTGAGAAGTCAAGAAAGTTATTGAACACGTTAGTGAATGAATACATACTACAAGTCTATGAAAGACTGGCAATTTTAACAATACAAGTGAGAGATTAAATTTGAATAAATAGATAAAAGATCGCGGCAGACCAAGGCGAAGATTGCAGGACGACCTCGATTCCTACCGAAGGTACTGGTTCACACTAGCATAGGACAGAATTGTGTGGACAAGGGAGAGAAAGACTTTGCTTAGCAGTGGGACTAAATAGGCTAGATAGATAATTCTATATATTTAAATGTTGGACACCTTCAGTGAATGTAATGTTACACTCACACCTACAAACCCAAAAAACTCACAAGACTACAGTAATTAAAACTAAATCTAAGTAGGTACAATGCATTGTGATGATTTACAGACAATATTTACGACTAGCATATTTACACGCTATAGCTTTATTACACGAAAACAGTTGCCAACACCTGGATCAAATGAGATCCTGTGCAATACGCACACAAGATCTCTGGCAACGTTATGAACTTTGATCTTTAGCATCTTCGCGCTTACCTGAATACATTTCAATATTGCATCAATGTATTTAGAACTGGGCTAAACATCATTGCAAGAATGTTGTCAACAAGCAGTAGGCATGAATTCTTTACGAAAGGTTAAAGGTGGTGTGGGTTTATATCTGTTTCGTGTCGAAAATAGTTTGAGATGAATTTTCGGCTGAATAGGACACCTGAACACTTTACAAATTTGATTTATGCTACTGCATTTGTTGCACCAAATAGGATCTGAAAAGTTGTATGACCAATAAACTTGTTGCTTGGCAACAGTTCTAAATACATAGAAACATACAAGACTATTAAAAGAAGATGTAATTCGAAGTAACAACACTAGTAAAGTATCTAGGACTTAGAAAGACAACAAGCAAGGGAAGCAGTCGACGTAACATGAATAAGTATGCCAAGCATTTACTACGATGAGTAACACGTGATTAACTATATCCGCCTAGCCCATATACGAAGACAATCGAGACTATTCCTTACTACAGGAAGACTGTTTTGCATAGAGGTTACACATCAGAAGCTTGGTGTAGATTTGCATAGGGGTTATTATCGGATACTCAGTGTAGCTGTGACAATAAAACAGGGATAAACGTGAGTTTATCCTTTAGAAGAAGACTTCTTTGACCCAATTTGGGAACAATCAATTGATCTGTAGAACCTGAGATGCATCTAGATTTCAATCAGATACTAAGTGTAGCTGTGCCAATTAAATGTTGGAATTCACAGGAGTATATCTTTGAGAAGCGATTTTTGGGCACAATTAATTGATTTGTGGATCCTGGAGCAGACAATGTTAAGCCTGAAGTAAAATAAGAATTGGAGAATGATTTAATCCTTGTATGAGAAGATTTAGTCACCTGACCTTAACCGTAACGACTCACAAGGTCTGATTATCTTCTTCAGCCTGTAATAACACAACTGGATGGACTTTTCATGTTTTCGTTCTGAATACCCTATATTTCAGCTGTATACATCATAATCGTACATACGTATACACAAAGTTTTGGAAGAGCTAATTCCTACACGTAACAGGACAACACACTATAAATCTATACCTAACCTTTAAACCAATTGCTAACCACGATGCCATATTGGCAAAAATGACCTACTTTGAAGCAGATAGCTAATAATTTCAGTAAGTGCGTGCACGAATGCTAATATTAGAATTCAGGAAAGTATTGAAGCATACTCATAGTTATTTGTCAAATTACTTTAACTGGCCTTGTGGACGTGGATACTAGGAGAGTACATTCTTTAGTCTGCTACAGTCAGTCTTTATTCAAAAATGCGTCAACTATTTGTACTTTTTAACAAAGATATCAAGCGAATTCAAGTACCTCATCTACCGACAGGCCCTTCAGGACCTCAAGTCTGGAAGCTACCGAAATTGCCGTTTGTGATTGATTTAGGTGCGACTGCAATCACAACTGAGCGGCATCCTAGGTTTTAAATTGTTTGATCTTCTTCAAGTGAGATTCCTATAACTTGTAAGAATCTTGAGAATCTATTCTCGAACTACATCTATTATGATTATGAGGAAGCACAAGCAACACCATTAATATTATTATAAACAATTGATTATCCAATCCGTAAGTTGGCGGACGTAAAAAATTTCACCACCCCATATCTTCCCGTGAGTGTCGTAAGAGGCGACTTAGGGAATGGGCAGCAGCGTTCTCTGTGCACTTAATAACAAACTGCGATCGCCAATCCGCCTGCCAAGCGTGGCGATTACGAAAAACCTTTCCAAACCAGTGGCGACGCTTGGGAGAGGGATATGTCCAACAGTGGACATCTTTCGGCTGAAATAATGATGATGATTATCCAATCAAAACTCGTCACACCAGTCGAAACTCACAATATTTATTCAGATGTACAAATGGAGTCAAATTCATTGGTATGATTAATAACTATTTGTTAGAGATTATTTATGATGCTAGTCGGTAATGACAAGATGAAGTAGATAGACGAAGGACCAAAAACAGGCGAAGGACCAGACACAAATCTTAACGGCTTAGATAAGTTTGATCATTTCAGTTGTCAGATCAAACCCTCTATGAAATAAAGAATTAAAAAAAAAACGTTTCAGTTGCACATGTTACATATTATAAAAAACCGGCCAAGTGCGAGTCGGACTCGCGCACGAATGATTCCGTACCATTATCGCAAAAAAGGGAGTTGTATGGGAGTCCCACTTAAATATTTATTTTATTCTGTTTTTAGTGTTTGTTATAGCGGCAACAGAAATACATCATCTGTGAAAGTTTCAACTGTAGCTATCACGTTTCATGATATACAGCCTGGTGACAGACACAGACAGTTGGACAGTGGAGTCTTAGTAATAGGGGACCGGTTTTTACCCTTTGGGTACGGTACCGTAATAAAAACTGCCTTCATCAAAACTGCGAACCGCAAGAAATCAATAAAGATCAAAATTTCATTCATGCTTCCCTAATAACACGTATTCTTTAATGGGGTGATTGGACATAAAAATGCAAAAATACGATATGCTGAGTTGGCATATTTTTGCATTATGAATGCTAAAAGGATGTGGCACTAAACTGGTAAACCACATCGAGCGAAAAGTAAGTTTGTGCACTCTCTACGGAAGGGAGGGCAAGGTCGCTTTCTGACGACTAGTCTTCTAAATAAAGTTAACCTTACAGTTCTTTCTCTTTGAATATATATGATACGAGGAAATAGGTGATGCAAGAGACCTAAACCCCATTGGTTTAATGGCAAAATACGTAGTTTTTTATAAAGGATGTTCTCTAACTGATCATTATAAGGGGACATTCCAAAACTTATCCACCACTTCGCTGATTTAACGAATTCAAGGTCAATCTTACCTCAGCATTTCAAAACAAAGGGAGATAAATCGACGGTCAGTCTTTGTTCCATTGTTCTCAATTATCAATATTAAACCAATAATAAGTCAACACATCCGTATCGTACGTGCGATATTAAAAATTGGTTGCTGCAGTCCGCATAAGAATACAGGTTCCCAAGTCCGGAGTACGGTCCTATTGCAAGAGAGCGGTGATTCATGCAAATATTATTTTCCCTTATATGCAACAAGGCGAAAATAAGCACACAATGCTAAGAATTTGTTCAAAATAACGATCTATTTACGTACAAACACTGTGCAGACTTGGTATTTCAAGTAACGCACTTTAAGCACGGAGAAATTGTGCGAGATTGTGTAAAGAGTCTTGTTTAAGAAACAAAACCTTTCTGAATGAATTAAATTGTTTGCCCAAATTCTCTTCTATAACTTAGAACGTCATTGTTAAATCACCCCTGACTCCTGAATCTTAAGGTGCTCCACTTGCAGGCGGTTTAAAATAATATCAGGTAAATATAGGTAGTCATTATTGCACCTGTCATAACACCATTGAATGCCGTGAACAATGGAAGAGCTCCATATTCCTTACTAACATTACGGAATGTCATAGGAGCAGTTAACGCAGAAACAAACTAAAAAGCTCCCACCCACATTTAGTCTGTACTCTGTACAGACTCGGGAGCCTAGTGAAGGATTGTGGAATGTTATTGCATGGGGACGAAGAATGTTCCCAATGTTTATTTTTGATTCCAATAATAAGCTTGACAGGAGCGAATCGTGCAGACTGTGTGGTGCTAGCGGATTTGTTTTGTACACAATCAATTATTCGTTCATATGCTGTGTTCAGAGCACTTGTGCCCAAGAGGGCTACTGTGATTTCGCACTTATCACATCCTTCATCACTTAAGTTGCTGCTTCTTCTAGTCTAGATAAACAAATATTTAAATAACTTATGAATATTCTAGCTGAACTATATTCATATCGGAAAAAAAATTGTTGGCATTGCTTTGAGTTTCCTCATTTCGTATTGCTATAATTAGTCTACATGTAATTAGCAATATGTCTGGACAGCAACAGGTATTTTTTCGGCTCATCTAGTGCGTGACTGTAAAGTGTAGATTTGTAACAACCTTCACGCAAGATAGCATTCGTTCAATGCAGTGTAATTTTTTGTTTCCGTTTGCGTGTCCTAGGTTGGAGCCTTAAGAAACCTCGATACTCACCCCTGGGGGCGTTGCGTTTCGTTCGCGCTCATCCTGTCGGCGCGTCGTTTCTTACAGGTGTTGCAGCTCAGAGTGGGGGCTCCCCCCTCCCATACACCGCTCTTCCAAAACACCAGTCTACCCTCACTATCCATGAGGGGCTCGCATCTTTACCATAATCGAAGCATCTCTGGCAAATGTTCTTCGATGTCTCTTTCAATTCACCTTTTGTCTGATATTTGAATTGCTAAAAGAACGAATCTAAAAGCCATACATTTTAATGTGTTCGTAATGAACACACACAGAATTCTGAGGTAAACGCCACTCTTTCAGTAAAAAACATCGATACACAAACACGACCGAAACTTTGTTTATTGTGTAAACAGTCACCACGCCACGTTTCTATCTATAAAATGGGGTTACGGCACATGTGCTGTACACTAGATAGAGTTATCTTTTGAAATTGATCGCTGTTTAGACTCGAAACATCTGGGAGTATCTAAAACTTTAGTCCATTAAACTTGAGCTTTCGTCGGTGAGTTCGGAGCCAAGTAGGTACACACGCACTTCCCACAATTTACGTAACCAGCCAAGTCCACGGCAGTCATCCAAAAGTGATGAACAACACATTAGTCCCGAAATAAACACATACGTATCCTTTCAGTGCTAAAACCGGCAAGGAGGCGGGCGACAGCGCGTCTGTCCACTGCGACAGCTTTTACGTGACTGCTTTTGATGTTCGACAACAACCCAGCGTTCCAAGTTCAACTGATCTTGCTCCGAGCGGTCAGACAGGACTTTGTTTAGTAATCTGGATTTTGCAGGCATTCAAGCGGCAACACTACAGCTAGCTGTCGAACAAAAGGCATTTCACAAACGTGAAAAAAGCAGGTTGCTGAACAACGCTTTGCATGTTCACTACATACCTAATATGAAACGTTTCTTTCGCAGTTTGTTACTATCGAGTTAACGAACTGGCCGAAATACTTGCTAATTTGGAGTGTGGGCCATCCTGCGAGAGTGATTCATCCGAATAACAAGAAATGTCAAATAGGAGCTGCTTAGAATGTTCTTGAATAATGTGGTCTTCGATAAAATAATGAAAACACATAAATCACATCGCAACATAAAGTTTTTTAAGACAGTGGTGTATGTCGCGATTCGTTTGGCCGGCGGGCCCGAGTCGGCCGGGTGGGCGGCTCTAGATAAATACAACCGCGTGTTGGTCTGTCTATAAATAATACGCAGATCCTGCTCGTTACATCGACACTATGACCTTTTTATTGGTATACAGTTAACGTTCATTAGTCAGAATGAGTATAACATGTACTGTTGTTATTATAAATGTAATTCTCTCATCCGTCTTCCTCCTTCGCTCCAAGTATATGATAATAGGATTGTTGCTTTATAATGGACTGTAGGTACGAGTATATTTACAAAGTTCTTGAGATTTTGTTCGTCCTTTTTGATATTTCATATGTTACTTCCTGCCTTGACATCTGCTTCTTTGACTAGTTGGACATTTTGAGCGTTAATACTATGTATTTAAAATACATTATGATGAGGCTGAATTGGATCCCACGTCAAATACAAATTCGTCTTGAGTGAACAAGGAAGACAAACATCTAAAAGGTGGGACCAAACATTTCGTATGCTCTAATTGGAATCTTGAACATTCGTATAAAGAGTTTATATTTATTCCAAGATGTTGCCGCATACCGCTTGTGTTTGACACATTTTAGCTTCCGTTTGTGATATTTTTGCGTCCGCAATTCATCGTGCAATGAACTTGAAGACACACTGTCTGTCGATACGGAGCCCATTACGAGCAATCGTGCAACGGCCATGAGGTTTTATTAAATTAATTGCCATCACGTCTATGCGAAATGGAACTGCGATATATTTTATTGCAACCATCACAAGCAAATGGTTCAAATAGTTTTTCTAATTTTAGTTCAGATGTGGCCATGATTTCAATTGCAAACACAACCGCAAAGACATGAATCGCCATGTAAAAAGAGCACTCACTTTCTCGTTGGAACGAGACAGGTCAGCCAAGATCGACGACCCAGAAACTGAACAAATAAAGCCGTTCATAATCCCGCTTTTCGATATACCCCCACGCGATCCGCCAACTATTCGCACGTGAACCAGTTTTGCAAGCGAACCAGTAAAATAAACGTTTTAAGTAATGCGTTTGATGAATGGTTCAGTGTTCGCTACGGCTGAAAATATATCAGCATTATTGCTGAAATATATTTCTGCACTTTATAGATCAATTTAAGTTGTTATTCCAATAAGCTGTGATCACAAGTTCTTCTATCCTGTCTCCAGCAGTAAAGTAGTTCGTTTTCAGTTTTCCAGGAACATTAATTTCAGCTGGTAATGTACCAGTTTAATGGACATCGTATGCGGGTATTATTAACCTTATTTTCAGTTTGTGTTATTTGTAAATAACTGTGTTTATCACAACTTTTTACATCAGAACAAGGTGCGTTTTCACTTCTGATATGGCAGATATTTTTAGTATCATTCCGAAAATGAACATGCGTATTTTGTGTTCTATTTTAAATCAAAATCTCAATCTTATTAAAATTGACGATAGCAACATATCAAATACAGGAATCCGACCACACCAACTGCAAGATTTATTATGATTCCTCATAACATTTTGACCCAAAAATGCTGGTTGTATGACAAATTCAATCAGCCCACGTAACAATGGGCAGTAATCTAGGCTATGGAGACACCGATGGTCGCTGACTCACTGTATTCGACTGCCGGGTCTGCCGGCCCAATAAAACAATACGCGGCGCCATTAATAATGCAGTATTATACCTGTGCGTAATCGCTTTGACATGAAATAAGGAACGTTTTTAATGATTCTCGATCAATATTTAGTATGAAATTATACCTTTTTTTGCTATCGGAGGAAAACCTTCAAAAGGCGCCTGGACTTTTGGAGAAAAAGACGAGAGAGTGTGGGATATTTGCCTGACTAAAACCTTCCCGGTGACCTGCACAGAGAAGGCGTTACCTCTAAAAAGACCATTCCGGAACCCCTTCTGTGCAACACCTGTTAAGTCATATCCTTATCATCCTAGTCATATGGAGACTGTAAAGGTGGTGTCTTCACTGAGCCTCGCTGTGCACGGCAGCACATGATTCATCATCATATTGGGGTCGGCTTCCAGTCTTACCGGATTCAGCGGTACCAGTGTTTTACATGATTACTGTATGAAATTATACCTATTCGTAAAGGTGACAGAAAACTGCATGTCTGGCGCTTACGATAAGGGACTCCTTATCGCCCTACACAAATAATTGTGATTAAAATATGAACTTATCAGCTGATTGGCTGTGTTTACATAGCGGATTGCTGCCTTGGCATTGGCAATAAATAAGTTAGGTATTCTGGGTGAAGTTGTAGCATAAAATATATTGTTTCGGTAAAGCGGAGCGGAAAAAATACTCATATCCGTTAGAGATCAGTCGTGGAATAAATTTCTGTTGAGGAAATGACTGAATTAAAAGCAATTATTCAAATAAGAAGCAAGATTTAATCAAATCTGATCTAAATTATGGGTAGTTCGTGAACACAAAAACTGAGAACAATGGCGATGATACACAGTTCTCCCGCGCACGAAAATTCTCAAGCGTTATTCAGTTATTCAGCAACATTTAAAAAAATCTGTCTATGGTACATTCAGCCAATACGAAAACTGGGAAATCTACACTATTCATCTCCTAGTTAGCTAAACTAATCTGCAAGGCTCACGGCAGCATGTAATGTCATTATTTCAATTACCACTCGTTTGCCTGATTCCGACCGTTTCAATTTGCTAACTGGATAAAAAGTTTTCGTGAATCCGATCTCGCAATACACACAGCTAGGACTTTATCTCTTGGCTTGGCTTGGATGTAATTTTCTGTTCTACATTAACTTGATCATTGCTTTTTATTTACTCTTTGATAAATCTGAACAAAAGAACTGTGGGGGAGCGGCTCCCCATGTCTGTCTGAAACGATTTATTAACTAAAGTACTAGTACACTTAACTACAAATGTGTATAAAGCGGGAACTCATACTCTAAATGAGTATTAAATACTGCAGAATAGTCCTGCAAGCAGGCGGTACACCGTGGGTTGAGCGACCCCGTACCGAGCAAAATCGAAGAGAAGCCTTTCCGACTCATTCATTGAGCCAAATAAAACGAAAACAAACGAGTCGCGTATAAAACTCGGTATTTATTGTTATTGCAAAAACTGGTCGTGAGTTTAAAGCAGAGAAAGTTACTAATTAACCGGTACCTGCATAACAGCGGCAGTGCAGTTGCATTAATGGGGGCTTCGGCTTTTTAAATTAATTTCGCTAAATTCTTTGCATAGGGATTTGAATTATCTCTAGATGGAAATCGACTGCAGCAACAGATTTTTTTGCATGTTAGAATGACGGCGACGAAGTCTAATCGGCGTGATTGTCCTCTCCTTTTATAGCTGCCCGTGCGCATTCCGCCACTTACGACTCAATCGGGAACGTTAAAAACCGGCCAAGATACCGGCCCTACTGTGTATTTTATAAACGTATTGGATTAAAGGTGTTTTTGCTCAATTATACAGCTTACCGACTGTAGTAGAACTATAGCGACAATTCCCATCAGCAGCAGAAAAGGCGCCAGTACACGCCTAACCATAAGGACATGCCATCCTTGCCTAACTGTAAATATACGACGATATATATGCCTGCCCGCCCCTTTATAATAAAGGGCGACGAATACGAAGGACTTTGCCATTCGGCCGTATCGACGGAAGTGCGTGTGTTGGTATGCGTAGATAAAACCCATGGCCCTTGTCCTTTTTCCCTACTGTACATTAATCACAATGTTCCAATAACATTTTGTTCAGGTACTGTCAGAGGACAAATATAAGGATAAATGGTTGGTTGTTTAGCTGACAATTTGAATACATTTATGGGCATACCAGTGTTGTATAATTCATAGGTAATAACATTCAATGTAGTTTTAAATAACTTTTCTATTGAATATGGTGAACCAACATGACAAACTTAAATTCATCAAGTAACTACTAGCTTAGAAACACTAGTTCAGCAGAATTATTGATCTTGGGCGAATTACTAATACTGCAAAGATTTTTAATGTAATCAACCAAAGAGTGTAGCCATTCAAACTTATTGCAGGACATTCAATAAAGCCTTATTGAATGATGAATTAAACAATGGTGGAGTGGCCCATATTGTGTCTATGGTGAGACCACCATAGACACAATATGGGCCACTCCACTATTGTTTAATAAACCCTCTGAATATGAATGAATTTCAAAGTAATTCTGATGAAGTCATTGCTATCGATACTGCTCAACCGGTCAAGTGATACCGGGTAACATAACTTCTAGAGTTACTTCACGCCTTATTAAATTACATTGGCTAATATAATAACTGCCCTGTTGGTCTTGTGCTTGCAAGTGCTACTGATGTGCATGAAGTCCTGGTTTTAATTCCCATGAAGGGCAAAGTGTTATTAGGTTTTTCCATCTGGTTTTTCTCCTGCAGCATGAAGTCTGGAATTGTGCCTGGATGATGGCAATACTTACACAAACCTGGCAAAATGTGGGTGAACTTAGGTGCACTTCTGCCTAACCAAGGGAATAGAGGTGTGATGTTATGTTTATTGGCTAATGATGAATAAAGTCAATCGATTTTGTCTCTGTCACCTCTGACCTAGACTAGAGCAAACACATAGTAAACAAAAAAAAGTAGTAGCATTGTTTTACAAAGTGTGCAGTGTGCAACTTTATTTTTTCAATGGTTAATAATGCATTTGAGACATTATAGTCAGGTTAATAATGAGTGCCACCCAGTTTGACATTTTACAAAAGTAATGGTACTGAGGTGATGTAACACCTAACACACTGTAACCTATGTTTACAAATAAAAATTCTAATTCTGAAAGAATTCCTACAAGAATTTGCTATGTGAATTTGTTTGAGATTCTGATATTGAAACCTGAATTTTAACCTGTGCAAATCTACCAACCAACAAGTATTGTGATCCAGACTTATCTTTTAAAGTTTACAAACTAAAATAGGTAGTATTATTTAGTTGTGAATACATCTTTCGAAAGCTATGTACGGTAGGTAAGCTGTTTTGTGTAACAATAAAATGTTAAAGAGGTTGGTACTTTGGTCCAAACTACTGCCATTTAAAAATATTAAATAACGGAAAGTTAATACCATTCTCTTCCTCCAGACTGATATATGTTGTCTTTGGTTGTTTGGTCTAAAAATAACAAGGCACGAAAATAGTTCTCATTTTAAAATATTGACAGAAGTCAGAGTAAACAAGTTTCTATATTTTTGGCACGAATTTTACGAAAACGAAAAATATTAAACCATGACTGTTTAAATAATATATCAAGACTGACTAGACTAATACCGAAGCTGATGTAAAAGAATTATGTATTTTATACATAGTAATGATCAGAAGTCAACAAGAACTTAACTTTGGTGTAGAGACAGCCTACGCGGCACCGCGGTAACTGTTATATAATTTGTTAGAATTCTGCAAAGTAAATACTGAAAACAGTCTATTACACAGATGAAGCAGGCATTGTAAAGTATAAAAGTAATCTTACCTCTTCGACGACATTTCCGTCATTTTTGCTTAATCACTTACTGAAATCAACAACTAGATACACAAAGAAAAACATTCATTATACTTGTATCAACACTCAGCAATATTATCTTAGTACATTTTCTGTAAAATGGTGAAATATATGGCCGTAAATTATATATTTGTACAGAAATAAATACGCAAGCACTGCACATGCACCGCTTGAGTTTTTTTTTACTGCGACAAGCACAGATAAAATAATCGTAACTGTCAATTCCAGAAATACTCTCCATTTTACGCTTTAATCCAAAATAAATCAGTTTACTTTTATTTATTTTTATTCATTTGATAAGCGTTTTCGATGAACCAACCTTTAACATTTTATTAAATCTGAGTTAGAAAAGAGAAAATAAATTGCTGGGTTCTAAAGAAAATACGTAAAACAAGAGGGTTTTGATGCGACCGTGTTGTACATTGATGCGTTTATGGGAACGAATTTTTCGTATCGTTGCTATGGTAATCGAGTTGATAACAAACGCATGACCAATCAATGGCCATTTTCAAAATTTCTGTGTGTTTACTGTCAAAGTGTCATTGCAATGCAACCGCGAATGTGGGATAATTATTGATCAAACCGTTGTTGTTATTCGTCTGATAAATGTAAGAGTACTCTGTGTGTTGCGGGCAAGCTCGAGCGAAATGTTTAAGAACACCTTTCAGTCCGGTTTCCTTTCCATTCTTTACAGCATAGGCAGCAAACCTTTGCAAATTTGGGATAAAAAGGTGCGAAATGGACACATAAAAAGGATCACGGATAACGATATACAAAGCCTGGTACTTGAAATAGTCGGTACCAATGTCAGCACGACATACATTACGTGTCCGGCTGACCCGAAAAAGACACTTGGTATCAAGCTACCCTTTCTGGTTATGATAATCAAGAATCTGAAGAAGTACTTCACATTCGAAGTTCAGGTGAGTCTTACATAATTTTTCCAATCAGAATAACAAACTTGTCATTCAGAAGATGAATCATAACAAATGTATGTAAACTCAAAGGTTATAAAACTTATTCTAACCTCAAACTCTTTTGATTACAGGTTTTAGATGATAAGAATGTGCGAAGAAGGTTCAGAGCTAGCAATTATCAGTCAACGACTCGAGTGAAGCCCTTCATTTGTACAATGCCCATGCGTCTTGATGAAGGTTGGAATCAAATCCAGTTCAATTTGGCTGATTTTACTCGAAGAGCTTATGGAACTAATTATGTAGAAACTCTCAGGGTACAAATACATGCAAACTGCAGAATCAGAAGGGTTTACTTCTCTGATAGACTGTATTCAGAAGATGAACTGCCAGCAGAATTTAAATTATTCTTACCAATTCAGAACAAGACCAAAACTGCGGTGGCAACATAAAATTTATCAGTGTTAACAGATACAATATTGTAATGTGTTAAACATAGTAAATGTATTTTTAAGCCTATTTCTCATTTGTTTTATAATGTTTATATTAAAATGTACAATTCTAATACCACTCTACACCTCCACTGTTTTTATATCTTCTATGTGAATAATAACATTAAATAAAGGTTCACCAAGTTGCGCAATACTATTATGTTTGATAAAAAAACCGGTCAAGTGCGAGGCGGACTAGCACACGAAGGGTTCCGTACCATTATCGCAAAAAACGGCAAAAAAAAATTTTATTCTGTTTTTAGTATTTGTTGTTATAGCGGCAACAGAAATACGCCAGCTGTGAAAATTTCAACTGCCTAGCTATCACGGTTCATGAGATACAGCCTGGTGACAGACGGACAACGGAGTCTTAGTAATAGAGTCCCGTTTTTACCCTTCGGGTACGGAACCCTAAAAACATGGTCAATCAATGAAAAATACTTCAGTTTGAATTGGGCCACAAAAAATCTTCCTCGCCTTTGCCCAACGTAATGGTGGGCTTTCTGGGTGTTTTGACTGGTTCACAGACAGCTCCTGGCACCTCTGATCCCTTATCCTTTACATCCTTTTTTTTTATTCCTTGACTACCTAAGTATTAGTCTCTTCGGATAGGTACTGTGAACCAGTGGTCAGGATAGGCTGGTCACAGAACAGAAAGGGCACTCATACAATTTACAAAGTGTTTATTCTCAGTTATTTTCAACAATACAATCTGACAAGCATTTGTCTTACAATTCGTAGTGTCAACAACAATGGCGGTCACCGCCATCAATTCAAACTGCCTATTACATCCGCTTTATATATTTTTCCAATAAACTTATATTCATGTAATAATCAAATTGAATTACTAAATAAAATAACTAATATTAAATAACAATTATTACCAGTAATATTTATCAAAGAATCATGCATAATAATTAAGTTTATTATTTATTAAATACACAGAAAGATGACAAGCGGATGTTGCCCTAAGAGGTTTTAATCATTCGGAATACGTAATTATGAATATATTAGAAGATTAACATTTAAAATAAAAGATGAACTATACGTATTGTAGAATTAAGTCAAGCTGGTATATCCAAAGTCGGAGGTCGGTAACACTCGGCCATCCTGCGCTTGCCGTGACCCACGGCGATCAACACCTCCATTTGCGCCTGGTCTGTCGCTGGTTTTTGGCGTCTGGAATAAAAAACAGTATGGGCAGTACATTTGTTCATGTAATTAACAGATGTGGTCAAAGTAAAATTGTTTATTTCTATAGCGGCACAGGTGAACGTAAAAAAAAAATGTGTTAAAAGTGAAACACTATAGTATTTGATAAATCGTGTTGTTTAATTATTTGCTATTGTGTTATAGTGGCTTTTATTTCATATCACAGTCTCGTATTGTATGAATATTGTTAACTTTTTACTCCTAAACACACAATTTTAATTACTGTTAAGTTACACAGCTTTAATTACTGTTAAGTCACACAGTTTTAATGACTATTAAGTCACACTGAGATAATTACTGTTAAGTAACGCAGCTTTAATGACGGTTAAGTCACACAGCTTTAATGACTGTTAAGTCACGCAGCTTCATTGACTGTTAAGTCACAGCTTTAATGACTGTTAATTCACACAGATTTAATTACTGTTAAATCACACAGCTTTGATGTCTCGTAACTCACACAGCTTCAGTCACGCTGCTTTAATGACTGTTAAGTCACACAGCTTTAATGACTGTTAATTCACACAGATTTAATTATTGTTAAGTCACACAGCTTTGATTTCTTCTAACTCACACAGCTTTAGTCAAGCAGCTTTAATGACTGTTAAGTCACACAGCTTTAATGACTGTAAATTCACACAGATTTAATTATTGTTAAGTCACACAGATTTAATTATTGTTAAGTCACACAGCTTTGATTTCTCCTAACTCACACAGCTTTGATTTCTCCTAACTCACACAGCTTTAGTCAAGCAGCTTTAATGACTGTTAAGTCACACAGCTTTAATGACTGTTAATTCACACAGATTTAATTATTGTTAAGTCACACAGATTTAATTATTGTTAAGTCACACAGCTTTGATTTCTCCTAACTCACACAGCTTTAGTCAAGCAGCTTTAATGACTGTTAAGTCACACAGCTTTAATGACTGTTAATTCACACAGATTTAATTATTGTTAAGTCACACAGATTTAATTATTGTTAAGTCACACAGCTTTGATTTCTCCTAACTCACACAGCTTTAGTCAAGCAGCTTTAATGACTATTAAGTCACACAGCTTTTATGACTGTTAAGTCACACAGATTTAATTATTGTTAAGTCACACAGCTTTGATTTCTCCTAACTCACACAGTTTTCGTCACGCAGCTTTAATTATTGTTTAGCTTTAATTTCTAATATCTCTCACAGCTTTAATTGCTGTTAACTCACGCAGCTTAAATTAGTGATCAACTTTACACAGCTGTAATTTTAATTATTCTACTAATTTATGCGAGCGATTTAATATAATTTAAAACGCGGCACGATTTGTATAGTCTCTGGCATACCTACGAGATGAATTCTGAACTGTTACAGAGAGTCTACGACTGCCAATGTCTGCAGTTCATAGCTATGATAAAATTGTTCTTCTTTATCTACTAGTAACCCTACTAAAATAAGCAATCTGTTTTAAGAAACCATCAGTTTGGTATTGCAGGAGTATCCCGCATGTCCTAGCTTTACTAGTATCAGTTTGGAACTCGGTACGTGCATTTCTGTCGTAAATGCCTCAAACAATTCAGTAAGACGTTCTTTGAGAGTCTGAAAGCAGTTTATTATTTAGAACACCAAGTCCATCCTTTTTTCAACTGTGTTAGAGGTTCAAGCATTTCTGCATTTATATTTTAATTGTTTTAAATTAGCTTCTGAGAAAAGTTGTAGGACGTTGCCCAACAATCTGAATCTACTGAAATGTTTGGAAACATAATGAACACGTCCGTACATCCTAATACTTTATTATTTTCTGCAAACAAGTGTCTGAATTTATTTAATAACTGTAGCAATCGATTGCATTCACTAATTTCTTTAACGCCTAACTACCTACAACTAAATCTGATAACTGCAGTCTATTCTGCTGTCACTCAATAGAATCATCGCCGATCTTAATTACTTTAAAAAAACATTCTTTCGATCTTATAAGTCCTTCTATAATGACATAAGACATACTTCTTATCTCGAATTACGCAAAATGCACACTAAGAATGTGGTTTAAATTATCATCAATATCAACTAGTACAAAAGCAGAAGAACTCCGTTGTGGCCACAGATAATATAATACTAGCCTCATCTCATAGACAGAATCGGTTCCGCCGTAACTAGTTTTTCGTCGGTCTATTTTACTAAACGCACATCGAACGCGGTCGGGTCCGTCCCAAGTTATAAATGGTAGGTACAGTGCCATTGTAGCGATTGGCGTTGAAACAACGAACTACTTGAATAAACCTTTGATCTCCTGTCAAAGATATTAACGCTAATCGTTTATAAATTAACTAGTTGATGAAGTTAAATCAACTTTAACGTTAACGACCCATTACTAGTAAGTAAAGGGGTTTCAATTCCATTCGTAAATTGATTTTTTTTCTTTGAACAGATTTGTTTTATTACTTTGTTTTGTTTTTTCCATGTTTTTCCAGTTTCATTTTACCAAAATGGGTTACAATACAAATTTAATTGTTTGCTTAGTTGCGCAATTATACCTTGTTTTTATTTGAATATTGACAATGAAATGATATATAAAAAAATACAGCCGGATTTCAGATTTATTGCACATACGGACCGGTATGGCCATATATTATGCCCGGTTTCTGAAACCCATGTAACATCAGTGTTCTTTTTGGATTTCTTGATAGAAGATCATTGAAAATTTATTCACTTGCCACAATAATTAATAAATGGCTTAAATTTATTACTTCTGGCTACCCTAGTAGAATTAATGCATTCTGTTCATTCTCAAAAACAGCGAAATGACTGTAATCTTAAGCGTTATACCGAGTCAGTGGTTTTTGTTTCCGTTCCGCGCACATTTACCCGCATATTGCTGTCCCTTTCGCTAGCTTATGTTTGAAGTAAATCCGTAACTTGGGCCTGGAACGCGACAATGATGACAATGTCCAGTCAATGTCATTTTCATATTTGTTGTCAATGTCATTCTTAACCTCTAATTAGAATTGTTTTTGTTTGTTCTGTTTTGATATTCAATGAATCTAGAAACATACACGAATAGACAAAATGACTGTCCTACAAAACATAGTGAGTATCAACTATCAAGCTTTATCTTTTTGAAAACGTTATTCAATCCAATATACAATGTATATAATAATTAAAATGCAAAATTCTTTGTTTTAGGTACAAGATAATGTACAAATAACTGGAAGGCTCATTAGTTAAGAAGGAAACCATGAATTACAATGCAACGCAAGCTCAATGGAAACAACGAGAAAAGAAAACAATGGTGTATTCCATTGGGATTTGAATCTAAACTACTATAGCTAATACAGTAACTGAATGCAGAAGCTCATAAACTTGTGAACCTCAAGACGTAAGGGCTTTTCAATCAGCCAAACATGTGGAAGATCTTTTCCAATTTTTGTCAGTGTTTAGCGTCAGAATAATAGAGGAAAAGAAAAGTGGTTATAAGTTAGTGCAGTCCATATAAAGTCCTGAGGTTTTCTGGGTGATCAGCGATAAGACTAGGATACCATCCAAGTTTTGATGTGAAATATCCCACCATTGTGTCGATCTCTTGGCAGATATTTAATAGTTAAGATCTTGATTAAATTCCTTATAAACAAGCCTAGATTGTAATAAGATAACACGTAACAATATGTGCAAATATTCCATGTTTGGAGTTAGTTCGGTCCATAATTAGGTTGTCTCATTGTCTAGAAGATATTGCTATTAGCGATAAGATTGTGCCATGGTACCCATGAAATCAGAAATCTTTTTTAAATTGCTGTTTTGTAATTTTGGTGTACAATTAAGTATTCATTGTATTGTATTAATTAAGGATTTAATTAATTTCTTAAGGGCAAGCCTAGATTTCAATAAGTTTGAAAAATTATTGTGAACTCATGTATCTGCCATAATTAAAATTAATGATTAAAGATTGGTTCCTCAATTGTTGTTTTATTTTTTCGCTCATTTCTTTATCTATACAAAAAGGCCACATTAAACCCTACATACTAGTTAATTTTTAATGCCTTGGTTGATGCAATATGGTAGTGTCATGAACAAATCGATAGTACGTAACTAACCTTTTGTGGTTGCTATTGTGAAGAGCTGGCTGCCAACCAGCATCCTGCGGCATTGTGACCTGGACGATGACACACCTCGCAGCATGGAACCCTGCAGTCTTTTGCCTCGTGCCCTTGATGTCTGCAGTTGTAGCGTTTCTTCAACAGTATTTCGTTTTACTTTGAATCAAGAGAAATATTCCCCCTTCTCTTCCATGTTTAAGTCGGCCGCCTGGGGTTACTTGCTTTTACTTCCTTCAAGTTGCTAGCTTCCACTTGCAATCTCGAGCAGATCCATGAAGACGAATTTGCATGATGAACTGGCGACCATTGACCATGTACAATAATAACTCAATGCCATTGACGTTGCTTGATTTTTCATACGGCTAGATCGCCTCCATTCGGAATGACTTCAGCATCGATTTGGGTAACACGGTGCCTTCTTGCGTTGATGGTATGTTCTGTTTGTTTCATCGAGATCAGATGATTCAGATGTAGAAGAAAAAAAACCAAATTTTTTTTTTGAGTCTTTTTCTTTTGGCGCGAACGCCACTAATATATGGGCCAGATTTTATTATCCCACTTCTGAAATGTGAACCAGTGGTCAGGATAGGCTGGTCACAGAACAGAAAGGGCACTCATACAATTTACAAAGTGTTTATTCTCAGTTATTTTCAACAATACAATCTGACAAGCATTTGTCTTACAATTCGTAGTGTCAACAACAATGGCGGTCACCGCCATCAATTCAAACTGCCTATTACATCCGCTTTATATATTTTTCCAATAAACTTATATTCATGTAATAATCAAATTGAATTACTAAATAAAATAACTAATATTAAATAACAATTATTACCAGTAATATTTATCAAAGAATCATGCATAATAATTAAGTTTATTATTTATTAAATACACAGAAAGATGACAAGCGGATGTTGCCCTAAGAGGTTTTAATCATTCGGAATACGTAATTATGAATATATTAGAAGATTAACATTTAAAATAAAAGATGAACTATACGTATTGTAGAATTAAGTCAAGCTGGTATATCCAAAGTCGGAGGTCGGTAACAGTACTTAATGCTAGATTGCTGAATTTATTATTTGAATCTATGTGATAGCGGGAAAACAACAAACAGACAATAAAGTAGGTGCCAAACTAAAGCGTAAATAGTTATAAGTTCTCGCCAAACTTCTTGGCCGCCCTGAAGTTGGCTACAATGGCTGCGCAGTAGGAAATCTCATACAAAAACAGCACCGTTTCGTGCCTCGCGCATCCGGTAAACCAACTTCAGGGCGGCCAATAAGTTTGGCGAGGGCTATACTAGAATCTGACTAGAATAAGCCAACGGCCAAAATAGTTGCCAACATTGACATATATATTACTTGCGTATTTGCCAATAGTTTCGTTGGGATTTGGGTTCAAAAAACATTTGAAAATTGAAATAGTCGTCTTACAGTTACATGTAAAACTTGAAAATTTTCACGCATTAGTTGTTTTTACTTCACTATACTCGACTATTCCCTTATCTATTCGTAACAGTGTTATCACCAGCGAAACGATTATGTCACGTCACTATTTAAAAATGGCGATGATTGCTTACATCGGTAGATTATTTTTACCAATAATTTTACTATTATTAAGTAGAAAATGTAGTGCAAATGATATCCTAGGATGTGGTGGTTTCGTCAAAAGTCATGTTCCTTTGGATTTTTCTAAAATAGAAATCGGCCTGTAAGTTAACCTAAAACTTGTACTAATTTAATTTTCCCTATGTATTTCTTAGCAATTTCCTTGTATTATTAGCCAAGTGCCTTAAACCGATACTTTACATTGCAGTAGTTTATTTGTAAGTTCACAATGAAGTATTTAATTCATAAATATTCCTATTTTCAGGTATACCAAAGAAGGCAGTTTGAAAGAGAAGACTGAGAGTGCTCCTACAAATGGCTATTATTTCCTGCCTCTCTATGAGAAAGGGGAGTACGTGTTAAAGGTTCATCCGCCACCGGGATGGAGCTTTGAGCCGTCTGAAGTAAACTTGTCAGTAGACGGTACTACGGACCGCTGTTCCTCTGGTCAGGACATCAACTTCGCTTTCAATGGCTTCGGTATAACGGGTCAAGTGATCACTGCTGGTCAGAAACAGGGTCCTAGTGGTATCGCCATCCAGCTGGTGAATGATAAGGGAGAAGTGAGGAATACTGTGACCACAGTTGGTGGTGACTTCCATTTCACACCTGTCATCCCAGGGAAATATACTGTGAAGGCTTCCCATCCAAAGTAAGTAAATAATTTTGATGTAGAGTTCAATGTAATGAGATTTAAAATATTCTGTTGCAAGTTCCAATAAGAATCCATCAAAGTACTGTAATTGTTATGACCCAGATTATTATAGCTACTATTGTTTGTCATTGTATTGAGTTCCAGATATCTTATTAGAACATTGCTGTAAACAAGAATGTTTTTTCAGATGGAAGCTAGACCCCGCTCAAGCCGTGGTTCAGGTGAAGGAGGGCAACACTGCCTTGCCCTTCGGTGTTATTGCAGTTAAAGGCTATGATGTGACTGGATCAGTTACCTCATTTGGCAGCCCTATTGGTGGCCTTTATGTGCTGCTGTATTCTAAAGAGGTAAAAATTCCACTTGTTAGTCACTACTGGGAATTTAAGACCTTGTATCTGGCTAGTGTACAGTATCATTCTAAGAGTAAAAAATCTGAAATGCTGACTAAGCAATGCAATTTAATTTAAGAATGAATGACTAACTGACAACATGATCAGGTCAGTCTGTGTGTCAAGGGTTCATTTCTTGCAAGGAACCAATATAAAAAAATAATTGTATGGTTGCAGATAGAATGTTCTGCATCTGACTGTTTGTGTATGTGTGTTTAAATGTTTGTAAATTCCCGTATGATACAGGAGTAATTCCCAATATGGAGCAACATATTTTTAATATAATAAGTTACAAATTGTAAATCAAAATTTTAGGAAAGTCCCAAATTTCGAGTAGAGGGATGCAAAACTGCTCTTCTCCAAGGTGTCCCAGATGCTCCTATCTGCCACTCCATTACTGATGCCAATGGAGAGTTCAACTTCGGCCTGGTACCGGCTGGGGAGTATAAACTCCTGGCTATGTCCACACCACCTGGCCAGGTCACTGTCAGCTACAATGTTAGACCAGAGTCTGTTCCCTTCACAGTCAGACATGATAGCCTGTTCATCAAGCATGCTTTTGAGGTAAGTAACAAAATAATACAGATAATTTTACTGCAGGTTGTGATTGTTATCTTTTCAGGTTATCTCAAAGTAAATGTTATAAATTGTAAGGCCTATTTTAAAATCTCCTATGAAAGTGCCTAGTAACAGATTCAGACAGGACTGAAACTAAAAGTTGAAAAACTCTTTCAATTTAATTTTTTTCATTTCTTGTGTATCAAAACTATCCTATTTGTGATATAAAGCTCTGTGTAAGACTTAGTTGCCAGATTCGACTCAGCTTTTACACAGAGCTGTAGAAATTTGCCAGACTCGTAGAATTACATTCAAGATGCAAGTTTTAAAAACTGGTTTCAATAAATATATAAGGTAATATGAGTCCAAGGGGTTCCCAATTACATCCTAGGAAACCCAGAGGGGTTCCCAATTACATCCTAGGAATCCAAGTCAACCTCACCTGCTTGTGGTACACCCTGCATTCAACCAACGAGGCTCTGGCGATCAACCGCCAACACGCACTCGACCAGCGCGGCGGTTTTATGGTCCAAACCCCCCACAAACATGGCAAAAAGCTATGGAGGAGTCCTTTAAATAAATAAAATAAAATAAAATATGTTTATTTCAGACCTATATTAGTCCATAAGTTGTTAGTGGTTAGTAACAGATTGTGCTTAACTGCTATGTTAGTGTTATTAGTAGGTACTTAAATCTATTTAACATAAACCTATACCTATTTCCACACAGTGTCTTTGGATGGGGCAGTTCACTCGGCCAACAATCATTTTCAGGATGCCATTTCGTAAAAATTTTGCCCAGCAGTGGGACAGTATGGGTTGAGCAAAAAAATAAATAAAATGAGTCTATATGAATTAATACTTTCTTGATATCAATTTTCTACATTCTTCCTAGGTGACAGGATTCACAGTAGTAGGAAATGTAGTGAAGTCAATAGGCGGGCCGGGTTTGTCAGGAGCTCGCGTGATGATGGACGGCAAGCCTATTGGCAACACTGACTCCACTGGCAAGTTCACTCTGCCCAACCTGCAGCCTTCTACTTATACGCTTGGGTTTAAACATGGTAAGTAAGAGTTGATTTTATTTTAAGTACTAAATCAGTAAATGTTGTTATTGTTTGTCACTATTATATTAAACATGATGTCTTGCCTACTAATTCCAATCTATTTAATGTCTTCTTAGTCATGCAGGGACTTATACAAAACTAAAAAAAACAGTTCTTTTTGTATTTTCAAGTATTTTGTTTATAGCCCAAGAGGCCTGTGCTGTGGGTACCCTCTGTGTCCATTTTCGGAATAGCGGTGGACGGAATAAAACCAAGGTGTCATCATCATCATCATATCAGCCGAAAGACGTCCACTGTTGGACATAGGCCTCCCCCAAGCGTCGCCACATTGACCGGTCCCGTGCGTCCCGCAACCAGCGGATCCCCGCAACCTTCACCAGGTCATTGGTCCACCTGGTGGGAAGCCTTCCAATGCAACGTCTTCCCTTTCGCGGTCGCCACTCCAACTCGCCAACCTTTCTGCCCCATCGGACATCCGTTCTGCGAGCAATGTGCCCTGCCCACTGCCACTTAAGTTTGGCAATTCTTCGAGCTATGTCGGTAACCCTGGTTCTCTTGCGGATCTCTACTTTTCTGATTCGATCACGCAAGGAAACTCGGAGCATAGCCCTCCCCATTGCCCTAGAAGGTTTCATGGTTATTGTTCATCATGTTTTTTTCGTCTTGTCATTGCAAATGTTAGTTATTAATTTATTATTCATAACATCTTAATTTTGCCGGTTATGTTAAATACCCATTGAATCATCGTTGTAGCACTTATCCCTACTACATACTATTATCAAATAATATCTGATTACTGATTGTCACATTCTATATAGAACAATGCCAGTTCGACGACATCCAGCTCGTGGTGTCCCCCACGGGTCCTCGCTCGGCCCCCAGCGCCCGCGCCTCCCGCTGGAGGGTGTGCGGCGCCGTCACCCCGCCCGGCAGCCGCACTGTGCTACTGACTGCCGAACAGAGAGGTGGGGGTCAAGTGCGGGTAGCAGCTGATGGGGAGAAGGGAGACTGGTGTACTTATCTAGCACCTGGAGTGTATAATGCTAAGGTGGAGGTGTCTGAGCAGGAGCAGCGGGATGGCTTGCAGTGAGTATCATTTTCTCATGTGCTGAGTCTAATCTTCTAGGTGTACTGTAATTAACTACTCTATATCTTATCCTTTTTTTCCCCGCTATTGGTATATAAAAAAAAAATATGTTTCAGGTATCTACCCAACTCAGAATGTTTTCAAAGATATTTTTACTATCCAGTCATGGGCTTTTTAGCAGATCTTTTCTTATTGTGATGCATTAAAGCAAGGTTTGACTATTCAGACAATATTTCTCTCCAACAGATACTACCCTGTGACACAGAAGGTTTCAGTGGGCAACGCGCAGGTCTCGGGCGTAACGTTCTCCCAGCTGAAGGGCAAGCTGTCCGGGCGCGTGCGCTGCAAGTTACCCGGCGCTTGCAAGGACCTACGCGTCACTCTGCGTCCGCTGTCGCCTGATGGTGGTTACGTGGGCACGCCCATCACCACTACAGCTAATAAGGGTATGTAATTCCTCCTAATATTATAAATGTGAAAGTTTGTAAATATATGGATGGTAGTTATTCTTACACGCAAAAAGTACTGATGAACTTTACAGTAATATAGCTTAATACATCAGAAAGGCTATAGAAAATATTCGCGAACGTATCCACGCTGGCCGAGCCGCGGCGTGAGCTAATGTAGTACTCGTACCAAGCGCGTATTTGCGTACGGGTGGAATAAATGGGTCAAACACAGCTAAGTGTATGTATAGGCCTGGTCCAGAGTGAACCCGCTCAGCCCAAACCAAGACAGATTTGAAATATTGGTTGTGCAATAGTACAATATCCGATGGACGCTGGTATGATTTATTTGACATTCGCGTAGCACAATGATTTTGTTAGTCTTTAAGGTTAACCATAATAAACCTGCCACTGTTGTTTTTCTAAACATTAAGTTAATTTTAATTGTGATTTTGTTTAGTATTGCTAGTTTAAGTTTTTAATTATTACATGGCATGAAAGATTCTTATTTGAAAATGAAACTTGGTCAGTTTAGCAAACTTTTTATTTTCTCCTTCACAGATGGCAAGTACACCTTTGAGGAAGTCTTACCTGGTAGCGTAGAGATATCAGTAGAGAGCGACCCTCTATGCTGGGCGGAGGCCAGGCATAACGTAGCTGTTACACAGGACCATACCAATGTACCCACGTTTGAACACACCGGTTATGTGCTGAGGATACATTCTACACATGAAGTCGATGTGAGATATTTATACATACGCTAATAATACTAGAACTACTTGTGAAAGAGACTGGCTGGCACTGCACAGGTGCGCTGCACACATGTAGCATTTTGACTTTAATTCTAATCCTGACTATGCATGTGATTCTTAAAACTGGGTTGAATGAATACCTTTACCTCCCATATAAGACATAATTTGATGCAAATGCGATATATCAATCAATGTCTGTCCTGAAAATAATTATCTTCAGGAGAGACATAGCAAAAAAATCCATTTCTGTGATGTTGTTTGTTAGTTCATTATCTGTTGTCGTCCCCCAGGTGGAGTACAGCAGCAAGAGCTCAGACGGCATCATGCGCGTGCCGGCGGGCGCGTCGCAGCAGTGCGTGCCCGCCGCCGAGCTGTACGCGCTCACCCCGCGCGGCTGCCACCGCTTCCAGCCCGAGCAGGCGCATGCTGACACCTCCACACTGGAGCCTACTGTGAGTACAATCTGCCACCGCTTCCAGCCCGAGCAGGCGCATGCTGACACGTCCACACTGGAGCCTACTGTGAGTACAATCTGCCACCGCTTCCAGCCCGAGCAGGCGCATGCTGACACGTCCACACTGGAGCCTACTGTGAGTACAATCTGCCACCGCTTCCAGCCCGAGCAGGCGCATGCTGACACGTCCACACTGGAGCCTACTGTGAGTACAATCTGCCACCGCTTCCAGCCCGAGCAGGCGCATGCTGACACGTCCACACTGGAGCCTACTGTGAGTACAATCTGCCACCGCTTCCAGCCCGAGCAGGCGCATGCTGACACGTCCACACTGGAGCCTACTGTGAGTACAATCTGCCACCGCTTCCAGCCCGAGCAGGCGCATGCTGACACCTCCACACTGGAGCCTACTGTGAGTACAATCTGCCACCGCTTCCAGCCCGAGCAGGCGCATGCTGACACCTCCACACTGGAGCCTACTGTGAGTACAATCTGCCACCGCTTCCAGCCCGAGCAGGCGCATGCTGACACCTCCACACTGGAGCCTACTGTGAGTACAATCTGCCACCGCTTCCAGCCCGAGCAGGCGCATGCTGACACGTCCACACTGGAGCCTACTGTGAGTACAATCTGCCACCGCTTCCAGCCCGAGCAGGCGCATGCTGACACGTCCACACTGGAGCCTACTGTGAGTACAATCTGCCACCGCTTCCAGCCCGAGCAGGCGCATGCTGACACGTCCACACTGGAGCCTACTGTGAGTACAATCTGCCACCGCTTCCAGCCCGAGCAGGCGCATGCTGACACGTCCACACTGGAGCCTACTGTGAGTACAATCTGCCACCGCTTCCAGCCCGAGCAGGCGCATGCTGACACCTCCACACTGGAGCCTACTGTGAGTACAATCTGCCACCGCTTCCAGCCCGAGCAGGCGCATGCTGACACCTCCACACTGGAGCCTACTGTGAGTACAATCTGCCACCGCTTCCAGCCCGAGCAGGCGCATGCTGACACCTCCACACTGGAGCCTACTGTGAGTACAATCTGCCACCGCTTCCAGCCCGAGCAGGCGCATGCTGACACCTCCACACTGGAGCCTACTGTGAGTACAATCTGCCACCGCTTCCAGCCCGAGCAGGCGCATGCTGACACCTCCACACTGGAGCCTACTGTGAGTACAATCTGCCACCGCTTCCAGCCCGAGCAGGCGCATGCTGACACGTCCACACTGGAGCCTACTGTGAGTACAATCTGCCACCGCTTCCAGCCCGAGCAGGCGCATGCTGACACCTCCACACTGGAGCCTACTGTGAGTACAATCTGCCACCGCTTCCAGCCCGAGCAGGCGCATGCTGACACCTCCACACTGGAGCCTACTGTGAGTACAATCTGCCACCGCTTCCAGCCCGAGCAGGCGCATGCTGACACCTCCACACTGGAGCCTACTGTGAGTACAATCTAGCATTTACAGTACAACTATTTTCTTAATGTCCCCTCGGCAATCATCGCATTTCCGAATACAAACGGATGCTAATTTCCATGTCCATCAATTATTAGATTTATAGTGTATAATAATTTGAATTCAGAACTAAGTACTTTATTTTTGTTTTGATTCCCATGTGAAGTATTATACAGGGTGTTTGGAAGGGAGCTGTACATACGCCTAGGGTAGAAACTAGGGATAGTCTGCTACCTACCCCCGCCCATTATATTGACCTTGGCCTCAAGGTTTTTTTTTAATTTATTATTATTTTTTATTTGACTTTTTTATGATTTTTTGACTAAAACTACCTGTAGCTCAAAATCTATCCATGGGACCGGTCGGCTAATGGTCTTGTTTTAATCGTTAGAGTCTTAGGGTCCTGCAAAAAATTATTTTACACCAGAAAATTGTGGAGAAGAAAAGTTATGGGGCCTGAAGTACCGTAGTAAGGTAAAGAAATAATTTTAAGGGCAACTTTCTATGGGGTTTAAAAAAAAACTAACAGGGTTGGAGTTCTTCTGATTTTTTTAAAACATCCTCAGTCCATGCCCTTTCTAACGATATGCTAAAAGTGTAATTATCACTTTTAGTTTTAAAGTTATTAATTAATTTCCGCAACTAGGGCACTTCAAGCAAAAATTTCAACTAATGAAAATTAAATGTGTTCGATCGTAAAAGGATGGCAAATGAAACAAAAAATTTGGTAATGACTAATGGTATTAAATTACAAATTTTAATTAATTACTAGTTTTAATTAATTACAAATTTTGTTCAAATTGATGACCATTGACCTGTAAACATGCTCGGCACCTCTTCCTCATCTCCACGGTCACCGTTCTAAGCAGCAGTTCCTCGCGCATTGTATCGAATGCGGCGTGGATCCTGTTAATTAGAACCTCCCTTGTTGGTACTTCTTCTGCGTACACCAACTCTTTCGCCCTTCCCCAGACGTAGAAGTCGAGTGGGGTAAGGTCAGGCGACCTTGGGGGCCAGGGAATTGGCCCACCCCGACCAATCCAAGAATTAGGAAAGCAGTTGTCCAGAAGCTCCCTCACTGCTAGGCTCCAATGAGCAGGACAGCCGTCGTGCTGGAAGACTATGGGCCGATCTTCGTCAAACACTTCTTCCGCTAAATCAGGCAAATCGTTTTCGAGGAAATCTAAGTAGTTTTGCCCGTTTAGGTTGTCTGGCAAAAAGTGCGGCCCTATCAACCGATTACCGATGACGCCTGCCCATACGTTCACGGAGAACCTTCGTTGAAAACCTCTGTGCCTCTTGACTCTCGGGTTTTGATCTGTGGGTGCCCAGTGATGGAGATTGTGGTAATTTACAATTCCTTCCTTGTCAAACTTGGACTCGTCAGTCCAGAGAATACTCCGTAAAAAATTAATATCTTCCACGTCCGTATGGAGCAAGTGGCGGCAAAACTCCACCCTTCTTGCATAGTCGTTATCCTCTAAGCCTAAAACAATAAAAATATCAACGTTAGCGGTTTCCTTATGAATTAGTAGCTATGTAACATTGATTGCTATCTCTGTCTTTCCATTTCTCTCTCTCTCACACACATGCTCATGTTAATTTAAAAATTGCCTATGAAATTCACATGCTAGTTCATTACATAAGAGCTAAAAACAAAAACTTTATGTAAAAAATTACCTTGAACAGGGGTGTAGTGGAAAGGATGACGTCCATTTTCGCGAAGAACCGACCAGACTTTCCACACGCTTAAACCAAGCGTCCGGGCTACGGTTCTTACGCTTCTGGTCGGATCTTCCTCAAATTCAGCCAATATGCGTTCTTCCGCAGCCAAATTTGGTTGAAATCTGTTCACGGCTGGTTCCCGGAAATTTAAATTTCCGGTTTCTCGCAGACGCCGATAAGTTGAGCCAAACGTTTGGTGGTTAGGCACTCGCCGGTTAGGATACCGTTCTTGATAAATCCTCCGTGCCTCGCTCCCATTGCAATCAGCCATTCCATACACCACCAGCATGTCGGTGTACTCTTCACTGGTAAATCCAGCCATTTTGCCAACAACAAGGTAACAAATAACAAAACTTAACAAAAACGAAGTAATAACAAACTCAACAAAATTAACGAAAACAGTGGAGCGTCGTAACGGCAAGTACGTAAGTTAGCTAAGATGGGTAAATCTCGACTGACTAACAAAGACCCCAACGAGTTACCTGCCCGGCCCCGTCGACCCAAGAGCGAAAGAGACATGACATGACATGTTTTGTCTCTTACATGTTGCTCTCGTGTAAGAGTGAGACAACAAATTTGCCAACTGTAGGCCAAACTGGTTTAAATTCTGGAAATTACATTTGTCTTACAAATGTCGACTCGTGGTGGTAAAAGTGCCCTAGTTGCGGAAATTAATTAATAACTTTAAAACTAAAAGTGATAAATACACTTTTAGCATATCGTTAGAAAGGGCATGGACTGAGGATGTTTTAAAAAAATCAGAAGAACCTCCAACCCTGTTAGTTTTTTTTAAACCCCATAGAAAGTTGCCCTTAAAATTATTTCTTTACCTTACTATGGTACTTCAGGCCCCATAACTTTTCTTCTCCACAATTTTCTGGTGTAAAATAATTTTTTGCAGGACCCTAAGACTCTAACGATTAAAACAAGACCATTAGCCGACCGGTCCCATGGATAGATTTTGAGCTACAGGTAGTTTTAGTCAAAAAATCACAAAAAAGTCAAAAAAAAATAAAAAAAAATTTAAAAAAAACCTTGAGGCCAAGGTCAATATAATGGGCGGGGGTAGGTAGCAGACTATCCCTAGTTTCTACCCTAGGCGTATGTACAGCTCCCTTCCAAACACCCTGTATAGTTATTGCAGAGCGTAGGTATGTTGCTCAATCTGCCTTTGTGTAAAAAAAAAAAAAATTACTATTAAAATTCCATCCGAAGGCTCAACATCAATGCAAGAAGATCATAATTGTGTGGTTAAAAACATTAACATACGAGGAAATTGAACAAATATTGATCAGACCACGGAACAGAAAAAACAGTGGAAATGAAAAGTAGGCGTGGCACGCGTGTCACTAATAAGCGCTTCCACGCAACACTGATTCCAGTCGTGATCTAACATCGCGTCGAGTTGCTAGTCTCGCGATAAATATATTTTTCGGTAACTATGCCGTTTTGTTCCATTTTAGAGTGCGAAAATGATAGTAGGAGAAAGAATCTTAAAAATGGAGTTGTTTTGTATCATCGGTAAAAAATCGGTTTTATTTGTTTTCTAATAAAATGTTAGTAAATTTAAATTTTCTAATAAAACGTCTAGTTAAAATCAACCTTACGCGATTAAGATAAAGTTTATTTTGGATTGAATGTATTCACAATTTCGTTCTCGAAAGTTCTTCGCTACTCAATTAGGGATGTAGTCGGGTCGGTTATTAATTTTATAGATAGATATCGATAAAATAAAATAGGAACCTATATTTTCTTTTATATTGGGTGGATTAAATATTTCCAAAAAAATTGAAGTATGCTGTATTGCATGCATAATAATTATTACAATGATTATGCAGCAATTTCTTGAAATCAATAAATGAAAAATTCTTCTGATTTTTAGATTTCCCAAAGAAGCTAGCTAATACTACGCCATTCATCCTACAGTTTTACTGAACTCCAAACAAGGTTTATTTTTTCGAATTAAGAAATCGGGTATAAATCGATATCGATAATTTAATTAAAAATGCAATGTTACTGCCATGGTTGAGCAGCAGTAGATATCGACCTATGACACGAATGTCAACCTTACATCATACGCAATAAAGTTTATAATTGCAAACACTGAGAATATCATCTTCATAATATATCATAAAATCTATGGTCGGGTAGCGGAATTTACTTGGCAATCGAATCTAGTTTGACTTTAGATTACAAAACATCGTAAATACTTTCTGCACTAACGCAAAATAAATCCTATTTAAAGAGAGTGATTCCTTCTCACAGAGAGGAGGCCTGTGTCCCAGCAGTGGGAACATTAATAGGCTGATGATGTGATGTGATGAAAGAGAGTGAAGATTTCTTTCCAGATGTAGGATCTGTGACATGCTAGTTTTGACTAAAATTAAAACGACAAATCAAACGATCGGCTTATTCGTAGTGCATTATATGATTATCAGTTTATTTGTGTGAGTTTGGCGACAACTGTTCCCATAGTAATATTGCTGCATTGCCTTTCCACTGTTTTTTTCTGTTCCGTGGATCAGACCATGCTAAAAAGGAATACATAAAAACAGACCACAGACACACACATGCACGCACAAACACACGCGCGGGCGCCCGCACGCACACACACACACACATAGACACGATTGAGCTGCTATCTTGACAGTATCATTTACCTTATATATATCATAGTTTTTAATTTGCATTCTTTTTTCTTTTCTTTTATATGTGTTTTGCTTAGTTTATTAGTCCCCATTATGTAAATGTAAAATAGGGGAAGTAGTGAATCGGCCCCAACACAAGTATTATTAATAACTTAATGGGGCTGCCTCATAATACACTTATGTTATGATTTTGGAACAATAAACAATTTATTTATTTAGTATGGTCCAATCATAGCAATAATAGGTCAATTTTTTTTGTATGAAATCCTATTCCTTGGGGATAAAGTAAATAATCAAAATTTACATTAAACGTTTTTAAAAACTACCCCCCAGATGGGTTAAAGGGTGTTGAAAGTTTTTTTGAGGAATCTTACTGCGCAGTCTAACTAACATAAATGAAAAAAAGAGAAGAAAAGAGTGAATAACATAATATTTGGGTTGTTAAAAACTCGACCCTCAACGGGGCAAAAAGGGGTTATTAAGTTTTTACGGAAGGATTTTACTTTGTGGCGGTAACCTAAAATTTATTATTCAGAAAGTCTAATAACGAATCGTCTCAAACTAATAAACCCTATATAATCGTATCTATGATACCCCATTTTTGGCATTGGTGGCGGCATTCGTCTATTTAAAAATCCGACGAAAGGTGTGTGTTAGAATGTCAGACATTTATAATTCAGACTAAAAGAATTGTACCTGCTTACATTTGTCACACCTTAACTCAATATTCTTCTCGTATTTCCAGACGGTATACTTCGTAGCCACCGCCCACTCAGTAGTCATCAAGGTGACATCCCCGCAGCCCGTAGAGGACATGGTGCTACACATCAGTACTGACGGACACGCCACCAAGGATGTGGGGCCGCTGGTGCCGCTGAAACAACCCGGTGGAGGATACGGCTTCGAGCATACGCTGTATATGGCTGATGTAAGTACTCATAGAATCGACAAAGAATAATTGTTATTTTTTAAGTTAACTTACACGTAGTAATTTACTGCAAATCCAGACCGTCAACTTTTACGATTTTTGCAGAAAACTAGTGTAAAAGGGTGTCTCGGAAACTTTTTCGTTTTTGATACAAAAAAAAAGACACTAGAATTAGTTCTGTTGACAGCGTTATCATTTTGCCTTTAAAAGGTATAATAATCCTCAAAAGTAAACAAATAATTTTGTGTGAATGGCAACTTGTATCACATTCAAATTAGGTATCGAAATTTGACCAGCAACTTGGTATTCCGCAACACTCCAATATTTTCCTGAAACAATGATGTGCCACTTTTGTCTCAATTTATTTTCAATACAGTTGTTAAACATGGCGTACTTTCAGAGGCTATAATTATGATTCGAAAGTTAAATCTTACGCATAGGCATCTTTCTGTTACGCGGTCGTGACTTTTGTTTACGAGCTCGATCATTATGTTTGCAGTTTAGTTTTAAATTTATAAGTCAATTTAAAAAAGTTTAGAAGCAAGGAGTTTTCAAACATAGAATAAAATGGGATAGATTTTCTACGAGGAAAAATGAATGATTCCGTACGTTTTAGCATTAAATTCTCAAAAGTCTTATAAATGGTTGTTTAATATATTTAATTACCAGTTTTAATTTAATTATTTTCACATCAACATTTGTCAAAAATCGAATAGGCTGTATAGGCTATTTCGTTAAAAAAAAAAATATGTCCAGTTGCAAAAACGCGCCATAAGTCAATTTAAAAAAGTTTAGTAGCAAGGAGTTTTCATACATAGAATAAAATGGGATACGATTTTATACGAATTACAGTACGGGTTAGATTACAAAGCTAAGATATGGTTTCTTTCATAAGATATTGCTAGAAAACAAATCTATTTCCAGGGTGAGGTAGCTGTAGTATCAGCCTCATCATCTTCCCTCCTGATGTCGCCATCGACGCCACAACAAGTGGTAGGTCGCGCGCGCTGCCAGCCGCACGCGATCACGTTGCGCGCGCGACTGGCGCTCACCCTGCAGGGGAGGATCGTACCGCCAGTGGATGACGTCACCCTCACGCTTGCATCAGGTAACTGTCTATATGTTTGTTACGTGTTGACGCCACAACAAGTGGTAGGTCGCGCGCGCTGCCAGCCGCACGCGATCACGTTGCGCGCGCGACTGGCGCTCACCCTGCAGGGGAGGATCGTACCGCCAGTGGATGACGTCACCCTCACGCTTGCATCAGGTAACTGTCTATATGTTTGTTACGTGTTGACGCCACAACAAGTGGTAGGTCGCGCGCGCTGCCAGCCGCACGCGATCACGTTGCGCGCGCGACTGGCGCTCACCCTGCAGGGGAGGATCGTACCGCCAGTGGATGACGTCACCCTCACGCTTGCATCAGGTAACTGTCTATATGTTTGTTACGTGTTGACGCCACAACAAGTGGTAGGTCGCGCGCGCTGCCAGCCGCACGCGATCACGTTGCGCGCGCGACTGGCGCTCACCCTGCAGGGGAGGATCGTACCGCCAGTGGATGACGTCACCCTCACGCTTGCATCAGGTAACTGTCTATATGTTTGTTACGTGTTGACGCCACAACAAGTGGTAGGTCGCGCGCGCTGCCAGCCGCACGCGATCACGTTGCGCGCGCGACTGGCGCTCACCCTGCAGGGGAGGATCGTACCGCCAGTGGATGACGTCACCCTCACGCTTGCATCAGGTAACTGTCTATATGTTTGTTACGTGTTGACGCCACAACAAGTGGTAGGTCGCGCGCGCTGCCAGCCGCACGCGATCACGTTGCGCGCGCGACTGGCGCTCACCCTGCAGGGGAGGATCGTACCGCCAGTGGATGACGTCACCCTCACGCTTGCATCAGGTAACTGTCTATATGTTTGTTACGTGTTGACGCCACAACAAGTGGTAGGTCGCGCGCGCTGCCAGCCGCACGCGATCACGTTGCGCGCGCGACTGGCGCTCACCCTGCAGGGGAGGATCGTACCGCCAGTGGATGACGTCACCCTCACGCTTGCATCAGGTAACTGTCTATATGTTTGTTACGTGTTGACGCCACAACAAGTGGTAGGTCGCGCGCGCTGCCAGCCGCACGCGATCACGTTGCGCGCGCGACTGGCGCTCACCCTGCAGGGGAGGATCGTACCGCCAGTGGATGACGTCACCCTCACGCTTGCATCAGGTAACTGTCTATATGTTTGTTACGTGTTGACGCCACAACAAGTGGTAGGTCGCGCGCGCTGCCAGCCGCACGCGATCACGTTGCGCGCGCGACTGGCGCTCACCCTGCAGGGGAGGATCGTACCGCCAGTGGATGACGTCACCCTCACGCTTGCATCAGGTAACTGTCTATATGTTTGTTACGTGTTGACGCCACAACAAGTGGTAGGTCGCGCGCGCTGCCAGCCGCACGCGATCACGTTGCGCGCGCGACTGGCGCTCACCCTGCAGGGGAGGATCGTACCGCCAGTGGATGACGTCACCCTCACGCTTGCATCAGGTAACTGTCTATATGTTTGTTACGTGTTGACGCCACAACAAGTGGTAGGTCGCGCGCGCTGCCAGCCGCACGCGATCACGTTGCGCGCGCGACTGGCGCTCACCCTGCAGGGGAGGATCGTACCGCCAGTGGATGACGTCACCCTCACGCTTGCATCAGGTAACTGTCTATATGTTTGTTACGTGTTGACGCCACAACAAGTGGTAGGTCGCGCGCGCTGCCAGCCGCACGCGATCACGTTGCGCGCGCGACTGGCGCTCACCCTGCAGGGGAGGATCGTACCGCCAGTGGATGACGTCACCCTCACGCTTGCATCAGGTAACTGTCTATATGTTTGTTACGTGTTGACGCCACAACAAGTGGTAGGTCGCGCGCGCTGCCAGCCGCACGCGATCACGTTGCGCGCGCGACTGGCGCTCACCCTGCAGGGGAGGATCGTACCGCCAGTGGATGACGTCACCCTCACGCTTGCATCAGGTAACTGTCTATATGTTTGTTACGTGTTGACGCCACAACAAGTGGTAGGTCGCGCGCGCTGCCAGCCGCACGCGATCACGTTGCGCGCGCGACTGGCGCTCACCCTGCAGGGGAGGATCGTACCGCCAGTGGATGACGTCACCCTCACGCTTGCATCAGGTAACTGTCTATATGTTTGTTACGTGTTGACGCCACAACAAGTGGTAGGTCGCGCGCGCTGCCAGCCGCACGCGATCACGTTGCGCGCGCGACTGGCGCTCACCCTGCAGGGGAGGATCGTACCGCCAGTGGATGACGTCACCCTCACGCTTGCATCAGGTAACTGGTTTCGTCACATAGTCAATATCCTCTAGGAAAATCAGGCACCTTTTCTGCGTTTTTACCATCGTTTTTTCTTCTTGATAATATTTCTTTCACTTGTAATTATAAGTATATATAATTACAAGACCTGACCCCCTGATGGGAGACCTTTGCCCAGCAGTGGGACAGTATAGGCTAAAATAAAAAATAGTAGTTTTTGCAACGGTCATATAATAGGGGCCATTAAAACACGTGTGTGGGTTTATAATAGTATAGGCTAAAATAACAAAATAGTAGTTTTTGCAACGGTCATATAATAGCGGCAATTAAAACACGTGTGTGGGTTTATAAAAATTAAAATAGTACATTGTGATACAAGGGTGGAAAGTATATATAAACCTACACACCCGTGTATCACACGACGTTTTTCGATACAGTTGTGGGAAATGATAAAAAAAAATCAAAGAAATAGATTTATTTATAAAAAAAAAAAAGAAAATGGCGCGCTTTTGCAATTGGACATTTTTTTTACAACGGAAACAGCCAATACAGCCTATTCGATTTTTGACAAAATTATGTTGATGTGAAAATAATTAAATTAAAACTGGTAATTAAATATATTAAACAACCATTTAAAAGACTTAAATGTACGGAAACGTATGAAAACGTACGGAATCATACATTTTTCTCGTATAAAATCTATCCCATATTATTCTATGTATGAAAACACTTTGCTACTAAACTTTTTTAAATTGACTTTAAAATAATGGCGCATGTTTGCAACAGGGGGGTGACCATAAGCTCTTAGAGCGGTATCAATTTGATATCGAATAAGGGACAGATGTATCTGACGTGTATACATCTGTCACTTACTCGATATCAAATTGATACCGCTCTAAGAGGTTATGGTCACCCCCCCCAGGACATATTTTTTTTACTACGAAAACAGTTTATACAGCTATACAGCCTATTCGATTTTTGACAAATGTTGATGTGAAAATAATTAAATTAAAACTGGTAATTAAATATACTAAACAACCATTTATAGTCTTTTAAGAATTCAATGCTAAAACGTACGAAATCATTAATTTTTTCCGTGTGCTCGTGCGATATTGAGCTCTCCCGAGCTTACGCACACAGAAACAATGTGCATGTGCATCACACACACGACTAAGACCAACCCGCCGTCGCCGTCGTGAGATAGAACTACTGTACTACAGAAACCAGTGGCACTTGTGTCTGACAAGATAGACGCACTGACCCATAGTCATTTGTAATAAAGAATGTCAAAATACTCACCATTTGGTAGTAAGAATGGGTCTCCCGTCAATCTTGGCCTTCAGTTCCAGCGGCTAACTTTGGTGATGATGCGTTATCCCTTGATAAAACAACTTGTCAGATATGCTGCTGACTACTCGTAATAACTAAACGACAATGCATCAAAGGGTCTCAGTATGAAATGGATGGTAACCATTTTATGGACTGACTACAAAAAAATCATGCTGTGCTGTCGGAGGATACATATAGTTTTGGTCAGTCAGCTCGCGTTTATGTATCCTCTGACTGCACAGCATGATTTTCTTCTTATTTATGTCTTTTAAATTCGCTTGTTAAGCGGGTTTTTTTGACCTTTTAAATTATCTTTTTTTATATATAACTTTTTAAATATCTTTTTTTTTTTTTCGAACTACTTTTAAACAAATATAATTGATATATATATTACTAATCACGTCTTAAAACCCGTCATGTTGATACCCCACACGATGGATTTGGGAAAATTTTAAAAATAGGACACCCACAACATGGCGCCCATAAGCCGCCATTTATCTTTTTTCAATTTAAATGTAGTCAGTGACATCGCAAGATTAAGATGAATCGATTGACGTCAAAATTATCAAAATTGGCCTACACGTTTGGTCTCTAGAACGCCACATACATACAACAAACATATGTACATACATAGACTGATAAACACATTACCCTCCTTTGTGTCTCGAAGTCGGGTAAAAAGCGTTGCTTAGCCACGAATCCTTGCAGCATCATTGCACTAAACACATCATCATCAACCTGCATCAGTCCAGTGCTGGACATAGGCCCCATCTCAACTCTCATTCAACTAATCAATTCAACCTTCTTCGATTACAGACGACCTCAAATTGACACAAGTGACATCACAAGACGGCACTTACCGCTTCGGTCCGCTGGATGCGTCTAAACACTACAAGATCACTGCCGAGAAGGATTCCTATGTGTTCAGTGCTCCAGATGATAACGGTGATATTGTGGCTCATAAGCTGGCGGAGATCACTGTGGAGTTGAGAGATGATGCTGATGGCATACCTTTGCAGGTGAGATTCAGTTTTTTTGTATTGTACTTTAGTTTAGTTTCGGCGGGCTGTTTCCGCAACTCCACGACCAAGCGCGTATTTTGCGTACGGGTGGGACTCAGTCACATCATTCGATCCACCCCAGCTCCTCGAGAAAGGCCAGCAGCGCCTTGGTGCTGCCGACTATCTCCTGCAGGGTACTTGGGTCGCCGAAGTATTTGGCCCTGTATCCAGCGATTACAGGGCAGCTCAGGAGCAGGTGTGCCGCTGTCTCTTCCTCCACCAACAAGCTCTGCAGAGTGGGCTGTCCGTGATTCCTATGACAAAGAGGTGTTTATTAAAGGTCCCATGTCCAGTTGTCACGGCAGTAACTGCACGCAACTGTGGCTTTGTTAGTCGTAGGACCTTTTTTGTGAAACGGCCGTCAATGAGCGGTAGTGCCTCCTTGGCCTGCCTACATTCGCTAAGATCAGTCCATAGCTTGCTGTGTTGATCCTTGGTGCGTTTCCATACCAGACCGCGTAGGTACCCGAAAGGTAGGGGCACTATGGGTTCCGGGCCCACCGGTGCCATACTTGTGCCCCTCCGGGCGAGCTCATCCGCAGCGTCGTTCCCTCGGGAGTCGCTGTGTCCTTTGATCCATTGAATGGTTACTTTGTTATGCATACCGACCTGGTTCAGGCGCCGATGACACTCGTAAATCAGCCCTGAGTTGACCGTGTGGCTGTTTAGTGCTTGCAGGACGGCCCTGCTGTCCGAAAGTATACGTATAGGGAAGTCCTTTACCTCCCTAGCCAGGACCGCAGAGGCCGCCATGGAGATGCCTAGACATTCGGCCTGGAACACCGTGTTGTGGATCCCCAGTGGTGTGGCTAAGCGGATATTTAGGTCCTCCGAGAAGACTCCTGCACCCGTGCCTGTACCTGTTTTGGATCCGTCCGTGAAGATTCGCAGTTCATCGGGGCGTAGCCCCTCACAGCGGTTATCTTCGTGTAGCTGGATTCTGTATTTTTTATCGAAAATGACTGTCTTGGGTATCCGGTCATTTATGGCTTTTGTTATTGGGATTTCGTGGTGGAGACCCTCGAGCAGAGCGGTGTGTTGAGTCTCTCTCTTACCCCAGAGATCCAGTGCCTTTAGACGTACAGCTGCCATTGTCGCTTCCTGTTGTATAAACAGATGCAGAGGGGGAAGTCCCAGCATAGCCTCGAGCGCTGCGGTCGGCGTAGTCCTCATGCAGCCCGTTTTCGCCATGCAGGCCAGTCTCTGCATACGCTGTAGCTTATTCACGGCTGTAGTTACTTTAGTGCGAGGCCACCAAACCACGGCTCCATAGGTGATCATGGGCCGGATTATCGCGCTGTACAGCCAGAGTATAATCTTGGGGGATAGGCCCCACTTCTTACCTATCATTTTCCTGCATTGCCAGAAGGTGATGCAGGCCCTGTTCAGCTTATTGTCTAAATGACTGCTCCAGTTCAACTTACTATCAAGAATGACTCCCAAATACTTGACCTCGTTGGATAGCTGGAGCTCTGTATCGAACAGCTTAGGCAGGCGGAAGGGGCCTAGGGCCCTTTTCTGGGTGAACATGACCAATTCAGTTTTAGTGGGGTTTACTGATAGTTCATACTCCCTGCACCATCGCTCCACTATACGTAGCGCTTGCTGAGTAAGGTTGCAAATTGTACCAGTCACCTTCCCGGGTACGAGGATTGCGAGGTCGTCTGCATACCCTATAGTATAATAACGGTGTTCGTTTAGTCTGGTGATGAGATCGTTTATTACCAGATTCCAAAGAAGGGGTGAGAGCACCCCGCCTTGCGGGCAGCCTCTGGCTATCGAGGCCTGCTGCTGCTCTCCTTCCAGACGAACCGCTCGTTTGCTGAGCATATTAGTAATCCAGTCAATCAGCACCTGCTCTACGCCATGTTTGGAGAGTGCAGCACCGATGCTGGAGAAGTTTGTCTTGTCGAAGGCCCCCTAGATGTCTATGAAAGTGTATTGTACTTTAGCAGTTGAGTGAAATAGTTAAGCATCTTCAAGTAAATGTTTTCCTTTTCTGGCAACTTTATACCGACATTATGAATGAAAACATTTTCAAAAGATGATATGTGTGTATTTTTGAAAATTGCTTGCCTCGTTGTTCCACACGTTATTAATCACAATTTCGGTTGGTCAGTACTCAGAATACAATTAAAATAATTATCAAATTCATACTACTGTGGATTTGGGAATACAGCCAACACTTGGCAACAATTTGACATTGTTAGCATTTTTATGTCGTATTAGTAAGGGCGATTTTTGTAGTAAAGGTGTTTACTTGGATGTACAGTTGACTGTATGATGATAGTGTGTCAATTGAGTGTATATTCTTTACAAAACTGGGACATGCATATATAGTAAATTTAGTAATAATGAATCAACGTTGTGTCCGGTATTACGGAAAGACGCTGACTACAACAAAGTTAGAGAATTTCATAAGTGTGTACTTGTTATGATGTCAATAATAGTACATTTCGAGCATAAAAAGTCGAGATTTTAACACGAGCGATGTAGGCAGCCAATTTCGTCGAAACACTCGCATGTAGTTGAAAGCTACTTGCGAGTGTTAAAATAAATGCACAATGCGAGACACGAACGATTCTTTTTCCACTACCTGATGAGCTTACTTAATTTAAGTGCAAATAAGTTCCAACAACAATTTATTAGAAACGTTCAGACTAAAAACCACAGACTATATACACACAATCAACGCGCGCTTTTTCGAGAGGTAACAGGTTCAGTATAATTTTGCCAGTTACTTAATGATATCAAAACTCCATACAAAAGTCATTTCGTAACTGTTATTATGAAATTTAGTTTTTTTATTTTTTTTATTCTATAATCTTGTGTCTAAATGTTCACTTAGGCAATGTGTTACATAATCGACAAGGTAGTGGAAAATAGTAGCTTATGCGATGGTCATATAAAGATCTATCCACACATATCAGGGCCGTGCCCGGGACGTGGACGGACCGTGCCCCGTCAGGGACTCAAAAAAATATCGGTGTGTACATTTTATATGAACTCGTTCACACACGTCCGGCCGGATCTACCATATGGCTTTTTGGGCTTCAGCTCAGGACCCCGTGGATTCAAGGGGCCCCCAGCTAAGTCAAGTCAATGTCAAAAATAAGAGAAAAAAGTGTTGGGAGATGAATGAAACGGACGTGATTTTAGTACATAGTTTAATAGGATAGCCGAGCGACACAGAAAATGTTAGTTACAATTAGAGAGTACGAAGACGCGCGCACTCGGTCCTTCATTTTGTCCGACTGGCGAGTGGCGAGTGGCGAGTGGCGAGCCGGCGCGGGGTTCGCGCGAGCGCCGCCGCGCCGGTCGTTGCTCCCCGCGTCCCGCCCGCGGCCCCCGGTACGCCCTGCGCCTGTACAAAAGCCATAATTTTATTAAATTAAACAGATCGTAAGGTATGCAGCCCTGCGAATCCTGCGCTTAATCAAACCTATTCAATTCTTTAATTCAAGTCTACGTTCAGGTGTTGGTACTTCGAATTGACAGTATACACATTCATTCGATCTCAATAATCGTAATCGTGCTTCGCTGTTTCCCTCTCAGACTCTGTCTCATTCTATCTTGCTAGAATTATAAATTCAATTCATTTATTGCATGCCATTATTTATCATATTTATTCAGTATTTTAAATTATTTATAACTAGTAGGATAGAAAGAAACAGAGTTTTGGAGGAATGTAGCGGATTGTGATCCAGATTGAATGTGTAATTTCGCCTACGGATTGGCAACCCTGAACTCCCGTGCATCTCTATCAAACGGAACGGGAATTTTTGCGTCGATTTTTTACGGACATTACAGTACATTTACTTAATTTTCTAGAGTTGTGGAACTTGTGGATAACTGCTTAAACAATTTTACACGTTACGATTTAATATTTTAATAACGATTTCGATCACCTAGCGTAATTTTGTTATTTTTAGAGATGGAATAGTAGAAATATGGAAACTAACTACAGTGATATACCTAAGAGACGCATTACATCACATGCAACACATTGATCGTAAGGTTATTGACTATTATCCCGATGATGTGAATTAGTATTTAATTTAAGTTAAATTTAATTAAAAACGTATTTCCTTCAGTCGAGTCTTTAACACTCTAAGTCCTACTCGTCTTGTCTACATTTTTACGATTATTTGTGAAAGAAGCTTGTTGACGTAGTCCCGAACTGTTATACAATCTTAAAAATATATTTATCCTTACCAATCACAAGCTGTGAAGCCGAGCGCTCCTTTTCCAGGATGGCATAATTATATTGAGAATAAATACAGAACGACGATGTCAAACTCACGACTTTTTCCGACCATTTATCCGTTTTGTCCATAAATGTTGATTTAATTACGAACCTAGAATATGAGGAGCAAATTAAAGAAATTGCCAAAGGAAAGTGCGGAAAGGTTGCTTTATAATTTGTCAATTTATTTACGGTTGTATTTAACAAACACTAAGGCATAATATATTCTAATATAAATCAAATATTTTACTGTCTTATTTTTGTCTTATACTTTGCGTAATTAGGTGGGCCCCTAAGTAGTATTAGCCCAGGGCCCCCTAAACTCACGGTCCGGCCCTGCGTGCACGGGCCAGTGACGAAGCTTCAATGCTTGGGCCCGGCCCTGTCACGTCCCGGGCACGGCCCTGATATGTGTAGATAGATCTTTATAGGGGTTATATAAAGTACATGTTTATACAATATTTTTTGAATTCATATTTGGAACATTACGTTGTGAGTGTAGATAAAATAACTTTTAAATTTTTATAGCACACTTTTACTTTTTAATTTATACTATTGGATGCGCGCACTGCGCAGTCATGTGCAATGAGAAACTAAATTGCCTGCCATACCACATATTTTTCCGTTTCCACTTTTTTTTATTTCAACTGTGAGTGAAGATAAAATAGTGTATGCAACGGCTGTGGAAACGGCATATAATTAGGTATTAAAACACTCGCGTGTTAATATTATCACATTCGGATTCGCCTCATTTGATAAACCCACGCTCGTGTTTTAATAACCCCTATTATATGACCATTGCATAATAGTAGTTTATGTTACTGTTGCATAATAAGGGGTATTAAAACATGAGTGTGTGTTTAAAAACCGAGCCGTAGGCGAGGTTTTTAATAGTATTCACACGAATGTTTTAATACCTAGTTATGTGCAGTTTCATACACTACTTTATCTACACTCATGCATTTTGGGATTGAACCTACTTAATATATATTTTTTTGCATTTTCCATGTCATAAAAAACGTATGAATGGCGCCAAAACCCAGCACATCACCGCATTATCTGCGCATGCGCTAAGGCTTAGCACACGCACTGCGATACTTATTCGCGCGAATTTTTCCGCCCATTCTGCGACCTATGGAATTGTATGAAGCTGCTCGCATTGCGGTAAAAAAATCGTGCGGCAATAATACCGCATGAAATCCGTGTTTTGCAACAGAATCCACAGCACCGCGGCGCGAATTTCATTCGCGCGAATATTTTGAGCTCTATGAACAGGTAGAAAGAGACAAAATTCGCGCGAATAAAAATCGCAGTGCATGCTAAGCCTAAAGCGGGCATTGTCACAGACAATTTAAAATTGGAATCAAATCTTTTTATAATAGGTACTAAAATGGCATTACAAAAAAATATTGCTGGAAACTCCTTAGTGATTAACTTCTTGGATTTGTCCTGTATCGTAATAGAAAAAAAAATGTTTTTCTTTCAACTATGCTTTAATTTCATCACAATCACACTAAAAACTCAGTACAAAGCGAGTCTTTAATGCTCTAGAGCAATAAAAATGTATGAAATCTCATTATTGCACAGTTTGTTTTTTAGTAGCTCCAAAAGGTGCCAATCTCAATGGATTAGCTCTATTCAGCCAGCCGATATCAATACTTTTTTTTTTTACGTACCTATTATTCGTTTCTATCCTACTTGTTCTAAATTTAAAAAATGATTGCTGCTAACTCTGATTTAAAAATGAAAGAAATTTAAAAAAGTGATTTGGCGGGAACTTTGTTAATTTTGCTTGACAATATTTTTAATTGAAAGAAAAGCAGATTATGCACCTCGCCTTAAGTAATTTATATTGCCCTCGTGCCTGTTAGATTAGAGCCCTCGCTAACGCTCGGGCTCTAAATCAGGTACTCGCTGCAATAATAAATTACTTTGTGCTCGATGCAAAAATCTACTATTATAGCATTATTTTGCTAGAGAAATAGTGTTATAATGAGATTCTATTTTTAAATTTCGGTATTGTGTTTATAAAGTATGTCAATATAAACTCGGTTTGCAGTTTATAATTCGAATATTACGATATGAGAGTAGATAAACTACTATTATGATGCAGTTGTTTTTTTTTTATTGTACCAATCCACGAATATAAAGTACGTGTTCATACATACAATATTTTTTGAATTCATATTTGGAACAATACGTTGTGAGTGTAGATAATAGTATATTATTGTAATTATTTTTGTTTACCTAATCTTAACGCGTTTCCTCTCCCAGGGCGCGCTAGTGTCGGTAAGCGGCGGCACGTACCGGCGCAACGTAGCCAGCGGCTCGGACGGTCGCCTGCGCTTCGGCTCCCTGTCGCCCGCGCAGTACTACGTGAAGCCCAACATGAAGGAGTACCGCTTCCAGCCGCCGCACTACATCGTGACGCTGGAGGAGGGACACACGCACCACATTACGCTCAAGTAACTAACTTATTTCATTACTATCTGCCTAGCATTTTCCCAACCATATTGGTGTCGACTTCCAGTCTTACTTGATTCAGCTGAGCAACAACAGTACATCCCACCATTCCAGTTACAGGGTAATTTTTCTTATTTTTTTTATCATAGATAGGCTCACACTAGACCACTGTCTCACCTGATGGTAAGTGATGATGTGGTCGACGGTGTAACACGCTTGCCTAGAAGTAACCTATCACTCTTGGTTAAAGACCTCGAGGTTGTAGCTATCGAGAAACAACAGACTCCGGCAGTGAATGCCACTCCTTACTGTACGCATAATGAAAGTATTTCCAAAATGTTTAGTGCGTATGGGTGGGATGTATACCATGTACCGATGGCGCATCGCCGTACGTCTTGTAGTCCGGTTGTTTAGTACAGGCCTGCGGATCACAGCCAAGAGGCAACGCTGGGGTCCATTGACAATGCTGCTACTCTTGGATCCAACCAGGACCATACTCGCGAAACTGCGATTCGCAGCAGCGGAAAGCTAGGGGTTTGTTCTTTATGATACTGGTACCTGTCAGACAGGTGGACAGTGGTACCTAACTGCACAACTTACAAATAATAGTGACGTTTGTTCCTGCGGTGGTCTTCTGGTCAATCTCGTGTGTGTGGTCGGTGTGTTGGAGGGAAAATATATATAATAAATGTGGAAGAGACAACAAACGTGTTCTGAGCCGGGCTCCGGCTGCCAGCAGACACGTTCCCGACACGAAAATACCTCGCTGCGCGCGAAATATATACACACAAATACCAATGTCCGGGCGAAGCACAATACCACACGCGGATGGAGACACAATTCCGGTGAACGATTGACTGGTTACTTATCAGTTTACAAACAAAACCAGCCCAAAGCCAAATCGTTACGTCTTTCTCCGGCAAACACGTTTTTACAAGTAAATCTGTCAACTGTCTACTCCAAGCTCAGTCGAGAACTGTCAATTCAAAATGACAGCGAGCTGACAAGTGTTGCAACAAAATAACAAAGGAAGGAACGAAACGTTTTCGTTTCGAACACCGGTGATGAAATGGGCTAGGCGGAATTCGATAATACAATTCCATCGCACACTCCCCGAAATGCAACCGACAAGCTGGCAACTCGGCGACGATGTTCAAGGTTCTGGAGCTTTAGCCGACTAGTGCCTAATTGCCGATGTGCCTCTTGGTCCGTTTTTCGATCGTATCTAGTGCTTGATGCACTAAAATACGAAACAAAAACGAACAATTATCGCACTTGCAATGTTAATGTTCGTACTACAAAAAAATGATAATTAATTAATGGATATGGATATAACTTATTGAAAAATCGCAATAAAAAAAATTTGACAACGGATTATTGTTCATTGATCTATCGTGCAGCCGCCTGAATTTTTTCAATTTTTAAGTTTCATATTTATTAAGTTTGAATAATATTTATTCATTAAAGGTCCGAAGGGGGCGTGGCTTGCGCAAGCCGAAGTAACCGTTTTCAGGCGTATTTTCAACCCTCTGGGAAAATTATTAATATTGGTCCTACAGTTCCGGGAGATGGGACTTTTTTTTAGGCAATTTTCTCCTCATTTTGGATCTTTTTTCAAATTTTAATTATCTTGAATAGTTTTTGAGATATTGATGAAAAATCAAACGCCCTTTTTTTTCACTTAATTTTTTATAACTATTGCAATTTTTGCGAGCGGCCTTAGCATTTTCTCAAAAACTATCTACATGCCATTCCGAATCGAATGACACCTCAATCATAATTTTCGGAGAAGGCGAAAAAAAATTGACCTAAAAAGCACTTGTTGATAGACTACAAGCTGGTATTTGGCAGATCTGTCCCAGAGATGAGAACAGTAATCATCGAAGTTCTCTATCTCTATTAAATACCGAGGCTGTTCCATGCTTTGGAAAGCACGTTAAACTGTTGGTTCCCGTTGTTATTTCTAATGTCTTTGATATTCACAACGGATTCTCAGTAGACTGAAATCTGACACCAGTCTTGCCAAGAGTATCGTGTTACCCAGTGCTAAGAGCATGTCGCTTCAGTATTGTAGCGTCCATGAAGTATTGCATTTTATTGTATATGGTTTGGTTGCCTGTTAATAATTATGGAACTTCATAGTCAATAAAAAAAACTTCAATGTCAAATGTAAAATTAAAGGCTGGACGGAATATAGATAGATGATCAATATTATTTTGACAGTGCTTTGTTGTTTAGTGCTACAGCCTTGTTTGTTGTTTAGTGATGTTCTAATATTCTGCCCCACAGAGGAGTCCGCGTGGCATGGTCGTGTGTAGGCGCGCTGGTGTCGCTGGGCGGCGCGGGCTGGCCGGCCGCCACGCTGCTGGCTGTGCCGAGCAAAGACTCGGCGTCGCACTGCGCCACTGAGGAGGCCACCACTGAACCTAATGGCGCATTCAGGTAACAGAACAACTAAATTGTGACCGTAAAATTATGGAATATCGAATTTACACAACATATCGGCAAGAGATTTTAATTCTGATTATGATTGACTGGGGCGATTTGATATCCAAAGTCACGAACCACGATATTAGCTTACTGTATTTTTTATTGTAACATTTCAAAATTTGGATGTCTGAACAACTCTCAATTCAATAAATCTTATCATCTTGTGGCTTTTCTAACTCCAATTTTATGAATTCTTATGTCATTAATTCGTCCTAGAATAGTAGATTGTTTATCTAGGGAGCAAACGACAATTTCAAAGGCGAGAGAGTTTTAAGAATCCAGAGCGGAGCGAAGATTTCTAGAGTAGAATCCTGAGCGCAGCGAGAGATTCAAAGTACAGCAAGCACTCGAGCTTAAAATAGTGTTGCTCCTGAGATGGACACTCTACTTTTTATGGCCTTCTATGAGTAAATAAGGAAGTGCAACTTATGTACAAGAGCGTTACGTTTATTTGTTTACATACAATTAGGAACCATAAAATGGATTCATAGGACAATTAGATTATGGAAGTGCATCATAACAATTTTATTAGTACCATCCGTTACAGTTGTAGATTAACTTTTTAATTTGGCCCGCGTGCGGTTTTCCAGCCAGTCACTTGTTCAATTTTAGCGGTTTAATCCTATTTTGGATCGCATGGTTTGTGATTCATCTCTTTGCTGATTGGAACATTTACTAACAATATCCACATGCCAAATTCAAATCACTTTTAGTATCTAGGGATTAATGAGCTATTTTTAGAATAAACTAGCTCTTTTTGAATAGATGTGATAAAAAATAATTTTAACGACTCTAATTCTATTTCTAGAATTCGAGGCCTACTTCCGAATTGTGTGTACAACATTCAGCTAAAGGACTCATCTGCTCCTGAACTGCTGGGACTCAAGCTAGCTAAAGCACCCCCTGTATTGGAGGTAAGAAACTTTAATATACTGGTTTGCTTAACCATAACGTAGCATAAAACGACATATCAACTTGTTCCTTATTTAAATTCACACACGATCACGTCCGCCTCGTACACCATCGTCGACTTTGTCTCTGTCACCGATGACCTAGACTAGAGTCAAGAGCAAGCCCATCTTAAATTAAAGTTCTGCCCTTAAGCAGATCTCTGCTTAAGGCCCCGGCGAAGCATGAATTGTCCATACAAACGTAATACCTAAATCATTTGTTAGTTGAGTTTATTTCCACCATATTATGCTGATATTCGGATTTAGACAGTATTTATCTAGGTTCGTACGTCTTTATTTTTCCAAAATACTTACCTAAAATGAAGTTAGAGCGAATTCCATTTCGTACATTTTTACAGCGTGAATGACATGTTTTCTTATTGATTTTTCTGTATTATAAAAAACAATATCTATAATATTGTCGTAGCAGGAACATAGCTCATATTATCAAGTTATAAATAATTGAAAAAATAATTTAAAAACATTAAGTTTTCATTCATTATTTTTGGTATTATGGAACACATCAAATTAATCATACTTTTTCAATAGCTAGTATTGCTGTCGCGTCAAGCAAATGTCAATGTGTGCGTAGTCGTACTGCTCACGTGCATCGTTCGTACGGGGTTTGTTCGGGGCACTTCGGGTGTGCTTCGGGGATGTTTCACTGTTTGTTGTATTATTTGTGGTTTGTCGATTACTTTACTTACTGTGCTCTAAGTGCGTATTTATTTATTTTCTAAATTGTACTTATTGTAATATTTCTGACACTATTGACCTATTCTATGAATTTAGATTTAGATTTGCCTTGTGATTTGAACTTTATTATTGAGTAATCTACTTTCTTACGAACTGCGTTGTTTACGGACTTTGTTATTATTTACGATTTGGTTTGGTTGCCGACATGGACATTGGACTCCTAACGTTGGGATGTTTTTCACAGTTTCCCAATGACATAATAAAATAAGTTACATAAATAGTACCTATATGTTTTACCTTAGTACCTATATATTTTATAAATTAGTATTTACCTAACTATCTACCAACTTACGAAGCTTTGTTTTTTATTCATGTCATGAATGATACAATGCGGGCGTAGGTAATTATCTCAAGGACACCGCTAAGACTTACCTACAATGCATTTTTAGGGTTCCGTACCCAAAGGGTAAAATCGGGACCCTATTACTAAGACTCCGCGATCCGTCTGTCTGTCTGTCTGTCCGTCTGTCACCAGGCTGTATCTCATGAACCGTGATACCTAGAGAGTTGAAATTTTCACAGATGATGTATTTCTGTTGCCGCTATAACAACAAACACTAAAAACAGAATAAAATAAATATTGAAGTGGGCTCCCATACAACAAACGTATTTTTTTTGCCGTTTTTGCGATAATGGTACGGAACCCTTCGTGCGCTTGTCCGACTCGCACTTGGCCGGTTTTTTACTTACCTACTGTTAGTTAGTTAGTACGTTAGTTCGGCTCACCCAGGGTAGGGTGACCATACGATCGGATTTGCCTGCACAACCGCGGCTTTATGCCCTTGCTCCAGTTTGGAACGTTTTTTGTAAAATTCCTATTACAAAAAAACTAAAATTAAAAATCCAAAGTCGTTCTAGTTTATTTAATTATTCTGGGTTTTTTTCTGGCCTTCGGTGACCCTTACCCTGGGGAGGCAGTTCCAGTAAACTTTGATAACTGGCTGGCTAATCGACTTCATAATAAAATCTAAATCTTTATAATTTTAAACTCTCGCTGATATGTATTTTATGCAAATTTTTATATGTGAGAAAAAATTTAATTGGCCGTTTTTTGCATGTTGTTTCTGCGTATTTATTGTATTAGCTGTACTTTTTCCTAAGATTACTAAAATAAAATAAAATTGTAAGTACTTACCTATAAACTAAAAAGCAGTGCGTACATAAACTAAAATACTACTATTACTTACGTTTTATTGCGGTAGATTATCATCTTATGAATGGTACCTACTGCAGATTACCTATTTATACATTATTATTATTATACCTACAAGCAAAATCTTATAAATCAGCGAGTTTTGTGTGTACTAAGTTTTCTGATTATCATTATTGTATTTGTTTTATTTCGTTCAGTCGATCATTTATGGTTACCCTACCTACACGATTTTATCACGTTTCGATTTATATTTTTAGGGTTTCGTACCCAAAGGGTAAAAACGGGACCCTATTACTCAGATTCCGCGATCCGTCTGTCTGTCTGTCTGTCCGTCCGTCTGTCACCAGGCTGTATCTCATGAACCGTGCTAGCTAGAGAGTTGAAATTTTCACAGATGATGTATTTCTGTTGCCGCTATAACAACAAATACTAAAAATAGATTAAAATAAATATGTGGGGCTCCCATACAACAAACGTGATTTTTTTGCCATTTTTTACGATAATGGTACGCAACCCTACGTGCGCCAGTCCGTCTCGTACTTGGCCGGTTTTTACAGAACAGATGAATGATGATCTATAAAGTAAGAACATAACAAAATAAATGTTTATTCAAAATCCGTGTTTTTATTTTTAATATTCTTAGCTCAGAGCACTGTTATTTATCTGTACTTATGCGTAAATAGGCATAAATTATTGGAATATTAGACTTTGCCTAAGTAACGCTTGTATTATTTTACTTGCTTTCATTATTTATTATAATAATACATATTTGAGGTTTATTAAAAGGAATACCTACATAAATAAGACAAAAGAATGCCAACGGCGGCGCCGTTCGCGTCGGCCGGCTTGCCCCCAAGACTCAAGACGCTTTGCCTGCGTAAACGATGTACCTACTTATTTAGTCAAGAACACCAACATTATAAACTTTCAACATTGCTTTACAAAAGTACCCATTTGGAAAGGTACGCATGACGTATCTGTTAGATTCTCTCTATAGGTACAAAGACAAGCGATAGCTAGCTATCCTAAACTTGAGATATTGTAAAGAAATTTCGTAAAAACGCATTACTAGTCTGTACATTGCCCAACAATTCCCCAAAGTAGTCAACAAAAAAAGCAAATAATGAACATACCTAAATAATAATATTCTAAATGCTTTCGAGTCGTTGTAACGATTAGGAAGCTATCTATCGCGACCCTGTGCGTGCGAGTATCTACCCGCGCACACACACAGCGCCGCGTGTGCGTGCAAACTGAGATAGCAATACTCCGAATGAATTTTTCACTCGCCTCGAATTGCATTTGCGAGCTTAGTTCGCCGCGTTCTTAAGAAGACTTTTATATGGTTAGTCAGGCTATAAGTAATTCAACATTAAAAGGTTTTTCTACTAAATCGTTTACTGTCTCATTACGATAGAATTCTAACTCCAAACTTAAACTTTTGAACTGTATTTCAAATGCGGTAAAGTACTTAAAACAAAAACTGATTTGGGCAATTGCAGAGAACAATTAGTTCAATAATATGTATAATTCCAGGTGAAAAACAACAAAGACATCGAAAACGTCCGCCTCATCGCGATCCAGCCGACCCAGCTCACGGACACAAACGTCCTGGTGCACACGCCCAACATCGAGCACTACAAGTCTCTGCGCCTCACGCTCGCACTGGAGAGCAGCCCGCACTCGCCCGTGTACTCCACCAAGCTGGAGCCGGCCGGCTACCAGGCGCACAACAACCCCGGCCTCATGTACGTGCTGCCGCGCCTGGCGGCCGACAACAAGACGTACGTGCTGCAGCTGGAGTCCAGCCTGTCCAAGGCGACGCACGACTATGCGGAGGAGGTGCATTACTTCAACTCGGATGGACAGTTCAAGCATTTTACTATTGAGTTTGTGCCCAAGGTCAGCATAGTTATGTACTAAGATTATCATTTTATTTATTCATTATATTTACATATTTTTAAATTTTTAGATTATTGTATCGTTTATTTAATTATGTACACATTTTAAATTTACATTTTTAAATATTTCTTTATAAAAACAAATCATAAAAAAAAAACATTTAAAAATATAAAAAAAAAAATGGTTGTCCGCCGGTATCGGGAACAGGGTCCAAGCTACCGATGGTTAGGGCTCCAGAGACAGGAACCTCCTCACAATGCGAGCCGTATCGAGGAGTACTAGCTTCTGCATCAGACCCTTGATCCAACCGCCCAATGACAGCCTCGACAGATAGTCGTCGAGGCTCTTGGCCATCAGGCCGTTGGCCGTAACGACAATCGGCACAATGATCGCCGAGTCCACATTCCACATGTCGACAACCTCGTGTGCTAAGTCAAGATACTTGATTTGTTTCTCTTTCTCAGCTTTCACGAGGTTCTCGTCATGCGGGTTCACTAGGTTCTCGTCATGCGGGAGAGATTATTATTATTATTATCTATAAGATTTTAAAGACATGTGACATCCACTAACCCGCACTGTGGCTGCGTGGTGGATTACGGCTTTATGCGGTATTCCCTCTATCAGAGAAGAGGCCTGAATCCCAGCAGTGGGCACATAAAAAGTCTGATGATTTTTTGTTTGTAATGTATTTGACGTCTTGATTCTCCAAAAATTTTTGAATAGCAGTTTGTAAATTATTAAAGTGGATTGAAATAGTACATTTCGTATCGAGCATAAAAAGTCGAGATTTTAACACGAGTGATGTAGCCAATTTCGACGTGAAACGAAGACGAACGTCGAAAGCTACATGCGAGTGTTAAAATAAAAAGCCTTTTCATGCGAGACACGGACGATTATTTTTCTACTACCTGATGAGTTTACTTAATTAAATGCAAATAAGTTCCAGCAACAATTTATTAGAAACGTACAGACTAAAAACCACAGACTATATACACACCATCAACGCGCGCTTTTTCGAGAGGTAACAGGTCCGGTATCATTCTGCCAGTTACATAATGATTACATAATGAAACTGTTATGTAATATTGTTTTGGAACGAAGTTCCTTATCGCGCGTTGCCAAAAGCGGCTAGGTTATATATATGTATATATATATACTAAAGGAACTTCGTTCCATCCGTGTGTCCTTGACATCTCTCAAGTTTTTTTTTAATTTTTTTTTTTATAATCTTGTCTAAATGTTCATATTTTGAAACAAATTTCTTAGGCAATGTGTTATATAATAGACAAGGTAGTAGAATAGTTATTTATGCAACTGTTGTATAATAAGGGGTATTAAAACACGAATGTGGGTTTTAATACCTAATTGTAACAGTTGCATACAAGACTTTATCTACACCCATGATATGAATCCTCTATAAAGGTTGTGAAACCATAGGGTATTGTACAGTGTTGTAATAACTCTATGTAAGTTCATGGAAAGTTTAATTACTGAGTATCTAATACAAACAAACTATGTATAGTTAATAATATAATTATTTATTGTAATAATTATTTACATTTTGGATCGTACAATTATTAATTTCAAAAAAAGAACATTGTCATGCACGCGCGTTTCACTACCACAGCGCCGTAATTAAACGTAATTTAATAAAACACTCGTGTTATACTATTATAAACCCACATTCGTGTTTTAATACCCCTTATTATACAACAGTTGCATAAATAACTATTATATAGATTTTTAATGGAATTATTGGCAATGTTTGCGTCACGTTATTTGCCACTTTGAGATCATGTTTTCTTATACGCATGGCATGGTATGCTGTTATTTGAGTAGGTATAAGATTTATTACTGCGCAGTCATTTGTAGCCTACTTCAGGGTGGCAAACTTACATTATACTGTACAAGACATAAAATAGTTTTCTTTCCAGTTTCGTATCAAGCCATTTCACAAGACAAATTGCACCATTTTTCATATTGTGGATATTTAATAATTTGCGCTATCTATCTATCTTTTGGTTTTAATCAAAATCTTATTCTCCTCAGGTAAAATCCAGCGAGCAAGAAGTCCGTCAGACGTCCCTGCTAGTAATTCCCTTACTAGCCGCCCTCGTCCTCGCCTACACGCAGCGCGCGCGCCTGCTGGCCTCGCTCGCGGCCGCCCTGGCCGCCCGCACGCAGCGCGCCCCCCGGGCCGCCCGCCCCGACCGCACGGACCGCACCGACCGGGCGGAGGCGCTGGACCGGGCCAGTATCGACCAGATAGTGTCTTCACTCAACCCGCCTGGCAAGAAGCCCAAGAAGAAGCAGCTGTAAGGTGATACAGTGAGTGGATACTACTTGATATAAATTATGTCCTCTTGGGATATTAGATTAAGGTCCATTTGCGTGAAAATCTTTACTCAGAGCTAGTTGCTAACACGAGGTTATATTGACAATATATTATGACAAACTGTCAATTTAACCTCGTGTTAGTTGAACTCTGAGTGAAGTTTTTCACGCAAGGTTTTGCATATGAAAATTGTATTTTGTAATGAAGTGAGAAAATTGTGTAATTTTCTAAATTTTTGGAAATGATAAGTCAATCACTTTGGCCATCAGCACTCTAATTGCATAACTTTATTGAAAGCCTTATTCATTTTAATAGTTTAACAGTATTCATTGCGTTGATAATAAATATATATATGAAACAATACACGATATATTATTATCACTTGTATGTGGCGGGTGTTTTGAACTCAACAAAGTTACGCTAAAAGAGTACAGTTCGTAACATTTTGACATTGCCTTTGTATGAAATATCGCCCTTACTCCTACAGTAAAAGCGATTATTGTTGTGCAAGTATTAGCACTGACGTGTGAATGATTGTACGTTATTGTAACATCGTGATAGATCAATAACACTTAAAATCATCTAAAAAATACATCCGAAAGATCACGTGTACGTTAATCCATCTCAAATTATTTCCTCAAATATGTTTTTACCGGTTTGTTACTAAAAAAGAACGTAACCACAATGTTTACTTGTATTTTAGAACATATTTATTCGAACAAATTTGTTAGGTATACAAGATTTTAAACAGAATTTATTTGCCTGAGTAATAACAATTTATTATTCCAACAAAAAACATTGTTTTTATCATTAAATATTTTAAGAATGCCGAATTAACTTAAAATCATAGGATATAGTGCAATTACTTTAAGAGCAACTCTTATTTTAAAATCATACTGTACACAATTACTTCTAAAACATCAGCATTTTATCATGCCTTTTGCAGACATGGCAAATTAACACAAAAATATAATGGTTCCCTTTTAGCCACCCCAAAAAGACTTTATTACATTTATAACAACATAGGCCCATACTTGTAAATCACCCAGTGACTGAAAATAGAATCAGTCAAAGAAATGTAAAAGACATGATTCTATTATTTTCAATTAGCTTCTAAAAACATCGATAATCTTTCAAATCTTATTCTTTCAATAGTACAAGATCCCACCGCTTAAATCTGTAGACATTGCCAGGCAATCCTGCAGTAATATATTCTGTTATCAATTGTCATTCATGAAAATTATGTTTGAACAGAAAACATGTCCCTGCAGATTTAAGCGCTGGGAACTTAGACTACAAGAGAAAGCTCTCAATAGGGAACATTACTGCCAATTGCTCCCGCCAGATGGCGCTTGATAGAGTGGAGTAAACATAACAACTTGGCGACCATTAATGTTTATGGTTACCGAACTTTATTTAGTGTTTTTAGGAATAATTAGTGTTCAAAAACCAAATAATAATATTGCTAGCTGTTGGTCAACAATGCATCAGGGTTGTGGTTTTGGATGCAGAAATAAAACTGGCCATATGATCCTAAAAAACGCCAACATTCGCAAGCAATGAGAAATTACTGGTCGTCGCTGGAATTTTACAAAAAAATCAAGGCTGTGTCCTGACCGTTTTAAAGCAGAAGATTTAAAAAAGAAGGATTTTGTTGATTAACATAATATCTGCAAGTTACACTAGACTTTCAATGTTCGCGTTCGTATTCGTACCTTTCAACTAAATCCGTTTTTTTTCCTTTACTGATGCACCGCGATCTCGAAGCCGGGTTTTTAGCTGCAGTATGGTCTGATTTCCTCAATTCTTAGTTAGCTCAATTTTTCTTTTCATTGTTAGTTTTATATTTTGTATGCATATACTGCGAAATTTTGTCGCTCGTCTTTGACAGTTTGGTTTGTTTACTCCGATTCCTCTGATTTCTGTGGCGCCATCTGAGCTCAGCTTTGCGGATAGTTCCCTATTGGCTGAGTGATTTATCAAAACGGGCCTTTGTTTACTTATAAAATCATCATATTAACATTTTTAATTTGTTTTTATCTACGGCTTGAGCCAGTGTGTTGGCGATCGTTGTATTCCAATTGATATCATTTTATTAATAAAATAATATAATTTATGTAAGTTATACTCGGTTAAGGTACAGTGAGTGAATTTATTTATATTTTGTTGTGCATTGTTTAAACTTTTAATGCATTTATGTGATGTATGTTCCAAATGTAGGGAAAATAAAATGGATTGTTTGTTTAGAAAAGTGTTTTTATTTGAAACGATATTTTTTAACACGCTTTTATTTGCTTGGTATGTATGTATCAATGTAACGGAATCTTTGAACGAGATTTTCACCCCCTTCAAAACGTCGAATTAATTTGAAACTTTGCACACTTATCAAGGACCGATGACAGTACAGCTTTTTAGTTTTTAGAACATTTTTTTTTATTATTTTAAGATAAGATCTATTCTTTTTCAAAATTTTATTAAATAGGTATGCATTATACAAAAACCAGAAGTGGCTAATTACATCTGCAAAATAAAAATGCTACACATGATCAAAATATAATAGCGTAGTTCGTGCATAACTTAATTTCAAATATTTCTATGAAAATTTCTATAGATCAATATTAAAGCTTCCAACCAGTAGCAGAAATCTTGCAATGTATGTGGAGTAAGATACATTTTATTCGTAGCAGTCTCCATATCGCTCCTGGCAATCAGCGAGGGATCTTGTGTGGTGGTCCCATAGTCGAGCGTTTTCTTTGCTGTAAAGAAGTCAATTTTAGTATAATTTAAATAGAAACTCGAATATGCTTATTTCGCCGAGGTCAACATCGTCCTCCTGCCCTTGTTCTTATATATTTGGACCGAAATAAATATGCAGTATATGAAGAGCAGATGTCAAGAGCAGTGGTGGTCCAGTTGCAACAGCCGCGACTTATGAATTGTAGGTCGTGGGTTCAAACCCAGGCAGACGCTTTAGTTTGCGTAAAAAATTACATCACTACTGCTTTCAAAACGGTGAAGGAAAAGTGTCCTAGAAACAAACAACTAAGCAGAACTACTACGTCTACATTGGGGTATTGCTGATAAAGACTCAGCTTGCGATTAAGACGAATTCAAGTGTCTATGGCGAAGGACGAACGTTTCCAAAGACGACTTTGTTTACTAGTGTCGGGATTGGGATTCCACTGGCATCCAATTTCGGGTGAAATACCAAATGTATTGTATATTGTAGTGTATTGTTTTTTTTTTTCGTGTGAGTATGTGCCCACCTGTGGTGTCAGAGTTAATTAAGCCGCATCTGGGAACCCCACAGGCCTGACTTTGCTATTTCAGACTATATATAAGTCCAGGTGCTTGTCAGTTCTGGGCCAAACATTATATTTAGAGACTATGTTTGCTATCGACACGCTAAGAAGAAGAAGAAGACCAGGTTTCCTCACGATGTTTTCCTTTACCGTTGGCTGTGATGTCCATGATAAACTAAGAAAGTAGAACTTAGTGTATTGCGCCATAACTTACAATACTATAATAAGGTAAGTGACTTACTTGACAAAGTACAGTTGGAAAGCAGAAAAGAAGTTTCTTTGTGACCTGGCATGTAATCTGCACAGCGCCAGTTTTTCACACTCGTCGGCTCTGTAACAAAACCGTGATTTTAGCAACTGCCATTGTTTATTCCATCCTGGGGAAAAAGTATTTTTTAGCCTTTATGGACTCTTTCTAGTTTTTTCATTGAGGTCGTAATTCAATCAATCTCCCTAGCCTTTTCCATATATTTTATTTATTTATTTAGGTAACCAACAGCGATATATAAAAATATTTTTCTACTACCTTGTCTAGTATGTAACACATTGCCTAAGAAATTCGTTTCGAAATATAAACATTTAGACACAAGATTATAAAATAAAAATAACAAAATTACATAATAACAGTTACGAAATGACTTTTGTGTGGAGTTTTGATATAAATATGTAACTGACAGAATGATACTTAAACTGTTACCACTCGATTGTGTGTATATAGTCTGTGGGTTTTTAGTTTGAACGTTTCTAATAAATCGTTGTTGGAACTTATTTGCATTTAATTAAGTAAACTCATCAGGTAGTGGAAAAAGAATCGTTCGTGTCTCGCATAAAAAGGCTTTATTTTAACACTCGCATATAGCTTTCGACACGAAATTAACAAAATTGGCTACATCGCTCGTGTTAAAATCTCGACTTTTTATGCTCGACACGAAATGCACAATTACAAAATATGCGTATTACAGTTTTTAATGGCCAATTAAAGGTTTCCCTGTGTAACTGGGATATATTTATTATTATTTCCTTTATTTATTCTCGTTCTTACTTTATACATTTTTAAATATTAATAAAAAGAAAACTTAAAAACATTTAAAAATATAAAAAATAGAGGCCAACCGGTATCGGGAACAGGGTCCAAGCTACCGGTAGTTAGGGCTCCAGAGACAGGAACCTCTTCACAATGCGAGCCGTATCGAGGAGTACTGCCTTCTGTATCAGACCTTTGATCCAACCGCCCAATGACAGCCTCGACAGATGGTCGTCGAGGCTCTTGGCCATCAGGCCGTTGGCCGTAACGACAATCGGCACAATGATCGCCGAGTCCACATTCCACATGTCGACAACCTCGTGTGCTAAGTCAAGATACTTGATTTGTTTCTCTTTCTCAGCTTTCACGAGGTTCTCGTCATGCGGGATGGTGACATCGATTATCATTGTGCGGCGGGCTAATCGGTCTATCACCACTATATCTGGCTTATTGGCAACAATAGTCCTATCAGTGATGATAGACCGATCCCAGTACAACGTGACATGGTCATTTTCGAGAACTGGGTCGGGCACATACTTGTAATACGGTACCTCCGATTCCACTAGATTGTACTTTAAAGCAAGTTGCTGGTGAACAATCCTGGCCACTTGGTTATGCCTGTGTAAGTACTCGCCGTTAGCCAGACGAGAACAACCAGAGATAATATGTCTGATGGATTCACCCGGACGGTGGCATGCCCGACATATGTCAACCGTCCCGTCCTTCATTATATGTCTCCGGTAGTTATTCGTCAGGATAAATTCATCCATAATTGCACAGACAAAACCTTCAGTTTCCCCGAAAAGGTCGCCGAAACATAGCCAGGATACGGACGCTGGGAAATCTACATCGGGCCCATGAATAGCCCGATAGAAGCGCCCGTGTAGCTCCTTGCCTTGCCATACCTCTTTGCGTTCGTCAGTCGATAGTATTACAGGCTTGCGCCAGTTCTCTTTAGCCATTATTATTATTATTATTATATACTTTATTGTACACCACTTAAATAATTACAGGACAAAAACATTTATAAAGATAAGTGTACAATGGGAGGTCTTATATTAATATATAAAACATGCGAACGGCCTAATGCCAGATATTTCAAATTAAAATCAAAACATGCAATACAATACATAATTGCACAAAGATTCCAATTTTGAAAAAGTAAAAACACAAAAGGTTAATAATTTTATAAGTAAAAACAAAATATATAACTTATTTTCAATACTTTACAAATATATATATTTATATTGGTATTTTCTTTTGAAACTTATTATTTACTTTCGATGTTTTAAACAATGCTCCTGCCATGTTGTCTCTTCACCACCGTTGGTTACCTGGTAGAGAATGCCTTAGCATTAAGTCCGCCATTGTACCTTTGTGCATGAAGTTTTAAATAAATAAATAAAACATATTTAGTCTAACTGGAAGCAGCCTGAAATTTCCTGGCTTGACTTCCCGTAACGACTGTCAATGACGTACAAATGGCAACCGGGACCAAGGCAAAAGTCATAACTTACTTTCCGAGATTCGGTAGAGTCGGTATACGACGGATGGTCACCCATCCATAGACCGTCCTCGGCAAGCGTTGCTTATAAACTTAAGGGTACACTGGTCGACGGCACGAACTATTTTGTGCGCGGGGTTAAAATGCATATTATATCAACCGACAACACGTGTGGATAGATGCTGTGATGAGCAGTAGGAAGCTAGTTTGCGTACGAATACACACTTTTGCAAATTTGTAGCGAAATGGATAATGAATTAGGATGAAACCGAGCGCGCGAAATTTTATAAACAGACCTTTGGCAGTCTAGATATCATGAAAAAACGACAAAATCTATCTGATCAAAATTAAATTATTTGCTTTGTTGAACTACTAATCCATCCCTGTGTGGAGGCCGTTTAGCAATTTTCCGTCTTCTTATGGTATTTATTTGCGCCCAAAAATGCGTTAAAATTAGTCGAAATGTGTATCTTTCGACGCTCATAACTTTCCAATATTATCTTTTTTTACTTTTTCGCTTCCATACAGGGCTAGATAATGATGAGACAAATTGATATCACTTTTTATTTTGAACGTACCTACATCGTCAAACAGTGGAATAATCCCTAGACTACGTTTGTATGGAAAAAAAATCGACTAGTGTAACCTTAAGGATATGGCCTAGAAGTGTTCGTGGCTAAATAAAGATTATTATTTATTTTATTATTAATGTATACACAGAAAATACATACAGAAAACACATGACAAAAGAGTACAAAGGTACTGATTATTTCTTAAGAAATTTCTACCAGCAGACCCGCGAAAAGGAGAAATGAAGATGAAATGTAGACAAATAGTGTGTGAGAACAGGAAGAGAAGAAAAGTGAACGACTAACCTAAGATATAAAAACATACACATATAGTGTATGTAAGTGATATAAACTTAAATAAATGCATAACCCTAAAATACATAGATACTAAATATATATACATATACTTATAAAATCAGATTTGAGAGGAAAGATACTCGTAATGCTCTTTTAATAGTTTTTTATTATTTAGTCATTACTCGTTGAATTTCTTCTGGTACTAAAATACGGTACTTACTGTCTCTTAGTCCTCATCTTGGTGACGCCGCTGTCTGCCGCCCCTCCCAGCGCGAACATGGGGTTGATAAACCTTTTGCTCAGATGATGATGTGATTCACTTGAGTCATTTTCTGGAAAAAAACAATACATCAAAACCAGAATATTGACAAAAACGATGTGGTGATTTTTGTTGTATAGAGGAGTTATCAAATAATTCAAAGCTATAAAGAAATTGCACAATCTAAAGAAGGTTAAGACTATAAATAATGCGAAGCATTATATTTATGCACACACATTTTTTGATAGGTAGCCAGTTCACTGAAAGTACAGGTAAGAGGAACCGTTGAATGTTCATTGCAGGTTTTAAAGAAGCTTACCAGCGATTTCTAAATCCAATGGCTGGCACAAAACTGTACATAATAAAGCCACAAATAAAAAGATCGTAATTTTCTGCATTTTCACTACACGTACAAGTTGCCAATTTTTGATATCTTCAACTATCTCTACCGATTTTCAACTGATGCATTTTCGGATCTCCTGCCGTTATATAGAAGTTCTGACGGAAGGTACTGACGCGTATCGCAACTTTAATGGGAATTATAAATAATACGGTCATAATGTGGTGCTAAGTGGAACAAACGATTTGTTTCAACAAAGCGTTCGGAGGGTTCTGTAGTTCTGCACAATGCGGCAAGGGCGAGGTTTTCGAGGACCATGTCTAGTTGATTGTGTACATTTTGTGGTTAGTAAAAAACACAAGTTTATGTAGACTTGGACAATCCCACCGCACTATTCCCAAACCACTGCAACGCCTGAAAGCCAACAGTGGCGACCACCAGAAAATCGCCGAGGCAATGAAGTTCGACGAAGTCCCGGCGAATGAATTTAACCGCCTTGGATCACGCTACGAAATTAATCATAAAATAATAACGGAGGAGTAGCACTTGTGGTTTGTAAAACTAACCGACCCCAATATAGCTGAGTATATGCTAGGCTGGTAGCCTTTTCCTTGGGTCGGCTTCCAGTATGAGGATAGGAACGACTGCCTATCTGAACTACACAACCCAGTAAAAGATATCCTGGCTTCTGAGTATCTGTAACGACTGTCAAATATCTACAATTGGCAGTCGGGACCAAAACCTTAATGTGCTTCCTGAGGCACGGACGATGGTAACCCATCAACCGACCGACTTCGAAAGGTATTGCTTAACTTTGAAGATCGATCCGTGCAGCTGTTACTATTTAGCCATGAGCTCCTCAGTAAAAACCACAAGGACGTAAAAGATTGTTCACAACATCTCTTGTCCAAATCTATTTCAAGCAGCGCAGCTTAGGTAGCTGTTTTCTTGTTTGATGGTTTTATAGTCTATCTAGATAAAGAATAAAATACAGTCTACCCAACATGGACCATAGCAAGACAACACACCAACGAAAACAAGAACACAATTTATTGACTGTTGCTTGCAGTAGCAGTCAATATTATCGGTATTTCGCCCTGCCTTCCGCGGCCTGGACGTGGTCGCCACCGTCTAATGGCGGGCGTGTTGGGGCCGCAGGGGAGATCCCTATCCCCTGCAGCCGAAAAGTGGTGAGTGACCCGTCCAGTGGGACCAAGGGTGCCATACACGGGGTCTCCTGGCGCCCATGTGCTGGTTTGGTCCCTGGGGTATTCACGGCATGCAATGTGTTCTGGTGCGCTCGCTGGTGATGGAGGTTACTCCGCACCGGAGCGTCCGGCGACGGGCAGCCGCGGCGGATTTGCGGTAAGTGCTAACGAGTGCCCGTGCTCCCGCCATAAGCGGCACGGGAGGACACCGTGGAGTTTTAGTGAGCCGTTCTAAAAACTGCGCTACTAGAACGATTTTGAAAGGTAGTTTTTATATTCTTAATAGGCTCCATGTTTGAGCATTTTCTCTCATGATGGTAAGCTATGATGTGGTTGGCGGTGAAGCACGCTTGCCTAGAACTAGGTCTTGCCTTTAGAGAATAATAGACCGGCAGTCGGCAGGGAATTCCACTCCTTAGTTGGTGTTTTTAGGTTACTTAATAATCTTCCTTCTTTCGCATACAGTCTATCTACATGTTTGTTATAGCAATAAAAAATCCTGGGACTTTTTTAATTTGATGAACTTATGCAAATAATTGGTAGGTATGTACATAAAATGTCGTCATGGAGTTGAAATAAAGCAAGTAAATCAAATCAAATCATTTTTATTTGCTCAAACATGAATACATAGAACATAACAAATTGTCAGCATATAGAAATGTTAGAATACAAAATAATTAAACGTCATGTTTGCCTTGGAAAATGGCATGCAAATATTATAAAAAAGGAATAAACATCAAAATAATTAATAGAATGTCATATTTAGTAATAATAAGATATAAAAATAAATGTCGCGTAAATTTTAATAAACTAAATCAATTCATAATAATCATTCTAGAATGTCAAAGCAATATTATTAAAAAATGTCAAGATATGAAAATATTAAATGTGTAAAATGCAAATGTCGTGAAAAATCATGAAAATTTCAATCAAATAATACATGTCATGGTTGTGATTCTAGAATGTCAGAGTTAAATTATAAAAAAACAAAAATATATTAAAACTATTAAGTCAAAATAATCATTCTAGAATGTCAAAATAAAATTATTAAAAATGTCAGGCAATGTGTCAATTGGCAATTTGTCATAAAAAAATCGGTGATCCTAACGATTTTCTACAAACTCATTTAAATTGTAATAAACTTTATCTGTTAGAGAATTTCTGACTTTATTTTAAAATGCTAAATTACTTAACTGCTTCCAGCTTTTAAGGAATTTGTTATAATTTTTGGATTCATGCAAAAGTCATTCTGCCGCATAAGTGCCGTTCTGTGTTGATGTTAGCAAATTTGGGTATTGTCGCGTCTATTACGCGAAATCGATCTGCCATGCGAGTAAACAGATGTTATATTATTTCTTAAGAATAACTAGGTATCTAACTATGTTATAGTCGTGACAGCTCAGTAATAAGCTGCCGTTTCTCGAGCAAGATTCTGTAGTTTTACTAAACCGGCAGAATGAAGAACATTCGGCCGGTGAGTGTGGTTAATTTAATATAGCTAGCCTATCCGCCTAGAAACCAGAAGCATCCTTAGGACTTCTTATGATCGCCCCCGGTGGGTTCCCGCATTGTCGAGGCGGTGGGGCTCAGTAGCCGTGGCTTGGTCACCCACGGTGAAGCGAAGAGGAATCCGAGGAGGGGCCGCTCGTCAGGGCTTTTGCCGAATAAACCGACGACGACGCGCGACGTAGCGGCCAACAAGTAGGTTGGTGCCGCTTGGGCGACATCGCAACTGTGGGGAGATCCTTATCCCCTGCAGCCGAAAAGTGGTGAGTGACCAGTCACAGTGGGACCAAGGGTGCCATACACGGAGTCGTCTGGCGCCTATGTGCTGGTTTGGTCCCTGGGGTAGTTATGGCGTGCAATGTGTTCTGGTGCGCCGGTGATGGAGGTTACTCCCCATAGGAGGGTCCGGCGACGGACAGCGGCGGCGGTGGGTTCGCGGTGAGTGCTAACGCATGCCCGTGCTCCCGTCATAAGCGGCACAGAAGGTCACCGAGGAGTTTTAGTGGGTTGGAGTCTCACATAACTAGTAGTGTATGTGTATAAGTTGTTTTAAGTTGTTTTTAAAAAAACGTTGCCCCACACTAGGAATTGTGTATGTATTTATAGTTTGTATGTATATCTTTGTATTTGAATAAATATTACCTATCGTGATTTATTCTCAATATTGCACCTACCACTGTTTGTCTCTGCATCACCCAAAGGTCGACTGGTAGAAAATGCCTAAGGCATTAAGTCCGCCTCTGTACGTTTTTGTGCGTGAAGTATTAAATAAATAACTGCGCTATCTCACCTCCTGTCATGTCCCCTGCCCTGTGCCACAGAATATGCGATCGAGTATGCGCTGCCACCGACGACGCCGTGGAAGTGGCTAAGTTTTGGCCCAAAAATTAACGACTGTCGGGCCAGCGATACGAAGAAGAAGAAGCGCAGTCTGCATGAGCATTTATCCAAGCTAAAAAAGAACAAAAAAAAGGCTTCTTATGCTGCATTGTGTGCCAATATTTTCGGCACTAAAGCAATCTAGATCTCAATCTAGACTGCAGTCTGTATACGGAACCTGAATCTTACAACTGTTTTATTGTTGTATTTATATTTTTAATTCAATAATGTTAATATAGTAAGTAGAGGGTCACGAAGTGGCGTGTAACATGACTGCAGCCTTATTGCGTAAGTGAATACGGCAACGCAAAGCGTTTGACCGCTATCAATCTACCAATCACACATACGTGGAACACCATATAGCGTCATTCATCTCGCATGTGACTGGTCGATTTGAAACCCTTCGCCTTGCCGAATTCACCTGCGCAATTCGGCTGTAGACTACCGCGCGTTTTTTTCCACGAGACAGCACAACTATTAATTAGAAATGTCCCTCTCCTTACAAATATCAACTTTTTTTTAATGTATTTTCTGAACTATGGGAATCTGTTTGTCAATAAAAACAATAAGCCACTTGTTTGTCTGGAACTACTTGTCCTGATTATTTTCATAGTTATCATCGAGAGCCAATCAATTGCTGAACTTTCCAGCAAACCGTCTTCTTGACTCAGCCTAAAAATCTTTGGGCGTGACTGGGAATGCCTTGTCTCTTCAGTCGATTGTACTGTAGTCCACCCTCTCCACTTAAGGCCTATGCGAGTTCGTTTGTATGAGATGCTAGTTTCTCCTGGTTTTTCAGGCTTGCCTGAACTATTTCCTCACGAACAGTGTTTCTGCCTAGGTCAAGATATGTATTTGTTGCTACAATTATCTACTATCGAGATTATTCTAGCTAGGTATTGAACACACTAGAATAATCTAGTGACTAGATTATGCAAGTACACGTAGAATCATTGAATTCTTTAGATCTGAATACGATGGTATATGGTGGTGGTATGGTCCTCCCTTTTAATTAAATCTTTAAAGATCCTTTGTGGCTGGTTCCTCTATCTATTTTTGGTAACTCACGGACCCCACTTTGTGACATGACACTTTTTTGTGTTGACAAATAACTAACATCCTTTGATTAATAGTGAAATCAAATTGGACGCTTCTAGAATTTTCCAGATCTCCATAATTGCTTCAGTTCTTTAACAATTTATGAACGCCAATTTAGCCAGCATTTCTTGACTATGCAGTTACCATGTAGGGTCCTATTATTTGACATGGCTTGACGTCAATTCTCCCAAGTAGATAATCGATTATTATTCGATATATTTAGAGCCCAATTCATACGTCCTGTTCTATTCGGTGGTGTTTGTGAAAGATATCAGCGTATCGTATACACTGTGTGCTCGAGATCAACTGGACAAATTACTTGTGAAAACAGAGCAGTTTCCTATGCTGGAGTGCTGGGTGAAACGATGAAGTTTAAGTAAATTTAAGTTCTGTCTGCTGATTGTTTATAGCTAAAGGAAGTGGACTACGAGAAAGCCTTCGATTCGATCGAGACTTGGGCTGTACTGCAGTCTCTCCAACCGGTACATTGAAGTGTTGAAGTGTTTGTACAAGAACGCCACTATGTCAGTCCGTCTTCAGGATCAGACCTCGAAACCAATTCTTCTCCGGCGCGGCGTGAGACAGGGAGACGTCATTTCTCCGAAACTGTTCACTGCTGCGTTGGAGGATGTCTTCAAGGTTCTGGATTGGAAAGGGCTTGGCATCAACGTTAATGGCGAGTACATCACTCACCTTCGGTTTGCCGACGACATAGTGGTCATGGCTGAGACCATGGAGAGCCTCAGTAAAATGCTCGATGACCTCAGTAGAGCTTCCGAAAGAGTGGGTCTTAAAATGAACATGGACAAAACCAAGGTCATGGTGAATGCCCATGTTACACCCACTCCTATCAAGGTCGGAGACTCTACACTCGAAGTTGTGGGCGACTATGTCTACCTGGGAGAAACGATCCAATTGGGTAGGGCCAACTTCGAGAAAGAGGTCAACCGTCGAATCCGACTCGGCTGGGCAGCGTTCGGGAAGTTGCGCGGTATCTTCTCGTCCAACTTACCACAGTGTCTCAAGACGAAAGTCTATGACCAGTGTGTGTTGCCAGTGATGACATATGGCTCTGAGACGTGGTCGCTTACAATGGGCCTTTTCCTTGCGTGATCGAATCAGAAATGTGGAGATCCGCAAGAGAACCAGGGTTACCGACATAGCCCGAAGAATTGCCAAACTTAAGTGGCAGTGGGCAGGGCACATTGCTCGCAGAACGGATGGCCGATGGGGCCGAAAAGTTCTGGAATGGCGACCGCGAACCGGAAGACGATACGTTGGAAGGCCTCCCACTAGGTGGACCGATGACCTGGTTAAGGTTGCGGGAAGGCGCTGGATGCGAGACGCACAGGATCGGTCAATGTGGCGACGCCTGGGGGAGGCCTATGTCCAGCAGTGGACGTCTTTCGGCTGAAATGATGAAAGGAAGTGGCGACGGGCGGGCGTTTTGACTTTATGTAGAACTTCAAAAAGTGCTGGCTTCAAGTAAGGCTGATACCTTATTTGAATTATTGACTTTTTAACCGACTTAAAAAAAAGGAGGAGGTTCGCAATACGTCGGATCCTTTTTTAGGGTTCCGTACCCAAAGGGTAAAAACGCGACCCTATTACTAAGACTCCGCGGTCCGTCTGTCTGTCCGTCTGTCACCAGGCTGTATCTCATGAACCGATAGAAAAAAAGAAAATTAGAGTAGAAATTTTCACAGTTGGGTATTTTTGTTGCCGCTATAACAACAAATACTAAAAACAGAATAAAATTAATATTTAAGTGGGGCTCCCATACAACAAACGTGTTATTTTTTTCCGTTTTTTGCGATAATGATACGGAACCCTTCGTGCGCGAGTCCGACTCGCTCTTGGCCGGTTTTATGTATGTATTATTCAAAGACGACTGGATTTGGAAAATTCATCTTTTTTTTGAAAGGGTATAGGTACCTCTTACCAGATGGTCCCATGGTCATCAGGTCAGGATCTGATGATGGGATCCTGGAGAAATCGAGGAACCTTCTCAAATGTTTCAGGCATACAAAATAATATAGCGATTTTGGTATTTTCATCAACATAAATTCCCGTAATATTTTATTTCATACTACATAATTTATCTAGTAGACACGTCATTTAATGACTTAATTAGTTCTCACTAACTCCCACGTTCGCAATCCATTTCGTATTCTACCAAAGCGTTCCCGTAGATTCGCTTGTATTTGGAATCAAGCAATGTTCAATGTATTTCACATACATACATAATCTCACGCCTTTTTGCCCATGGGGGTAGGCAGATACTACACTCACTAACTATATTTTAGGCAGTCGGTGTATTTCGTAGGTACCATTTTTTTGCGTTATGGACACCGACTTCCAAAAATAAAGTTCTATTTCACTTTATAGTTTTCTTATTTGGAAGACGGTAGTTTTTTTTTGTAAAAAGATTTTTTATTTTTCACTTTTTAGTTACACCTACCTAAAGTATTATATTATCTGTGCTAATAGGCAAGTTGTTAAGTAAGTTTCCTATAACGCCAGAATAGATTACCCGAATATCATGAAACTTCGACAACACCGGTCAAATGAGAGATCTGCTTACCCCTTAAGAGCGTACTGGCGTGATGTTTTGTTATGAAATGGTATAAACAATAAGCAGACATACGATTGCAGCAGTACCGAGAGATATACCGTTATTTATTGAAGAGTTCTGTTGTATATCTCCGAAGTTCTTCATCAGATCTTCACCAAATTAAAATGGGACCAATTTTGGAACATACTCTTTCAAACAAATTGAAAAAGAGAATTTTCAAAATCGGTTCAAAATTGACGGAGATATCGGTGAAAATACAAAAAAAAAACATACATAAAGTCAAACATAGAACCTCCTCCATTTTCGAAAGTCGGTTAAAAAAACATAAATCAAAATCGGTTCACCCTTTGGGACGCTATGATGCCACAGACAGACACACAGATAGACTGATACACAGCAACACACGTCAAACTTATAACACCCCTCTTTTTGCGTGGGGGGTTAAAAAGTAATCATAACTCCTAATCTAACTCTTCTTGGTGTTATACAACGGCCGGTGTACCTCAGGGTGGCGTTTTATCTCCTTTACTCTTCGCAATATTTATAAACGCTATCTCCAAAAAACTTCTCTCCTCCTACCACCTTTATGCAGACGATTTACAGATCTACAAACAAGCTGCCCTTGCAGAGTTAGCTGATGCAATGAATGCAATAAATAAGAATTTGGCTACAATTTGTGAGTGGAGTGAGGCAAATGGGCTTCAGGTAAATCCGGCGAAAACCCAGGTCATAGTTGTTGGCAGCTCTAGGATGATTCCAAAAGTAAATTGGACACAACTTCCTCTGGTACAATTTAACGGAACTACTATTCCAATAGGTGAGAAGGTTAAGAATCTTGGGGTTTTGATCGACAGATATCTGTCTTGGGGTCCGCAGCTTCAGGACGTAAGCCGCAAATTTTTTGCATCTGCCAGGTCCCTAGACGATTGCGAAACTTTCTTCCCACTGCTACTAAAATTGCGCTTGCACAATCCCTTCTGCTTCCTATCCTTGACTATGCTGATGTCAGTTATCTCGATCTCACCCAGGCACAACTAGATAAACTGGAGCGTCTTAAAAACTTTGTATAAGATTTATATTTGGCCTGCGCAAATATGATCACATTTCTGAATTTCGGACAAAGCTCAAGTGGCTTCCCATACGTCTTCGCCGGGATTCTCGTATTTTATTTCTGCTTTACAGTATTCTATACAATCCTACAACCCCCTCTTATCTCAAAGAACGTTTCAAGTTCCTTCATGACACACATAATAGATATCTGAGGTCATCGGAAAACTTGAGACTAGAGATGCCACAAATCTTTTACGGTTCAAGCGGTGCGGTTGTGGAATGCTTTGCCCGTGTCAATAAGGCGTGCTCAATCTCTGCCCATTTTTAAAACAATGGTAAAAAATCACTACCTCTCTCTTTAATAGTTATATTTCTTGATTTTTATGCTTTTGTTCCATACTTATTACTGTATATATTTGTCTATTATATATATATGTATGTATTTATTTTATTTTATATAAATAGTACACCAAAGACTACCTACAGTACTGTCACTCCTTCCATTTTTTTTTAATCCATCCAAAGGTTGTCTTGAAAAGATCGCTTTTAGCGATAAGGCCGCCCATTGTGTCACCCAGTGCAATGTTTTCTTCGTCTATACTTTCTGTAACTTATATGGTGTACATAATAAAGATTATTCTATTCTATTCTATTCTAATACTCTAAAACCGACCCTAAGATCCAGGTTATCTGTGATTACTTAGAACTATTTTTTTGCAACTATTTGTTGATGGCAAACACGCAGAAATCATTGTTTTTTTATTTCGCTTATACTTACATTGGCACTATAAAACGTCGACAAAAGGTGCACGATTCGGGTTAGTCGTTTCCTATGGAGAAGAACCGGCAAGAAACTCCACGGTTACTGTTTTAAAAAAATGGTTTGGTTTTACAATATTTCCATGTTACAGCATTAGTGCTTGGATATGGGGGGACAACGTAGGCCTGACAATAAGCCTTAACAATCTAAAAAAAAGATTAATTATATAAACGAAATAAAAAGTTAACAAATGTTAACAAGCATCTAGATGGCCTACAATGTTCACACATTCAAAAAACAATCGGTAAAAGAATCTATACAAAGGTAAAAAAAAGTATATCAAGACTGTGGCACAAATGTTGTTGTCTATTCTTTACAAAGGGCTTTATATAAATATGATTTAAAACCATTGTAAAAAGTCTAATTACTCGTAAAAGAAGGAAAAAAAAAGAAAAATGAGATTGAGAATAGTTACGAGACATCCACATATTTGTGCCGTTTATGAGTTATGAGTATATGAGTTTTAGGAGCAAAAGCCAAAATTTTTATCTTCAACTTAGTCCTTGATTTTATAATTTGCTTTTTTTAAGATTTGAAAGTTGAAGTTTTGAACTTTCCATCGGTCAGTTCTATAACTGACTTTGGCAACTTGTTATAAAAGCGTATACTGTTTATATGAAAAGACTTGCTAGTTTTCGTTAATCTGAATTTGGGTATTACAATTTCGTGCTTACTGCGTCTATTTAAATTATGGAAGTCGCTTCTTGTTTTGAGGCCCTCGATTTTTAGGACATACAGAAACAGGTAGCTCGCATGTTGGCACCCAAGTGATGTGATCTGGTGAGATTACCATCGCTTATGGACGTCTGCATACCAGAGACATCGATATCATCGCGAATGTTTCTAGCTATGAAATACAGTAAGGTGCAAAACTGACTTAAATTACGGGCAAGATTTCATCATCTAAAACTGCACAACAATACCTATTTAGATCTTACACTGAAACCGTAAACAGATTATGGAATGTTTTTCAATCGAATGGTAGACAACAGATATTTTATTTATAGCATAGCATTGATTTTCGAAAGACTTCTTGTCTATTTTGGAAGCGCTCTTGAACTCTCTAGTTAATTCACAGAACAGAGAAGACAGTAGAAATCGCATATAGCTTTATTAGTATCGGAACCAGCGTACCCAAACTCACACATATACAGTTTATTTGTATTTCATAACACTAAGAAATCTTTGGTGTGATTGGTAGTTTAATTTTTAGATGAAAGTAGAAAATATGTCAGTCGTCGCTTATTTGAAAATAAACCACAGCTTTATGACAATAGAGTTGGTTTATTGTCTACTCTTTTTGAGTATTTATTACTTTTTTCGTTTAAAGCGCACACGGAATAGTTTAATGAGCGAGTTACGCTACCCGCCGCTAGATGTCACTATAATAAATTCATTTAATTTAAAGCCGTATTTCGTTACCGATAAGATTTATATTTGCGTAATGAGTTCATTACTACTCGTCCTTCTGTAGTGATGTACCACGGTCGTTGACTTATTTATCGACATTCCGTTTTATTTTCCAACAAAATACAGTTGAAACTTCAACTATTTGTAGATCATACAAATATTTGATCCGTGCGGGAATCGAACCCGCGACACGCAGCGCAGCAGTCAATCGTTCAACCACTGCACCAACCGTGCGCCCAATAACTAGAGTTGATAAATATTATTATGTTTGTAATCAAGTTTTTATATAAATTTATTCCAATAATTACGATTTATAGAAAGTATTATTAAGATATTTTAAGGTAAACTACTGATCAGATTTTAAAAATGATTCTATTGATACAAAGATGGGCGTATCTTTGTATGTGGTGTTTTTGTTCTATCAATAGAATTATAGAATACAATACTCTTTATTATGTACACCATATAAGTTACAGAAAGTATAGACGACTTACGACGACGACTTTTTCCTACTCCTCCGTTATTATTTTCTGATTAATTTCGTTGCGGGATCCAAGACAGTTAAATTCATTCACCGGGACTTCGTCGACCTTCATTGCCTCGGCGCTTTTCTGGTGGTCGCCACTGTTGATTCTGGCTTTCAGGAGTTGCAGTGGTTTGGGAATAGTGCGGTGGGATTGTCCCAAAAAAAAGTATAGACGAAGAAAACATTACACTGGGTGGCACAATGGGCGGCCTTATCGATAAAAGGGATCTTTTCAAGACAACCTTTCCATGGATTTAAAAAATGAAAGGAAAGACAGTACTGTACGTAGTCTCTGGTGTACTATTATTAATTACAAGCTGTGACCGCGGCTTCGCTCCCGTCATCTGTTTGCCAACCCTACCCTACTTACCTTCCTGCCTACCCTGCTTACCTACCGACCATATTTGTTTCTATAGTCATCAATCTTTCGCGGAGAATCTTAACACCGTGATTCAGAAAATGACTTCAAATTCACAACGCCATCTATCGAATATCGAGTTCAACTCTCCGAGTATCTGAATTGCGTGTGTTGTGATAATTTTACATCTTGAACACTTTAAATTCATCTAACGTTTGATAGAGTGAATCGATTGCGATGACACAAAAACTAAGTAATTCTTTAAGTTACGCACAATGTTTATGTATAAAAGTTATTTACATTGGTTTCGTACATGTCACGTGATGCGTGCACAAATAAACAGACAAACAGATAAAAATTCCAAAAATGCCCGAAATAGGTTCTGTTGGTTATCCTTTAACACACTGGCTATTTTTTTTGGAAATATTTTCGATGTACAAAAAATACTTTTGTACATATTTATTATATGTATTGATGATTGATGATGATGATGCGATAGACTATACTACAAATGCAATACGTCCTACTGATATGGGAAGCTTACGCTTTTGCCTGCGGCTACACTCTTATTATGATTAGCTTGACTAACTTCCTTAATGAACTGATGAAATTTAGGTCTATGCACCAGTAGATCTTAAATTTCAGACTAACACATAAGCCACTTTTTAACTGACTTAAAAAAAGAAGGAGGTTCTATATTCATGTGTTATTATTATTACACTTTGTTGATTTTGAAGGCTGTTGTCTTTTTAACCGACTTCAAAAAAAGGAGGAGGTTCTCAATTCGTCGTAATCTTAATTTTTACATGGCTGCAAGGAAAGGGTTATGTTTTTCGGGCGTAAGAAGATTTTTTCGAATATTGTAAGTTTAAAGTATCGATAATTCATTATCGATATTGGTAATCTCTAATTGAGTACCTGAATGTGAAATGTGCATAGTTGGAATCTTCGAGAAAAATGTTTGAGTTTTAAAGAAAGTAGACCTTACATTTAACATCATAAAATCAACTTTTACTTGTCTTGTTTAATAAAATATTGTTTTTACATTTTTATCGAAATAAAATAAATTAAGACTTGCCGATGGTAAGATATACCTACATTTGATACATTTTTGGTTCTGCTATCGTGTTTACATTCTAAAACAGCACAATAAGGCATTTTTGTATTTTTTTTTCAAGTTTTTGTCACCGTGACGGTTGAACCAAGACTGATGTGCGTAGTGTGTGCGCGGAAGGAATCATATGCAGAACTGTGCAAAACTCGGGGTACGCGGGCCCCGCCCACTTGCGACTTCTATTGTAGTAGGCGTTTTTTTGTTCTGTGAGTTAATTCTTTATGGTTTTACTACTTGCCGACAGATAGCGCGGTTATCGACTTATCCTGTAGTGAAAAGTTACGACTAGCGCCACCTTGTGGTGAATAGTAGTTACATTCGTTTTTTACTTTATTTTTCGTTCCAATTTTAATTATAACACTGCATGAATACTCAAAAAATATTATGTTATTATCTATATTTGGAGTAGATTAAGAGTAAATAACAAAATCTGGTGAATGGTGTCTTGATTAGCATAGCATGGTTCTTAGATGTTCTGCTATCCAACGCTAGATGTCGCTAAATTAAGCTTGTTGGCAACTTGCTCGAATTTTCTTGATTGTTGTAGATTATTCATGTCTATTCGTACGGCCTCCAGTAGATAGATAGTGTTGTTGGCAGCGCTATATAAAGGGCGTCGCGCGGGAACGACGCAGTATTCAAAGTTTGAGAGCGATCGAGATAAGAAGCGAAAGCAGAGTAGACAAAACGAATAAAAATGTCACTCGCGCCGTACTGGTTTCGTCATCTGAGGAGTCTGGCGACCCGGGATCCCATCGCCAGGGCTTTCGAGGACCCGTTCGTGGTGTTTTCAAGAGATCCATTCTTCAGGGATCCTGTCAAGTACATCAAGGCTGTCACATCACCTGTGGACCATGTTGAAGGCGTTTATTCCGACCACGAAATCAAGGTTGACGGGAAGAAAGTGGAGGTGCATCTGGACGTCCAGAATTTTACTCCGGACCAGATTAATGTGAAAACTATTGGCAACGAAATCATGGTGGAAGGCAAGAAAGAGATCAAGAAAGAAGATGGTTGGACGAGGAGTCACTTCGAGAGGCGGTTCCTACTGCCTGAAGGTTTTCCTCCGGAGCGTGTGGAGTGCCACCTTGACAAAGGAAAGCTGGTGCTGGTGGCCTTTAGATCTGAACCCTTGCAGGAGCGGGCCGTCCCTATCCAGGAAAAGTCTAGTGACAGTGGCAGCGAAGAAAATAAATAGTGTTACTGTGTTATCTAAATATAATACCTAATTTTATGTGTTTATAGACTGATTGGTAATATTTTTACCGACTTAGATGTACTGTGATTATTATTGGTTAATTTTGATTTAAATAAAATGTAATTTAAAATGTCGTTTTATTCAAATTGCATTGTGAATTTGTACCTACTTAGTTGGTTTTATCGAAGGACATGAATCAAATTATTGCGCAATTCATTCCGCTTCTGGCATCATGCTATTGTGTGTGTGGTAAATAAAATACATATATAGAATAACAGTATATTTTATTGTAGTAAGATACCTTCTGTTTACAGCAGACAATACATATCACTAGGGCTATGCAGGGAATGGGATTGCCAACCCTTCTCTATTATAGTATTGTACTCTATTTCGCTTAGGCGTACTATATTTTTTATTTATTAACACGCTTTTATTAGCTTGGTATGTATCTATGTATCAATGTAACGGAATCTTTGAACGTGATTTTCACCCCCTTCAAAACGTGGGATTGATTTGAAACTTTGCACACTTATCAAGGACCGATGACAATGCAATAATTTAGTCAAAGTCAAAGTCAAATATGTTTATTCAACTAGGCCAATAAGCGGCACTTTTGAACGTCAAACAAAAATTAAATATACTAATAATTAAAGTTGATTCTACCGGGCGCGTTTAAATAGTTTGTTTGTGTGTTTGTTGTTTGTTTTGCCTTACCAAGATCTTCAGGATTAGCGACTTTTTAGTTCAATTTACCATTAAAGCGTGTTTTTAGTTTTTAGAACTACAATTTTTTATTTAAGGATCACCAACGAGTGTTACAAAACCATAAAACTTACACAAAATACAAAAATTGCTACACATCATAGTATCCTGTAATGCACACTCAATTAGAGGCAACCACATCTTTTAAATAGCCGATCATACACAGCTTAATATAATTGATTAAGAATATGAAAAGTATATAATAAAAATTTATTGACATGCGATACGAATACGAAATACAAAAAAAAAACATTAAAATTTAAAATTTTGTGATACCTGAATAATAAGAATAACAGTAATGTCAATAATTAAAATTAGTTAAATTAAACATGTCAACATTTTCATTAAATTATAATGGAATTCAAATAAAATTGGAATAAAAACTGAGATTATACTCTACAAAAGCAATAGAGCTGGTACGCTAAAATCACCAACAGACGTCCATAGATAGCCGACAGCTGGGCTTAGGCCTCCTCCAACTGCCGCCACATCGATCGGTCAACAACAATATAAACATAACATTACGCCAGTATCACCGAAGGGTTAGGTAGAGGTGCACCTATAGCACACCCAAATTTTGTCTAACTCCCATGTAACAGAGGACGTGCCTATTTTCGTCAACCGGGAATATTACGAATTGAAACAAGTTGATTGTTATTTGAAAAGCCGATTTCGAGCAGTTAAAAATCACAAACATTATTTTTATTTTGGTTTATCTTATCAATCAGAAATTAAATTATTGTTTATAATTTTCAACCTTTTATGGGTCTACTGCTGGGACACAGGCTTTCTTTCGGTGAGAGGGAATGGGCCGTAATCCACCACGCGGGCTCAGTGCGGGTTGGTAAATGTCACATGTCTTTTTAATTATTCTCATAATTTGATATTATATTAGAAACCGGCCTTATGTTCACATAAGGCCGGTTTCTGGATCCAGTATTTTGAGTTACGATCAATCTAGTCAAACCCTACTATAATGACAAAGTTTAATAGGTTTGCAGGCTAAAGTAGAGTACTTAATTTCATTTCATTTTCATTTATTTATTCATAAACAATATACATTGTGTTTGAACATATTATCATTGAATTATTATTTATACAAATTAAATTACACAACCAAAAATTACAACAAAATAAACAACATTCAATTCAATGTAAAAAAAAAAGTATACAAATTCAATATAATAATTCACAACTTCATATTATAATTCTAAAACTGGGGGATAGACATGACTATTTTTCAACATTTAGGTAGGTACGTGTCTCTGAGGTCATCATTATCATCATCACATCAGCCGAAAGACGTCCACTGGTGGACATAGGCCTCCCCGAAGCGTCGCCACATTGGCCGGTACCGAAGTCTCGCATTCAGCGGATCCCCGCAACCTTCACCAGGTCATCGGTCCACCTAGTGGGAGGCCTTCCAACGCAACGTCTTTCGGTTCGCGGTCGCCATTTCAGAACCTTTCTGCCCCATCGGCCATCCGTTCTGCGAGCAATGTGCCCTGCCCACTGCCACTTAAGTTTGGCAATTCTTCGGGCTATGTCGGTAACCCTGGTTCTCTTGTGTCCGAGGTAAGGCCCAAGATTTACCGTGATTATCACAGATCAGTTTGTACATTTACCAGTAAGAGACGGTTTTACCAAAGTTCAGGCTCTTACAGCAACATATTATTTTTCAAATGAAATTGTTGAAATATCTATGCAATACAAATTTTATCATGAATTCAGGAAACTGTTCCAATTAGTAAGATTGGCAACTGCCTATACCTACCTAACCATTTGATAGTAACCTACTCACAGGAATACCTTTTTTTGTTTTCCTCAAGTTTCATCTGCACTTACTCTACAATATCCGAACTATGGAACTAGGTTCCTTTAAAACCCTGTACCTACAAAATTAAGCAAGTTTTACGAACGTTCCAAATGTTGAAAATTTTAAACTAATGAGAAGAATCAAACCTGCGACGACGGTGGACGGATGGCCGCCGGCGATACTCCGCCATTTGGATAACGTAGTGTAGGTCAAAAGGTCTAAAATAAAGTCATTGTCTTGCAATTTGGAGGTATCCTGATTGCACATTATGCATTATCATGCTTATTATGCCGTGGGACACACAATGTTACATTTATATTGTTTTCTCTCTTTTTTATTGTTGTTTAGTCTAAGTTTTCTTTTTACCCGACTTCAAGGAAAGGGTTATGTTTTTCACGCGTATCTTGTTTGTTTTATGTTTATATTGTGTGTTCTAGTGGCTTGTTTCAAATAATTATCTTTCTTTTCACCTTGCAGCGATGAATCATTAATAAAGGTTAATAAACAAGCTTGACCTTTGTTTCATCATTTAAGGACGTCCACTACTGGATAAGGCCTCGATTTTTGTTTAGATTTAATTTATTTATCATGCACTTGACCTTCATAACATAAGTGAGTACAATCAACCCACTATACATATTTATAGCATGTTTTGTTATCCTTAAGTCAACTGTTTTGCTACGAGATGCATAAAAAGTGTGTTGTTGGGCACGTGGGTTTTTGTCTGATATTGTGATAATGCATCAAGACTTACTACATAACATACATTAGCTACTATGTATGCAGGGGTGGCGAACTTCTGTAACTTCATGGCTACGATTCACCGATATCTGACAAATGTTTAGAAAATATCTTACTATCAGAAAGCAATTTTAATGTGTTTTATCGTATCAGTAGGTTTCTAAAAATGATTAAACCAAACAGAATCTTATCCAGCCAGTGAATTTCTTTTAATCTTGTTTTGCTTATAGGCAGAATCGAACTTAGTGGCGGCTTGAAATTGTAGCAAATTCATGTGACAGCGGGGGTGAGGGATGATACTACCAGCGGAAAGCAGAATCCACAGCCGTCATTAAGTTTAGAACAGCCTGTATTAATATTAGGCAATGTAATATAACGCAATCAGTATAATATGCCTTTATCTCTTTATTCCGGTTCATCATTCCATGTATTTTCGCATTCAATGACGCATCGCAAATCATCCGTAGCAGACAAGCCAAATGTTCACCATCCCTAGCCAGACCACTATAGTCAGAACTCATGGATGAGTTCCTAGACTCAACTGGTCTGTAATAGACGCCTCACGTCACGCCCGCCCGCCAGCGGCCAGTCAGCAGTGAGCAGTCAGACGTCTGGTCTTGCAGAGGGCAGTCGCACACATACTGCGCTAAGTAAATTACGTACAACAACTAATTGTGTTTGTAACATAAGTGTGATTGAAGTGCGTTTATTGTATTGATACGAGTATTTAATCTTTGTGTTGATAATATAAATGTGTGATTGCTAACTATGGCCACTGCTAAAGATCCAGGTAACATAAAAAAATAATATGCCTAATTAATAAAACTTCCGAAATGGAAGTTAATTTTCACTTTGTAGTGTTTTTATTTGAAAGCCAGTTATATTTTTTTATAAAAAGGTTTTTTTTTATTTACAACTTTTAATCTTAATTTTTCTGATTATGAACTTTTATACATTGGTATATATTTTTGTAATCACCTCCAAAATCCCTTCATTTTGATATCCGACTTGATAGGATTGGCAGAAAATAAAAATATTTGGGAGTCCCACAAAATGGCGCCCAAAATATATTTTTTTTATTGTCAGTTATCTATGAACTCTTCGTCAAAAACTATCTATCGATGGCTCAAGTACATAAATCCGCCCTGTGGTTTGAAAGATATGATGTAATAAAAAATATTACAAACATAACTACATACATACATTCAAGATACGCGCGAAAAACAAAAAACAATAGGTTCTAAAGATACCGACTTCGGAAAAGAAAGTTATTTTTCACTTTGTGGTGTTTTGTTTTGCAAGCTGGTTTAATTTCCTTGATAAAAAGTATTTTGATATTTTAAGTCAGTCGATTGTTGTGGTAGCTTTTGATAAAGAAGAAACTATCGATTGACGATATTAACGAAAATTGATGATTTGGCGTGGTTACACTAAAATATCATCAATTCATCACTATTGCATATTAATATAATTATTATATTATATGATACCAGTGGCTAAGACCTCGCCTCTCATGCTTGAGGTCGTGGGTTCAAATCCGGGCAAGTCGCAATGTGACTTTTTAAAATTCATATGAACTTTCTAAGATTATCTTGGACATCCATCACCGATAACGGTGAAGGAAAACATCGTGAGGAAACCTGGACTTATAGTTAATGTAGTTTAGTCCAACCCGCATTGATCGCACGTGGTGAACAATGCTCGTGCCTTCTCTGTATGAGAAGAGGCCTTTGTCCTGCAGTGGGACAGTAAAAGGTTAGTATTTTTATTTATTTTAAGCTCCCAAATGCAGTGTCACTGAACTAGAGCAAAAGTATATTTTTAAATTCTTTGCGAATTAGAATTCATACCACATTTCGCATTCCTATGTCGCATTAATACGACTGAAAAGTTTTTATTGATAGGCTGACATCGAGTTTTGCCAATCCTAAACCGGGCCACGGTAATGATATGATATCAATGTACGGTAATATGTGGTCGGGCGTTAGGAACACAGCATGTAGGTAATTATTGATAGGATCGCGTTTCATTACTATCTCACCTGATGGTAAGCGATGATGTAGTCTGCGATGGAGCACAGCTCTTACCTAGAAGTAACCTATTAACTCTTGGCTTGGAAATCCCTAAGTTACATCTATCAGGATACACAACTCCATCAATCCAACCATCCATGAGGTTCATCATCACCGTTTCAGTATCAGGACAGTCAGGACTGGAGCGCCTGATCCAGCTGGCCAGCGTCAACATCAACCAGAAGGGAGGAGGGTGGAAGGGAAACAAGTATACCGTGCACGACCAGGGAGAGGTGCTGTTCCACCTGAAGGAGGATGGCCACGCCCTGACCTTCCTCACGGGAGGACACACCAGGGGCTTCCACATAGACGGGGTGGATAACGCGGGTAGAAAGGTGAGAAACTATAAAGCAGCAGTTTTAGAATGTTCCTCGAATGTGGAGGTGAAGCGAGTTCTAGCCGAGATTATTTTGGGGAAAAAACTACAAGGGGAGGCATCGAATGATTAGCGTCAACAGAAACAAGTTTTTTTTTCTATATTAATAATAACTAAGGATCTTAATAATAAATTACAATCTAGCCTTAATAGACTAATAAGCAATTTAACTCTAACTTATAATTACTTTGTATAATGTTATGACTAAGAATAGTGTCAATTTGCACTTTTATACAGTTCGGTAGCACTTTCTTAGAGACTGATACGTTAAAAACACTTAGTTCACGTGTTACATGTATAGCACGCACAGTATTGTTTGCTGTTATATTTTCACTTATTATACACTACACTAACTCAAATGGTTTAGTTCTCTTTAGCCTACGCACTATGTCCGTGTTATCTAGCAGCTGGATTGCTTCCACATGCACATGTCGATGAAGTCTGTGTTCGTAGGCTTCAGCAAAGTTTTGAATAACGGTGCTGACATAGAAATAATGGGTGGTGACAAGTTTAATTTTAAGGTCGCGGTGAAGGTCGTCATTTCTGATATACCATGGTGCATTAACAGCATCTCTGAGTACTTTATTTTGAAATTGTTGTATAATTTTAACATTAGTTACCCATAGTTGGATACCATACGTTCAAATTGGCATAAGAATATGCTCGTATATTATAATTTTATTGTGTATTGATAGACAGGATTTCCTTCCAAGTAACCAATACATATTTTTGTACCGTATATCGAGTGCCTGTCTTTTCTTTTTGACGTGAGATTTCCAACGCAACTTAGAGTTATGCCAAGGTATTTGGCTGTATTCGCATAAGGCACTTGCATGCCGTTTATATAGACTGGGTGGTAATCGCAGTGTTTATTAGTGCAGTCAATGTGAACAGGAAAAATAAAACAAAATAGTTTTATTGGCTCCTTAATAATGACACGGCAACAATGTCAATAATGAAGGTCTGAAGCGAAGTGACTTTTAAAGTTGCAGCCTACCTTGCATGAATGTCGCAAGCGAGGATGAAAATTTAAACCATCACTGGATTGGGCTTGTTTACTGATTAATAGAAGACAATAATGGTAGAATGTCTGTGATTCTATGAGTAAGACAGAGTGAAAGGATTAGCTTAGTTTAGAATCAAGTACTAAATATACATATAAATAACAATTAGGTTCTCCAGGTCTAGACCAAACCAGACCATTCCTCTATATAAAGGGTGCCTTTAAAAGCACACAACTCAGAGTAAACATCAGAATTTAGATGGCTGTTCTGACCTTTAAGCAAAAATCCCCATAAAACGGGTTATTTTCGTAACCCATGTGAGGGATGAACAGACTAATACAATCAATGTCCTCTAGGTTTGCACTGGGTACTGTACTGTGGCCATAAAAATCTTGTGGCTGTGATGACATAAATATATCAATAACTCGCTGTTCCACCCCACAGGACCCGTTTTTGGGATAAAAAAATAGACTATGTCACTCAGGAATAATGTAGCTTTGGCTTTGTAATGTGGCTTTGTTTTGGTGAAAGAATTTTTGAAATCGGTCCAGTAGTTTCGGAGCCTATTCGGTACAAACAAACAAAAAAAAATTTCCTCTTTATAATATTAGTATAGATAAAGGACAATATAGACGTACTAGCGAAACCTTTAAACATTTTTTTATAATAAGGTGATGTAGGGTGATGAAAGATTTTTTCCAGAACAACTGATGATAGCCAAAATAATAGGTACCTGTACACAAAAAAGGTTCTAAAACCGACCTAAAGATGTACAGACCAATCTCATTATTACCAATTAACTCAAAAATTCTTGATAAACTAATTAAAACTAGACTACTCAGACATTTCAACCTAAATCAGTTTTAAGTAGAAGACAATTTGGTTATCAGAAAAACGTTGAGACAAAAGACGCATTATCGACTCTAATTAAGGACATATTAAGCAGATTGGACGAAACAGAAAGTAGCTGGGCTTTTCCTAGATTTAAGTTCAGCATCTAACTCGGTGGATCATAAACTACTGCTAGAAAAACTTGAGCACTACGGTGTCAGGGGTAAAGTATTGACACTTCTCACGTCATATTAAAAAAACCAGGAGGATGTTCGTGGAGATCAATGCTGTGGTGGTCCCAACTGTCTCCTGTGTGTGCCTGTGTACAATGGCAACCAAATCATTTATCGCGTTTGTTAATGACCTTATACAACACATGTGGGTAAGAGCTGCGAGATCCATCCAGCTTGTGGTGTCTTCATATGCGTTATACACGCTCTTAATTCCACAGTTAATCTAACCTTAGCTATCTTCCACAGCTGGTTTACTGTTAACGGTCAAAATCAAAATCAAAATCTTTTTTATTTTATTTTACATAGGTCTACATGGGCACTTATAAAACGTCGACAAAAGGTGCACGGTACGGGTTAGTCGTTTCCTATTTTATTTTATTTTTATTTTATTTATTCGGGAAAACAAACAATTACACATTAATAATTACAAAAAATATAGGATACAGAAATGATACAAATGTGAAATCAACCACGTTCTCCACAGATAACAATGAGACAATTTGGTAAATTTTAAGAATAGCGTTGTAAACAATAAATAAGAAAGAGGAATATCAATAGTAAAGTATCAACAAAACAAAGCATAAAGCCATCAATAGTGCCGCACAAGTGAAACAACATTGTGACACTAGGCCTTCAATATGTTAAGTAACATGAGTCTAAACTTTCCATGCGGTAAAGCAAACAGATCCAAACTGCAGAAATTCTTATTAAAATTGTACGTAAGGCGACGAAGCGGCGCACGCAAGCCGGCATTAGTACGACTGGAAGTAGTGGCAAATACAGGTCGTGCGCGCACCTCACGTCCCTGGCATGTTCTGGGAACTATATAACACAACTTGTTACCAATTTCTAAACAATCATACGAGTTATTGCATAAATCATACAAAAATGTAGTCTCAAGAAAAGTACGCCTTGAACTCAAAGAAAGCAGATTATATTTCTTAAGTAACTCACTATAAGAGAGATAACAACTTTTTAAGCATCGATAATGCATAGACTTTAAAAATTTACGTTGTATGCTTTCTATACACTCAATATATTTATTGTAGAAGGGGTTCCACACAGGTACCGCATATTCCAACTGAGACCTAACTAGTGATCGATAGAGATATAAATATGTACTAGGGTGCTTAAACTCCGTGGATGATCTCATCACAAGGCCGTACATGCGATAAGCATTATTGACAATTTTATTAACATGTGCGTCTAAGTGCAGTTTATCGTCAAGTAATATTCCCAGGTCGCGGATCAAACTCTCCCTTGCCAGAGTTTCACTGTGTATTGCATAGGGATATTTAAATATATTTTTATTTTTAGTGAAGCTAATACAACAACATTTAGAAATACTAAGTTGGAGTTTGTTTTTAGTGCAATAATCTGCAAGACGATTGAGGTCTTGTTGAAGCAGTTGACAGTCAATAATTGTTTTGATGGGTCTAAAGACTTTCAGGTCATCTGCGTAAAGTAAGAATTTAGAATTAAGAAAGCACATGTCAATGTCATTGATAAATATAATAAATAACAAAGGACCCAGTATCGAGCCTTGAGGCACCCCTGATGAAACAGTTATGGATTTGGAATGGAAACCATTAACCACCACTTTTTGCGTTCTATTTGTAACATAGGAAGTAAACCAACGGAACAAATTGCCACGAATACCGTTAAATGCTATTTTGCCTAGAAGTAATTTATGATCGACCTTGTCAAAAGCTTTACGGAAATCAGTATAAATAGAGTCTACTTGTACACGTGTGTCTAAATTATTGAATAAATAATCAGTATACTCAATCAAATTAGTAGTTGTAGATCTTTTCTTGACGAACCCATGCTGTTGCTTAATAATCTGATCATGAATAATCGGGTAAAGCTGGTCGTGGACAAGCCTCTCGAAAAGCTTTGACAAGATCGGCAGAATGGAAATAGGACGGTAGTTCTCAATTTCGTGTCTTGGACCAGATTTATGGACAGGGGTGATATTTGCTCGTTTCCACACTTCTGGGAAAGCCCCTTGGCTCAAGCACTTATTATAAATAATAAATAGAGGAAGACTTAAAGTGTTAGCGGTATTTTTAAGGAATAGTGGCGGGATTCCATCAGGTCCTGGACCTTTAGAACAATCCACGGATTCCAAAGCACTGTGTACCTGTTCAATACTGATCACAAGATTGCTAACGAGACGGCTATTCTCAGCATCGTCGAAGGTCTGCTGCTGCACATTGTTGAGAGTGGAAGGCTCATAGACAGAATGGAAGAAGCTTAAAAAGAGATTACAGATTTCTTCTGGATTGTTGGACGACTGTCCCTGGTAATGCATAGTTGAAGGAATGGAAGCTATGGATTTACGGTTAGATATAAAACTCCAGAAATATTTCGTGTTAATTTTTATGCTATCCTCAACTGACTTTATGTATTGGTTATAACAAGTTTTAGATTCAGCATGAAATCTCGACCTATATAGTGAAAATTGTTCGTAATCAGATAGATTTTGATATGACTTCCATTTACACCACGCCTTAGTTTTATTTTTAAATATGTGTATCAATGATGGTGAAAACCAAACTGGGTACTTAGAAGACTTGACCAATGTTAAGGGAACATGAGTTTTAATAACTCTGAAAATAGCTTCATAAAATGTATTTACTGCATCTTCAGCAGACTGCCCCTGCAATAATTCACCCCAGCTAACTTTGTCCAAATCACCATTAATTTCTTCGTAGTTCGCCTTATAGTAATTGTACCTCTGTGTAGATTTACGTGTCATGGCTCGGTTACCTAAATTGAAAGAAGCCAATATACATAAGGGTGGGTGATAAGGGTCTGAGCTTAATAGTGTGTCAGTGGGTGCCATAACAGAACACTCATTATTACTGATCACCAAATCCAAAATCTTTCCGGTCGAATTTTTTATATTATTATACTGGTAGGCATTAAAAATGGACATGAAGATTCTTATGTGTCTACCAATTGGAGAATTGCTGCTATTTAAATCTTGTATGGTAGAACATGAACCTCCAGTAGCTACCCAATCAATTTCGGGGCGATTGTAATCACCAAACAAATAGAAATTTTGAACACTTCCATTCTCAACAACTGCTTGCAAAAGCTCCAAATATGCAACATAAACACTTTCGGGTGTTTTTGGTGGAATATATGCTGAACATATGAAATCGTACTTTCCTTTCGTTGCGCTCGGGATACGCAGAATGACATGCTCAATGTATTGGTTTAATATGATGAAAATATGGAGAAGAACCGGCAAGAAACTCCATGGTTACTCTCATGGTCTTAAAGTTAATGCCAGTAAAACCAATGTAATGCTTTTTCGTTACATTTCCAATAATAAAGTTAGCATTAACTGCGTCATAAATGGAGATACAGTGAAAATGGTCCAGTTGGTTAAGGTTCTGGGAGTTCACATCGATAGCCAGTTAAAGTGGAAACAAGAGCTAACATACCTGGAGAAAGCAATCAGCTCTGCCTTTTACGTACTAAGAAGTCTAAGAAACGAGGTAACCATAAAACATTTAAAAACAATATCTATCATCATCATAATCATTTAAACATCAGGCGAGATAGTGGTCAAACGCGAGCCAATAGATTATAAAAAAAAATGGTCTATTACTAGAGTCAAACCTGAAATGCAGCATATTTTTCTGAAATACTACTTGTAGTGTACTGAACTCTGTAGGCTCATGTGTGCTCTCGTAAAGCAAGCTTGCTCAGTAACCGTATACGTGTATGTTGCCTAAAATAATGTAATGGCGTTTTGTGTGGATAACGGGTAACGACAGGCTAACACGTTGGTTCGTGTAAAAATAATAATGTGCTCTTTGTGGGCGAAATCACAAGTTAGTAGGCATTTACCCAGCATTTATTTTAATCACAAAACAGAACATTATTGCTGTTGATTCCGATTAATGTGAAATAAGTGTCGACAGGAAGCACTTGAGATTCCAACTGTTGCTGTATACATTTAGTCAAAAAGGTTTCGGCAATGGATGATTTGGTTCCAAATTCAATATTTTGTTTTTTTTTGTTGATGTTAGATTGGCACAATTGTTTTCCATTTTGGTGCGGAGTTTGAGCAGTTTTATTTTCTCTGTGGTTTGAGCCACAGAGTACTTTTAATATAATATGGTTTAAGCTACATCTGTTATTTAGATTAAATATAGTGCTGTTTTTAGGTTATATCATATATATATATATATCTACGTATAGTGAGTGCTTATTGCAAATTTCATAATAGACAGACATCGAACAAAGAGTTTGTCTTAAATTTTGCATCGCCAGTGGAATTCAACGCCATTATCAAAAACACGTGCTTATGGTCACAGACTACTTAGAGATACTACGTACGTTGAGTGGTACAAAGAGTGGTACGAGTTTGACATGCAAACTAGTCAACAAGCTTCGGAGTGGCGCCAACCGAAACCGAAAAAAACCACGCCAAAGTCGATCTAAAGTCAAAGTCATGTTGACTGCACAGAGAAACTTATATAAGCGGACAACTGGTTGACTGCTTTTTTTGCCTATCGCGGTGTTGTGCACTCGGAATTCTTGTCGGAAGGTCAAACGGTAAATAAAGGATATTATTTGAGCGTTATGCGGCTTTTAAGAGAGCAAATTAGACGAAAAAGGCCAGATTTGTGGCAAGAAAATTCTTGGATTTTGCACCACGATAATGCGCCTTCGCACAAGGTCATCATTGTGAATAATCTTTTGACCAAAAACTCAACAAATACCATCGAGCGACCACCTTATTCACCAGATATGGCTCCAGCCGACTTCTTTCTTTTTCCTAAACTCAAATTACCACTTCATGGTACCCGTTTTCATTCGCTAGCAAACATTTTTTTTTATTTTTTTTATTTATGATGGGTTTGCTCTTGACTCTAGTCTAGGTCAAAGGTGACAGAGACAGAGTCAACGATGGAGCGAGCTTACCCAGAAGAAGCCTGTTCACTCTAACATAAAAGAGAATTCGCGAAAAATCGTTTAAAAATGTTTTGATGATTGGATTATTCGTTGGCGTAAATATATCGTTTCTGAAGGAGCATACTTTGAAGGTGATAAAATATATTTGGATGAATAACATTTTGTAATAATAACATGTCTTCTTCAATCTTCTTCCATACATTTGATTCCATTTTATGTGCCAACATCTCAATAATAATCAGCTCTTTCAAGTTATAATACATTATTTGTCACACAATCCTTCCATCGTTGCTAGTATAAGTTGGTAGGTGGCAGTAACTAACCACTCAAGTTGATATTGACCCATTTGCTTACTGATAGTCTAAACAATGATTGCGATGAATGTGCAGTCATTACTTCATAACAAATTTATTTTGTTTTCTTATCATTTTAAGTATTCTTGCAACTGAAGTATAAAGAGTCGATGATATTTAGTGGTCATGCACCTAGCTGTTTTCAGTGCATGAATATATTTACAAATATTTAATAATTCTTGATTTCTTTCTGTAGGTACCTACCAAGTTTATTGAGTAAAGCAATAGGAATTTTTTCAAACATGTTGTTTAAACATGTTCGTGGTCAGGTAAGGCTTTCGTGTTCAGGTTGCGTCATTATTAGGTGTTACATGAAATACAATGTTAGTGAACCCAAAATAACTTAAAACGGAGTCCGAAAAACAATTAATATATAATATTTTCTTAAGAGTGCCGTGATACACACACTTTGTGGATGGAGCGTGATTTTCTCAACATAATTATAATTCCTAATAATGATTATTCCTAATTATTACATGCGAATTTCTTTTGAGAAAACCATGACAATGTCCATGATAATGAAATGAGGAAATTATTACTAGAATAGTTTATATATTAGGTACATAAAATTAATTGAATTTGATGTCAACTGTCTACGGAAAAAAGTGCCCAAAAAACTGGTGGATTGTAAAATTTAAAATAAAACCGATCAATTGGTCTCGTGCTCCTCAAATCCAGCGCGGTTTCCCTCATCCATAATCAGGTCTTCGTTCCTCCTTGAAGAAGGCCTACTACCAACCAACAGTCGTCATTAATTCCCAGTACCTGGGTGACCGAGCTCTGCTCGGGTGAAAATAGAGAAAACGACGTTATCTAAAAATTAAACCTAGCTAGATCGATTCATCGCCCCCGAAACGCCCTGCAAACTAAATTTCATAAAAATAGTTGGAGCCATTTACGAGATTCAGATTAGTTATATACTAGAATTGCTCGTGTATAGTGCGCCTAATAGTTACTGGCCGGGAAGAGTGCTCTGCGTGCGTGGGGCGCCCAAGGGCGTCTGCGTCACAATGTGACAGTGACTTTTTGCATGAAAAAAACGAGTTTTAGTGTCTATTTTACAACAGTTTGTTTTAGTTTTAAGTAAATGGTGCAGTGTAAAGATAATTTTCAAGAGTTTTTTTCGAGAGCAAACACCCCGCCCCGGCAGATGATCTCACCTTCCCTGACCCCCCGTTCCTGAAAATAACTTATTGCAAATTACAGCCCAACATCTGTGTGCGGCCGTAGGCTCCATCCGGAGTGGATCCGCCGGCGGGCTCGGCGGCCTTACACCCCAACATTTGAATTGTTTAATGTGCGCAGGCGCTGGGGAAGCTGGTGAGTCCCTTTTGAAGGAGCTGGCGGCCCTCATCAACCTTATGCTCTCCGGCAATGTGAACGAAGCCGTCATTGATATTTTGTACGGGGCAAATCTATGTGCCCTGCGCTAGAAGGATGGCGTCATTCGTCCCATTGCCGTTAGGTCTACCAACAGGTCCCACAGGGATCGGTCTTGGGGCCGCATCTGTGGGACATCGGGTACGACTGGGTGCTGCGCGCCGACCTCCCTAACGGCGTCAGCGTAATTTGTTACGCTGACGACACGCTGGTCCTGGCGCAGGGGAGGTCGCACCAGGCGGCGGCTGAATTAGCGACACGCGGGGTTGCGACAGTCGTTGAGAGGATCCGGCAATTGGGACTCGAGGTGGCCCTGCACAAGTCCGAGGCCATGTGTTTTCATGGTCCTCGGAACGCGCCACCACCGGGTTCCCAAATAACGGTAGGAGGGGTTCACCTCGGCGTCGGGTCGACGATGAAGGGAATCGTCCTCGACAGCCGGTGGAATTTCGTTGAGCATTTCCGACGTTTGGCTCCCAGACTGGAGCGGGCCGGGGCTGCCCTCAAGCGACTCCTGCCCAATCTAGGGGGTCCAAACGCCTCCTGCCGGAGGCTCTACGCGTGGGTCGTGCAGTCCATGGCCCTTTACGGCGCACCGGTGTGGGCGCATTCCCTGAGGCGGCGACCAGCCCGCTCGTTGAACGCGTCCCAAAGGGTCATGGCTAACCGGCTGGTCCGAGGATACCCGCACGGTCTCCGGTGAGGCGGCGAGCCTCGTTGCCGGATTGCCGCCATGGGATCTGGAGGCAAAAGTTCTGGCGCGAGAACGCGAAACGCCGGGGCGAAACTCCGCTGCCACGACAAACGGACAAACGGCTTGGCGGACAGAGCTCCGGCAGGATCTCATGGCGTCATGGAGAGAGCGACTGTCGCAACCCAGTGCTGGGCACGCCACAATTGCGGCGATAAGGCCCCTCTTTGAGGAGTGGCTTGAGAGGCGCCACGGCGTCCTCACCTTCCGCCTGACGCAGGTCCTCACCGGACATGGCTGTTTCGGGAGGTTCCTGTTGAGGATAAGGCGGGAGGAAACGCCCGGGTGTCACCATTGTGTGGATCGCCCGGAGGACATGGTGGAGCATACGGTGGAGGTCTGCCCCGCTTGGGCGGAGCACCGCCGTGTCCTCGTGGAGTCGATCAGCGCTGGCGACCTCTCGCGTCCGGCCCTGGTTCAGGCCATACTACGGAGCGAGAGGGCATGGGAAGCTGTCACCTCCTTCTGCGAAGCAGTAATGCTCGCGAAGGAGGAGGCGGAACGCGTGAGGGAGACGCAACGGAGACGCCCTCACGCCCCTAGCCACCGCAGGAGACGCCCTGGGCGTCGGGAGTCGCAAGCCGATTCCCGGCCACTGTAGGCGCGGGCTTGCGGACGGCGAGTAATGGGTAGCTCGCTGTCCGATAAGGACCAGGCCCGAGTCGACGGCGCGTAGTGTTCCACGCGCGCCTCAAAGAGATGTCAGCAAAAATTGACGGGGTCCGATAGGGCCGATGCCTGTCTGGGTCGCGGATAAATTTGAAAAAGAGTTACCGCGGCCCTGGCTCAAGCAACTGAAGGAACACGGGTGGGTTTTAGTCAGTAAAAGTCTGACACGCCCTTCCGCTTCACCCAGAGCGGGAGAAGTCATTGGATGATTTCCTTTGAAAAAAATAAAAATGGTCTACCTACAGGCGTATCGCAGTCAAAACTTGCTGTGTTTATTACAGCGAAGCACTGGCCAGCAAATTCTAGCCCCTACAGCTGGGCTGCGGGTCCAAAGGGGGCTGTGAGGCTGCGGTGCACGCCTTATCTACATACCTCAACAGCAATGAAGGTGAGGTCATACTTAAGGTTGACATAAAAAATGCCTTCTATTCCGTTAACAGAAGATACCTTGTTGACAGAAGTTCAAAAATAAATACCTACCCAAAATTTACAGTTATCTATTCAAATATAAAAAAAAAAACAAAATTCAATTATTCAAACTAGGCTGAGAATCAGCACTTTCCGAACGTCAAAATTACATAAGACAGTCCCCAAAAAACGCCCGCCCTTCACCACTTCCTAGTGATTTTGCTGGGAAGAAGAAGTGGCGCAACAAACTCCCCAGCAGCACAGCTGTCTGTTCAGTTAGAAAAAAAACAAAAACTTGATTCTATACAATAGTATGCAAATAATTTACATTACTCAACACAAAAAATTTAAATTAAATATATTTGCCGTAATGACAGCTAGCACACGCCAATATACCAACAAAAACATCGAAATCTAAACTCAAGCGAAAATAAAAACTAAAAATGTAAACGTAAACGGAACTTAGTACCCGAATTATAAAGCCTCTAGGCATAAAGGGCGTGCCCGCCTACATATAGCTAATACAGCTGTAACTCGAAGTCACATAACTATGATAAACTAGGACCATCGAAGTAAAAAATAAATCAACAGTTAGGCAAGAATAATATATGATCCACTGTCGAGGTCGCTAGCTAACCACATATTGCAATACAACTCATTAAAAAAAGAAAACATTGTCGATTATGTCAAGTCGATTATGTCAATAATATGACAATTAAATTAAAATAAATTGACTTATACTGTCAAAATAAAATAAAAAAAATATATAACTCATATATCCTGTCAGTAGGTAAGCTAATTCTGGAGAAAGAACACAAACATTGTCTTGAGTTAATCACAGCGACCAACTATTTTTATCGTTTAAGTAGTCGTTAATAGAATAGTATGCCTTTGAACAAAGGTTTGATTTTACTTTAACTTTAAACGCATTAAAAGGCAAATCTAGAAGAGCAGAGGGTAGCTTGTTATAAAAGGTTATACCAAGCCCAACAAATGAGTTATGAACCTTATGAAGCCGGTGAAAAGGAGCTCGTAATTTGTCCTTATTTCTGGTGTTAATATTGTGAATATATCAACGTTATAGGCACCCCTCTAAATTACTCTACAAGGAAAACCTTTTGGAATCAGCTGTTGGTTGTCAACAAGGTGACCCTCTTGGGCCAGTCATTTTCAGTTTGGCAATAACCTCAATCATTCGGCAACTAAATTCTAAATTCAATGTTTGGTATTTGGATGATGGAACCCTAGGAGGTGATGTAGATACAGTCTTGTAATGATTTAACTTTTTTGAATGATAAATTTAGCTCTATTGGGCTAGAACTTAACGTTTAGAAATGCGATTTTTTTTTGTGATGAATCCTTTCCAAATTTCATTACACAGATAATACAAAATGATGTCTCAGAAAGACTTTTCAAAATTAATATGCATTCGGCCTACACACTTATTCGATATTGTTGCTTTGGACCAAAATTTTCTTGTAGCCTTCGCTTCTCTCATAATGGGATGTGCCGCTCTGCAGTTTTATACAGAATAATCTTATACATACATCGTCTAGTACTACTGAACGTGCGCGTCTGCTGGCTGTGGGGGAATGGGAGTCGGGTTTGTTGCCTCAAGCACTCCCGTCATCCACCATAGGCACTATGATGGATAACACTTCGTTTCGGCTCGCAACCTGTCTGTCTGTGCGTGACCAGAGGGCTGGCTCTTACTTTGCGCAAAGTATCAGCATTGCCATTCAACGTGGCAATGCTGCCCGTCTTCTGGGCACGTTCCCGGATGACAGCGATGTGGAGGAGTACTTCGACGCACTTAGGCGTACCTTTCTTTTGTATATAGTGTAAGTAGTTCATTTAAGTATACTTTTGTAAAGTTTACTTTTGTTTAGTGTTTAAGTATGTACATATTTAAGCCTTTGTTTTTCAAATAAAATTTATATAAACAATTCCAGTAGTAAGTTCCTATTTCCTATTACTATTATAAATGCAAACGTTTGTTAGGTTGAATGTTTGTTGCTCTTTCACGCAAAAACTACTGATAGAAACAGTAATGTAGCTTATAAATCAGCGCAAATAAAATATAGTTTATAAAGAAAAATAAAGATAATAAGCTACGGATGGCAGATATGTAGTTTGTCATTGGGGAAAACCATAATGTGAAGAAGCATCACTAGGCCAACGAAGTCTGCTATTATTCTTATCACTAACAAACGAAAAGGGTCATGCGAGTGCTCTTTAAACATATTTTCTTTCTTTCTATATCCCCAGGTGTTCTCGCTCCGTCGCCCTACCGTGTTCGTGTCGGACAAGGTAGAGCTGTACATGAACAACACTCTGGTCAGCATCATCCGCAAGGTGGCTACCATCATGACGCCCGTCTTCAGCATCAACGACGCACACGACTCCCCCACTCTCAGGATCAAGGGAGAAATGACTGAGTATAACTTTAAGGTATTTTTAACTGACTTTCGAAAAAGGAGGAGGTTCTATGTTCGACTTCTTGTATGTTTTTTTTTATGCTTGTTCACCGATATCTCCGTCAATTGGGAACCGATTTAAAAAAATCTTTTTTGTTTGAAAGAATATGTTCCGAAATTGGTCCCATTTTAATTTGGTGAAGATCTGATGAAGAACTTCGAAGATATACTGACAACCCTAAATTCCGTTCCTCTCGTTCAGTCCATCCAAAGGTTGTCTGTAAGAGATTGCCCTGTGCGATAAGGCCGCCCATTGTACACTTGCTTTTATACTTGTTTGTCCTGTATACATATTTTTGTGGTGTACAATAAAGAATATAATAATAATAATAATATACAACGGAACTCTTCAATAAATAACGGCAAATCTCTCGGGGCTGCTGCAATCGCATGCCTGTTTATTGAAAATCTCAAGCCATCTGAATGGCAGAAAAGGCGATTAATCGACATAGACGGAAATCCACATCGCGTCTTTTATTTCGCATGTGATTGGTCAATTGTTCATACTCTTTCATTGCCTTGCCGAATTCACTTACACAATTAGGCTGCCGGGCAAGTTGCTATTTATCGTTATAAATTTAAATATTTCTTGCAAATTAATAATTTTTAAAGAGAATACCAAAATGATAAACTTTAATAAATTAATCAAACATTGATTTTAGAAACACACTTATGCACCCGTGCGAAGGCGCGACGGCGACGGGTCGCTACTAATATTATAAAAAGAATTGGGGACAAAATATAGGACAAAATAATAAAAAGAATTAAGAGGCAAACAAATGGTGGTCCATTGACAATCGCCTTTTTTGTTTTGATTAAGTTAAGTAAAACAAAATCTTCGGGTACTTTTTTTGTAAACTTCTTGACTACTTTATTATGTGAAAATCCTATAAGTTTTCTGTGCACACTCATCATGGCCAGAACATTGAGACGATTTTCGTCCATAGTGCTTCTTAACATGGTTTTAGTCTCCTGAGGCTGCTACACATTGTCCACGGTAGAACGATCAAAATGTTAAACGCTTTTCTGTTTATGGAAAAATATATCTCATTTTGGGCATCAAGAACGGCATTTTTTTTTTTTGGATTGGGTTTATGTTGAGTTAGACTTTGATTTCTTTGCATTTGGCTACACTTCTTTTTTAATCTCTAGGGAGGGGCAACTGCCCCTACCTGACTCCCACGGTGACGCCCTAGCGTAGAATACTACCTTTAATCTTGAGCGGTAAGCGCTCATTACAGATAAAATAAATCTTTTTTACAGAAATAAACCAGTATTGAATACCACGTCATTCGTGCTGTGTTTAGCTGCTCAAAACAAGTGGGTCCAGCTTTCGAAAAACATCTAGACTGGCATACCATCATCATCTGCCTGCCTTTTCCCTTGATGCCTTCCAGTTTGACCAAGTGCAGCTGAATGCCAGTGTTTGACATGAAGCGCCTAACTAACCCCAACTAGTTTCATAACCTAGATACTGTGTTCTAATACACAGCTTAGCAAGTTTTGTTGTGAGACTTTCGGCCTTTTGACTAACGCAACTGTGTCGCAGCTATCAAAGATCTAAAATGTACAACCGAGACCAAAGACTTAACGGATTTTTGTTTGGAATGAAACCAAGTCCCATCCCATCCACGTATCGACATAGGCTATAGGATCTTTACCTTCGATCGACCCTTGCGGTTGTTATGATTTAGCAACATTTTCACCAATAAACGGACGATATGTTCCCTTTCAGCTGCAGACGACTAAAAAGGATACGATCGGCGGCATCAAGAAGGAGTTCCGAAGCCTAATGAAGGAGATGTTCTCGTTCAAGGATGATTACGTCATCAGCTTCCCTGCTAACCTCGACGTGCGCTTCAAGCTAGCTGTCATCGCCGCCTGTGTTTTTATTGTGAGTTTTCCTGTCATTACCCTTTATAGTTCAGAATTTAATAATATTCATTGCGTTATTTATTTTTAACAAACAATGAAGTGTGAGTGATGAAAGTGAGAGTGATGAATTTCTTTCAAAATCCTACGGATTGTGATTGCAAGAGTGTTACGCACACGAGGGATAATGGGGCCTACCATAAATATTCTTGATAAACATTCTTGTCATTTTAATATCGATATACTAAAGAAAGACACACAAATTATTTTGATAGAGTCAAGATATAATTATGTAGAACGCACATTCGCTCGCTTGGTTTAAACCGAGTTTTTTTACATTGTGTCGCATTTACCCAGCCAATTAAAACTTTAATTAGTTTTATAGGCTTAATCAGGTCAATTAGTCTTATTTGACAATTTGAGTCATTCTTGCCTGCCAAGAATGCAATTTTTTTTTTTTGTTTTACTGAATTAATATTGATTATAATATTTACAACTCTAAAATTATCATAAGGTACTCCGAAGGCTATAGGGTATTTCTTCTCTATTTACATGTAAGAATACAAAGTATTACATAATAGAGACCTTGAAGAATTATTCTTGCGAATTAATTCAACGACTAACAAAAGGTAGACGTGATTGAAAACGCCGGGAGAATACGTCCTAGAAGGACGGATCTTATTAAGGACGTTCTTCAGAAAATCCAGATGCACAGTACTCATAACCGTCGTGCGTGTCGTGTATGATTAGATGTATGAACGTGAGTGAAGCAAAAGGAGTAATTTAAAGGGATCGTAATTTTTTTTTCATAACTAGGCTTAGTCCACGATAAGAACTAAGAACCGGTTATTATGGCGGCAAGTAACTATGTATTTGTAAAAGTAATCAGAACATTTGTTTTTCTTTTCAGGACTATAAATACCACGAGAGTTAGTGAAGGAGTTCTACAACACAATTAATTTTAAGACATACTTTTGCATTTTGTATTCTTACATAGTTTATAAATCTTATAAGTCATTATTGAATAAAACAACGATGTATTCGCACAATGACATTTTATTGACTGATGCTTTTTTTTTATACGTGGCGTCTCGTAGTTCGGTCTCGTAATTCGTTCGGCCTCCTTGGCGAGGACCGAACGAATCGGTTTGTTTGTTTACATTTGTTTCTACTCCCTACGGCTCTTAAGGAGCAGAGTGGAAAGGTCATGGGGGTCAGAGAATATGCTTAAGTTGGCGAAAACATGAAAACTTTAGAGATTACACCTTAATTGCGTAAATTCGAATTGAAAGGGTATGGTGTACGACTAATTGCGTACCCATTGACCGTTTCTGTAAACAAGGCTATCTAGCTCTCTTGTTAAAGACGAATACCCATTGAATAGGGTTTGGGATTTGCGATTTTGGAGAGCTGGGTTTGGTGTAGGACCAGATGCTTCGATCTTTTGGATCTCAGCGGCCAGCGATCGTGCCTCGTCTGTCATCCAGATCGCATACGCACCGATGATAATGTCGGCGACGCTGCATCTGTCATTGGGATTATTTGTAGGCTGGCTCGCGGTGACGGCAGTGGTGGGAGCCACACGGTGGCCTTGAGCGGTCGTGGGGGCGGCAGGGGCCTGAGGGGCCGGGCTTAGGATTGGTGCCGGGATGGGGTGACCCATCAGACCTGGGATGGTCTGTTGGTTTGTCTGGGGCGCCACCTTTTGGTGGTTGAGTTTACCCCATGGCGACTGCCTTGCGGGGCTAGTCGGGGGGGGGGGGGGAGGGTTTGGGATGAGGGAGCTGCGCGTGCTTCGCGCTCTCCTGAACGCTTGGCCATTTTAGGCGCTTGTTTGGGGGCTTTGGGACACGCCTTTTAGTTAGCCGTGTGACCAACTTGGTCACATAGCACGCAGCTGGGGAGCTCCGTGCATTCGGAAGGGTTTTTAGGGCGTGTACATTCTTTCGTACTGTGATCCCCTCGGCACTTGATGCACCCGGGGGTGGCGTAACAGTTCTTTTGACTGTGGCCATAATAAGAAGGGACGATAGGGCTTCTCAATTGAGATACCAGATAGCGAACACACTGAGGTTATTCGGAAAATCGGGTTATGAAATTCGGTAGAATAGCACTGTACGTGGTCGGCCTACCGTGCATTTATACTATTTTAGTTTTATGAATACCCTACAGTGTAGGGGATAATAAATACGGGTGTAGGGCCTACACGCTTATTTATTATCAAACAATATCAATTATCAAACAATTAAAGTTTTTAAAGACACTTATTATCTTTAATAAATTTAAAAAGAAAACCATGAAACGTCATACGTAGGTACATACACAAAAAACAAACGTTTTATATAAATATATGTCGGAGGGAAATGAGGATACCAGGGATTTCATGAAATCCCTAGGGATGCCACGAAATGACGGTAAATGTCGAATATTCTTGTTCATTACGCCTTCTTACTGAAAATGTTTAGTGATATGACAAAATGCTCTATATAATGTCAGTGATATGTCGTTTCACGAAACTAAATCTAGTAAAATGCCAAAAAAACGGACACTAGAAAATAAGATTCGAGCGGACAAGGCCGTGAAGACAAAATGCTACGCTGCTGCTGCTGTGCTGACTATCACGCCGTCTGTGGATTGCGATTGATTCGACTTACATTTTAGCTTCAATTGATCAATAATTATGTCTATGAATCTCTATGCAATCTAATAATCTTATTTGATAATCTGTAGTACCCAAGCGCTCGATTAGCGTACCGCTTTCCCACTTTCTTAAGGGTATGATTTAAGCTACCGCCAATTTAATTTGTTTTGATTTCTTAAATAATAGGGTTTGCGGTCGAGCTCCGATTTGCACGTGTGATGTACGTGTCCGTTCTGCAGGCACCTGAAGCAATGCATTGGCCTGGCTTGCAGAAGCTTAACATTTGCAACAACCCAGCTTACCAGCAGTTTACCGGTTGCCACAACTTTTTAGGCTGCAGTAACTGGGCAATGCATCCAGACAGTGCCTAGACTGTTGACCGTTAAGCGTTGCACCACACCAACTTTGATGTTCTCTTCGGCACAGACGCCTATTTTTGCGATGACAGCTGCAATCTCTGTCGATGTGACAGAATCATCCAGGCCAGATACACGTAACTCACGGCACCACATTCAACTCAGTTGTCAATTTTGTTTTGGGTTTATTCTTAGTTTTGGTTTCCGTAATAATTCCCACCACGGAACAGAAAAAACAGTGGAAATGCAAAGTAGGCGTGGCACGCGTGTCACTAATAAGCGCATTCACGCAAAACTGATTCCAGTCGTGTTTTAAGTAGTTCTAACATCGCGTCGAGTTGGTAGTCTCGCGACAAATTTATTTTTCCGTAACTATGCCGTTTTGTTCAATTTTGGAGTGCAAAAATGATAGTAGGAGAAAGAATCTTGAAAATGGAGTTGTTTCGTATCATCGGTAAAAACGATTTTATTTGTTTTCTAATAAAATCTTAGTAAATTTAAATTTACTAATAATTTAATAAAACGTCTAGTTAAAATCAACCTTACGCGATTAAGATAAAGTTTATTTTGGATTGAATGTCTTCACTATTTCGTTCTCGAAAGTTCTTCGCTACTCAATTAGGGATGTAGTCGGGTCGGGTATTGATTTTATAGATAGATATCGATAAAAGAAAATAGGCACCTATATTTTCTTTTATAATAGGTGCATAAAATATTTCCAAAAAAACGGAAGTATGCTGTATTGCAGGCATAATAATTATTACAATGATTTTTTGTGCAGCAATTTCTTGAAATCACTGATAAAAAAAAAAAAAAAAAAATGTAATGTTACTTCCATGGTTGAGTAGCAGAAGATATCGACCGATGACACCACAGAACAGAGAAGACAGTAGAAATCGCATATAGCTTTATTAGTATCGGAACCAGCGTACCCAAACTCACACATATACAGATTAATTGTATTTCATAACACTAAGAAATCTTTGGTATGATTGGTAGTTTAATTTTTAAATGAAAGTAGAAAATATGTCAGTGGTCGCTTATTTGAAAATAAACCACAGCTTTATGACAATAGAGTTGGTTTATTGTCTACTCTTTTTAAGTATTTATTACTTTTTTCGTTTAAAGCGCACACGGAATAGTTTAATGAGCAAGTTACGCTACCCGCCGCTAGATGTCACTATAATAAATTCATTTAATTTAATGCCGTATTTCGTTACCGATAAGATTTATATTTGCGAAATGAGGTCATTACTACTCGTCCACCTGTAGTGATGTACCACGGTCGTTGACTTATTTATCGACATTCCGTTTTATTTTCAAACAAAATACAGTTTAGTTTAAAAAAAAAAACGTTGCCCAACACTAGAAATTTCTCCTGTATGGTGGGTGCGTTTACAAACATATAATTTCACATACACAAACACCCAGAGCCGGAACAACTATTTGTAGATCATACAAATATTTGTTCCGTGCGGGAATCGAACCCGCGACACGCAGCGCAGCAGTCAATCGGTCAACCACTGCGCTAACCGTGCACCCAATAACTAGAGTCGATAAATATTATTATGTTTGTAATCAAGTTTTTATATAAATTTTGTCCGATACATACGATTTATAGAAAGTATAATTAAGATATTTTATGGTAAACTACTGATCCGATTTTGAAAATGATTCTATTGATACAAAGATGGGCGTATCTTTGTATGTGGTGTTTTTGTTCTATCAATAGAATTATAGAATACAATACTCTTTATTATGTACACCATATAAGTTACAGAAAGTATAGACGAAGAAAACATTACACTGGGTGGCAAAATGGGCGGCCTTATCGCTAAAAGCGATCTTTTCAAGACAACCTTTGCATGGATTTAAAAAATGAAAGGAAATACAGTACTTTTGGTAGTCTTTGGTGTACTATTATTAATTACCTGCTGTGCCCGCGGCTTCGCTCCCGTCATCTGTTTGCCAACCCTACCCTACTTACCTTCCTGCCTGGTCGGTAGGTAAGTAGGGTATACTTACCTACCGACCATATTTGTTTCTATAGTCATAAATCTTTCGCGGAGAATCTTAACACCATGATTCAGAAAATGACTTCAAATTCACAACGCCATCTATCGAATATCGAGTTCAACTCTCCGAGTATCTGAATTGCGTGTGTTGTGATAATTTTACTTCTTGAACACTTTAAATTCATCTAACTTTTGATAGAGTGAACCGATTGCGATGACACAAACTAAGTAATTCTTTAAGTTACGCACAATGTTTATGTATAAAAGTTATTTACATTGGTTTCGTACATTTCACGTGATGCGTGCACAAATAAACAGACAAAAATTCCAAAAATGCCGGCAATAGGTTCTGTTGGTTATCCTTTAACACACTGGCTATTTTTTTTTGGAAATATTTTCGATGTACAAAAAATACTTTTCTACAGATTTATTATATGTATTGATATTGATTGATGATGATGACGCGATAGACTACACTACAAATGCAATACGTCCTACTGATATGGGAAGCTTACGCTTTCGCCTGCGGATACACTCTTATTATGATTAGCTTGACTAACTCCTTAATGAACTGATGAAATTTAGGTCTATACACCAGTAGATCTTAAATTTCAGACTAACACATAAGCCACTTTTTAACTGACTTAAAAAAAGAAGGAGGTTCTATGTTCATGTGTTATTATTATTACACTTTGTTGATTTTGAAGGCTGTTGTCTTTTTAACCGACTTCAAAAAAAGGAGGAGGTTCTCAATTCGTCGTAATCTTTATTTTTACACGGCTGCAAGGAAAGGGTTATGTTTTTCGCGCGTAAGAAGATTTTTCGAATATTGTAAGTTTAAAGTATCGATAACTCATTATCGATATTGGTAATCTCTAATTGAGTAGCTGAATGTGACATGTGCATAGTTGGAATCTTCGAGAACAATGTTTGAGTTTTAAAGAAAGTAGACCTTAAATTTAACATCATAAAATCAACTTTTACTTGTCTTGTTTAATAAAATATTGTTTTTACATTTTTATGGAAATAAAATAAATTGAGAGTTGCCGATGGTAAGATATACCTACATTTGATACATTTTTAGTTCTGGTATCGTGTTTACATTCTAAAACAGCACAATAAGGCATTTTTGTATTTTTTTTCAAGTTTTTGTCACCGTGACGGTTGAACCAAGATTGATGTGCGTAGTGTGGGCGCGGAAGGAAACATATGCAGAACTGTGCAAAACTCGGGGTACGCGGGCCCCGCCCACTTGCGACTTCTATTGTAGTAGGCGTTTTTTTTGTTCTGTGGATGACACGAATTTCAACCTTACATCATACGCAATAAAATTGCACATGGCGGTATTCTCAGTGTTGCAATAAAATTGCTACACTGAGAATACCGCCATCTATGGTCGGGTAGCGGCATTAATTTGGCAATAGAATCTAGTTTGACTTTAGATTACAAAACGTCGTAAATACTTTCTGCACTAACGTAAAATAAATCCTATTTAAAGAGAGTGAAGATTTCTTTTCAGAAGTAGGATCTGTGACTTATGCTTGTTTAGACTAAAATTAAGACGACAAATCAAATGATCGGCTTATTTGTAGTGCATTATATGATTATCAGTTTATTTGTGTGAGTTTGGCGACACTGGTTCCCATAGTAATTTTGCTGCATTGCACTTCCACTGTTTTTTCTGTTCCGTGGTTCCCACGCACGATTAATGAAGGATTTTAAAGTCGACCTAGACAGAGCCTCTTACACTAGGTAAGCATACATACTGTAGAGTATCGGCAGGTGATCTAAAGGTGAAGCGATCACGAGTGAAGACACAGGTGTTTTTTTATCATAGAGGTGTCCTTTCAGCAGTTAAGCCAAGCCCCCGATGGTGGCATTAGAATTACCTCCGTTCGCTGTTCGGCCAATCCGATTCTGCCAACCCGCCGAAAGTTTTGAGTGGAACATTCATTGAGAAGAGACACACTCACTGCATAAGTGCACCTGCACCACAACAGCGTGGTCACGTCCTTCGTCAATCGACGAACATCGATCGGTCAGGAGCGACCGCTTCGCTCCCTCTTAGACTAATTCGTTGAAAATAGTGGCACCGGTTACAAATTTTATTTTATGCTAACCGATTCTATAATCCCGCTGACCAAATAATATAATTTTGCTGCGAAAATAATGTTTTCGCACATATTTCATGCTGACTGAATATCAATACATATAATAAATCTGAATATATTTTCAAAAAAAATAGTCAGGGTATTAAAGGATAACCAACATATACCAGAATTTTGTCTGTTCATCTGTTTATTTGTGTCCGTAACACGTAAAATGTACGAAACCAATGTAGATAACTTTTATACATGAAAATTGTGCGTAACTTGAAGTATTACTTAGTTTTTAACACGCTTTTGAATTCCTCTTCGTTGACACCAGGTTATAAATTCTTTACCCGTGTATAGTTTATTTTTATTTTTTTATTATCGCATCTCAGAATAGAGTCTATTTCATCCAACTCTCTCTCAGCTTCATTTCTGTAATCTTTTAGATATTGTGGAGTCTCTGATTTAGTTTCCATTAGATAGATTTTAGTAAAATTACTGACAGAGCATATCGTTGTCTATCCCAAGTTTTGTGTTCTATAGTAAAATAAACATCACTATTTAAAATTTGTAAAACTCTAGTCACTTTATCTCTTGTTTTATTGAATGGTAATCTATGTTGTTTTGCTTCAATACACACCTCACATTTTCCCTCTAGTTTTTCAATTGAATTTTCTGTTATTTTTACACCATCAGCCATATTTAACAATTTTAACATCACACCTTTACTTGCATGTCTTAATTTTTCATGCCAATTATTTTCTTCTGTCAGTAAAGCAACATTTTTATTTTTATTGTATATAAGCCATTATCTTCTCTTTTTCCTTCTAAAATAATTTCTGAATCTTTTTCTATAGTAACCTTATTTTCAGTGAACACCACATTACATCCATTTTTAGTAGCTTGTCCCCCAGACAAAAGATTTTGCGTTAAGTTAGGTACATACATTGTATTATTCAAAGTGTATTTTTCTAGTAGAACATTTCCTTTTCCTTCCGTTATCATTCCTTCATTTTTATTTGCCACTCCAGCAGTAGCTTTTTCATTTTTATTATTGCTGGGCAACTTTATATCATATGTTTCGAGGAAATGGAATCAATAACAAATACTTTTCCTTTGACCAACACATTATTTTCTGTGAATAGAGCCACATTTTTATGGTTTTGGGTTTTATTTTCTTTCTAAAGAAACATTTTCTTCAGGATGATTCGTTTTCTTACATATGCCACAGGCTTTCAAATATTTATCATTTTCCATAATATTTTTAGCAAAGTGACCAAATTTGGAACATTTAAAACATTTTATCTTTTTCTCTGTAGTTTTAAAAGCAAGTACTTCCTTTTGACTGTCATTACCCTGTCGTTTTTCTTCCATTAGATTTGAAAAAGTCTTTTAGTTTTTAAGTTTTTTTTTAAGTTCCCTTTTATTTATACTGCTAGGGCTTACCCCCGAAGCGACGGTCTTGACAAGAACAACAATTCGCATTTGAATATTACCAAAATAAGACTTGCAACATGGAACTTGGGGTCTCTTACAGGAAAAAGCCAAGAACTGAGCAAAATCCTAAAAGAAAGGTGCATCAACATCTGCTGCTTACAGGAAACAAAATGGAAGGGCTCAAAATCAAAGGACATAGGAAACGACTACCAGGTCATCTACTACGGCACAGATACTAAAAGAAACGGAGTGGCAATAGTCTTAGACAATCACTTTAAGACGCGCATAATAAGCATCACTAGGAAAAGCGACCGTCTAATTGCTGTAAAACTGGCTTTAGATGACCAGCAAATAACCAACCTCATATCAGCCTATGCCCCACAAATCGGTTGCTCAGATGTTGAAATAGTTCAATTCTAGGATTATATGTACGACCTGATCCAAGATATACCTTCAAATTAGTATAGGATAATCGGAGGGGATCTAAATGGGCACGTGGAGGCCAAAATCATAACGGGGCACACCGCGCATGGAGGCTTTGGATATGGTGAGATGAACAAACAGGGCGAAGAAATCCTGGACTTTGCAATGAGACACTTGCTAACCTTGATAAACACAAACTTTCAAAAGAAACAAGAGCACCTAATCACCTATAAGAGTGCGGGCCGTGTCTATCGACTACATCATTCCGGACCTTGCTGTCAAGCAAAAGTTCAAGGACTGCAAAGTAATACCAGGCGAGTCACTGACTTCACAACATCGCATACTTGTTGCCGTTTACGTTTTGCCAAAGCCAATAAAAGCCGTAGTTGATAGAACACCCCAGACTAAGTGGAAAGATATGGAAAGCCCCAAAGGCGAAACGCTACTGGCTGTAGTTAAAGAATATCTGCAAAGCAATATTGGAGTGAAGTATGAACTAGCTGAAAATATGTGGTCTGACTTCGAAGCTGAGTGTAGAGCGAAGGCATCAGAGATCTTGGGAGTCTCCAAAGGACCTTTTGGAAAAGGGAAAGACCCTAAATGGTGGAACGAAAGGGTTAAAGATACTTTGGCAAATAAAAAGTTTTATTTAAAAGATGGCAAAGCTCACATCAGGAAGAAGATAAGGCCAAGTATAAAGAAGCGAAAAAAGATGCAAAGAGATGCGTAGCACAGGAGCGAGCAATCAGTAACCAAACTTTTTATAATGATTTAGAAACCGCTAAAACTGAAGAAGATATATTAAAAATTGCTAAATTTAGACACAAGGCCACCATGGACATTAAATTTAATAAAGTAAGTACCTACATAAAGAGTAAAAACCAAAAATTGCTAACAGATAATAATGATATTAGAGACAGATGGTTTGAATACTATGAAGAGTGGTGTCTTTGAATGTTGCGCCATTGAACTGATTACCCACAAAATCATGTGTCTGTATTTATAGAGTACCAAATCCAAATAATTTTAATGAATGTATTAGTAAATTAGAACATTTATATTACATATTTTAAATAAAAAGGATTGTAAAAATGTTGTTTTAGCGGGAGATTTTAATATAGATGTACTGAAAAAAACTAAGCAATCTATAGAATTCGAAAATATGTTATTAGGCTTTAACTTAAAACTGGTGCTTTATCAAATATATTCTCCTTACTATATAACCAATGCTTCCCCGAAAAAATCATTTCAGTAAATGTACATAAAAAACAAAAATGGGTATCACGTGGTATTAAGAAATGCAGCGAGAAAAAACGGCAATTACTTTGGCAGTTGTGAAAAAAACCGACACAACACAATAGAATGCAATTTAAAAACTATGCAAAGCGGTTTAGAAAGATTATTAGTTTAACTCAACGAGCTAAAAACAACCATAAAATAAAGACGTCATACAATAAATCTAAAGCAACGTGGCAAATTATAAATGAATCAAAGTTAAATATGCCTAAAAATAATATTAACAAACTAAGAATTAATAATAACGACATAATCTCGGATCCAAAATGCATTTCGAATCTTTTTAATAATTATTTTATTGAAAAAATTCAGCCCAATACTGATTCGGGAGACAGAGTCACGAGATATATTTTAAACAGGAAGGATTCTATGTTTATGGCTCCATGTTTGCCTAACGACGTTTTTAGAATCACTTTAGCCCTAAATAATACAAACAGTGTCGGTTTTGATGGCATCTGTACAAAAATACTTAAAACAGTAGCCAAGGAAATTTGTTGTCCTTTATGTCATATCATAAATTTGTGTATAAGCAGTAGTAGGGATTCCCCGGTTCTGGATCACGGTATTCTCCGGCTCAATCTCAAAAATTTGGGGCGCTCATCCTAAAAAAAAAAAAAAAAAAAAAAAAAAAGTTTGGTATGTATTCCTAGGTTTTGCTATGCTCTGATCACGTTTCTGTGATCCATTTTTGTCTACGATGTGTGGTTCCAGAGATACAGAATCACTATCCACTAACATAATCAGGTCTCGATAACATCTCTTTGTTTGTCATGTCTCTATTGTTGTTCGAGAAGGGTGAGCAGTTCATTGTTAAACGCTCCGAAAAGGTTTCATTGTTTGTCAATTCTTACCTTTTTTTTTTTTTTTTTTTATTTGTGATGGGTTTGCTCTTGACTCTAGTCTAGGTCAAAGGTGACAGAGACAGAGTCGACGATGGAGTGAGCTTACCCAGAAGAAACCTGTTCACTCTAACTTTGAAGAGATTCGGGTTGAATGCGTTCGGAAACACAGACGCAGGTAGCGAGTTCCATTCATTCGCTGTGCGCATTATGAAGGATGTTTGGAAGCGTTTGGTGCGAATTGGTGGAATGGCAACAAGGTAAGGATGATAACTTGCAGTACGTCTAGATGTCCGATGGTAGAAGGGGGCTGGTGGGATGAGGTCGTGGAGTTCTTCAGCACACTCACCGAAGTACAGTCTGTAGAAGACCGACAAGCAGGCAACCTTGCGGCGATGAGCCAAGCTGTGAAGCCTGGCACCCGCCAGCTCAACGTCGCCAATGAGCCTCCTGGCTCTGCGTTCCACCGAGTCAAGCGCGGCAAGCTGATATTTAGCTGAGCCATCCCAAAGGTGACTGCAATACTCCATGCAGGATCGGACTTGCGCTTTGTATAGGGTTAAAAGCTGTCCAGGCGTAAAGTATCGCTTCACTTTATTTAGGATGCCTAGTTTTTTGGCCGCAATTTGGGCTTTGTACTCAATGGAGGCGCCAAAGTTGAGACTGGATGTCAACTCTATGCCTAGGAGCTCGAGCCGATCAGTCACAGGAACAGAAGCACCCCGAAAAGTAGGAGTTTGATCGAAAAGACTCCTTTTAGCGGTAAAAAGACACGCCTGTGTTTTGGTGGCGTTAAAAGAGACCAGATTGTCATCACCCCACTGGGAGACAAGGCTTAAGGTCAAATCTGTCCGCTCCACCATAGCCTCTCTCAAGGAACGAACTTCATCCGCACTGGTTTTTGCGCTGGACAAGTATCTCTCTGAAACAGTACTGTCATCTGCGTACCCAACAATACCAGGCTGAAGAAGGTCATTGATGTGCAGCAGGAAAAGAGTTGCAGAGAGAACAGACCCCTGAGGAACTCCGGCATCAATAGCCATAAGGTCAGAGGAGCAGCCGTCAACGACTACTCGGATCGGATACCTGTCGT